>OZ025254.1:42260599-42746086 GCA_964019135.1 Arenicola marina | reverse complement strand
CTCTCGGTGCCCCAATTTTCGCTTCTTTTTCTTCACCGACACGGACCACGGACGCCTGGTGGTGAGGGTGCTAAGGGTTGCGGCGGGGGGGCAAAGGGGGACGGGGGGAGGTGGTGGGGGTTGGTGAGCCTGCCGGGGGCATTCCGTACCGTGGTTCCTGCCCGCCAGACCCACCACTCCGAGGCACCCAGAGTGCCACGGCGAAATCTCGGCTGGTGGGAATTACCTCGGTCGGGGGTTGGGGAGAGTGGTGGGGGGGGGGGGAGCGGCAAGCACCCCACCCCGAGTGGGTGGGGGTAGTGACGAAGAACCCCTCCCTTCTGACTACACAACGGCTGAGGCAGGTTCACGCAAAACCAGTTACTCCCCCCCCCCTCCTACTTCCCTCCACTCCCCCCACCCCACCCCCTGCCTCCAATCTCGCCACTTGCAAATCCCCGACTACCGTATGTTACTAGACCTTACCCCCTCTCCCCCGTCCCCCCGCTTCCGCCCTCCACTAGCCAATCCTTAGCCCCCCGCCCGACCCGCCTCTAACCTATCACCTATGTTGCTCGTTTCCGGATCGGATCAGCAAACACCTAGTCGCCCTATAGCTCGCGGCCAAACCTCTGTCAGCAAACTCTCTAGAAGCGAGAATAACTAACTCCCAGCGAGATCTGGTGGCAAGATCTGGTGGCGTGATCCTCGCGATATCTCGCCCCAACCCGGAGATTTCCTTGCACTCAATTATCCACCTTTTACGTCCGTTTAAATTGCTCATTATCTACCACCCGTCACAGCTGTACCACTATATCGAATCACTGCTCCTTACTAATCTCACTGCACATAACTGCTTGTTTTTAAAGTTATAAATTATAAATAAGTTATATAATATAAGTTATGAGTTATAAAATTGGCTTTCAGCCTTAGATTACTTTCTTATGTTCTTACGTAACATCACGACCTAGTTTAGTGAATGTTGCAATGTAAATCAGTATGGTCTTTACGTAAAAAACTGTACTTGGGTTTCGTTGCCACTTGAGTTAAGGTACTGTTCCAGCCAATCACTGAATGTTTCTGTAAAACGTGATTTTGGTAAAATTTGACTCCATTAATCGCACAGCTCCAATTCTCTTGGGCATATTTTTCATCACCCAATCATCACCCCATCCCCCCCCCCTCCCCCCCCCCCCCCCCCCCCGCCCTATCCCCACCCCCGGACTTTTCACGGTCCAGGGTAAGGCATAGAAGAAAAGAGGTGATTGAAGGGAGGGCGAGGGTAGGGCGGGCGGGGGTTGGGCTGGTGGGATAAAGGGGGGGGGGAGGGGCGGTGGGATGAGGGTTGTGTAAGGGCAAGGGAGGGGCGGAGGGTGGAGGGGTGTGTTAGGGTAAGGGAAAGGCGGAGGGTGGAGGGTGTGTTAAGGTGATGGAGGGGAGGGAGGGTGGAGGGGTGTGTTAGGGTGATGGAGGGGAGGGAGGGCCTCGCAGAACTCAAGTACACCCTCACGATTCATAACCCACACCGGTTTGGCACCACATCGCTGAGCCCTTGTCCTGCATGGAGACCACCCAGGCTTAGTGGCCTTCCTTACTGGGCGGGCGAGGGGGGTTGAGGGGCATGCATTGAGGGCGTTAAGTCGACCCGACCCTTGACCCCAGCCCCACTAGGCCCACCCCTCCACCAACTCCCCTAACCAGACCACCCCGCCACCCCTCCCCCCCCCATTCCCCCCACCATACAACAAGGGGGGGGGGGGGGTCTCCGATAGGAAGTACAAAGGTTGCATTAGGCTCTGAACAATTAGACATTTCGGCTGCAGTGTAGGTATACAAGGGTCTCAGTTTAACACAAAAACACACGCGGACAATGCATGCAGCTCTCGCCTTTCTTAGGTAGGGGGCGGTGGGGATACCCGCTCTGAATCGCGAATCCCCAAGAATTAGGGAGTCAGAGCAATATCGAATCTCCAAGATTAGGACATTTTAAAGCTGGGCGCGAAGAAAACGCCTTAATGATAAATCGCGAATATCGACGAATTCGCAGCCTGCCATAACGGATCGCCGTCAAGAGGCAAAGGCTCTTCGCGTTTAACCAGTAATCGTACGGATAACTGGCGAATCTCCAAGAATGTACCGTCTCCCTTAGGTGGCGTGGTTGGTGTTAATAAGTTAACAGGACCGGACGCCCCCCCCCCCCTCCTTACCCTCCGCCCCGCTTGCCGGAATTGAGATGCATGCTCCGAAGTTGACAGGTCCTTGCCAGGGCACTCCTAACAAATAATCCTGCTTCAATAATACTCAATATTTCAACATTACTTTGAAAAAAAAAAAATTGAAACCACGATAGTTAATTCAGGTAGTTTTTTTGTTTTTTTGCAGGAGTTTATAAATTGCCCGCTGAAATTCTATCAATAAATAACCCAAACAAAGTCCCTTTCAAAACTTGTAGTTTATGGCAAGTTTTTTTGTGACCCGGCAAATGTGCTACCCTTGGGGTTGTATTTTCATGCTTTCATTACACAACCTGCCAGTTCAAAGCGGATGCGGTGAGGACTATATTAGATTTGAGTCGCATGCCTTGCCGTTATGGTTCCAGTGCTCATAACCCGGCAGTTTTCTTGTTTAATGCACGTGGTCTCCCAGTGTGATGATAACCAGACAACTGGCGTATTAGTATCACAGGCGTAATGCGGTGCGTAAGCAGCACTTAGGCCGTGTCGTGACGTTTAAACTTCACGGAGGGGAAAAATTGTTCCGCAGTTTACGCTCTGTGATGTTTTCATTCGGGACATGTACCCGAGTGGAACACGTCGCCTTCCGCTGGGACTAAACCTGTATGTCACTCTTTGCCTTCGAGTCACTCCGCTAGGGCTCCATTATTCAGTCACAATTATACTTTTTTGAAGAGTACAAGATGTTTTTTTGCTGTATTAAATAAACGGAGCTCGTTATTTCCATGTTTTATTCTTGAAAAATAAAATATGATGTTGCAAGAAATCACAGCTGATTTGACCGTTTTTCACGAATCGTGAAATTTGCCCCCGGCCGACAGCAGCAGTAAAAGCGGAGCTTGCGTAGCGCCACCGTGCGGGGAGCTTGCTTGCATTGCCGTCCGCCATGTTTGACTGTTTCGTACTTAGAACCCTTCAGACACATGACCCGTCTCGTACCGCTGGAGTTTTGCGCCCAAACCACTCTCCTATTTAATACTTCTGGCGCTGCTTTCCCTTTCCCGCGAGAGGGCGCTTTCTTTGCGTGGGAACAAAGGATGGCCTCACCACCCTGAGACTAACATCTGTTGATGGCTTCAAACAGATCCTGCTCTATAACTTGTCGGGATAAAAACTGATATTAATATTGGCGGTCCCGAGGCCGGCCGCCGCAGACCATCTGGAATGTTAGTCTAGCTGGTGTCCCGTTCCCGTCGCTGGAAGCAGTCCTGTCCGCTGACGACGCCCACACAATAGGACGCATGTTGAAGTGATGAGGCAATTATGTGACCGGCGCTCAATCTGTCAGCGCCACCACACTGTGAGATTCTGTTGGTACTCGTCATAACGTGCGTGAAGCGTGGCGTGAATCATGAGTCACGTGGTCTATGATCTAAAACCATTTACGTATTTGATGTGTAAGACCCTTACACCAAGTATTTGGTTTATAATACCCTTAACGTATTGGAAGTCTAATACCCTTAGAATAGTTGATGCATAATAAGACGCTAAGGTACTTAATGTATGATACCCGTAAGGTATTCGAAGTGTAATAAACTAAAGTATTTTATGTATAAGACCCTTAATTAAAGTACTTGGTGTAGAAGGGGCCCTTAACGTATTTGATGTGTTAAAATAATACGTACCATCGAACTCCTTAAAGTAATTACTTTGTATTACCGTTAATATACTGCACTTTACCGCCGTCGACGCATTACCCTCATTTATTCAACCTGTTGTTCTCAAACCCTTCAAACTATTTGACCGGTGACCCTTAGCAGTCTTTAATGCTGTATTCACACTGTTTTATAGTTCAGATCATGCCACTGTGAGGCGCCACTGCATGGGCTATTATTTTGGCATTTGCAATGTGTCGCAACGGCGCAAAGGAAAGTTATATATTCTGCTTATAGGCCTAATTTTAAAGACAAGTCAATTAATTTTATACATTCAATGGCATTAACCTGGAAATATTGCATTTATCTCCGTAGAAAACGTCAAGATGACTTGTATTTCCCACAAGTGTTTGCGCTAGTCATGCTATTGCTAAGGTGGCCGATATTGGCCACGTGTCGCGTCACGTGTTGCCCGTGGGTCGGCCATGTTAAGGTGGCTGATATTGGCCACGTGTCGCGTCACGTGTTGCCCGTGGGTCGGCCATGTTAAGGTGGCCGATATTGGCCACGTGTCGCGTCACGTGTTGCCCGTGGGGCGGCCATGTTAAGGTGGCTGATATTGGCCACGTGTCGCGTCACGTATTGCCTGTTGGTCGGCCATGTTGGCCTGGCTCTGCCTGAGATCCCGCAGTTTTAGGTTACATCCAGGGGCCAGATATCCTTCCTCTGCAAGTGTCCGGGACAGACAAGGCTGGTCTGGCCTGGTCTGGTCTGGCCTGGTCTGGTCTGGTGTGGCCTGGCCTGGTCTGGCCTGGTCTGGCCTGGCCTGGTCTGGCCTGGTCTGGCCTGGTCTGGCCTGTCTTGTTTTGGCCTGATCTGGCTTGCCCCGGCCCGATCATCTATCTACATGTGTATCAAACAAAATCCCAAATCTGAGACTTAATGTCTCTTGCCGGTAGTGCTGGTACCTGATATGTAATGTCTGGCATTCTGTTTTCTCTTTCAGGGATTATCAGGCCTGGAGGGGCCTACTGGACCTCAAGGATACCCAGGTTGCAATGGTACCAAGGTGAGATGGAGTGGGTAAGGGGGTGGCCTAGGTAGGTGGCAAACGGATGGGGGGTGGGGGCTAGATGGTTCTCAGTGTGAGGGGTCTTCCGCATTAATTAAGTGAAAATATCGAAAACATTATCTTCGACTAATATATTTTTGCAATATTTGGATATTTTAAGGGAACCGCATTTAATATGGACTTACATTAGCTTAAATCGTCTTTGTCTGTGAATTAAATTGTCTTAAGCTAAATAGGCTTGGAGTACAATGTAAAACGTTAACGTGAACAATGTTCTATCATAAGGGATTCAGTCTTTTAGTAAAAACATTAAGTAGATTATCAATTATCGAAATCATACGTTAGGAAATGCTGGAGATTTAAGCCGTTAGCAAAGACAAGTTAATATATCATATATCAAATATCTGTCGTCTGTGAAATCCAAAAGTTCTTAATTAATGATATACCTCATATGTTGAAGATACACGTCACCTGCTAAAGCATTTAGTCATATGTTACCCACTTGTATATCACAAACTGAGGTCATACGCTAACAACTTAGTTAGATTTCTTGTGCCAGGAACTTTAGTTAAATATAAGTGCATTAAAAGATGACATGTTGCAGTTTTCTTGTGTCGAGAACTTTAGCTTAATATAATAATTGGAGTGGCCACCAACCATGCTAGCGACTCACAATGTCCTAATGGTGGTCTCCTCGGCCAGGGATTATAATCTTTTCGTCTTTGCTGTATGCTGTGCTGTATTGTTGTTTACCTGGTCGAAATAAATGATGATATACTCTAAGTGCATTAAAATATGATATGTTGCAGCGTTCGTGCTTTCGATGTTTCAGGGTATGGCTGGGTTTGACGGTCTGCCTGGCCTCCCCGGGCCACACGGACGCCCCGGTATACCAGGCATCAAGGGCCCCAAGGTAATCACACCCACCCCTCCACACAGCCGACGCAAGGGCGGATCCAAGGGGGGGGGGGCGACCTGGGCCCCTCCTCCCCCCTTTAGGGCCGACATTGACACTATTTAACATAAAAACCGAAACCGGCCCCCCTATCCAGCTTATCTGGATCCGAGACTGAAACCGGCCCCTCTATCCATATTTTCTGGATCCGCCCATGCAACGTGTCAGCCGCATTTAAAATAGGCCGGAGTGAAAGGTGGGGGTGGGGGGGGGGGGGGTGGACACTGCCGTGTGTCCTACCGAACAATATTACAAAGATTCATTAGAGGGATGAAATTCATTTGCTTTGAATTATACATTCGCAAGCAAAGTTTCAAGAGCGTATATCTTTAATATATAGGTTAGACACATCTCACAATATGTAGTTTCGGGACCTTAACGATGACGGTTAAGGCTTGTCTTTTAAGTTTCAAGCTTTAAGGCCAAGTGCGGCAGGCGCCAAGCGATTGTTTTATGTACTACTGATGAGCGTCTAGCGAGTAGAACTGGAACTAACTTGTGAGCGATAATCAAGGAAAATGGAGGAGCATGCAGGCAGGCGCCTAATGCGAAAAAAAGGGAGATTTACTAATCAGAGAGTTTGAGAGAAATCTATCTAGTGAAACTTGGGCAAAAAGTATTATCTATATATGTACCTTGTGAGGAAGATCCCATTTTCAGTCATATTGGTACGGCGGGGGCGGGGGGGGGGGCAGTTTTGGGAAATCATAGTGACATAATTAGTTCGGTGACCCCCACATATTATTCAGTCATTACGTTTAATAACAAATGGACAACATTCAGAAAGTTTTTGAGGTATTTCTATCGAACAGTTTTTTTCTGAGGCACAAAATTGGTGAAATAACCTGAATTTTGGCTAATTTTCCCATATGGTCAATGTTATTTTCTTGGATGATAAAGGCTTAAATACAGAAAAGTAAGCACGGTGACGTATCTGTTTTATTGCATTTTTCGATAGCCCGCCTGATATGCAATACGAAAAAAAAAATTGAAAGAAATCTATCCATTTTTTTTTCGGGTTGTCTGCCGCCCTTGGCCTTAAGTTTTAAGCGAGTTTTAAGAATCGGGCTTTGAAAATCTGCCTTTTGGAATCGGGGTAACGAGTCGGAATTTAAACGGGATTTAAGAAACGAGCTTTAAGAATCTCGCTTTGCAAGTCTGCCCTTTAGAATCAGTGCTAATTAAGATTTTTTACAGATTTAAAAGCGAGATTCAAGAACGAGCTTGATTTTTAAAAAGCGAGACGAAAGAATCACGCTTTTAGAAGCGGGCTTCAAGAGGCGGGCTTTCAGTTGACAATGGAGTTTAGTCCAGTTAAATAAATATTAAAATTACAAGCCGTGTCAAACACACTACTTAGCTCAGTCCATACAGATTTTTGCTACAGGACACTCCCGTAAGAGATGTAAATTGTCCCAGGTTTATCAGCGCAAAACGAATCATTATCCTATTACATTTTTTAAGCCCTAGGTTCGTGATCAGCGTTCTAGTCAGTATAAGATTTTGAAAACTCCTCAATTTACTTTCTATTGAACATAGATACGGGATCTTGTGCCTTGTTTTCCAGTTGATGTCAGTCATGTTAAAAACGTGTTGACATTGTAGCTGTGTATGCTGTTTATTTTTATATTAAAACGTTTTTATACAAATGCACACGCAGATCAAACCAGTAAGTTATTAATTACTAATTCAATATCAGAGCAATGTTCTTTGAGTTTCGTCAATTTATATACTTCACTATTTCGCTGCAGATACTATATTATAACTGAATTAACACTGTCTTTACTATTTTGATAACAACCAATCGTTACATAGATGCTATATGATATGAGTGACACAATACAATGATTGACTGGCTTATTCTGAGCGAAGCCAAATATAAATTTTGATTCAATGTTGTCGATATTTAAAATGTTGTGGATGGTGATCGTTGCTTGCTGTTTGTCGCTGACAGGGCGAACCTGGTGAGACGCTAGGCACACTACGGGGCATCAAGGGAAGCACGGGAGACCCCGGACCCCCCGGACAGGCGGTAGGTGGCGCCGCCAGACGGCTCATATGTCGTCCACGTGTACAGAAAATGCGACACTGAGCAACAAAGGACTTTTATTCATCAACACATGTTTACGGCTCTGCCTGATAGGTGATCCTGCAGTTTCTGACCTGATCCCTATTATCGCTCAAGCTTATATGATAGGGATATAATCGTTCTTGTGTGAGCGATACTAGGGAGCCAGTCACAACCTGCAGGATCACCACCTGATGAGCTAGGATGCCTAAAATTACGGCACAAGTGGCCGTTATCACTTTACTTAACATGTGGGTCACGTGACCAGAATTAGTATATTTACCGAAAACAGGAGAGGTAACCGATACTTACGGCTATATATATTATTATATCACATATAAGCCTCAGTTGACGATCACGGCGAAAGTTTACAGATATATAGTCCAAAGACAGATGCTGGACAGTAATTTAGTTCATCAACTTGTAAGAATAACAGACCCTCAACATATGTCTATGATTACCCCACAAAACATTAAATTTGAAAAAAAGGTAGATGTGTAACTTAATATTCAGATTGGAAACGTTCGCTACAATCCCGGGCGTCACTCATAGGGTCGTAAATTGAGCATTTGTGAAAAATATTCATGTATTTCTTGTCGCCTAGAAATCGGACTAGTTCGTATTGTCTTGTGACATGTAAATATTACTTCCGTTGACCTGACATGGCCGCCATGTTGATTCCAGGGATTTCCGGGCGTGCCAGGCTATCCAGGAGACAAGGGGATGCAGGGCGAACCGGGATATGACGTGAGTCCTAAAACCCACAGTGACTGAGCTGTCAGTGTGTCAGTCACGGTGGCTGTATGATGCTGTCAGTGTGTCAGTCACGGTGGCTGTATGATGCTGTCAGTGTGTCAGTCACGGTGGCTGTATGATGCTGTCAGCGTGGCTGTAACGGTGGCTGTATGATGCTGTCAGTGTGTCAGTCACGGTGGCTGTATGATGCTGTCAGTGTGTCAGTCACGGTGGCTGTATGATGCTGTCAGTGTGTCAGTCACGGTGGCTGTATGATGCTGTCAGTGTGGCTGTAACGGTGGCTGTATGATGCTGTCAGTGTGTCAGTCACGGTGGCTGTATGATGCTGTCAGTGTGGCTGTAACGGTGGCTGTATGATGCTGTCAGTGTGTCAGTCACGGTGGCTGTATGATGCTGTCAGTGTGTCAGTCACGGTGGCTGTATGATGCTGTCAGTGTGTCAGTCACGGTGGCTGTATGATGCTGTCAGTGTCAGTCACGGTGGCTGTATGATGCTGTCAGTGTGTCAGTCACGGTGGCTGTATGATGCTGTCAGTGTGTCAGTCACGGTGGCTGTATGATGCTGTCAGTGTGTCAGTCACGGTGGCTGTATGATGCTGTCAGTGTGTCAGTCACGGTGGCTGTATGATGCTGTCAGTGTGTCAGTCACGGTGGCTGTATGATGCTGTCAGTGTCAGTCACGGTGGCTGTATGATGCTGTCAGTGTGTCAGTCACGGTGGCTGTATGATGCTGTCAGTGTGTCAGTCACGGTGGCTGTATGATGCTGTCAGAGTGTCAGTCACGGTGGCTCTATGATCAAAACCTGAATCACGACATTAAAATCCCCTCAAACCATTATGCCTCCAGATAATAAACGCATTAAGGGTGTATGATCGGCAATAAATCAGCGGCTTTACAAATTGCCTATAACATTCCATAGCACATATATTGTCAATATGCCTATGTTGTGATTCACATTCTGTTACTGAAATGTCATGCAATTAAAGAATTTGATTTCACTTACTGTCAACGGGCGATAAATTTAATTTAAAGCGTCATTAATATTAAAGCAATATGTTCTGTAATTGTTTTATTACCAATCTCTTCTCCATGTCAAATAAGTATATTCTGTCTTGCATTTAAATTCTGAAAGCCTGTGGGCTACCCGGAGAGAAGCAAATTTGTTCACCGGAGCAGAAGTTGATGGCCCGCTTTATATCCCTGCGCGCCTGTTCGCTGTTCGGTATTCTGTCCACCGCGGCTCGCTAGTACGTCCGCGCGCGATAGACTAGTCCGCACAGTTTTATGTTGAAATCGTTGTTATACAGACTCAACGATATATGTATATGCATCATAATTTTGAGTTACTTTTAGTGCTGATTCTAAAATGTAAAAAATGTAAGATGGCGCATGTAACTAGGCCGATTTATGCTAACTGCCATTGAACGTTGCGCTGGTTGCCAATCCGGGCTTTCTCATCCACGTCTTCTCGCTTCAGGGAACCCCTGGACACCCAGGGCTGCGCGGACCAAAGGGATTCGTCGGCCTGGGCTTCGAAGGACCCAAGGGACATAGGGTAACGGCGTGGCTTCATACATGTCACACAATCAGTATGGGCGCTGGATTCACAATATGTCATGTAGAGATAATTGATGTGTCCTTGTAAGTTTTAATACATAGTTTAATCCATGGTTATCTTGTATTATCGCCCACCGCAACGCGTTGTGCGTGTATTATCATTATGACAGTTAACTGGACGAAATGACACGTGCTGTAGTCGGGATAAATCACAAGTAAAACATGGTCGTCGAATACCTTTCTACGTGTTATTTTGCGTAATGCTATTTCAAAAACAAGTTACGGCAGAAATAGTTAAAATGATATTGTATGATGAGATAGGTCGATATCTCGACAGCATTTCGTGGTCGGTTATATCACGAATGAATGGATTGATTTCAGGGTGATCCCGGGACGCCGGGCCTGCAGGGCCCCCCAGGACCCCCGGGAGCCACCGGTCGCCCACCCAACCAGATAGAACGTGGACCCAAGGGCAAGAAGGGAGACACCGGCTACAATGGAGACGTTGGTCACATGGGTATCCCAGGCAACAAAGGCTTAAGTGTGAGTCACCTCCCCTCCCCCCCCCTAGGCCTCACCCTCCAGGCCTCAACCCCTAAGCCTCACCCTTCAGGCCTCAACCCCCTCGGCTTCACCCCCTAGGCCTCACCCTCAAGGCCTCACCCCCCTAGGCCTCACCGCTCTAGGTCTCACCCCCTAGGCCTCACTCCTCTAGGCCTCACCCCTCTAGGCCTCACCCTCCAGGCCTCACCCCCTTGGCCTCACCCCCCAGGCTGCACCCCCTAGGCCGCACCCATCTAGACCTCATCCTCCAGGCCGCACCCCGTAGGCCTCACCATCCAGGCCTCACCCTCCAGGCCTCACCCTCCAGGCCTCACCCACCTGGCCTTGTCCTCCTAGGCCGCACCCTCCAGGCCTCACCCCCTTAAGACTCCCCCAGGCTTACCCTCCAGACCTCACGCTCCAGGCCTCATCCTCCTAGGCCTCACCCTCCAGGCCGCACCCCCTAGGCCACACCTCTCCAGGTCTCACCCGCCAGGCCTCACCCCCCTATGCCTCACCTCTCTAGGTCTCACCCTCCAGGCCTCGACCCCCTATGCCTCACCCTCCAGGCCGCACCCCCCTAGGCCCCACCCTCTAGGCCTCACCCCCATAGGTCTCACCCACCAGGCCGCACAACCCTAGGCCTCACCCTCTAGGCCTCACCCCCCTAGGCCTCACCCTCTAGGCCTCACCCCCCTAGGTCTCACCCTCCAGGCCTCACCCTCTACGCCGCACTTCCCTAGGCCGCCCCCCCCCCTCGGCTTCAACCCCTCCTCCTCCCCAGCCTCACCCACTCCAGGCCCTAATTTCCAAGAGCCACCCTTTGTGGGTTAAAGCGAGTCATGACTAATTGCAGGGATGACGATCTTACTACATATTCCCCTTAATCGGATGCTCATTGGTGACTGGCCACACTGTATTGCCAAATCTGTATCTGTATCTGTATTGCCATAGGCAGATCCAGGGTCCGGACCCCCCCGCCCTTTTTGGAGGGAGAATTTTTTATGGACAATTTAGGCCATCTGAGACCACCACCGCCCCCCCCCCCTTTGAGGAAGAACGCTATCTGAGGTGGCGTGGAACGCCCCCTGCCGGTCGTAAGTTTTCAGTGGACGTCTCTCTTTATATGAGTAAAATAACTATCAATAAAGGAATCGACGCCAAGCGGCGCGTCTTTTGAGTCACGTGTTACCTTGTCGTTTCAGTTTCCTCCGGGCATGAAGGGACCGAAAGGCATGCCGGGAAACCCTGGACCCGAAGGACCACGTGTTAGTATTGACGAGTGCTTAGCTGATAATTAATTACTTCATTCATTAATTATAGCCGAGTTTGCGCATTTCCATCTGACAAACAGGATGAAAAATAACCCATCCAACTTTATTTTCTGATTTAGTATCAGTTACGTCTATCACATATGTTGTCTATGCTGTGTTAGAGCTCGTTCGGCTTCGACAATGGCAACTTAAACGGGCCTAGGTATTGCCTTGCGTTCTTTTCCTTCGCACGTTTTCAATATTTTAGCAACAGATTACGATCGGTCTTACATTATAGATTGTGCGCCAATGGCTTGCAGATAAGAGGGTTAATGTTGTGACGACAGAGTATTGGTGCATGGGGTACGTTAAGCGCCATACGGTCTCTGTCTCCGGGGTAAGCTAGTGTACGGTGTACGTTAAGTACCACGCTGTCTGTCGCTCTGTATCCAGGGTAAGCTAGTGTGTGGTGTACGTTAAGTGCCACTACGTCTGTCTCTGTCTCCAGGGTAAGCTAGTGTACGGCGTACGTTAAGTGCCACTATGTCTGTCTCTGTCTCCAGGGTAAGCTAGTGTACGGTGTACGTTAAGTCCCACTATGTCTGTCGCTCTGTATCCAGGGTAAGCTAGTGTACGGTGTACGTTAAGTGCCACTACGTCTGTCTCTGTCTCCAGGGTAAGCTAGTGTACGGCGTACGTTAAGTGCCACTATGTCTGTCTCTGTCTCCAGGGTAAGCTAGTGTACGGTGTACGTTAAGTGCCACTATGTCTGTCTCTGTCTCCAGGGTAAGCTAGTGTACGGTGTACGTTAAGTGCCACTATGTCTGTCGCTCTGTATCCAGGGTAAGCTAGTGTACGGTGTACGTTAAGTGCCACTATGTCTGTCTCTGTCTCCAGGGTAAGCTAGTGTACGGTGTACGTTAAGTGTCACGGTGTCTGTCTCTGTCTCCAGGATAAGCTAGTGTACGGTGTACGTTAAGTGTCACGGTGTCTGTCTCTGTATCCAGGTAAGCTAGTGTATGGTGTACGTTAAGTACCACGCTGTCTGTCGCTCTGTATCCAGGGTAAGCGAGGAAAGCCTGGCGTCCAGGGATCTTCCGGACCCAAGGGGATGACGGGAAGTGCCGGAACACCTGGAGCGCCCGCCAGGGACGGACCCAAGGGCATGATGGGAGACCTGGGCTTCGAAGGACCCCCCGGACCCCCCGGACGGCCGGTGAGTGGGTGCTACCACCCCTCCCCCTCCCCCACTCCCTCCCCCATTCTGATGAGCGACTAAGTATCTATAGACTAATATTTTTGTGTTAATAGTTCATACACATTACAACTGATGATATAATAAAAGTGACCTTGTCGTATCGATCATCAGGGCTTTTGGATGTTATTAAATTGTATTTCATTAAAGGGAACCGCCAGCCTGGCCTCTAGCGCTGCTTTACCGATTCATATAATACCCAATTGTCTATCCTCGAAATTACAGACTTTTTCGTTCTATCTGTAGCTCACAATAAAATTTAGAAGTGACCGCCAGGCACGATTTCGCCGCCTACCTAGGCGGCAGCCCTTTTTGGAGGCGTGTCTGTGATTGACCAATCAGTAGGCGATACTCTAATTTATTCTAACCGGAAATTGCGCCTATTGTGTGACTAAAACAAGAGCGCTTGATAATCGCTAATATAAATAAACTCCAATCATGGCATTGTTGCGAAGTCAATCGTCGCAAGACGTATATCAATTTGTTTGGACAGTACTTTTCCATGAAAGGCTAAGATCTTGCGCTGGAACTGCCGGTGTTCATCTGTAAATCGCGGCCCTGATCTCTCTCTCCGCGAGTTATAACGTAAGGCGGCGCCATATGAATAGTCACAATATGCGTCACTGCTCCCGGCAAAATGGCGCTCTGCTTGACATTGCTGGGAGCGGGTTGCCTTAATTTTGTTCTCCTTACCAGTCTGTCGAAACGAAGCCTTAACACTCGCCAATTTAATTTTAAGATCTAAACATTCGGTGCAGATCGCGATTAAATTAGGTTGGACACCCGCTTTAAGTGATTGCCAAATGTGATGCAGACACGAGGCTTAATATTAATATTATAATTACTGAACTAAGCTGTTACCGTTATTGGGGATAAATTTGATGTTTTTTTTGTGTTGTACCAAGTTTTGCGGATATTCGTAAAATATATATCGATTCTATGTTTTGAAACCCCCCGACATTGGATCTTTTTCGGAACCTAATGTGTCATAATGATGTAACGACCCTGAAGAATTTGGCAATGTGTTGAAAATCGTCTCTGTTGCACCACCTAAATGTATGTTTAAATTACTGCGCGCCATGCAAACTGTTTGTATGATTATATGTTGTGTCATTTGGGCCTGAAGGCCTTCAAGACCAAATCAACCGCAACCAACCGACAACTACATAGTGAGCCATGGCCCCTTGGTACATACATAACGATCAATGTCTCGGCGTGAGTAACACGTTTGGGCAAGCACTGTGATATAACATGTGGTGTTGTCTCCCAGGGTAACCCTGCGCCCGGCCCCACCAGACCCTCGTACGGACCCCCAGGCCCGCGGGGACCCTCTGGAGACCGAGGGCCTTCAGGGAGGGACGGCTATCCCGGGCTTGACGGCCAACCGGGACCCCCGGGAGGACCCGGGACCGTCGGCCCCCCGGGCGAGCCCGGCGAACCCGGCCAGTCTGTGCAGGGAGCGGACGGAGAGCCAGGTAAATACGTCACTGGTGACGTCATAAAGTAGCTGGCTAGGTAACGACGTTACTGATGACGTCAGGCAGTGGTTGGCTATGTAACGACGTCACTGATGACGTCAGGCCGTGGCTGGCTAGGTAAATGCATGACGTCACTGATGACGTCATGCAGTGGTTGGCTAGGTAACGACGTCACTGATGACGTCATGCAGGGGTTGGCTATGTAACGACGTCACTGATGACGTCATGCAGTGATTGGCTATGTAACGACGATGACGAAAAAGAATGTTATTGTTATGATATGTACCATACGCTTATCCTTATCCTGCGTCGTATTTGTATTCTGATATATTATTTTCCCGTTATATCCTCAAACTGAGCTAAATATCCAGATCTCTTTAATTTATACCAAGTGTCTAGCTTTGGAGATTACATTTTTACCTTACATTTAAATATGTAACAGTTTTTAACTTTTGACCTTTCTCGCCAGGGTTGCCTGGCTTGGACGGCACGCCCGGGCCGCCTGGGCGTGACGGGTTCGACGGTGTCGTGGGTGACCGGGGTCAGCCGGGAGACATGGAAGTGGGTGCCCCAGGCAGCCAAGGTCGAGATGGACTCCCTGGGATCCCAGGCGTCGCTGGCATGAGGGGTGAGTCTGCGTGCCCCGCCTCCCCCCCCCCCCCACCCCCTCGCCCCGTTTCTACCCTCATCGCACGTGCGCGTCACATTCTCTATCATTATGGCTTCACATTTGTTACATGTTAATCGCTTAAATGGTGATTTCTTAAATGCTTGATTAATGTTATGATTGCGTTAACTTGCGAAATATGAGATGAGTCTTAAGTCGCATTTGAAGGTACAAATTATTTTTTGTCCATGTACGAGTTACATATAAATTCCAAATATTTTAAATTAATATGTCAAAATAGTAAAGTGGTCATTGCGTACATTGTGGACGAGTGCGTACATTGTGTACATTGTGGCCGAGTGTGTACATTGTGTACATTGTGGTCGAGTGCGTACATTGTGGCCGAGTGTCTACGTTGTGTACATTGTGGCTGAGTGTCTACATTGTGTACATGATGGCCGACTGTGTACATTGTGTACATTGTGGCCGAGTGTGTACATTGTGTACAATGTGGTCGAGTGCGTAAATTGTGGCCGAGTGTGTACATTGTGTAAATTGTGGCCGAGTGTGTACATTGTGGACGAGTGCGTACCTTGTGGCCGAGTGTGTACACTGTGTACATTGTGGCCGAGTGTGTACATTGTGTACATTGTGGCCGAGTGCGTACACTGTGAACATTGTGGCCGAGTGTGTACATTGTGCACACTGTGAACGAGTGTGTATGGCTTCATGGCGCTGCTCACACGGAGACCGCCTCCACCTACCTCCACCATTCCCAGGATACCCCCTCCGCACATCTCCTAGAGGCTCTTCCCCCATCCTCCCCGCGATAAAATCTTCACTACAGATGAACTCTAAAATATCCACTGTACGTGAAGCTGAGGACTGATGATGGCCTTATTGTCCCTGCAGGTGACGAGGGTGACGCGGGTCCCAAGGGACCCCCGGGTAGGTTCCCCTCCTTCCCGGGGGAGCCTGGCTTCCCCGGCCCCCCGGGCATCCCTGGTTTCCCTGGAGACGAGGGTCGGGACGCCTACCCTGGTGTGGATGGCACTGACGGTAAGAAGACTAGCCCCCTAACTCTCCGAATTGTTTATATTTTTGATTATGATTATTTTTTTATTAATTTCTCTATTTCACCACAACCCAGAGCATCAACGTTCATCCAAAATCAATAAATAGCATATAACATCAATATATTGAAGGTTCATTTTGCTAAAAAAAATCCATGTAAGTGCTTCCACTGGCTTTGTTTGGTTCCAAAGTTCCACGCCCTTATACATGTCTCAATACATAAGACCTGTTTCAAAATACGAAACTCATGGTTAACACTTATTTTGTTCTCCAGTACATCTAGCTTTACAAATGTATCTTTTGAAAATGAGGAACATATGGTCTATCAGTGGATCGTGTGTATCTGTTATTCCCAAAATGACATTAACCTTTGATAAGTATCTACTGATGTCAATATTTGGTCATAGATGAGCTGTTACTTGCTCCCATAATAACTGAGTTTCTTGGCAGAAGACTAGTACCCTACCTCTCCGAGATATTAATCCCAAATCTTGTGCAAACTTTAACAAAAAAGTGTTCCTCAAATATGTCTTAAGCTATATTGCATGCATATTTTTATATCTAACGATATCTGTGGAATATGTTTTCTGTCATAAATAAATATTGTCAGTCAACAATTGTCTTGGGTCTTAGTAGTTATGAATCATTTGTAAAATGTATCCGCTAAATATGTGTCAAAGACATGTATTATTTTGTTTCCACGGACCATGTTTTATGTCAAATATTGTCAATAAATAATTATGAAAGAGAACTCCTAGACGATGAAACCGCGTTGGAAACTTGTTGTTGCTTGTTGTTGTGTTGCTATGGCAAGGCGTGGTCAAGGCTAATTGTGACGTTGCCTGGTTTCTGTTACTAGGCGCACCTGGTGACGATTGTGGCGTGTGTCCCCCCGCCAGGGACGGACAGAAAGGAGAGCTGGGTAACTCCGGCACCCCAGGTAAGTCTTAAGTTCATGTTACCCCTGGGCCGTTTGGGGGGGTCTCCGCTGTAAGCGTAAAATAAGCCTGTAATTCCCCGTACAAAGGGACCCCATGGGCCCCCCTCCCCCATTAATTAAAAAATAATTAAAAATTAACAAAATAAAAATTGGAGTGCGTTTTGGCCGTGTGGCCGAGACACGATAAGCAGCCAAAAGGGCAATGTTTATTAGGTTTACAATCGAGTTCTCTGAAAGTTGTGATATATATATATATGCAGCCCGGGCTTAGATGTTACGTGAAAAAACTCGACAAGCAATTTTAATATTGATATTTCCTGATGTCGGGCGTGCACGTCCTGACCCTGTGTGTTTTGTCGTCTGCAGGTTCCCGTGGTTTCTCAGGCGGTTTTGGGAGGGTGGGGGCCCCCGGACCCAAGGGTCGGCCGGGCTTCCCCGGCCTAAACGGACCCCGGGGCCGACCGGTGAGCTACTGCCAGACGTGACTCATTCCCTTCTACGCTATTGGCGCACTATGCAATAAAAAAACACGGCGAAGAAATTGACCTACAACTGCGATAAAAGAAATTAAAGTATAAAATAAAGAAGCAATAACACAATTATGGCCTTTACACATTGGCAACTATGCCAAGGCTGTCAGCCGACCGACATGAATATACGACCTATATTATACAGATATATACGTACGCAATGATCGAATGAAAGCTATGTAATGTCGTTGTTGTGCAGACTATTTATGTCGGGATCTCAGCGACCGGACCGATTGGTGGGTGGTGGCGCCGTCTGGTGTCAGCTTTTGGTGCCGCGTGCCTTATTCTGTGAAAAAAAAAAAAAAAAATAAAAAAAATGTTAATATGATTTAATGACTTATAATTAACTAACACGTGTTATTGGGAATTGTGTGGGTTTGTGTCAATACTGCCGTGGGGCTAATAGCGCGCGCGCCTCCCCCACAGGGCTCCTTCGGCCGGGATGGACCCCCAGGACCCCGGGGCCAGAAGGGAGCCCCAGGAGAGCTGATCATCCCCCCACAGCGGTACGGCCCGGCGGGCCAGCCAGGGAGAGACGGCCCCCCGGGCAGGCGGGGCCTCGACGGGTCCGCTGGGGGGCCAGGGTTCAGGGGACCCCCCGGATTGCCCGGGACCCCTGGTACTAAGGTAACCATGGCAGCAGTGTGTGTGTCGGCCGAATAGGGTTTAGTCCCGGTGTCGCTACGAATGAATGAACGTGGAATTCTTGAGACTTTCACAATGTTTTAAGAGAAAGTTTCAAATCACTGTCTGGGGGAACCCAAATCGATGGATGTAACGATAATTGTAAACATGTGTATTATCTGTAATTATAAACCAAGGTGTTATCATAAATTGCACACCAATGTTTTATCTGTAATTGTAAACCAATGTATTATCTGTAATTGTAAACCAATGTATTATCTGTAATTGTAAACCAATGTATTATCTGTAATTGTAAACCAATGTATTATCTGTAATTGTAAACCGATGAATTATCTGTAATTGCAAACCAATGTATCATCGCTTATCGTAAACAAATACATTATCGACGATCGTAATTTATGTAACATCGGTATTTGTAACGATATAATAATTCACACCATGGGTGAAATATTACGCAATCAAGCGACCTGTTTGCCTGGGTAGGCTGCCATGGTAACAAGCGTGCTTTGTGCAGGGTGCTATGGGCGATGGTGGGCTGGACGGGCTGCAGGGTATGCCCGGCAACGCCGGACCCCCGGGCCCCCAGGGATCCAGGGGCGATGACCGCCCCGGCTTTCCGGGGCTCAAGGGCCGGCCAGGCATCCCGGGATTCGACGGACTGGACGGTCTTCCGGGAGATAAGGGTAAGGCGTATGCATCCTGAAACTGAAGTGAAAATCGCATGCAACTGTTCCGAAGTTCGTCAGCAAAGCGCAACGAAATGTGCAAGTGACAAACGATGGTAGAAGTACAAAAAAACCCGGACAAGTGAGTTCCAGCAACTCACAGGGTAAAAGGCGAATAAGTACCTTTATGTATGTTTAATATTATTGAATATGTCTAAGAATGTAAAAAGTATTACCATATGCAATATATATACCACGATTATTTATACACATAAAAACTACTTATAATATGACGAGAAATATGGTGATATGCCAGGAGATAGGCGAGAAACAGGGTTATGTGCCAGGTGCAAGCCAGAAACAGGTTGATAAGCAAGGAGCTAAGCTAGAATCAGAATGATAAGCAGGGAGCTGAGCTAAAAACGGGCTGATAAGCTAGTACAGGCTGATAAGCTAGGACAGGCTGATAAGCTAGGACAGGCTGATCAGCTAGGAGCTAAGCTCGGAACAGAATGATAAGCAAGGAGCTAAGGTAGAAACAGGTTGACAGGCAAGGAGCTAAGCTAGAAACGGACTGATCAGCAAGGTGCTAAGCTAGAAACAGGTGGAAAGGCAAGGAGCTAAGGTAGAAATAGGGTGATCAGCCAGGAGCTAAGGTAGACACAGGTTGATTGGCGAAGAGCTAAGCTAGAAACAGGTTGATAGGCGAGAAGCTAAGCTAGAAACAGGTTGACAGGCGAAGAGCTAAGCTAGAAACAGGTTGATAGGCGAAGAGCTAAGCTAGAAACAGGTTGACAGGCGAAGAGCTAAGCTAGAAACCGGTTGATAGGCGAGGAGCTAAGCTAGAAACAGGTAGATCGGCGAGAAGCTAAGCTAGAAACAGGTTGATAGGCGAGGAGCTAAGCTAGAAACAGCTAGATCGGCGAGAAGCTAAGCTAGAAACAGGTTGATAGGCGAAGAGCTAAGCTAGAACAGGTTGATAGGTGAGGAGCTAAGCTAGAAACAGGTTGATAGGCGAAGAGCTAAGCTAGAAACAGCTTGATAAGCAAGGAGCAAAGGGAGCGTCCCCCCATATTTCTTTCACACTACCTGTCGCCGTCCCATTGCTGAGTGCTCCCCCCCCCCGCCCCCCTCTCCCGCCCCCTCTACCCGCCCCCCCCCCCTCTACTGCCTGCCTCCTGGGTGTTGACGTGTCGTGGTGGTCGCTATGTTTGTAGGAGCCAAGGGAGATCCGGCCCCGAGGGTGTTCCTGTTCAAGGGGGATCCAGGACGTCCAGGACTCCCCGGCATCGACGGCAGAGACGGATTTCCGGGAATGCCAGGTGAGCCAGACAGACAGACAGCAGCTGTATCCCGTACAATCCTGCTTATTTATACCCACCATGCGTTCTTGGATGGATACGTCACGCGGACACGGCCACCGTTTTCGACTGCTTGACATGTAATGTATTATGACAGTGATTCGAACCTGGCACGCATTGATACGCAATAGAGCGCTCTACCATCGGTCCACCTCCCTGACCCTTCAAGCAACGTATGCCTTATCACATCTCGAAATTGAGATGTGATAAGGCATACAGGATCGGGGAGGTGGACCGATGGTAGAGCGCTCTACTGCATATCAAAGGGTGCCTGATTCGAATCCCCGTCATGATCCGGGGTATATATTTTATCCAAGTCACTCATGGTCTCCCGCTATTCCTGGCATAAAGCAACAATCCTCCCATATTGTCTATGAGTTAACAATCTGATCGAATCACGTTATCGTACGCAGTGCTGGCTGTCCAGCCAGTGACCTCTCCCCCCCCCCCACCCCCCAAAAAAAAGAAGAAAAAAAAAAAAAAATTAAAGTGGTAATTGGAGTGGTGCGATTAATGTTTATTTTTTATTTTTTTATTTTTTTTCATTTCCTTGATGAGTTACAGACATAAAAAAGATCGTGGTAATACAACACGGCAATTAGCATATAAGAAGTAACAGTTTCCCTCATCGAGACATGAAGACCTTGAACTGATTTTTTTTTACATAGGATATATTGCTCGTTTAATTGTTTTATGATATTTGAGATAAGCTTGGATAGATAAGCATTTATTTAGCCTCATTGTTTCAGGCAACCCCGGCCGAGATGGTCTGCCAGGACTTGACGGTCTCCCTGGCAACTCCGGCCCCATCGGGGACCCGGGCAGGAGCACCCCCGGGTCGCCCGGGACCCCGGGAGCCAAGGGTTACCCTGGTATCCCCGGTGACCCAGGCGTGGCTGGAATTCCCGGGGACCCCGGCCGCGACGGGCTGGACGGCCGGAAGGGAGCTAAGGTACAGCACGTGGTTAAAGCAATATGTTCTGTAATTTTCATATTAACAATCTCTTCCCCATGTCAAATAAGTATATTCTGTCTTGCATTTAAATCCTGAAAGCCTGTGGGCTATCCGGAGAGAAGCAAATTTGTTCACCGGAGCAGAAGTTGGTGGCCGGCTTTATATCCCTGCGCGCCTGTTCGCTGTTCGGTATTCTGTGTGTGATGTCGACCGCGGCTCGCTAGGACGTCCGCGCGCGATAAACTAGTCCGCGCAGTTTTATGTTGAAATTGTTGTCTTACAGACTCAACGAGTTATAAAACATATATTCATCATAATTTGTAGATATTTTAGTCTTGATTCTAAAACGTGAGAAATTTAAAGATGGCGCATGTAAGTAGGCTGCTTTAAAGGGTTGGTATGTTGTCATGGGGACAGCATCGTCTTCCACCTCTCTTAGATTTAGACTCAAACTTATGTTTCAAAGAAATACTGCATACACCCTGAAGCGCTTTGTTCAGTGTCATGTGGTTGAAACATCTTAATCCACCTGACGTCCTAAATTAATTTCCAGTATCTCAGCTCCTGTAGACACATTGAGTAAATAGCTGGCGGATGGAACCTCTGAAATATAGTTTCTAAATCCATTTCTGGGGCCGGTGTGGTATGCGGGGTTGTCCCCCATGCGGAGATGCCCCCCCCCCCCCACCCCGGCCCCTGTATCTATCATAATAACATCGTAAGAACACATGAAGCGGAGAGGGTCTCAATCTGATGTATTTTATATAAGAGTGACAGCTGCGCATAGGCGGGTGGGGGGCGGGGGGGGGGGGGGGGAGGGCAGTAAATTTATACTAGCAAATATTAAAGGTGCATCTAAAAAATATATATAAAAATATATATTCTACGAGGTTCACAACAGCGAATTCACATGTTAATGTTCACCGCGGAGGTGGTGCAAATTGGTGCATTATATCAGTAGCAGTAAAGGATGAATTGTGTGAAAGTAAATGTGCATTGTTGTTGGTTGCCAGGGTGATCCTGCGGACAAGCCCAATACAATCAAACGAGGTCCGAAAGGTCAGCCTGGGGAACCCGGCCCGGACGGTTTTGTAGGTCTGCCCGGGGACGCTGGCAGAGATGGTCGCCCCGGACCCCGGGGTCCATCGGGACCCAGCGGCATGAGCGGTAGGCATCCACCCCCTCTCCCCCCCCCCCACTCCTCCCCTACCTCCACCCCTGACCCCAGGTGGGGCCTGAGCGGCAGCTCAGTGGGTTAGAACGCCCGCATTGAGTGCTCTGGTCACCTGAGAGCCTAACGGCGCGTGGATCGGTGGTTCGCGCCCTGCTGTGGCCATGTCTGTGTGGTCACAGGATAAAGATCCCATGTCATTCTTCGCAAAGAGTAGGGGTTACCCCTGGGGACATGGCTTCACTCTCCCTCCCTTCTTCCAGTGACGCGATATAACCAAAAGTGGTTAAAGCGTCCTGAATAACCAACCAACCAACCCGACCCCTGGTGGAAGCAGGTTACATCGATTAAAGTCGGTTGTTACACTGTCTGGCTATTAATGAATATAAGTCATTCATATTGTTGACTTGCTTATTAATTGTGATCCCACTGTTAACGAATGTTCATACCAACATGGAAACTACGAGCTAATAAGTGAATAGCAATAACAGTATAGCGACATTTATTTGTAAATGTTCCTCATGAAGTTAGAATCACATTCCATATACTCCGGCCAACCTGATTATCTCGCCTGTCTTGTTTATGATATATTTAAAAAAAAAGACATTTAAGGGTGTGTCACCCCAATCCCTCTCTCATTATCTCTCTCCTCATCCTTATCTCTTTCTTCCCTCATCTCTTGTATCGTCACCATCATTACATTCCTTCTATCAACCCTTTCCTCATCCCTCCCGGCATCATTTTATTGATCCCTTTCCTCATCCCTTCTTCATCCCATTCTTCATTCGTCCCCTCATTACCTCATTCCTTCCCTCATCCCTTTCTTCATCCCTTACCTCATCTATTTCTTCATCCGTTCCCTCATCTCTTTCGTCATCCCTTGCCTCTCCCCTTCTCTCCCCTATCTCCATCCCTTCTCTCCCCTATCTTCATCCCTTATCTCCCCTTTCCTCATCCCTTCTCGCCCCTATCTCCATCCCTTCTCTCCCCTATCTTCATCCCTTCTCACCCCTGTTCTCATCCCTTCTCGCCCCTGTTCTCATCCCTTCTCGCCCCTATCTCCATCCCTTCTCTCTCCTTTCTTCATCCCTTCTCTCCACTGACATTATCACTTTACTCCCTTATCTTTATCCCTTCTCTCCCCTTTACTCATCCCTTCTCTCCCCTTTACTCATCGTTTCTCTCCCCTATCTTCATCCCTTCTCTCCCCTATCTTCATCCCTGCTCTCCCCTTTCCTCATCCCTTCTCTCCCCTTTACTCATTCCTTCTCTCCCCTATCTTCATCCCTGCTCTCCCCTTTACTCATCCCTTCTCTCCCGTATCTTCATCCCTTCTCTCCCCTTTACTCATCCCTGCTCTCCCCTTTCCTCATCCCTTCTCTCCCCTTTACTCATTCCTTCTCTCCCCTATCTTCATCCCTTCTCTCCCCTTTACTCATCCCTTCTCTCCCTTATCTTCATCCCTGCTCTCCCCTTTACTCATTCCTTCTCTCCCTATCTTCATCCCTTCTCTCCCCTATCTTCATCCCTGCTCTCCCCTTTCCTCAAACCTTCTCTCCCCTTTACTCATTCCTTCTCTCCCCTATCTTCATCCCTTCTCTCCCCTTTACTCATCCTTTCTCTCCCCTATCTTCATCCCTGCTCTCCCCTTTACTCATTCCTTCTCTCCCTATCTTCATCCCTTCTCTCCCCTATCTTCATCCCTTCTCTCCCCTATCTTCATCCCTTCTCTCTCTTATCTTCATCCCTTCTCTCCCCTTTACTCATCCCTTCTCTCCCTATCTTCATCCCTTCTCTCCCCTATCTTCATCCTTGCTCTCCCCTTTCCTCAAACCTTCTCTCCCCTTTACTCATTCCTTCTCTCCCCTATCTTCATCCCTGCTCTCCCCTTTCCTCAAACCTTCTCTCCCCTTTACTCATTCCTTCTCTCGCCTATCTTCATTCCTTCTCTCCCCTTTACTCATTCCTTCTCTCCCCTATCTTCATCCCTGCTCTCCCCTTTCCTCATCCCTTCTCTCCCCTTTACTCATTCCTTCTCTCCCCTATCTTCATCCCTGCTCTCCCCTTTACTCATCCCTTCTCGCCCCTATCTTCATCCCTTCTCTCCCCTATCTTCATCCCTGCTCTCCCCTTTACTCATCCCTTCTCGCCCCTATCTTCATTCCTTCTCTCCCCTATCTTCATCCCTGCTCTCCCCTTTACTCATCCCTTCTCTCCCCTATCTTCATCCCTTCTCTCCCCTATCTTCATCTCTGCTCTCCCCTTTCCTCATCCCTTCTCTCCCCTTTACTCATTCCTTCTCTCCCCTATCTTCATCCCTGCTCTCCCCTTTACTCATCCCTTCTCTCCCGTATCTTCATCCCTTCTCTCCCCTTTACTCATCCCTTCTCTCCCCTATCTTCATCCCTTCTCTCCCTTATCTTCATCCCTTCTCTCCCCTTTACTCATCCCTTCTCTCCCTATCTTCATCCCTTCTCTCCCCTATCTTCATCCCTTCTCTCCCCTTTACTCATCCCTTCTCTTCCCTTTACTCATCCCTTCTCTCCCCTATCTTCATCCCTTCTCTCCCCTATCTTCATCCTTTCTCTCCCCTTTACTCATCCCTTCTCTCCTCTTTACTCATCCCTTCTCTCCCCTTGCCTCACCCCTTCTCTCCCCTATCTTCATCCCTTCTCTCCCCTTTACTCATCCCTTCTCTCCTCTTTACTCATCCCTTCTCTCCCCTTGCCTCACCCCTTCTCTCCCCTATCTTCATCTCTGCTCTCCCCTTTCCTCATCCCTTCTCTCCCCTTTACTCATCCCTTCTCTCCCCTATCTTCATCCCTTCTCTCCCCTATCTTCATCTCTGCTCTCCCCTTTCCTCATCCCTTCTCTCCCCTTTACTCATTCCTTCTCTCCCCTATCTTCATCCCTGCTCTCCCCTTTACTCATCCCTTCTCTCCCGTATCTTCATCCCTTCTCTCCCCTTTACTCATCCCTTCTCTCCCTTATCTTCATCCCTTCTCTCCCGTATCTTCATCCCTTCTCTCCCCTTTACTCATCCCTTCTCTCCCTATCTTCATCCCTTCTCTCCCATATCTTCATCCCTGCTCTCCCCTTTCCTCAAACCTTCTCTCTCCTTTACTCATTCCTTCTCTCCCTATCTTCATCCCTGCTCTCCCCTTTCCTCAAACCTTCTCTCCCCTTTACTCATTCCTTCTCTCCCGATCTTCATCCCTTCTCTCCCCTTTACTCATCCCTTCTCTCCCTATCTTCATCCCTTCTCTCCCCTATCTTCATCCCTGCTCTCCCCTTTCCTCAAACCTTCTCTCCCCTTTACTCATTCATTCTCTCCCGTATCTTCATCCCTTCTCGCCCCTTATCTTCATCCCTTCTCTCCCCTTTACTCATCCCTTCTCTCTCCTTTACTCATCCCTTCTCTCCCCTATCTTCATTCCTTCTCTTCCCTTTCCTCATCCCTGCTCTCCCCTTTACTCATCCCTTCTCTCCCTATCTTCATCCCTTCTCTCCCCTTTACTCATCCCTTCTCTCCCCTATCTTCATCCCTTCTCTCCCCTTTACTCATCCCTTCCCTCCCCTTTACTCATTCCTTTTCTCCCCTTTACTCATCCCTTCTCTCCCCTATCTTCATCCCTTCTCTCCCCTATCTTCATCCCTTCTCTCCCCTTTACTCATCCCTTCCCTCCCCTTTACTAATTCCTTTTCTCCCCTTTACTCATCCCTTCTCTCCCCTATCTTCATCCCTTCTCTCCCCTTTACTCATCCCTTCCCTCCCCTTTACTCATTCCTTTTCTCCCCTTTACTCATCCCTTCTCTCCCCTATCTTCATCCCTTCTCTCCCCTTTACTCATCCCTTCTCTTCCCTTTACTCATCCCTTCTCTCCCCTATCTTCATCCCTTCTCTCCCCTATCTTCATCCCTTCTCTCCCCTTTACTCATTCCTTCTCTCCCCTATCTTCATCCCTGCTCTCCCCTTTACTCATCCCTTCTCTCCGGTATCTTCATCCCTTCTCTCCCCTTTACTCATCCCTTCTCTCCCCTATCTTCATCCCTTCTCTCCCTTATCTTCATCCCTTCTCTCCCCTTTACTCATCCCTTCTCTCCCTATCTTCATCCCTTCTCTCCCCTATCTTCATCCCTTCTCTCCCCTTTACTCATCCCTTCTCTTCCCTTTACTCATCCCTTCTCTCCCCTATCTTCATCCCTTCTCTCCCCTATCTTCATCCCTTCTCTCCCCTTTACTCATCCCTTCTCTCCTCTTTACTCATCCCTTCTCTCCCCTTGCCTCACCCCTTCTCTCCCCTATCTTCATCCCTTCTCTCCCCTTTACTCATCCCTTCTCTCCTCTTTACTCATCCCTTCTCTCCCCTTGCCTCACCCCTTCTCTCCCCTATCTTCATCTCTGCTCTCCCCTTTCCTCATCCCTTCTCTCCCCTTTACTCATCCCTTCTCTCCCCTATCTTCATCCCTTCTCTCCCCTATCTTCATCTCTGCTCTCCCCTTTCCTCATCCCTTCTCTCCCCTTTACTCATTCCTTCTCTCCCCTATCTTCATCCCTGCTCTCCCCTTTGCTCATCCCTTCTCTCCCGTATCTTCATCCCTTCTCTCCCCTTTACTCATCCCTTCTCTCCCTTATCTTCATCCCTTCTCTCCCGTATCTTCATCCCTTCTCTCCCCTTTACTCATCCCTTCTCTCCCTATCTTCATCCCTTCTCTCCCATATCTTCATCCCTGCTCTCCCCTTTCCTCAAACCTTCTCTCCCCTTTACTCATTCCTTCTCTCCCTATCTTCATCCCTGCTCTCTCCTTTCCTCAAACCTTCTCTCCCCTTTACTCATTCCTTCTCTCCCTATCTTCATCCCTTCTCTCCCCTTTACTCATCCCTTCTCTCCCTATCTTCATCCCTTCTCTCCCCTATCTTCATCCCTGCTCTCCCCTTTCCTCAAACCTTCTCTCCCCTTTACTCATTCCTTCTCTCCCGTATCTTCATCCCTTCTCGCCCTTATCTTCATCCCTTCTCTCCCCTTTACTCATCCCTTCTCTCTCCTTTACTCATCCCTTCTCTCCCCTATCTTCATCCCTTCTCTTCCCTTTCCTCATCCCTGCTCTCCCCTTTACTCATCCCTTCTCTCCCTATCTTCATCCCTTCTCTCCCCTATCTTCATCCCTTCTCTCCCCTTTACTCATCCCTTTCCTCCCCTTTACTCATTCCTTTTCTCCCCTTTACTCATCCCTTCTCTCCCCTATCTTCATCCCTTCTCTCCCCTATCTTCATCCCTTCTCTCCCCTTTACTCATCCCTTCCCTCCCCTTTACTCATTCCTTTTCTCCCCTTTACTCATCCCTTCTCTCCCCTATCTTCATCCCTTCTCTCCCCTTTACTCATCCCTTCCCTCCCCTTTACTCATTCCTTTTCTCCCCTTTACTCATCCCTTCTCTCCCCTATCTTCATCCCTTCTCTCCCCTTTACTCATCCCTTCTCTTCCCTTTACTCATCCCTTCTCTCCCCTATCTTCATCCCTTCTCTCCCCTATCTTCATCCCTTCTCTCCCCTTTACTCATCCCTTCTCTCCTCTTTACTCATCCCTTCTCTCCCCTTGCCTCACCCCTTCTCTCCCCTTTCCTCATCCCCTCTCTCCCCTTTACTCATCCCTTCTCTCCCCTTGCCTCACCCCTTCTCTCCCCTTTCCTCATCCCCTCTCTCCCCTTTCCTCATCCCTTCTCCACGCTGTATCTTCATCCCACTCCTCATGCCTTCATCTCTGCCTGCATGTCTTTTTTATCACGTCACCTTGACCTTGACCTTTACCCCCAATCCCGACAGGTAATCCGGGCCTGGACGGCTTCCCTGGACGCCCCGGATCGCGCGGACAACCTGGAGACAGCGCTCCCGGTCTGACAGGGTTGCCGGGAGAGCCGGGACCGCGCGGACAGGATGGTAAGCGGTGACGTCACGGCTTATCGTGTCGCCGTCACCTTGCCCAGCTTTTTTACATTATTATTTATACTATTTCATATAATGCGATTGATCGTTATTGCATTGGCAATAATAGATTATAACGTGATTATAATATTCAGATCATGAGCATGACCAGCGCACAGAGTATGCATTTCGCCATAAAATGCATATAGTTGGGCGTTATATCGCCCAAGCCTAAACTTATACCGGATTATATTGCCTGATCATTATTTGTAAAATGATTGAAAGGAGGCAATGTAGAGATACGAGAGCTAAAGGACGCTTGGCAGGACTGTGATTCCTGTGAGGAGAAGTTTGCTTTTCCTGTCTACTACGCCATGAACTTTTCACGTTATTTCTGTGCTTTGCCCTGTAACTTTAATATACATTTGGAAACAAGTACAGTTACACTTTTTAAAGAAATTTAGCACTACAAATGTGAGACAATATGTCTGGTTACTTTCTAAAAATTTAAGTTCCTTATACTAGCGTCAACTAGCAAAGAGGAAGTTCGCACAATATCAACTATCAATTTAGTAACTAAATTCGTGAAAGCTAATAGATTTTCTTAAACTCGAATGACTTCTAAGCCCGTAGGGCTGGGCCAACCTAATATTTCCTATTGTCTGTATATCATGTATATAAGTTGGCTTGTCACTATAATAACAAATATTTGAACTTAAACTTGAACTAGCAACGCCGCTGTAATGAGGATCTTTAAAATAGTCTCTTTGGTTTGATCCTGACGCCTTAATTGTTCCTGTTTCAGGATTCCCTGGTCTGCCGGGTGCCAGGGGTGACGACGGACGCCCTGGCAGGGCCGGTCTGCCCGGGAGGAAGGGGATCAGTGGCTACCCAGGGGGTCGGGGACCCCCGGGGCCGGAGGGCCGACCTGGTTTTGACGGAACACCGGGACTGGACGGCTTTCCCGGACTCCCAGGTGCGTACCCCACACAGCACCATCAATAACACAGTCAATCTATAAGCTTGAGCGTACCCCATAGCGCCATTGGTAAAACTGTCAATCTGTAAGCTTGAGCGTACCCCATAGCGCCATTGGTAAAACTGTCAATCTGTAAGCTTAGATGCTTAAGATGTTTACATTTATAGACGATTTTGAAATAAAATTACAATGTCAAATGCATAGTGCATAGTTAAGAGTGTAGAGATATGCATTAATGATGTTATTCCTGATTGTTTACGCTACAAGGGCTGAAGGGTGAGATGGGTCTTCCCGGCCAACCAGGCGGACCAGGCAGAGATGGCCTCCCAGGCAATTCCGGTCTCCCCGGGTCCAAGGGTTAGTACAGGAAACAAGGACAAGAGCAAACCAAGCAAACCAAACAGAACAAACCAACCCAGCAAACCAAACAAACCAACCGAAGTAATCAAAAGCAAGATCCAAAACAAAGTGAGCAAAACAAAGAAACCAAACAATTAATCAAACCAAAATACAAAACACTAACCCACCATTCAACGCAAACCAAGCATAACACAAACCAAACAAATCAAGCAAACAGGGAAGAAAACAAGCAAAACAAACACACCACTCGACCCAAACAAACCCAGCAAACAAACACACCGCCAACTGCAAGAAAGCAAACCCGAGTTTGCTTTGTTGCCGACAGTTGAGCTATTGTCTCGCGAGACGTTACTCCGTACCGCCGCCTATGACGTTGTTCCTCCGCATAGCTCACGTATATATCAGTCCCGGTACCGCTGTTGTACTGGCTGTTGAAGTTCTGAATGGCGTATGCCGAAGCACAGCAGGAAGTATTTGAGGCATACGTGTAAGAAATATGTAAGAGGATCAGCACTGCTACAATGTTTCATATTTCTTGGAATCAGTATTAGGCCTTCATGATCTTTCCTGTAAGGGTAGTCGCAATAATGAAACAATCGTATCAATCCAGTGTTGAGCCATTCAGTTGGCACACCAGCGCTAGTGCGCATATCGCTGAAATAAGTTAACAAAGCATGGCAGATTTGGCCAACGCTGAATGTAATCGTGATTGAAATCCTTATTAGGCCTACATCATCGTTCCTGTACTCGTAGTGCTTAGAATGAAATGACCGCCATCGATCAACCCATGCTTTGAGTGTTGAACCATACAGCTGGCGCACGAACGCTAGCACGAATATCGCTGACCTAAGCATTCACTGCATTGTATATTACCCTCTTGTGAACCTGAATATACACCGAACTCACCCACTCCGGTCGCACATTTTCAGAGAGCACCCCCCCGCCCCCGCCCCCGGGTGGCACGTTTTCAGAGAGCAACCACCCCCCACCCTTGGCAAATACGTAGATCCCCCCTGTGACGGAATGCCAGGCATTGCGCAATATATCTGAAACCTTCATTGGTATATATACAATTATTGTAGTGACATATTATATCATTCAATCCTGTCATACTTCAGTTCCTTTGATATGCAAATGAGATGACGAATATTCCACTAACTTTCTCCAGGACCTGACGGAAGCGATGGCGGCCCCGGTATCCCTGGTAACCCTGGGCGTCCCGGCCTCCAGGGTCCGGATGGTGACCCAGGCCGGCCGGGACGGGTGGGACCCCCTGGAGACAGCTCACCGCTCGGCCAGAAGGGACAGCAAGGAGACAACGGGTTGCCAGGTAACGTGGGCCCCACTGTGACCAACATCCGGGTCACTCAGTGTATCTGAAATTACATCTGTGTATCTGTCGTTACATCTGTGTATCTGTCGTTACCTCTGGGTATCTGTCGTTACATCTGTGTATCTGCCGTTACATCTGGGTATCTGTCATTACATCTGGGTATCTGTCGTTACATCTGGGCATATGTCGTTACATCTGGGTATCTGTCGTTACATATGGGTATATGTCGTTAATCTGGGTATCTGTCGTTACATCTGTGTATCTGTCGTTACATCTGGGTATCTGTCGTTACATCTGGGTATCTGTCGTTACATCTGGGCATATGTCGTTACATCTGGGTATCTGTCGTTACATCTGGGCATATGTCGTTACATCTGGGTATCTGTCGTTACATATGGGTATATGTCGTTAATCTGGGTATCTGTCGTTACATCTGTGTATCTGTTGTTACATCTGGGTATCTGTCGTTACATTTGGGTATCTGTCGTTACATCTGGGTATCTGTCGTTACATCTGGGTATCTGTCGTTACATCTGGGCATATGTCGTTACATCTGGGTATCTGTCGTTACATATGGGTATATGTCGTTAATCTGGGTATCTGTCGTTACATCTGGGTATCTGTTACATCTGGGTATCTGTCGTTACATCTGGGTAACTGTCGCTACATCTGGGTATCTGTCGTTACATCTGTGTATCTGTCGTTACATCTGGGTATCTGTCGTTACATATGGGTATCTGTCGTTACATCTGGGTATCTGTCGTTACATCCGGGTATTTATGTGTCCGACATAAGGTTTGAGTAACGTCTGAATCTGACCTTACATCTGGATTACTCTGTATCTGACTCTACATCTGGGTATCTCTGTATCTGACCTTACATATGGGTAACTGTATCTGACCTTACATCTGGGTAACTCTGTATGAGACCTTCGTCTTTGTATCTCTGTATCTGACCTTACATCTGGGTAACTGTGTATCCGACCTTACATCTGGGTATCTCTGTATCTGACCTTGATAGCAGGCATTACGCAATATATCTGAAACCTTCATTAGTATATATACAATTAATGTAGTAACCTATTATATCATTCAGTCCTGTCATACTTCAGTCTGGGTAACTCTGTATGTCACCTTACATCTGGGTAACTCTGTATCTGACCTTACATCTGGGTAACTCTGTATATGACCTTGATAGCAGGCATTGCGCAATATATCTGAAACCTTCATTAGTATATATACAATTAATGTAGTGACCTATTATATCATTCTAGGTATCTCTGTATCTGACCTTGCATCTGGGTAACTCTGTATCTGACCTTGCATCTGGGTATCTCTGTATCTGACCTTACATGTCTTGTGTCTCACATTACTGTATATCTGAGATACTGTATATTCGCTACCCCCCCCCCCCCCCCCACCGCCCACCACTCACCCTCTCTCTCTCTCTCTCTGGTATGCCGCAGGTCTGGACGGCTCTCGGGGTCGCCCTGGTCTGCCGGGGCTCGACGGGCTGAAGGGGGGCCCCGGCCAGCCTGGAACGCCCGGCACCGACGGCCAAGATGGCTTCCCGGGGCGGGACGGCTTCCCCGGGGTGCCCGGGTCGCTGGGTCCCAAGGGGGACATGGGCATGATGGGGATGCCCGGGCGGGACGGAGGCCCCGGTGAGCCCGGCGACGATGGGGTGGACGGTCTGGACGGACTGGACGGCGCGCCCGGCCGCAAGGGGCCGGAGGGAGACCTGGGATCGCCTGGCTTTGAAGGATCAGCGGGCCCGAGGGTGAGGGTCACGGTCACGGTCACGGTCAAGGTCAAGGCCGCTCAGAGTCGAGTGTATATTAAGGCCTGGACACAGTTACTGTATTTGTATATTTAGCTTGTAATTAACAAGGGCTTATGGACGTATGCATACAGATGTGTATCGTTTACGTGTATATAGCCCATATACAGATACTGGGCAGTGAATTACTTAAAGAACTGAATGGATCCATTGGCATGGTTTGCCCACAATATATTAAGACCGGCCATTGTTGGTCCTAATGTATAATTTAGCTCACAAACTAGAAACGGTTGCTCGTAGATTAAAAAAGTCGTCAATTGACAGTGTGATTACACAATAGGAATACCCAATGAACCAGCAGAGCAAATCGAATTTGCTTTAATTGTTTTCGAAAATCGGACAATTTTCTGTCCATTATGTGTCACACTCACCATCTTTGACGCGCCTTGGTAACGCCAACGCATGGGCTGTGCTCGGTTTCCAGGGCGACTCCGGTGACTACGCCAACCCCGGCGACGCCGGACCGCGCGGCCCGCGGGGGGATGACGGTGAGGATGGCTTCCCCGGTCTGGGGGGGATGCGCGGCCCCCCGGGGCCGGACGGACCCCCCGGGCCGTCAGGGCGCCCAGGGCTGGACGGGGACGACGGATTCCCGGGCATCGACGGGGCGCCGGGCTTCAAGGGGGAGCGAGGGCGGGACGGCCGGCCGGGGGGGCCCGGGGCCGCGGGCCGCCCGGGCTTCCAGGGCAGGGACGGTCAGCCGGGCTTCAGCGGACCGCGTGGCATGAAGGGTAAGTCAAACTAAATAGTTTCATTTGTTTACAGTTTCACCATGTATATTGGCCATGTGCTATGCCAGCATAAATATGCCTTCTGTTTCATTTTTTACCCGCGATTGGACTGTCTGTTAATAAATTGGTAGCACGCTTTTGTCCAGAAGTCTCTATTCATTACATTTATGAATAACTATGGTCTATGTGTTTATTGAACTGACCGTGTCGCGGAACCGAAACCGTCAAACCAGCTCTCTTGATAGTTTCACGGTTTCGAGCAAACCGGTTTCGGTTCTTCTCCTGTCGAACAGTCAGTTCGGCAAACCGGTTTTGGTTTCATGTAAATCGAGCACGCCCTTAGTGACCCCTGGCATTCGGTGTTTCCAGGTGGTCCAGGATTCTCAGGGCGACCCGGTCTGGACGGCGGCTCCGGGTTACCAGGTAACGTATCACGTGATTGGATAGACCTCGTGTTACCATGGATACGAAGGCCACCTATGACCTATTCAACCCTTACCGTTGTTCTGTTGGTTTAAACATAATTTATTTTCTGAGGTTGCAACAACGAATTCACATGTAAATGCTCACCTCCTTGTTCTGTTGTAGGGCGGAACGCATCATGTTTGAGCATAGCTCACGTAATACTCACGCCTACCATATACGACAATAATTAATTTTGTCCTGACCAATGATCCTTAAGCTTGTGTACGATGAAGAGCTAACGTCTGACGTCACAATGGTGTCATGTCGTGATTGCAGGTCGTCAGGGAGAAGAGGGTGACGACGGTCGCCCCGGGTTACCGGGGTTGGACGGAGGCCCCGGGCTGCGGGGTGACCCTGGCAGCGAGGGCCGGCCCGGCCCCAAGGGACAACCGGGAGAGCTGGGTCCCGCCTTCAAGGGCATGCAGGGCGAGCCGGGGCCACCGGGGCGCGATGGTTTCCCTGGTGAGTGGACCCCTAACCGAAACCCAAACCCCGTGCATCACAAAGCACCGGCTAATACACTGTCACTTGCCCTCTACATGGCTATTGCACCTGCACCAGGATATTGTTTAAAAGGAGAACCTCCAAACAACCGCCGGTACTTTCATTCGCCAAAATGGCAACCAAGTTGTTTATACCTTTTTTACCCTTTACAGGGGCGGATCCAGAGGGGTGGGGGGGGGGAACGCGAGCCCGCCCCCCTATTATACCATTTAACATATGAAAACCAAAACCGGCCCCTCTATCCAGCATATCTAGATCCGACCCTGAAACCGCCCCCCCCCCCTATCCAGATTTTCTGGATCCGCCCCTGGTTTTAGAAAGTAAATATTTATGTTGAATCAACAGGATTAATAGCGGAATTAGACATACATGCCACACAAGATACATTGGAAAGAGATAGTAGATCAATTAGTGGGTTCCAATCCGGGTCCTGTCAGTTATATTGCTATAAGGATTACATATTTACCAACCTTTCGTGGATATTGTATCAATGCAGATATTAATTGTCAATCTCTCAACGTGATCTATTATTACTGCAAATATAGATTCTTTTTCTTCTGGAATATTACTGCAAATGTTGATATTTTTTCTGGGGCTGCAAAATAATGTGAAGATATGTTTCTGGATCTATTATTACCAATATTGGCTTTTACTCCTGGATCTATTATTAGTACCAATGATGGCATTCTCTCCGGGATCTATTATTAGTGCCAATGTTGGCGTTCGCTCCTGGATCTATTATTAGTACCAATGTTCGCATTCTCTCCTGGATCTATGATTATTACCAATGTTCGCATTCTCGACTGGATCTATTACCAATGCTGGTGTGCTTCAGGTCGGGACGGGGCTCCAGGATCTCCGGGCGTCGACGGCTTTCCCGGACTCGAGGGTCCCAAGGGAGACACGGGCCCACCCGGTCCGGACGGGAAGCGGGGATCCCGCGGGAACCCAGGATTGCTTGGACGTCCGGTAGGTCTCCAGAATATTGAAATCGTTATAGTGACATCGTTACATGGACAATTATTTTAACGTTTCCAAACGTTAACCCAGCCAGTGTATCCAGCGGGGGGTGGGGGGAGACGATTAGCGTATAGATCAATCAGGAGGTACGAATCCGGGCCCGGTCCTGCTTGGCCCCTACGTACACAGTAATTGGCCTTAACACCATTGGATATTTCTGTTATCACGTATGCGAAACTTTTATGCTATGAACCTAATACATAGTACTAGTCATAATTTACTGGCCTAGTTGAAGTACATCATTTGAACGAGATTATCGATTTATGCATAACATAGGCCCCTAATGCAACGTTGACGTTTAATGCAGTTGTTTGTCATTTACTCTTTTTTTTTAAGTTTATCTCGTTTAATTTCCGTTCTATGTGTTGTATTTATGTGTGTGTGTATGTACTCTGAACAACGAGTTCGAATAAAGATATATATATAATACTACATTGTCTATCCATCAGCCCCCTCCCACCTGTATACGACACTTGTATGCTATGATCCTAATACTAGATTATCTACCCATCACCCGCCCCCCCCCCCACCCCACCGTCCCCCCCCCCCTCACTCCACCCAGGGCGCGGAAGGCATGAAGGGGGAGTCGGGGCGGCCCGGCGCTCAGGGCTTCAATGGCCCGAAGGGTGCACTGGGCACGGACGGCTTCCCCGGGCGCGCCGGCCCGGACGGCGCCGTCGGCCCGGACGGCTTCAAGGGGGAGCGCGGCGAGCGGGGCATCACCCCCCGGCCCCCCAGACCCATCTTCGGCCTCTCGGGAGACTCCGGAGACGACGGCTTCATGGGGCTTCCCGGCTTCCCGGGCCGACCCGGAGCCACGGGTATGTGTGTCACTGTCTGTATAGGTGGCCCATTTTGTATGTTAAAATTATAAATATATATTATAAAATCCACCAGTAATGTAACAAAAAAAATCATTTAAAGAGTAAGATAAAAAAAACCTATTATATCATACGGTTGCGTTCTCACTCTGTTCGTATTCTGTCCCATCGCGTCTCCTGCTTCAATGTCTACTTTTTCAATTGTCTTTGTCTATGTCCCTCGTTCCAGCTACGACAGATATATATCACATACTATTAGGCCGTAGTCAAGAACTATGTGTGTAGCGTCTTCTCATTTATCTGGAGACTTTAGCCCACAACCTTGTAGGCACTAAAAGCCAAACTGATGCATATAGTAATGTTGAGCCATGGATAAAACACGGAAATAACTTACTTTAGGATAACTTAATTTAGGATAACTCACGACCTTAATCAAAAAGATATTGTACATTATTCCTCCATGGTCACGAGCGGCCGACTGGAAACTATCATTAATTATTATTGACGTCATATCTACATTTGTTTCATCAATCGTTTCAGATACCAATAATCTGTCTAGAGTGAACTTTTAAATCTATCTCTCTTCCTGTCTCTATTCATGTACCGTTACATGTGATCAAACTTGCCTCGTCATTGTACTATTGCATATTTTGTTTTACATCGTAATATTTTGCTTTTAATGTTTCCAGCGTATGCTATTCGGGGTATCCTCGTTAAATAAATATGTTTAAACCAAACACCGAGAGAACGAAAGAAGCGTGATTATGAACATGGTTTTTTGCCAGGCACGGACGGCGCACGCGGGGCCCGCGGAGACCAAGGCTTTAATGGCGACGCCGGGCGGCCCGGGTTTGGGGGTCTCCCCGGCGCCCCTGGCGTCCCCGGCTACCCGGGACCTGACGGGCTGCCCGGCCGACAGGGTGCGGGCGGCGACCCCGGCACTGACGGCCTCCCTGGCCTCCCCGGTGGTAACCCGGGCTTCTACTTCACCAGGTAAGTCGGTCACTCTCCCGGCGACAAAGGGCGTTCGCCAGTGTAATGGTGCCGTGACCAGGATTATCTGATGTGCTTCTGCCTTACCATGTTAGTCGGTCACTCTCCCGGCGATAAAGGGCGTTCGCGGGTGTAATGGAGCCGTGACCAGGATTATCTGATGTGCTTCTGCTTCACCATGTAAGTCGGTAAACTCTCTTGGCGACAGTTCGCGGGTGTAATGGCGCCGTGCCCAGGCTCCCTTGTTGTGATTCCACTTTCCCAGGTAAGCCGTTCACTCTCCTTGGTGACATAGTGCGTTCGCGGATGTAATGGTGCCGTGACCAGGATCCGATTATATTAAATCAAGTATAACGACCGAACGCCTCGGGCATACCTCAAATAATTCCAATCTAACCTGTCACCACCTCCACCCCCACCCTCCACCCACAGGCACAGCCAGACCACCATGATCCCGGATTGCCCCCAGGGTACGGAGCGTCTCTGGGACGGCTACTCGCTGCTGTTCGTCCAGGGCAACTCGCGCTCGCACGGCCAGGACCTGGGCCAGGCCGGCAGCTGCCTGCGCCGCTTCTCCACCATGCCCTTCATGTTCTGCAACATCAACAACAAATGCACCGTGGCCTCGCGCAACGACTACAGCTACTGGCTGTCCACCCCGGAGCCCATGACCCCCATGATGGGCCCGGTCACCGGGCGCCAGGTCGCGCCCTACATCAGCCGCTGCTCCGTGTGCGAGACGCCCTCCCACGTGATGGCGGTTCACAGCCAGGCGCAGACCGTGCCGGACTGCCCCCCGGGCTGGAAGGGTCTCTGGATCGGCTACAGCTTCGCCATGGTCAGTCAGTCTTGGTGTCCGCTGCGTGTGCAGACCGCGATAAATTATTTTTAATTAATTTTGAGTAATTTTATTTACAAATCGCGACGCCGTAAATGTTATTTGAATAGGTGATTAATTAAAAAATAACTGAATATTAAGTGAGCAAAAGTTGCCTTTTAGGCTTGGCATCCATTACGGATCACAAATTTCGGTGTTTGCACTATTTGACAATATTTAATATTAACGATATCTCGATATGCTTTCTTGTAATAGTAATATTACAGCAATATATGTTAACCTCATGTGCATAGTAGAGGCTTCAAATTCATTTCATGTCATTCCATTGTATTTGACCCGTGTCCACAGCATACCGGGGCTGGCTCCGAGGGTACGGGTCAGCCCATGCACTCCCCGGGGTCGTGCCTCGAGGACTTCCGCGCCTCCCCCTTCGTGGAGTGCCACGGCCAGGGCACGTGCAACTACTACGCGACCACCCTCAGCTTCTGGCTCGCGACCATCGACCGCAATCGGCAGTTCTCGAAACCCGTGCCGCAGACCCTCAAGGCCGGGGCCCTACGCCAGAACATCTCGCGGTGCCAGGTCTGCACGCGAGACTCCATGTCGCTCTTCACCGGCCGCAACATCACCGGCTAGGGCGTCGTCACGTGACACGCGATCGACCGACCCATTGACGAGACGTGCGGCGAGATGGTCGCCGCGCGCAGCCGATGGTGATGACGTCACAACACCGCTGGATCCTGGACTGCCATTGATAAAATGTCAGCAATAGTAGCAAATATCCATGGAAAGTCCGCGTGTAATGATTACACGCGTGTAATGATTACATCACGGTGGACGAATTAACACCTTGTAATGTGAAGGGTATATATGTATATGTATTTATATATACGGAGAGAAAAAAATAGATATATCATGGGAATGATGGGATAGAGCAAAGAACTATCTGTGAGCACTTGAAGCCACTCTGGGTCTGAAGCCTGCTCGGCCTGAGAGCGGATGTCGCCCCATCTGTAGACCGGACCAGCGGGGGACTCGGGACCAACCCGTACCCCGCCCACCTCGTACCTGGGCGCTCAGGCCTAGGGTACTCTTGGTACGAAGTGTCATCTGTTGTAAGAAATACTCATGTTTTTTTAAAGAACTGGTTCCTTGTCGTCTGGTGCCAGCGCGACGTGACTTTAGGTTTTGATGAATTTAGTGTCTGAGCGTAGGTAATGTAGTAGGTAGCAGTAGTCTTAGTGAGAAAGCTGAGGTCTAGAGCCGTCTTTAATCGGTGGGTCAAAAGTCCACTGACGCCGCGGCGTGGTGCCGTGACCAGGATCCGCGTGGTGCCGTGACCAGGATCCGTGTGGTGCCGTGACCAGGATTCGCCGGGCGCCGTGATCCAGATCAACATCGTGGTGTCATGGAACTGTCCTGCCGCTAGACGGCAGTGTGTCCCGGGCGGGCTTGGGTACCCCGGATCCCTGCTAACCGGCACCCTCTCCCCAATCCTTGGTCCGCCTTCCAAACATTGGGCGGCCAGGGAGGGCGGGACAGCGCGGGCCGTAGCAAGTGCAGGACTCACCACCACTGTCACCCTCCTCCCGCGCCCCGCCTCCATTCTCCTTCGTATATGCTCGATACTACAGGCCTGCAAGCATTGCCACGATCCACCCACCCCACCCCCCCCCAACCCCTTCACCACTCCTATTCACACGAAAGTGGCGGTGAGTCCCAAGAGCTTGTGGCGAACGGCCAGTTCCGGTTGGCGGGTCTCTGGGGACCCCATCCACCCTCCTCGGGGCGCACGCGCCGTCTGCTGGCTGACACCATCGGGGGTTCCCCGACCACCCAGGGGCACCCCCCACCCGCACCCACCCGCCCACCCCATGGCGCACACCACCGAAACACGGCGAAAAAATAAATAATACAACGCTGATGGTGGATTCGGGGGTCCAATTTTGATAAACATCATATATATCGCGTTAACAGTTGTGATTTTGTTATTCTCCTACGTATGATATGATTCCTTGTCGAAGCTGCTGTTGTTGTCGGGTAGGTAGGTAATTAGTGAAGTCCTTTTCAGTATGTGTTTTTTTGTGTCTGTGTTGTCAGAGAGGGAGTGGAAGAATGGGGGGGTGGTGGCGGTGGTGAGGGTGGCGGTGGAGACACCCCCGCCAAGCTCCCGCACCCCTGATACGTGAAAACCTGTGTGTCTGTATCTGTGTCGGGGTGGATATTGGGGGGGTGTGGCTGTTGTGTGGCAGTGTGTGGGTGTGCGTGTGGCGTCAATGTTGAGTCAGCCGCCTCCCCCTCCATATCCACCCAGAGTCCTTGTCGTCATCTGCTCACGCTGTACATCCGTCATCATCAACGCATCGCTGAAATCTCAACCCGTTCAATGCTGCACCAATCAGACATCTGCTGGGTCATGATTGGCAATTGATTTCCCTGCTGTTACAGTATAGCTAATCTTATGAATACTATTTTCAAATAGGGTACCCTATTTGTAAGAATATTACCGTGTTTTACTGTATGATAGCTAGCGGATCCCTGTACATTATAGGAACTTAACAATTTTAATATTTGTATTACTCTTTGCATGTGGTGTCACCAAATGCAAACTTTTTTTTTGCTTAAATTTAGTATTTTAATGAAATGAATTTATTTCCGTGATCGACTTTATATTTAATGAAATAAATTTGTTTCAAGGAGATCTGTCGTTATGTGTTTGCTGCTTACCACGAGCATGACAGATTTGGACACATGATGTATCGCCTCACTGTACACAAACGGCGACGGAAGGCATTTCAGGTGAACTATCAATTCCACTTTTTTTTTGCGTCAGGCCAATAAGAGAAGGCTATGCTGAAGGCCTGGGATGCGCCGCGACGAGCTAAATAAGAACAGGTTATACGACTCAACGGCTGCCACGGAGCGTCAACACCCACTTCAATGCTTTGTATCTCTAAAACTGATGGCTGAATCTCCAAATCAATCACCTACCCGGCTTCTACGAACATTTATGAAACATTTACAACTACATTCGAACCAAGACCTACCACTATTCAATGTTACAAGGCAACTTTTGCACTCGCCGCCCAAATTTACTCCATTAGCCAGTTATCGGTGTGGGAATTTCACAACTCTGGCGCTAGGGGCGCTGTTTCGTTGCTCACTCTCCGTTAGAGAGGGAGTTTTTGTAGCTCATTTGCGCAATCATATAAAATGCTGAAGGTTCAGGACATCGGAGCGACGCATTTTACAGTATCATTGAAATAAAGATGTGCATTTAATTGTAAGACTCATCGAAATGATGGTTTGGGCGTTGTAGTGGCTGGAATACGTTGCGCTTCATAGGCAACAACACAATAACAGCCTGTTCGATTTATATAATATTTAGCATGCCACTTGTTCATGACAATCACTATAAATTGGTAAAAGTTCTGCGAAATCGAAGCGACAGTTTTTCCGTGATCGTTGAACTAATTCTGCTCTCTGGAATCACGGGATGTAGAAAGAGATGTAGAGTAGAAAGAAGGGACATGCTGCTTATTTTGTAACATTTCTGAAGTTCAATGAATTGAAAATTAATATGGCTAACTCACAGTAACTGTTCTTGATTTTCTAATAAAAAGGGTCAACTGAGGGCAAGGGCTCCCCCTCCCCAATATAACACCCACCCACGGCGATAACTCGCTAAAATTATGTCAGATTTTTATTACAGAGTGACCCCCGCCAATTTCAATGACATGAAATGCATTTGTTCTATTTTTTATCTTCGCCATAACAAAGAAGTTTGCAGGAACTTTGTTACTGATAGATCTATGGTAGGCCTAGTGCACATATTCCATTCAGCAGTCGAGCCAGAAACGCGATGATTTCTGAGATTATGTAAGGTACTATACGATCTTTGATCTCCTAAACAAATTACTCCAGACATCAAAAGGTTGTCCTTATAATTTGCTTTATTCTGCCCCTTTACACTTTCAGGATTTGTGAGAAATAAATATAAATGTAGACATAACTACATATGTCAGACAAACAACTATACTATATATATATACGTTACAGGATCTAAAATGAAAAGGCGGAAAGAAACCTTCAAACCGCGGTGCATTGTGGGATCGTACGGGCCCCGTAAATATCCTAACGCGCCAAAAAGTTTACGGGAGCGCGTAAGTGGTTTCGTGCAACCGACGTAACGTAACTTTACGGACCCCGTAAACCCCACTTACGGGTACCCGTAAATAGACTTACGGGTACCCGTAAATAGACTTACGGGGGGCATATTACGGGGTCGTCGTGCAACCGGGCCATGGTTGTTATCTTGTATTCACAATAGCAGCCTCATAACTTTGTTGAGCGATGTAAAACATTTGTCACGGCCGATGCACAGTCAGTTTCAAACAAATGACGAATAAATATTCAACTTACACATCCTTCTACACGTCAATACTAAATTTGTTTCAAGGAGAGCTGTCGTTATGCGTTTTCTGCTTACCCTAAGGATAAGTGACTTGGTCACATTAAGTTTCGCGTGACGTCTCACGTGAGGAATGCGACGAGTTGGTTGTATATTCAGAACGCTTTAACCACTTTCGATCATATCGCGTCAATGGAAGAAGAAAGGGAGAGTGGAGCCATGTCCCCAGGGGTAGCTGTAACCCCCTACTCTTTGCGAAGGAGGACCTGGAATCTTTATCCTGCGACGAAACAGACATAGCCACAGCGGGGCTAGAACCACCGATCCACGTGCCGTTTGGCTCTCAGGTGGCCAGAGGCGAGCGCTCTAACCCACTGAGCTACCGGGCCGGCCTCGAGGAATACGACAAAGCGCGTCACAGATCATGACACATCGCTGATCCGGCGCGATGGAAACTTTGTTAAGGTGTCAGAGCGAGGCAACCCAACTCAGGGGTTTTAAAAGTGTTCGTGCCACGATTTTGTTAGCTCAGAGTTAACTTTGCTTAGGGAAGACAAACAAATATGAATTTGTTTTAATGGGAGTTTATAGCTTTTATTCCACGATATCACTATAAGCGCGTCGTCAAAGAAGCAAAAGTGAGGTCTGGCGGGTTCAATTATTTAGAAATTCCATTGACAGGTGAGCTTTGATACAGTGCGTAGACATCTGTTGTCGAGGGCGTGTATTGTTTTCATGGTTGACTGATTTTCGTTGAGTTCAAGTCAATGAGCGGGGAGAATCTGAGTATCAATGTAAAAGTGTAGTATTCCGGGTATTAGTTTATTTAGTTTCATTATTGGTTACGTAAATCCGTGCTTTGGGAACGCGTCGAGAAGGAATCCCCAGTGGATGACGTATGTCTCCTGGATACCTCGCGCGTTACCAAAGCAACGACGCTTGTCGTCTGCAGTTCCGATTTTAGATTTTAGAAAGGAAGGCCGGCAGTCAGAAAGACTGTCGGATTCCCCTGATTTTAGACCACATCGGAAGGGGACTGCCAGACAAGAGTGACCGCAGACTCACCGGTAGGAGCTTGGGACAAGTTGTGCTTATATTTTATTAAGGGGAATTTAGTATAATCATAAAGTCAAAGTCATAAATGCCGTAGACTCACGTTTCGGCCCATATTTTCCGCGAATTTGGCGCGATCGCTCTAAAAATCACTGACCTGACAAAGCAACCCTGTGCAATTTTAATGATACCAAACTTACGTGCGTACTGCGAGGTTATCCTTTTTTAAGACACAAACAATATTTCCCGTGCTGACACTCCATTGGCACGAAACGCAGTTTCGTAAACATACTAAAGCACACGTCATAAAATGACGTAGTTGCCATGGCGCCGAACGTGCTCTGAGCTATATTTGCACCAGCCACGCGCGCCATGGCAACAGCCTTTCATTGTCTGTGATTTAGTCTATTTGTCACAAAGTGTCTGCTGCCTTTCTATTTGGAGCGTTAGATTTCTTTTGTCTATCTTCCACTCATACCATACTGCCAAATGGAGTCTCCTAGCCTTGCCCGTGATATCAATTTACCACAGGTTTTCAACTAAGTGATAAACATGATCACGTTTGCCATATCTGAGCCGAAACGGCGATGTTTATTAGTTTTCTGAATTTATATGATGAAACAATCGAGTTTTCTGCATATTGTGATATATATGTTGCATAGGCTTAGTTTGGGCGGGAAAGAGCTCCATATGCAACTTTAAGTAAATGCAGCAAAAGAAGTCAGAATCCGAATCCATGTCATTTATTTGATCAAGTATAGTAATACAATATAGTACAGATAATATATTCATTATAGCACATGACTGGATCAGGAGATTAAGACCTGTGTGGTCGCTATCATGGGGGCCACCTCACTAAGGGTAAATACGTTAACGATGGGCGAATTTCTGGTGTGAATTATATGCATGGTTGGAGCAAATACAACAAATAATAAACACAGAAAAGAAGAACAAAACACAAAACAACAAACAACATTAATAAAAGAAATAGGAAAATGGCTAGCACGATTTCACAAGGCATGGTGGGGTTGGGGAAGCACGGGTGGGGGCGGGGCGATTCCGGAAAGGAGTATTATAATGCTTGACAAACGAAACAATTTGGAATAGTACAGTTAGTGCTATAACGACCTAGTCAGAAACAAACAAAATCTTTGGTGGCCACAGGGGCGGATCCAGAAAATCTGAATGGGGGTGGGGGGGGGGGGGGGAGGGGCGGTTTCAGGGTCTGGTCCAAATATGCTGGATAGGTGGGGTTGGGTTTCATAGGTTAAATACTATAAATGAAATAAATTTCGGCCCTAACCGGTGGGGGGGTGGGGGGGCGGGATGATGTCATATTTATGTCAATGTCTAGGCGTATGGGTATCAGTGTCTCGGCGTGTTGATGTCATTGTCTCGGCGTATTGACGTCATTGTCTCGGCGTATTGGTGACATTGTCTCGGCGTGACGTCATTGTCTCGGCGTATTGACGTCATTGTCTCGGCGTATTGATGTCATTGTCTCGGCGTATTGACGTCATTGTCTCGGCGTATTGATGTCATTGTCTCGGCGTATTGACGTCATTGTCTCGGCGTATTGGTGACATTGTCTCGGCGTGACGTCATTGTCTCGGCGTATTGACGTCATTGTCTCGGCGTATTGATGTCATTGTCTCGGCGTATTGACGTCATTGTCTCGGCGTATTGATGTCATTGTCTCGGCGTATTGATGTCATTGTCTTGGCGTATTGATGTCATTGTCTCGGCGTATTGATGTCATTGTCTCGGCGTATTGATGTCATTGTCTAGGCGTATTGATGTCATTGTCTTGGCGTTATAATGTCATTATCTCGGCGTATTGATGTCATTGTCTCGGCGTATTGATGTCATTGTCTCGGCGTATTGATGTCATTGTCTCGGCGTATTGATGTCATTGTCTCGGCGTATTGATGTCATTGTCTCGGCGTATTGACGTCATTGTCTCGGCGTATTGGGGTCATTGTCCCGGCGTATTGATGTCATTGTCTCGGCGTATTGGTTCATTGTCCCGGCGTATTGATGTCATTGTCTCGGCGTATTGATGTCATTGTCTCGGCGTATTGGGGTCATTGTCTCGGCGTGTTGATGTCATTGTCTCGGCGTATTGACGTCATTGTCTCGGCGTATTGATGTCATTGTCTCGGCGTATTGATGTCATTGTCTCGGCGTATTGATGTCATTGTCTCGGCGTATTGGTTCATTGTCCCGGCGTATTGGTTCATTGTCTCGGCGTATTGATGTCATTGTCTCGGCGTATTGATGTCATTGTCTCGGCGTATTGATGTCATTGTCTCGGCGTATTGATGTCATTGTCTCGGCGTATTGACGTCATTGTCTCGGCGTATTGATGTCATTGTCTCGGCGTATTGACGTCATTGTCTCGGCGTATTGGTGACATTGTCTCGGCGTGACGTCATTGTCTCGGCGTATTGACGTCATTGTCTCGGCGTATTGATGTCATTGTCTCGGCGTATTGACGTCATTGTCTCGGCGTATTGATGTCATTGTCTCGGCGTATTGATGTCATTGTCTTGGCGTATTGATGTCATTGTCTCGGCGTATTGATGTCATTGTCTCGGCGTATTGATGTCATTGTCTAGGCGTATTGATGTCATTGTCTTGGCGTTATAATGTCATTATCTCGGCGTATTGATGTCATTGTCTCGGCGTATTGATGTCATTGTCTCGGCGTATTGATGTCATTGTCTCGGCGTATTGATGTCATTTTCTCGGCGTATTGATGTCATTGTCTCGGCGTATTGGTTCATTGTCCCGGCGTATTGATGTCATTGTCTCGGCGTATTGATGTCATTGTCTCGGCGTATTGGGGTCATTGTCTCGGCGTGTTGATGTCATTGTCTCGGCGTATTGACGTCATTGTCTCGGCGTATTGATGTCATTGTCTCGGCGTATTGATGTCATTGTCTCGGCGTATTGATGTCATTGTCTCGGCGTATTGATGTCATTGTCTCGGCGTATTGATGTCATTGTCTCGGCGTATTGATGTCATTGTCTCGGCGTATTGGTTCATTGTCCCGGCGTATTGATTCATTGTCTCGGCGTATTGATGTCATTGTCTCGGCGTATTGATGTCATTGTCTCGGCGTATTGATGTCATTGTCTCGGCGTATTGATGTCATTGTCTCGGCGTATTGATGTCATTGTCTCGGCGTATTGATGTCATTGTCTCGGCGTATTGGGGTCATTGTCTCGGCGTGTTGATGTCATTGTCTCGGCGTATTGACGTCATTGTCTCGGCGTATTGATGTCATTGTCTCGGCGTATTGATGTCATTGTCTCGGCGTATTGATGTCATTGTCTCGGCGTATTGATGTCATTGTCTCGGCGTATTGATGTCATTGTCTCGGCGTATTGATGTCATTGTCTCGGCGTATTGGTTCATTGTCCCGGCGTATTGGTTCATTGTCTCGGCGTATTGATGTCATTGTCTCGGCGTATTGATGTCATTGTCTCGGCGTATTGATGTCATTGTCTCGGCGTATTGATGTCATTGTCTCGGCGTATTGATGTCATTGTCTCGGCGTATTGGTTCATTGTCCCGGCGTATTGATGTCATTGTCTCGGCGTATTGATGTCATTGTCTCGGCGTATTGATGTCATTGTCTCAGCGTATCGATGTCATTGTCTCGGCGTATTGATGTCATTGTCTCGGCGTATTGATGTCATTGTCTCAGCGTATTGATGTCATTGTCTCGGCGTATTGATGTCATTGTCTCAGCGTATCGATGTCATTGTCTCGGCGTATTGATGTCATTGTCTCGGCGTATTGATGTCATTGTCTCGGCGTATTGATGTCATTGTCTCGGCGTATTGATGTCATTGTCTCGGCGTATTGACGTCATTGTCTCGGCGTATTGATGTCATTGTCTCGGCGTATTGACGTCATTGTCTCGGCGTATTGATGTCATTGCCTCAGAGCATTCAAATGTCATTTCCTTGACGTATTGACATGCCATTATATTGACGTAATAAATGTTCAGTGTCTTGCCGTTATGTACATTACACTATATATTTGGACAAACCTATAATAAACTCTTAAAATAACAAATAACTTATTATTGAGCTCAGGTGGCTAAATGATATCGGCTTTTAAAATTATCCATATGCACCAGTAGTATATGGTGCTAACAAATATTGGATATTTGTTCATTAATTACCTACTTTGAACAAGATAAATCTATTTGCCAAAAACCTAAGCGGTTTCCCTATTTCAACTAATTATGGTTTTGCCGCTTGTCAGCTGTTATTCGGCCGTCGGCAACACTGTCAGGCCGGCGTAAATATTGGGTATTCAGCCCGCTGTATTGCGCCAAGTTTACTGAACGCAGTTGTTGATACGGCAAAATCCAATATCAAGGTGGCACAATATATATCGTCACTACTTACAGCTATTTTCGACGTGACGACTGTTGGGTTGGCGAATAAGCATAAAGTATATCCCGCAGAAAATTGCAAGAGCAACCGTTGCAGATAAATATGTGATTTTTCGCAGCTTGGCCGCCATGTTGGTGAGCTGTTTGGGAGGTGAGTGGCTCTGGCGATAAGGTGGACATAGGACATACCTCAGCAACGACTGGAGGAGGGGGTAGGGGCCAAGGCCAGATACTCCAGTCCATTATCTACAATCAATGACCTTGAGTCGAAAAGTTCAAAGATCGGCGGAGGTGACATGAAGAGAGACCCAAGCTTTCACCGCCAGTATAGTGTATGCTATATAACAGTCACATGGCTAACTGTTAATTTAGCCAAAGAACTCGACTGCTAGGAAAACGCCCATATAAAGCATGTAGGGGGATCAAGACAGGGAATTTGACAAAGCGATCAGAAAGGAGGGTGATGGGGTACTTTTTTGCCGCTAAACCTGCTTTCGCTTCATCAATACCGTATTACTGTAGCCGTTTGTAATTGGGACAATCAGACGTAAAAAGCGAGTGATGATCGAGTGCATCAGGGGCGGATCCAGAAAATCTGGATAGGGGGGGCCTGTTTCAGCGTCGAATCCAGATACGCTGGATATGGGGGGGGGGCGGTTTTGGATTTCATATGTTAAATAGTATAAATTATATAAATGTTGCCGGGTAGTCTGAACGGTTTTCGGTATTTAGTTTATTTATGTTAATTTTGTGCGGGATTTCGCGGGCTTTCGGTGCGCCAGATTCCGGTGGTCCTCAGAGCGTCACTTGCTGCTGAGGATCCACAGAGAGAAGACGTACATCAAGATCTAGACATCACGAAACATCTTTTTACCTGTTCAGACCACTCGGCCACAACTCCCGGTGAGCACCTTAAATGCCATGCTTTACTGTTAATTCTTATATGGTTACTGTGTGTAATCCCATGGTTATCTACTGTGTGATTTTTTATGTATGTATCAGAGTGATCAGACTTAGTTCTGGATCGGATAGAATGGGGTGCGTGTTAGACACGTGGTAGGGCCGCCATTACGGTTTTCCGAATTTATATTTCATGGTGCGGTCTCTTATGGTAGCTTAAAGGCTGGAGTTTATTTCTATTTCTACATTCTGGAATCAAGAATAATCCACATATAAACTTACTGAGAGCCTATTTACTTTAAGCTATTTGTGGGTACATATTCAGTTGTTTTGTCAGACATGTGTTTGAGTTGTAGAATTTGATTAGATCTAATTGATTGTGAGCCAGCGAATATGATGGTTTATTATAATAAGGGTGATCTACAGCCACATTTATGTCGTACGGTTTTACTGGTTGGCAGTATTTACAGCCCCCAGGTGTAAAACCTAAATATTATTAATCTCAGTTATATTTGGTATATGTATACAGCAATTAGAATTTGCAATGCCTAGTTTATAAGATTCTTTACACATGTAAGCCGTGCACACTAGATTTGGGTTCATATAACCTCAGGTGCTGCAGTTATTTGTTATAGAATTTAATGCCAAATGCGGTTAATCCCATTATTTGTGTCATGATTGTAAACCGGTATAAGCTGGTTGGCTTTTACAATGAGCCCTTCGGTCCATATACCATGGACAGGGTAAATTACCTCACTTGGGTCTGACTTGCTGTTGTAAATTGATTTAATACATATATTGCTGTAGGCCGAACAACATGTGGAGATTTATATATTATTATTAGCGGTTTAACCAAGATATTGATAGATTATTGACTACTTTGTGGATTTGGGGTTATATCCCGGTGCTGCCCAATGATGGGGATCACACCAAGTTTTACTTGACTGGCTTTAGTGCATTTGCAGCCAATTTGTAGCGGCTTTATGATTAAGCCGGTCTGCATAGTGGGTAGTCACAGCAATTTTCTGCTAAAGGCAGTAGTGTTTATTGGTATCGGTCTCTGTCCTCAGGCATATTATCTTATATATATACCAGCTATGTGTAGAATAGAGTCTTATTGGAATCCATTTGGCTAAATTACAGTTTGGGAAGTGGCTCGAATGTGATAGCATTCAGTCATGACGCCCCATGTAGGGTTGCCATGTCCTGTTATGAGGTGCTGAGAATATCATCACGTCGCATTTTCGTTATTATCTTGGGAAGTGGCGTAAATGTCATAGCGTTCCGTCATCATGTCCCATGCATATGGAAGTCAGAGTTATGTTTATGACCCATGCATATGAGTAGTCTAATTAGTATTTGTCAGCGATGCTACTCGGGGCCAATGATTTCATGTAACTTTGCTTATTTTTATATTTTTTACTATTAAGTTACAGGTTTTTCTTCTGACCCGAAATAAAGTACATGCCAATGCCACTTTGCTGGGTTGTGTAACTGCATTCGGAAAACAGCCGAACAACACCCCCTCCACCCCGTAACATAAATTTCGGCCCTAAAAGGGGGGGGGGGCGGGGTCCGCGTCGGCCCCCTCTGGATCCGCCCCTGTTACCAGACATACCCTATAGTAAAACATTAAGCAACAAATGCCAACGTTTCATGATTGAGTTTCATGTATTTACGCAGCGATGTCATACATACACGTTCTTATTTAGCTGATTCCCTTCAAATTGAGCAGCGGCGCTCATTATATACTTGTAAGAAGTATACGCACATCAATTCTTCATCAGCGGCAGTACACCTAACTTTGTGAAATGCCAAAGCGGAATGGTTTAGGAATGGACGCGGTAGCGAGGCCGTCGTCAAGGTAACGGTCTGTACGATACATTGTATAATGTCGTAGTATAGATATAAGCTTATATAGACAGCGGGACAGCCCTGCGAAGAGTTTCTTTGCGACCAGCGCTTCAAATCTGTCAGTGGCTAGTCACATACGGATCAAGGTAGTCAAACTAGATAACCGTCACTGCGGCGATACCGATTTTGCATTGGATTGCACTATAACGGCTCAGTTCCGTAATAGGGCTAATATGGATAGGTGCTACCTAAAAAATGCAAGCGTATCTTTATTAATTTAGATATTCCGAAGGGATACATCTAGATTCATATTCAAAATTAATCTGACTTCAGCTTGGCAACAGACATTGATCCCGTCGCTTATACTATATAGTAAATTAACTTTAATTTGAAGTATACATCCAGTGTTAACATTGAATAATTGATTCGTTAATTTTGTGGGGCAGCTGATTTAATTATTAAAGACATGACATAATAGGCTTCAACCTCTCTTTGCTTGAATATATTTAAATACAGCTGATATTTACTCCGAATCTGAAAACGTCTCATGGGGGTTGTTACGCGAAATGAAAGTCCTAAGCCTATGCTTGAAATGGACTTTGAATATGCATGCACGTTACCTTAAGGGCTCGCTTGCCCTCGCTATAAAGTCTCGTTCGCCAAGACTACCGGTTTACCTTTTCGGGGGACAAACAAATGAAGCACGTGTTCGGAACGAATTTAGAATCTCTGCGCACATTGGTATCCTGACTATCTCTGACGTAGGCGTTACGTATATGTTACGCAATGACAGAGACAGAACCAGACCAGTGGGTTCATTGCCTGAAGGCCTAGCGATATAATTAAGAACATTTAAGAAATATAGCTGGAGAAAACGGATAAACGACATATTTTTCTTTCTTTTACGCCATCACAATCACGAATATTTGTTACGACGGGACTTTACCATGTAGTTTAGTGACGCATCAGTGTGTTGTGACTTCATGCACTGCACATTTTGACAGCGGAATGGTTAAGTCGATCGCTTGCTCTCGCCATTTTTGTTACCGCGGAGGCACGTGAGCCTCTGTGACGTCACTCGCTGTTTTGAGGAACTCGCAAAAGCCCGCATGCGGGACACGGATTTAATCTTCGGGGATATTTACAGGAAGTCTTTGAACCGCCAATTATCAGATTTTCAGTGGAAATTATGCCATCAAACGTTAACCTGCAATAAATACCTGCACCAGTGCAAAATCATAGATAGCCCCAATTGCCCGTTCTGTTACGACATGGTAGCATCTATCTATCACTGATTCACCAAATGCTGCCACTTTAAAGAATCAAAAGTCTTTTTTGAAGTGTTTTTCAAGAAAATCCTGCGCACTAGAAATCCGCTGAATGATTTTACGATATGTTTCGGCTTTACCCAAATCGAACATGCACAGGCACCCTCAAACGTTATTAGGTACCTACTTAACCTATACAAACACTCCGAGTGGCTCTCCCGAAAAGCTAAAGGCAGGATATCCCCAACTTGGGCAATTTTTAACAACATTCTACACACCAAGAAAAAGGATGACCTTTTTTGTACTCGTAATACGAAGTACGCACGGACTCTATTTAAAGATAAATGGGGCCGTAATAATTTCTTATGCCAAGTAGATAAGGACTTTAAAATAATCCATCTAGTATCGGTCAACCCATATGACCCTCCATGAACGAGACCTCAACAATCAACAGGCCTTTAACCTGTAGCCCATGGCAACGAGGAGCCGATAACCACATCCTTCTTAACCACTATGACCCCATAAGGTAGCTTTAAATAGCGATTTTAACCTATATATACAAAATACCAGCAGGATACGCAGGCCTAGAAATGAAGCAACCCCCTCCCCCACCCCACAGGCCCTCCAAGCCCAATTAATCCCCCCCCTTCAACACACAAGCCAACAGTCCCCTGATATAATAAATCCGGAGAAATTATAACATGTATTACCTTTCAGTCGCCCACAACAATGGAAAAACGTGGATTCAGAATTACAGAATGCATTAATCAATAGCCGAGTCCATGCCCAACACAGCCCCCTGAAAATAAAGCAAAACTGTGGGTGGAAACATTACAGCATGTATCCCCACTTCCCCCAACAGCCCCCTGATATATTGATGTATTCCTCGTTATATATTTCTATCCCTTCCACAGGGATGATACACATATATACGAAAATATATTCAGACGTATAGACATTTCGATGTGACCCCGCTTTACGGCTGTTATATACTTTTATGTACCATGTTGTCGAATTGTTGATTTGAAATAAAACACAAATACCAAAGTTAGAACGCTATTTTTAGCTTTCGAATGTTTCGAGGACGGATTTTTTATTGTTTATTCCGAAAGTTCTGCGATTCATCGCCTCCAAATATTTTAACGTATTTCCCCCATAGCCATGTTTAGTGAAAGGGGACTCCTAGTCTTAAGAATAAACCTGGAAAGAACTTATAGCTGCCTATAATTCAACATGTAGCACGTGTGTTTGTTTGTCAGCACCCTGCCAGCCCACACCACCACCCCCTCTCATAGTGTACCCACCCTGCCAGTCCACGCCACCACCACCTCGCAGTGTACCCACCCTGTCAGTCCACACCACCACCCCCTCTCATAGTGTACCCACCCTGCCAGTCCACGCCACCACCCCCTATCATAGTGTACCCACCCTGTCAGTCCAGGCCACGACCCCGTCTCATAGTGTACCCACCCTTTCAGTCCACGCCACCATCCCCTCTCATAGTGTACCCACCCTGCCAGTCCACACCACCACCCCCTCTCATAGTGTACCCACCCTGCCAGTCCACACCGCCACGACCTCTCATAGTGTACCCACCCTGTCAGTCCACCCCTACACCACCTCTCATAGTGTACCCACCCTGCCAGTCCACACCACCACGACCTCTCATAGTGTACCCACCCTGTCAGTCCACCCCTACACCACCTCTCATAGTGTACCCACCCTGCCAGTCCGCACCACCACGACCTCTCATAGTGTACCCACCCTGCCAGTCCACGCCAACACCCCCTCTCATAGTGTACCCACCCTGCCAGTCCACGCCAACACCCCCTCTCATAGTGTACCCACCCTGTCAGTCCACGCCACCACGACCTCTCATAGTGTATCCACCCTGCCAGTCCACACCACCACCCCCTCCCATAGTGTACCCACCCTGCCAGTCCACACCACCACCCCCTCTCATAGTGTACCCACCCTGTCAGTCCACCCCTCCACCACCTCTCATAGTGTACCCACCCTGCCAGTCCACACCATCACGACCTCTCATAGTGTACCCACCCTGTCAGTCCACCCCTCCACCACCTCTCATAGTGTACCCACCCTGCCAGTCCACACCACCCCGACCTCTCATAGTGTACCCACCCTGCCAGTCCACACCACCACGACCTCTCATAGTGTACCCACCCTGTCAGTCCACGTCACCATCCCCTCTCATAGTGTACCCACCCTACCAGTCAACACCACCACGACCTCTCATAGTGTACCCACCCTGTCAGTCCACCCCTCCACCACTCCTCATAGTGTACCCACCCTGCCAGTCCACGACACCACTCCCTCTCATAGGGTACCCACCCTATCAGTCCACGCCACCACCCCCTCCCATAGTGTACCCACCCTGCCAGTCCACCCCTCCACCACCTCTCATAGTGTACCCACCCTGGCCCGGCGTCTTAAATCAGTCATATCTAGTATTATAAGCCCAGATCAAACTGGTTATATACCAAAACGGTTTATAGGCTGCAATGTCCGTATGATGCAAGACGTTATAGATTATGCAAATCGTAAACATGTCAGTGGTATTCTTCTATTTTTGGACTTCGAGAAAGCTTTTGACAGTTTAGAATGGGATTTTCTACACCAGTCGCTGAAAAAATTTGAGTTCGGAAAATCATTCATCCAATGGGTCCGACTGTTATATAAAGATTCATCTGCGCGGGTAAAAAACAACGGTCACTTTTCAAATCCTGTTAACTTGTCTCACGGTATAAAGCAGGGCTGTCCACTCTCGGCGATGCAGTTCGTCATAGCTATTGAATTGCTGGCCAATAATTTAAAAAACAATAAGGGTATAAAGGGTTTCAAGGTTCGAATCAGACAGCAAAAGCAAGAGCTAAAGGTATCCCAATATGCTGACGACTTGACACTACTCCTACAAAACGCCGAACAAATTACAGGGGTGCTCGATGAATTAAATGAATTTGAAAAAGTGGCAGGACTAAAACTAAACCTAGCAAAAACCATGTGTATGAATGTCGGTCCCAGCGGGAATAAAAAAGGGGTATCCCCACGGTATAGCAATATTGGAAGAGCCTGTGAAGTGTCTCGGCGTGTATATCGGAAATGATAGTGAAGAGTGTAATAATTTAAACTGGACTAACAAACTACTATCCATAGATAAAGTTTTAAGTACCTGGAAAAAAAGGAAGTTAACACTCTTTGGCAAGCTAATTGTAATAAAAGCCTTAATTATTCCAAAGATATCGTTTATTGCAACCTGCGTTATAGTGCCACCCGACGTAGTTAGGAAACTTAACAAGCTACTGTATAATTTTATCTGGAATAGAACGGAACGTATTAAACGTAATGTATTGATGTCACCAAAAGCGTATGGCGGAGTGGCAATGATAGACTTAGACTCGTATATTGACTCCCTGAAAGCCAAGTGGCTGTTACGACTACTTGCAGATGAAAATAATGCAAATTGGGCTGTCCTAGGTAAAGGATATTGCGAGCAGTTTCAAACACCAATCGTTGTCATGTGCTTCAGTGAAAAAAGTGCCTTGCCTGAGTTATCCAAATTGCCCACCTTCTATTCAAATATCATATGTGCTTACGCGAAAGCAAATGTTCGACCGAAATCACAAGATATCGAGAGTTTACTTACTGAGTCTTTATGGGAAAACCAAAACGTAAGCGTAATGTTAGGTAACAGGAATGTAAAAACATGCCTACTCTTTAATTCGTTTATTAAGGTTGGTATCACTAAAGTACACCATTTGAAATTCACAAATGGAAGTGTCGATGAAACCTACCTGTACCATATGATAAATGACCAGAGAGATATACTGCGTCAAATCAAGTTACTAAAGAAAGCTTTATATCCATATAGAGATATAATGTCAAAACTACGCGATGTCATGACTATTTTACCTTGTGTAACTACAGGCTCTATTACATGTTTAAACAATAATATCAAATCTAAAGACATATATAAAGCGTTAGTAAGCTGTAAGTACGAGGTTAAAAAACCTCTGAAGGCGTTAGGCAATTGGTGTCTGCTACCTGCTGAGGAAGATACTTTGGCAGCTTTTAGTCGAAAAGTGATGGACATCACAGACTCTAACTTGTCAGAATTTAACTATAAGATTTTGCACAATATTTTAACTTGTAACTACAATCTGAAGAAAATGAAACTAAGAGAAAATGACTATTGTCCTTACTGTCGCGATTCTCATACCATACCTCACATGTTATTCTGGTGTGATTATATCAATAACATTTGGAAAGCTTTTTCTTTCGTAATGTGTGGAACTGTCACACCAGCCGACATCGTAACTGGTTGCAACAGTTATATAGATAACTTTGGAATAACTGTATGCAGCTATATAATATACAAAATCTACCTGATACTTAACCAAAGAGAAACTAGATGTGTTCACTCCGATATCAATAAATTATTTCTGGCTGAATTAAAACAAAAAATTAACATATACAGGGTAACCAGGGTAACAAAAATTAAAAATATATGTAACTGGCTTGAGAAACTAAATATTGCATTGACGTAAACAATGTCTTTTCTTTCTCCATCATGTTTTATTGTTGTCGTGAATAAGTCAATTGGACTTGATGTACCTATGTACCGCACTTTTATTTTTGAAAAAAAAAAAAAAAAAAAAAATGGTGTACCCACCCTGCCAGTCCACGCCACCACCCCTTCCCAAAGTGTACCCACCCTGCCAGTCCACCCCTCCACCACCTCTCATAGTGTACCCACCCTGCCAGTCCATGCCACCACCCCCTCCCATAGTGTACCCACCCTGTCAGTCCACCCCTCCACCACTCTCATAGTGTGCCCACCCTGCCAGTCCACCCCTCCACCACCTCTCATAGTGTACCCACCCTGTCAGTCCACCCCACCACCACCTCTCATAGTGTACCCACCCTGCCAGTCCACCCCTCCACCACCTCTCATAGTGTACCCACCCTGTCAGTCCACCCCACCACCCCCCCTCATAGTGTCCCCGCCCTATCAGTCCACGCCACCACCCCCTCTCATAGTGTACCCACCCTGTCAGTCCACCCCTCCACCCCCTCTCATAGTGTACCCACCCCGCCCTGCCCCGCCCCGTACTAAGCACGCAGTGAGAAAATTCCGGGTCTGGAAACAACGCGAAACGCGCCCGCCACACTGACATTCATGACAAAATGTCTGAAAGTTACTTAGTTGAAAACTTTCGACATCAACTAGTCTCGGCGTATTGATGTCGTAGCCTCGGCGTATTGATGTAATTGTCTCGGCGTATTGATGTCATTGTCTGGACGTATTGATGTAATTGTCTCGGCGTATTGATGTCATTGTCTGGACGTATTGATGTAATTGTCTTGGCGTATTGACGTCATTGTCTCGGCGCTATAATGTCATTGTCTCGGCGTATTGATGTCATTGTCTCGGCGTATTGATGTCATGGTCTCGGCGTATTGGAGTCGTAGCCTCGGCGTATTCACGCCATTGTCTAGGCGTATTGGAATCATTGTCTTGGCGTATTGACGTCATTGTCTCGGCGCTATAATGTCTTTTTTTTTTTTTTCTTTTTTTTTTTTTTTTTATTATTACCATATAACATATGTACACACATAAAATTGATAATACATCAAATCAAGTGCATTTGTTCACGTAGGTATATTTCCCTAGCAAAAATACACCTTAAAGGTTCTCGAGTGTCGAATTTAAATTTACAGATACATTTTTTTACCACCAAGATAAGTCTATTGCAGTAAATAAAGTCTGCAGTATTAAGGAAAACTGATCGGTCATGAAAACCTAGCATAATTTCTTTCTCTGATATAATTGTCTCACTAAACAGCTTTGTTTGTATATTATGTTTTACATCATCCCATAATTCTTTAACCAAGTTGCATTTATAAAAATAATGTATGGTGGTGTCTGGCTCATTGCATGCGTTACATAGATTTGACTGAGACATTTTCCATCTTTGTAGCAGAGTATTAGTGGGATAAATGTTATGGAGTATTTTCCATTGCATCGAAATCAACTGCGTTTCTTTTGTGACCAAAGAGGCAAGCTTCCAAATTTGTCTGAGCTGGTTTTGTTCATACTCTAAAGGAACTTTGAGTTGGACATGTATATGTAGCAAAGCTTTTCTCTTAAGATGAGTACGAATATGCTTTGTCGATATAGAATTCAACATCTTATTTGCAAAAACAATTGAGCTATCCCTTGACATTAAAGTTGACTTTCCTTCAATACACCGCAATCCTCCCCTCACGACATTTAACTCGAAATGAGTTAGCGGACAGTCGGTTACCTTCTGAAATAATTTAACGTAGTCAATTGATCCAAATTCATTAACAATGTCACTAACAAATATAATTCCACATTTTATCCAACGCTTTATATACAGTGGCATACCTTTGTATAAAAATAAATCGTTGTTCCATAATATTTGAGCATATTGGGAGATTATATCATTCGTTACATTTTCATCACAGAGACAGTTGTCCAACCACAATCTAAGTAATTCCTTGTACACATATGGGAAATTATTCGGAACACCTTTTAGCTGTCGAAATGAGACTCTACTTTTAAACACTAATAACCCGGGACATATTTGAGAGTAATAATATAAGGGAATAACGCTCCAAGTGGAATTCTTTGTTGACTCTAGTTTTTTTACCCATTTACATGCAAAAGCAACTTGAAAGTGAATCATGTTAAACATCTTGAGACCCCCATTTTCTTGGTCCTGAATAAGGACGTCTCTCTTGACATGTTCTTTTATATTTTTCAGACCATCCTCAGTAAAACAATTCCCTTTACTCCAAATGAATTTGAAAAACATACGATTAACCCTTTCTAGTACATGTTGTGGAAGTATAGTAACTTGCATTAAATATAAGAATTGTGGAGCAAGTAGGGACTTGACTAAAGTAATCCTTCCCATTATTGTCAGGTTTTTACCCATCCAGGATTTCATAATATTTTGACATTTGACGAATTTGCTTTCCCAATTTTCACGTATTTCATGAATACCACGATCGTTTCGTAACTTCACCCCTAAAACTGTGATACAATTTTCGGGATATAGTTTCCAACGCAAGTCACCTATGCGCTTACGTCGATATTTCCAGCAGCCCACCCACATGGCTTCTGTTTTATTTCGATTCAAATTTAACCCTGATAGTTTGGAAAATAATTCAATGAGTTTTAGTGCTTCAAGTATGGATTGTTCGTCTTTCATGAATAGACTATTGTCGTCGGCAAACTGAGATATTCTTGCTTCCTTTCGAACAAAAGGGAGCTTGATTCCGCTTAATGTGTTACTTTGCCTAATCTTACAAGCAAAAATTTCACATGCAAGGATAAAACTTAACGGTGAGAAGGGACAGCCTTGGCGAACCCCTGAGTCAAGGTAAAACCATTCGGATAACCATCCATTATAACTTATGCAATTCATCGTTTCTTTAAAAATCACTGTTACCCATCGACAAAAATTATTGCCAAAGCCAAACAGCTCAAAGCATTCCAACATATATTCTTTTGAGATAGAATCGAACGCCTTTTTATAATCTAGAGATAATATGGCACCAGGGACATTAAACTTATTCGTATAGTCGATTATATCATCAATGGTTCGTAATGTTGTAGCAGCACTTCGGCCTTTGATGTAACCGCTTTGATCCTCGTTAACCAATTGAGTTATAACGCCCTTTAATCTCGTTGCCAGACATTTTGCTAGTATTTTATAATCCACGTTTGTTAGACTAATAGGTCTCCAGTTTCCTAGATCATTCCGCTCTCCTTTACCTTTATACAGTAATGTCAATATACCTTTTCGTTGTGAATGAGACAGGCGTCCAGATATAAAGGCGGCTTTAAACGAATTACAAACCATAGTCCTAATTTCTGGCCAAAAATGTCTGTACCATTCGGCGGTTAAGCCATCCGAGCCAGGACTCGAGTCACTTTTTAGTTCTTTGAGAGCAACGTTCAGTTCCTGTTCTGTAATATCACCTTCCAAGCTATGCTGTTCTTCATCGGATAGTGTTGGTAGATTTACATTGCACAAAAATTTTTTTAGTTCAGCTCTATTGAGATCAACTCGTTTCTTATACAATTCCTTGTAAAAGGATACCTGACATTCCCGTATGCTGTCTTGGTCATACACAAGGGTACCATCATACATTTGTATTTCCGACATAATTTTTTGTCGCGCCCTGGCTTTTTCAAGGTTTAAAAAGAATTTGGTAGAGTATTCCCCTTCGTTTGCCCATTTTGCCTTTGACCGTATATGGGCTCCTTTGGCCTTTTCCTTTAGTAACAGGTCATATTCCCGCTGTAATCCGTTTACTTCTGTTTCCAAATTTGATTCAGATGGGTTTGTTGCTAGCAATCGTGAAGCCATATCGAGCTTTGAACGCAACATATCAGTTCTATCCCTCTTAATACTGTTCTTTGCCCTTGAGTAAAGGCAAGTTCGCCCCTTTATAACGTACTTGCAATAATCCCAGAGCGTTTGCGCTCCCAGAGACTCTTGGTACTCTGTTTCAACATCATGTACCGCTTCTTTAACAATGGTGTCATAATCTACGTCATTCAGAAGCGTATTATTAAATTTCCAGTACCCCTGGCCGCGAGTATCATCGTTCAGTTTTATATCAGTAACAACCGCCCTGTGGTCTGTTGAAGGCATAGAAATTATTTCACAAGATACTGATTTTTCTAATATACAATCGTTCGTCAAAAGGAAGTCTATACGTCTTAGAATTGGCTTGGTTTTATGTCGCCAAGTATAATCTTTGGCATTTTCATTATGCCAACGCCATAGATCATGCACCTTCAAGTCATCAGTTCATTCGTTTAATGATCGCACTTCCACAGTCGGATGTGGATGACCACCTAAATTGTCCAGATCTACGTTGAGTACACAGTTAAAATCCCCCCCAATAATCAGGTTTGCGTCTTCTTCATATAATCGCGAGACAACATTGCGTATTTTGTTATGAAAATCAATTTTCCCCTTAGTTTGGTTTGGATAATAAAGAGAGAATATTAGGAAGACTTCATTCCCTTGGGTTAATTTCACTGCTATGATTCCTTCTTCAGAATGCACTTGTTCTATGTTGTCATAGTCGAAGTCTTTTCTTAAAAGAATAATATCACCTTTACTGTTACAAGTGCCTTGGTGAAAAAACATACATCCATTCCAATCCTTCTTATATTGATCAGCTACTTTATCTGTTATATACGTTTCTTGTAGTAAACATACGTCGATTTTGAGTCTTTTAATTTCACGGAATATCGTAAAGCGCGTCAGTCGTTTTCGAAGTCCGTTAACATTACACGTCATTACCTTCATGGGTGAGAGTTAAGTATATTTGATAGTGTTAGGATGGCAAGTTATCGTCTTTTGCTGGGCTCTTTCCTTGGAGAAATTTGCGAATACCCTTTGCTTTTGACTTGTCTTTGCTTTTCTTCTTTCCTTCCTGTTGCTCAGCGGGAGGGCTTGTCGGCTTTCTTTTCCCACTGGTCGTTGTTGGTCTATCCTCTTTCGAGGATGAACCAGGCAGCGTCGCCGACGGCGTCTGTGGCTCCGGTGAAGCGGATGCGGATGCGGCGGTGGAGGAGACAGTTCCGTGACCTCCTTGAGATTCACCCTGTTGCGAAGCCAGCAGTTGGTCGGCCTTCTCGAGGAGTTCTGGTGATGACATTTCCGTTTTCCGGTTTAGGACCTTATCCAGCAGCTGCTCGGCGATCCGTAACGCTTCCTCCCTCCCTGGGATGTCCGCCGCTGGTTCCGATGCCTGTCTCAGCCTTCTAACGGTTCTCATCTCCATCAAGATTTGACCCATTCTGTTTTTTCCTGGCCACTCATCTATCGGTGCAGATGCACTCTGCCACGGTGGTAATCCAGATGCCCAGAATCTATCATTTGTAGCCTCAACCAAGATCTTGTCCCCACTGGCTATTAGGCTGTCCCGGAACTCGGAACACTGGGTTAATTTAACATCCAGTGCCTCCCGCATTTTCTGGACCTTTGCTTGATCCCACTCTTTTTTATGGCTGATCTTGCTTGCCAGCTTCTTCGCTTGATGGGGATATCTGGCTTCAACTATCTCGTCCGCTATTTGATCCTTATTATGGTACTTAGCCTTGAGCCACTGATACAAGTGTTCAGAGCTTTTGAATTGTTTATCGTATAGGCTCAGTTCTGTTGGATAGAAGTTGGAGAGCGGGTTTCTACCCCCGCGAAAGATCTCCATGTTTGGGTTGTGTTTTTCGTTTGCTGTGCAATTTGCCGCAGCGTGTTCTTCTGACAGACAGCGCCTGCAATTGACTGTATGTCCATCATAGTACACGGTGATCTGTAGATCGATCAGCTTGGCGGGATCCTGTGGGTTTGGTAGGCTGTATGTGCTGTAACGTGGGAGGGGAGACTTAATGGCGCTGGCATAGCAGAAGCGATGACCATTGAACAGGTGAGCGAAGAGCTTGCCGCTATTGTTGGTTTGCTCTTTACTAAGCTTTGCCTTTGCGCGCATGATTTCTGTATTCCTCTCAGCCCAGTCGTCAACCCACTTCTCTAGCTCTGTGTCCGTGACGCTGAATGGGATTCCATGTATAGAGATTCGAATCCCCGTTGCGTTGATTTTCCGCATATTACATGTTTGAAAGTCTTGTAGGTTGTATTGCCTTCCCTCAACGACAATTCCCTCAGTCGATAAGATCTTGGCCTTAGCTTCTTTACTTGCACAATATATTATGTACATCGGTTCCTCAGTAGCAATTTTCTGAGTTGATAGGATGTCGGTGCTTTTCAGTCTATCTTTTTCTTCCAGTGCATTGTTGACAGTGTTGAATAGAATAAATGACAGGTCTACTTCAGTGACGTAGGGCATCCCCCGGCAGGGAATCCCCACCCAGTACTCACAACCTTGAAGTCTCTCGTCCATTTCACCAGCAGTTAACAGCTCACGTAGCCGCAGCCGTGACTGGCAGCCAGGGCGCTCGGAGCAGATGTAGATTTCCTTGCGGCTCAGAGAAGGGTTGGCATATATGCCTGACCGGTTTTTGGCTGGTATTATCGCCCTCAGACCTCCTGAGTCGCCGCTTGATCCAGACAAAACCAGCGATCCAGATAGCCGATCGACACGAAAATTATGTCAATCTCTTCCGTGGATCTTCACTGAACACAATGATGTTTCTGTTCTGTCGAAGCTGTGAGTCTGCACCTTGAAATCTCAGACTAAACTTCTTATGCCCTTCTACACGTCACACCTGTCACACACATCACGGTCAATGTCATAATGTCTATAATGTCATTGTCTCGGCGTATTGATGTCATTGTCTCGGCGTATTGATGTCATTGTCTCGGCGTATTGATGTCATTGTCTCGGCGTATTGATGTGATTGTCTTGGCGTATTGGGGTCGTAGCCACGGCATATTGATGTCATTGTCTCGGCGTATTGATGTGATTGTCTTGGCGTATTGGGGTCGTAGCCACGGCGTATTGATGTCATTGTCTCGGCATATTGATGTCATTGTCTAGGCGTTATAATGTCATGGTCTCGGCGTATTCGTTCATTGTCGCGGCGTATTGATGTCATTGTCCCGGCGTATTGGTGCCATTGTCTCGGCGTATTGATGTCATTGTCTCGGCGTATTGATGTCATTGTCTCGGCGTATTGATGTCATTGTCTCGGCGTATTGATGTGATTGTCTTGGCGTATTGGGGTCGTAGCCACGGCATATTGATGTCATTGTCTCGGCGTATTGATGTGATTGTCTTGGCGTATTGATGTCATTGTCTCGGCGTATTGGTTCATTGTCTCGGCATATTGATGTCATTGTCCCGGCGTATTGGTTCATTGTCTCGGCATATTGATGTCATTGTCTCGGCGTATTGATGTCATTGTCTAGGCGTATTGATGTCATTGTCTCGGCGTATTGGGGTCGTAGCCACGGCATATTGATGTCATTGTCTCGGCGTATTGATGTGATTGTCTTGGCGTATTGGGGTCGTAGCCACGGCGTATTGATGTCATTGTCTCGGCATATTGATGTCATTGTCTAGGCGTATTGATGTCATCGTCTCGGTGTATTGGGGTCATTGTCTCGTCGTATTGGTGTCATTGTCTCGGCGTATTTGTGCCATTGTCTAGGCGTATTGATGTCATTGTCTCGGCGTATTAATATCCTTGTCTCGGCCTATTGACGTCATTGTCTCGGAATATTGATGTCATTGTCTCGGCGTATTGATGTCATTGTCTTGGCGTATTGGTGCCAAATTCTCGGCGTATTGATGTGATTGTCTGATTTGCGGTGGAGGAGACAGTTCCGTGACCTCCTTGAGATTCACCCTGTTGCGAAGCCAGCAGTTGGTCGGCCTTCTCGAGGAGTTCTGGTGATGACATTTCCGTTTTCCGGTTTAGGACCTTATCCAGCAGCTGCTCGGCGATCCGTAACGCTTCCTCCCTCCCTGGGATGTCCGCCGCTGGTTCCGATGCCTGTCTCAGCCTTCTAACGGTTCTCATCTCCATCAAGATTTGACCCATTCTGTTTTTTCCTGGCCACTCATCTATCGGTGCAGATGCACTCTGCCACGGTGGTAATCCAGATGCCCAGAATCTATCATTTGTAGCCTCAACCAAGATCTTGTCCCCACTGGCTATTAGGCTGTCCCGGAACTCGGAACACTGGGTTAATTTAACATCCAGTGCCTCCCGCATTTTCTGGACCTTTGCTTGATCCCACTCTTTTTTATGGCTGATCTTGCTTGCCAGCTTCTTCGCTTGATGGGGATATCTGGCTTCAACTATCTCGTCCGCTATTTGATCCTTATTATGGTACTTAGCCTTGAGCCACTGATACAAGTGTTCAGAGCTTTTGAATTGTTTATCGTATAGGCTCAGTTCTGTTGGATAGAAGTTGGAGAGCGGGTTTCTACCCCCGCGAAAGATCTCCATGTTTGGGTTGTGTTTTTCGTTTGCTGTGCAATTTGCCGCAGCGTGTTCTTCTGACAGACAGCGCCTGCAATTGACTGTATGTCCATCATAGTACACGGTGATCTGTAGATCGATCAGCTTGGCGGGATCCTGTGGGTTTGGTAGGCTGTATGTGCTGTAACGTGGGAGGGGAGACTTAATGGCGCTGGCATAGCAGAAGCGATGACCATTGAACAGGTGAGCGAAGAGCTTGCCGCTATTGTTGGTTTGCTCTTTACTAAGCTTTGCCTTTGCGCGCATGATTTCTGTATTCCTCTCAGCCCAGTCGTCAACCCACTTCTCTAGCTCTGTGTCCGTGACGCTGAATGGGATTCCATGTATAGAGATTCGAATCCCCGTTGCGTTGATTTTCCGCATATTACATGTTTGAAAGTCTTGTAGGTTGTATTGCCTTCCCTCAACGACAATTCCCTCAGTCGATAAGATCTTGGCCTTAGCTTCTTTACTTGCACAATATATTATGTACATCGGTTCCTCAGTAGCAATTTTCTGAGTTGATAGGATGTCGGTGCTTTTCAGTCTATCTTTTTCTTCCAGTGCATTGTTGACAGTGTTGAATAGAATAAATGACAGGTCTACTTCAGTGACGTAGGGCATCCCCCGGCAGGGAATCCCCACCCAGTACTCACAACCTTGAAGTCTCTCGTCCATTTCACCAGCAGTTAACAGCTCACGTAGCCGCAGCCGTGACTGGCAGCCAGGGCGCTCGGAGCAGATGTAGATTTCCTTGCGGCTCAGAGAAGGGTTGGCATATATGCCTGACCGGTTTTTGGCTGGTATTATCGCCCTCAGACCTCCTGAGTCGCCGCTTGATCCAGACAAAACCAGCGATCCAGATAGCCGATCGACACGAAAATTATGTCAATCTCTTCCGTGGATCTTCACTGAACACAATGATGTTTCTGTTCTGTCGAAGCTGTGAGTCTGCACCTTGAAATCTCAGACTAAACTTCTTATGCCCTTCTACACGTCACACCTGTCACACACATCACGGTCAATGTCATAATGTCTATAATGTCATTGTCTCGGCGTATTGGTGCCATTGTCTCGGCGTATTGATGTCATTGTCTCGGCGTATTGATGTCATTGTCTCGGCGTATTGATGTCATTGTCTCGGCGTATTGATGTGATTGTCTTGGCGTATTGGGGTCGTAGCCACGGCATATTGATGTCATTGTCTCGGCGTATTGATGTGATTGTCTTGGCGTATTGGGGTCGTAGCCACGGCGTATTGATGTCATTGTCTCGGCATATTGATGTCATTGTCTAGGCGTTATAATGTCATGGTCTCGGCGTATTCGTTCATTGTCGCGGCGTATTGATGTCATTGTCCCGGCGTATTGGTGCCATTGTCTCGGCGTATTGATGTCATTGTCTCGGCGTATTGATGTCATTGTCTCGGCGTATTGATGTCATTGTCTCGGCGTATTGATGTGATTGTCTTGGCGTATTGGGGTCGTAGCCACGGCATATTGATGTCATTGTCTCGGCGTATTGATGTGATTGTCTTGGCGTATTGATGTCATTGTCTCGGCGTATTGGTTCATTGTCTCGGCATATTGATGTCATTGTCCCGGCGTATTGGTTCATTGTCTCGGCATATTGATGTCATTGTCTCGGCGTATTGATGTCATTGTCTAGGCGTATTGATGTCATTGTCTCGGCGTATTGGGGTCGTAGCCACGGCATATTGATGTCATTGTCTCGGCGTATTGATGTGATTGTCTTGGCGTATTGGGGTCGTAGCCACGGCGTATTGATGTCATTGTCTCGGCATATTGATGTCATTGTCTAGGCGTATTGATGTCATCGTCTCGGTGTATTGGGGTCATTGTCTCGTCGTATTGGTGTCATTGTCTCGGCGTATTTGTGCCATTGTCTAGGCGTATTGATGTCATTGTCTCGGCGTATTAATATCCTTGTCTCGGCCTATTGACGTCATTGTCTCGGAATATTGATGTCATTGTCTCGGCGTATTGATGTCATTGTCTTGGCGTATTGGTGCCAAATTCTCGGCGTATTGATGTGATTGTCTCGGCGTATTGGAGTCGTAGCCACGGCATATTGATGTCATTGTCTCGTCGTATTGATGTCATTGTCTCGGCGTATTGGTGCCATTGTCTAGGCGTATTGATGTCATTGACTCGGCGTATTGATGTCATTGTCTCGGCCTATTGACGTCATTGTCTCGGCATATTGATGTCATTGTCTCGGCGTATTGGTTCATTGTCTCGGCGTATTGATGTAATTGTCTCGGCGTATTGGTGTTGTAGCCTCGGCGTATTCACGCCATTGTCTAGGCGTATTGGAATCATTGTCTTGGCGTATTGACGTCATTGTCTCGGCGCTATAATGTCATTGTCTCGGCGTATTGGTGCCATTGTCTCGGCGTATTGATGTCATTGTCTCGGCGTATCGATGTCATTGTTCCGACGTATTGATGTCATTGTCTAGGCGTATTGATGTCATTGTTCCGACGTATTGATGTCATTGTCTAGGCGTATTGATGTCATTGTCTTGGCGTTATAATGTCATGGTCTCGGCGTATTCGTTCATTGTCGCGGCGTATTGATGTCATTGTCCCGGCGTATTGATGTCATTGTCTCGGCGTATTGATGTCATTGTCTCGGCGTATTGATGTCATTGTCTCGGCGTATTGGAGTCGTAGCCACGGCATAGTGATGTCATGGTCCCGGCGTATTGGTGCCATTGTCTCGGCGTATTGATGTCATTGTCTCTGCGTATTGATGTCATTGTCTCGGCGTATTGATGTCATTGTCTTGGCGTTATGATGTCATTGTCTCGGCGTATTGGTTCATTGTCCCGGCGTATTGGTTCATTGTCTCGGCATATTGATGTCATTGTCTCGGCGTATCGATGTCATTGTCTAGGCGTATTGATGTCATTGTCTCGGCGTATTGATGTCATTGTCTCGGCGTATTGATGTCATTGTCTCGGCATATTGATGTCATTGTCTCGGCGTATTGATGTCATTGTCTCGGCATATTGATGTCATTGTCTCGGCGTATTGATGTCATTGTCTTGGCGTTATAATGTCATTGTCTCGGCGTATTGATGTCATTGTCTCGGCGTATCGATGTCATTGTCTCGGCGTATTGGTGTCATTGTCTCGGCGTATTGATGTCATTGTCTCGGCGTATTGATGTGATTGTCTCGGCGTATTGGAGTCGTAGCCACGGCATAGTGATGTCATGGTCCCGGCGTATTGGTGCCATTGTCTCGGCGTATTGATGTCATTGTCTCTGCGTATTGATGTCATTGTCTCGGCGTATTGATGTCATTGTCTTGGCGTTATAATGCCATTGTCTCGGCGTATTGGTTCATTGTCCCGGCGTATTGGTTCATTGTCTCTGCATATTGATGTCATTGTCTCGGCGTATTGATGTCATTGTCTCGGCGTATTGATGTCATTGTCTCGGCGTATTGATGTCATTGTCTGGACGTATTGATGTCATTGTCTCGGAGTATTGATGTCGTTGTCTAGGCGTATTGATGTCATTGTCTCGGCGTATTGGTGTCGTTGCATCGGCGTATTGATGTCATTGTCTCGGCGTATTGATGTGATTGTCTTGGCGTATTGGGGTCGTAGCCACGGCATAGTGATGTCATGGTCCCGGCGTATTGATGTCATCGTCTCGGCATATTGATGTCATTGTCTAGGCGTATTGATGTCATCGTCCCGGTGTATTGGGGTCATTGTCTAGGCGTATTGATGTCATTGTCTCGGCGTATTAATATCATTGTCTCGGCCTATTGACGTCATTGTCTCGGCATATTGATGTCATTGTCTCGGCGTATTGGTTCATTGGCTCGGCGTATTGATGTCATTGTCTCGGCGTATTGACGTCATTGTCTCGGCGTATTGATGTCATTGTCTTGGCGTATTGGTGCCAAATTCTCGGCGTATTGATGTGATTGTCTCGGCGTATTGGAGTCGTAGCCACGGCATATTGATGTCATTGTCTCGGCGTATTGATGTCATCGTCTCGGCGTATTGGGGTCATTGTCTCGTCGTATTGATGTCATTGTCGCGGCGTATTGGTGCCATTGTCTAGGCGCATTGATGTCATTGTCTAGGCGTATTGACGTCATTGTCTAGGCGTATTGATGTCATTATCTCGGCGTATTGATGTCATTGTCTCGGCCTGTTGACGTCATTGTCTCGGCATATTGATGTCATTGTCTCGGCGTATTGGTTCATTGTCTCGGCGTATTGATGTAATTGTCTCGGCGTATTGGTGTCGTAGCCTCGGCGTATTCACGCCATTGTCTAGGCGTATTGGAATCATTGTCTTGGCGTATTGACGTCATTGTCTCGGCGCTATAATGTCATTGTCTCGGCGTATTGGTGCCATTGTCTCGGCGTATTGATGTCATTGTCTCGGCGTATTAATATCATTGTCTCGGCCTATTGACGTCATTGTCTCGGCATATTGATGTCATTGTCTCGGCGTATTGGTTCATTGGCTCGGCGTATTGATGTCATTGTCTCGGCGTATTGACGTCATTGTCTCGGCGTATTGATGTCATTGTCTTGGCGTATTGGTGCCAAATTCTCGGCGTATTGATGTGATTGTCTCGGCGTATTGGAGTCGTAGCCACGGCATATTGATGTCATTGTCTCGGCGTATTGATGTCATCGTCTCGGCGTATTGGGGTCATTGTCTCGTCGTATTGATGTCATTGTCGCGGCGTATTGGTGCCATTGTCTAGGCGCATTGATGTCATTGTCTAGGCGTATTGACGTCATTGTCTAGGCGTATTGATGTCATTATCTCGGCGTATTGATGTCATTGTCTCGGCCTGTTGACGTCATTGTCTCGGCATATTGATGTCATTGTCTCGGCGTATTGGTTCATTGTCTCGGCGTATTGATGTAATTGTCTCGGCGTATTGGTGTCGTAGCCTCGGCGTATTCACGCCATTGTCTAGGCGTATTGGAATCATTGTCTTGGCGTATTGACGTCATTGTCTCGGCGCTATAATGTCATTGTCTCGGCGTATTGGTGCCATTGTCTCGGCGTATTGATGTCATTGTCTCGGCGTATCGATGTCATTGTCTAGCCGTATTGATGTCATTGTCCCGACGTATTGATGTCATTGTCTAGGCGTATTGATGTCATTGTCTTGGCGTTATAATGTCATGGTCTCGGCGTATTCGTTCATTGTCGCGGCGTATTGATGTTATTGTCCCGGCGTATTGGTTCGTTGTCTCGGCGTATTGATGTCATTGTCTCGGCGTATTGGTTCATCGTCTCGGCGTATTGATGTCATTGTCTCGGCCTATTGACGTCATTGTGTGTCGGCAAATTGATGTCATTGTCTCGGCGTATTGGTTCATCGTCTCGGCGTATTGATGTCATTGTCTCGGCCTATTGACGTCATTGTCTCGGCAAATTGATGTCATTGTCTCGGCGTATTGGTTCGTTGTCTCGGCGTATTGATGTCATTGTCTCGGCGTATTGACGTCATTGTCTCGGCGTATTGATGTCATTGTCTCGGCGTATTGGTGTCATTGTCTCGGCGTATTGATGTCATTGTCCCGACGTATTGATGTCATTGTCTCGGTCTATTGACGTCATTGTCTCGGCATATTGATGTCATTGTCTAGGCGTATTGATGTCATGGTCTCGGCGTATTGATGTCATTGTCTGGGCGTATTGATGCTATTGTCTCGGCGTATTGATGTCATTGTCTCGGCGTATTGATGTCATGGTCTCGGCGTATTGATGTCATTGTCTCGGCGTATTGATGTCATTGTCTGGGCGTATTGATGCTATTGTCTCGGCGTATTGATGTCATTGTCTCGGCGTATTGATGTCATTGTCTCGGCGTATTGACGCCATTGTCTAGGCGTATTGATGTCATGGTCTCGGCGTATTGATGTCATTGTCTGGGCGTATTGATGTCATTGTCTCGGCGTATTGATGTCATTGTCTCGGCGTATTGATGTCATGGTCTCGGCCTATTGACGTCATTGTCTCGGCAAATTGATGTCATTGTCTCGGCGTATTGGTTCATTGTCTCGGCGTATTGATGTCATTGTCCCGACGTATTGATGTCATTGTCTCGGTCTATTGACGTCATTGTCTCGGCATATTGATGTCATTGTCTCGACGTATTGGTGTCATTGTCTCGGCGTATTGATGTCAATGTCGCGGCGTATTGACGCCATTGTCTCGGCGTATTGGGTCATTGTCTCGACATATTGATGTCGTTGCCTCGGCGTATTGGTGTCGTAGCCACGGTGCATTGATGTTATTGTCTTGACGTATTGATGTCATTGTCCCGACGTATTGATGTCATTGTCTCGGCGTATTGACGTCATTGTCTCGGCGTATTGATGTCATTGTCTTGGCGTATTGGTGCCAAATTCTCGGCGTACTGATGTCATTGTCTCGTCGTATTGATGTCATTGTCTCGGCGTATTGGTGCCATTGTCTAGGCGTATTGATGTCATTGTCTCGGCGTATTGATGTCATTGTCTCGGCCTATTGACGTCATTGTCTCGGCATATTGATGTCATTGTCTCGGCGTATTGGTTCATTGTCTCGGCGTATTGATGTAATTGTCTCGGCGTATTGGTGTCGTAGCCTCGGCGTATTCACGCCATTGTCTAGGCGTATTGGAATCATTGTCTCGGCGTATTGACGTCATTGTCTCGGCGCTATAATGTCATTGTCTCGGCGTATTGGTGCCATTGTCTCGGCGTATTGATGTCATTGTCTCGGCGTATTGATGTCATTGTCTAGCCGTATTGATGTCATTGTCCCGACGTATTGATGTCATTGTCTAGGCGTATTGATGTCATTGTCTTGGCGTTATAATGTCATGGTCTCGGCGTATTCGTTCATTGTCGCGGCGTATTGATGTCATTGTCCCGGCGTATTGGTGCCATTGTCTCTGCGTATTGATGTCATTGTCTCTGCGTATTGATGTCATTGTCTCGGCGTATTGATGTCATTGTCCCGACGTATTGATGTCATTATCTCGGCGTATTGATGTCATTGTCTTGGCGTTATAATGTCATTATCTCGGCGTATTGGTTCATTGTCCCGGCGTATTGGTTCATTGTCTCGGCATATTGATGTCATTGTCTCGGCGTATTGATGTCATTGTCTAGGCGTATTGATGTCATTGTCTCGGCGTATTGGTGTCGTTGCATCGGCGTATTGATGTCATTGTCTCGGCGTATTGATGTGATTGTCTCGGCGTATTGGAGTCGTAGCCACGGCATAGTGATGTCATGGTCCCGGCGTATTGGTGCCATTGTCTCGGCGTATTGATGTCATTGTTTCCACGTATTGATGTCATTGTCTCGGCGTATTGATGTCATTGTCCCCACGTATTGATGTCATTGTCTCGGCGTATTGATGTCATTGTCTTGGCGTTATAATGTCATTGTCTCGGCGTATTGGTTCATTGTCCCGGCGTATTGGTTCATTGTCTCGGCGTATTGATGTCATTATCTAGGCGTATTGATGACATTGTCTCGGCGTATTGGTGTCGTTGCATCGGCGTATTGATGTCATTGTCTCGGCGGATTGATGTCATTGTCTCGGCGTATTGACGTCATTGTCTCGGCGTATTGATGTCATTGTCTTGGCGTATTGGTGCCAAATTCTCGGCGTACTGATGTCATTGTCTCGTCGTATTGATGTCATTGTCTCGGCGTATTGGTGCCATTGTCTAGGCGTATTGATGTCATTGTCTCGGCGTATTGATGTCATTGTCTCGGCCTATTGACGTCATTGTCTCGGCATATTGATGTCATTGTCTCGGCGTATTGGTTCATTGTCTCGGCGTATTGATGTAATTGTCTCGGCGTATTGGTGTCGTAGCCTCGGCGTATTCACGCCATTGTCTAGGCGTATTGGAATCATTGTCTCGGCGTATTGACGTCATTGTCTCGGCGCTATAATGTCATTGTCTCGGCGTATTGGTGCCATTGTCTCGGCGTATTGATGTCATTGTCTCGGCGTCTTGATGTCATTGTCTAGCCGTATTGATGTCATTGTCCCGACGTATTGATGTCATTGTCTAGGCGTATTGATGTCATTGTCTTGGCGTTATAATGTCATGGTCTCGGCGTATTCGTTCATTGTCGCGGCGTATTGATGTCATTGTCCCGGCGTATTGGTGCCATTGTCTCGGCGTATTGATGTCATTGTCTCTGCGTATTGATGTCATTGTCTCGGCGTATTGATGTCATTGTCCCGACGTATTGATGTCATTATCTCGGCGTATTGATGTCATTGTCTTGGCGTTATAATGTCATTATCTCGGCGTATTGGTTCATTGTCCCGGCGTATTGGTTCATTGTCTCGGCATATTGATGTCATTGTCTCGGCGTATTGATGTCATTGTCTAGGCGTATTGATGTCATTGTCTCGGCGTATTGGTGTCGTTGCATCGGCGTATTGATGTCATTGTCTCGGCGTATTGATGTGATTGTCTCGGCGTATTGGAGTCGTAGCCACGGCATAGTGATGTCATGGTCCCGGCGTATTGGTGCCATTGTCTCGGCGTATTGATGTCATTGTTTCCACGTATTGATGTCATTGTCTCGGCGTATTGATGTCATTGTCCCCACGTATTGATGTCATTGTCTCGGCGTATTGATGTCATTGTCTTGGCGTTATAATGTCATTGTCTCGGCGTATTGGTTCATTGTCCCGGCGTATTGGTTCATTGTCTCGGCGTATTGATGTCATTATCTAGGCGTATTGATGACATTGTCTCGGCGTATTGGTGTCGTTGCATCGGCGTATTGATGTCATTGTCTCGGCGGATTGATGTCATTGTCTCGGCCTATTGACGTCATTGTCTCGGCATATTGATGTCATTGTCTCGGCGTATTGGTGTCGTTGCATCGGCGTATTGATGTCATTGTCTTGGCGTTATAATGTCATTGTCTCGGCGTATTGATGTCATTGTCTCGGCCTATTGACGTCATTGTCTCGGCAAATTGATGTCATTGTCTCGGCGTATTGGTTCATTGTCTCGGCGTATTGATGTCATTGTCTCGTCGTATTGACGTCATTGTCTCGGCGTATTGATGTCATTGTCTCGGCGTATTGGTGTCATTGTCTCGGCGTATTGATGTCATTGTCCCGACGTATTGATGTCATTGTCTCGGTCTATTGACGTCATTGTCTCGGCATATTGATGTCATTGTCTCGGCGTATTGACGCCATTGTCTAGGCGTATTGATGTCAATGTCTCGGCGTATTGATGTCAATGTCTGGGCGTATTGATGCTATTGTCTCGGCGTATTGATGTCATTGTCTCGGCGTATTGATGTCATTGTCTCGACGTATTGGTGTCATTGTCTCGGCGTATTGATGTCAATGTCGCGGCGTATTGACGCCATTGTCTCGGCGTATTGGGTCATTGTCTCAACATATTGATGTCGCTGCCTCGGCGTATTGGTGTCGTAGCCACGGTGCATTGATGTTATTGTCTTGACGTATTGATGTCATTGTCCCGTCGTATTGATGTCATTGTCTCGGCGTATTGACGTCATTGTCTCGGCGTATTGATGTCATTGTCTTGGCGTATTGGTGCCAAATTCTCGGCGTACTGATGTCATTGTCTCGTCGTATTGATGTCATTGTCTCGGCGTATTGGTGCCATTGTCTAGGCGTATTGATGTCATTGTCTCGGCGTATTGATGTCATTGTCTCGGCCTATTGACGTCATTGTCTCGGCATATTGATGTCATTGTCTCGGCGTATTGGTTCATTGTCTCGGCGTATTGATGTAATTGTCTCGGCGTATTGGTGTCGTAGCCTCGGCGTATTCACGCCATTGTCTAGGCGTATTGGAATCATTGTCTCGGCGTATTGACGTCATTGTCTCGGCGCTATAATGTCATTGTCTCGGCGTATTGGTGCCATTGTCTCGGCGTATTGATGTCATTGTCTCGGCGTATCGATGTCATTGTCTAGCCGTATTGATGTCATTGTCCCGACGTATTGATGTCATTGTCTTGGCGTTATAATGTCATGGTCTCGGCGTATTGGTTCATTGTCCCGGCGTATTGGTGCCATTGTCTCGGCGTATTGACGTCATTGTCCCGGTGTATTGATGTCATTGTCTCGGCGTATTGATGTCATTGTCTCTGCGTATTGATGTCATTGTCTCGGCGTATTGATGTCATTGTCTCGGCGTATTGATGTCATTGTCTCGGCGTATTGATGTCATTGTCTAGGCGTATTGATGTCATTGTCTCGGCGTATTGGTGTCGTTGCATCGGCGTATTGATGTCATTGTCTCGGCGTATTGATGTGATTGTCTCGGCGTATTGGAGTCGTAGCCACGGCATAGTGATGTCATGGTCCCGGCGTATTGGTGCCATTGTCTCGGCGTATTGATGTCATTGTCTCTGCGTATTGATGTCATTGTCTCGGCGTATTGATGTCATTGTCCCCACGTATTGATGTCATTGTCTCGGCGTATTGATGTCATTGTCCCCACGTATTGATGTCATTGTCTTGGCGTTATAATGTCATTGTCTCGGCGTATTGGTTCATTGTCCCGGCGTATTGGTTCATTGTCTCGGCGTATTGATGTCATTATCTAGGCGTATTGATGACATTGTCTCGGCGTATTGGTGTCGTTGCATCGGCGTATTGATGTCATTGTCTTGGCGTATTGATGTCATTGTCTCGGCCTATTGACGTCATTGTCTCGGCATATTGATGTCATTGTCTCGGCGTATTGATGTCATTGTCTCGGCGTATTGATGTCATTGTCTCGGCGTATTGATGTCATTGTCTCGGCGTATTGATGTCATTGTCTCGGCGTATTGATGTCATTGTCTCGGCGTATTGATGTCATTGTCTCGGCGTATTGATGTCATTGTCTCGGCGTATTGATGTCATTGTCTCGGCGTATTGATGTCATTGTCTCGGCGTATTGATGTCATTGTCTCGGCGTATTGATGTCATTGTCTCGACGTATTGATGTCATTGTCTCGGCGTATTGATGTCATTGTCTCGGCGTATTGATGTCATCGTCTCGGCATATTGATGTCATCGTCTCGGCGTATTGATGTCATTGTCTCGACGTATTGATGTCATTGCCTCGGCATATTGATGTCATTGTCTCGGCGTATTGATGTCATTGTCTCGGCGTATTGATGTCATGGTCTCGGCGTATTGATGTCATTGTCTCGGCGTATTGATGTCATTGTTTCGGCGTATTGATGTCATTGTCTCGGCATATTGATGTCATTGTCTCGGCGTATTGATGTCATTCTCTCGGCGTATTGATGTCATGGTCTCGGCGTATTGATGTCATTGTCTCGGCGTATTGATGTCATTGTCTCGGCGTATTGATGTCATTGTCTCGGCGTATTTATGTCATTGTCTCGGCGTACTGATGTCATTGTCTCGGCGTATTGATGTCATTGTCTCGGCGTATTAATGTCATTGTCTCGGCGTATTGATGTCATTGTCTCGGCGTATTGATGTCATTGTCTCGGCGTATTGATGTCATTGTCTGGGCGTATTGATGTCATTGTCTCGGCGTATTGACGTCATTGTCTCGGCGTATTGATGTCATTGTCTCGGCGACACCATATATACATCACGCTCAGATTTTTTTGTGTAGTGTTATTCTTTCATGACCATACCCACGACCGTATTAGAGGTTACAAATGTCAGACTTTTTTTACATTCGAAACACGCCAGTGATATATCTGTATCCATATTTTAAGATGCGACATATGCGCTATGCAATAAAACTAAAAAAACAAAGCATTAAATGAACTGTGTTATTGCAAATGCTAAATAATCACTCTTAGCTATGTGCCTGGTTTTATTATTCATAGGACATGATAAATATGGAGAGTTGCCTTCTATTGCCCAATGGCTTTTGCAGACGGGACATACGTTTCTATATGGATTGGATATTTGGACCCCCATTTCTAATCGACTCAACGAAAAGCGTTGAGCAGACACTGACCACGTTAGCCCAAGCATAATTTCTCCTCCACAACACCACTGTTGTTTTCTTCCGTTAGTGATAGCAGTAATAGTAGATAGTATGACGGTGAGTTCCATACCATTACCATGTTGTATCAGCAGTCAACATCGCCATCTTGACATCCTTGTTTCTGACCATCCGAGGCGTGAATCCCCCCACCCCCCATCCCTTTCGAGGAAGAACGCTAGCTGAGGCGGCGTGAACCCTCCCCCCCCCCACCCCCCGGTCGCAAGTGGCCCCCCTTTCAAATTCCTCGATCCGCCCTTTGACCCCTACTTCGGTTTTCATGGACACGCAACACTTTCCTTAATTCCGCTCTTGTGGTTCTCCCAACTGTATCCAAACAATTCCATGTCCATCGAATACTTGTCCAGAACTTTCTGGAACAACTCTGGGTGATCCTTCTCGAATTTCTGTAACATTGGATCATATTTAAACGTGGAATTCGATTTGAAGTTGGGGTTGATGTGATTCACGCTAAATGCCACCCCCGATCCCAAACCGAGGCTGGCGCTTAGCGCGGGGAACTCCTCATCTAGCGTCTCCGTCCGTAGTATGACGTCATAGTCGATGTAGCACGGGAAACAGGCTTCGTGGGCTGGGATGACGTGAACGTCAAATTTCCAGATTCTTGAAAAAGTAATTTCTTGCAGCACGGGAAACAGCACGGGAAACAGGCTTCGTGGGCTGGAATGACGTGAACGGCAAATTTCAAGATTCTTGAAAAAGTAATTTCTTGGAACATTATAATTTTCAAGAATGAAACATAAAAAGAACGAGCTGTTTAATACAGCAAAAAAAACATCTTGTATAATTTGAAAAAGGTATTATTGTGACTGAAAAAAACTTTATTTTCATCACCTGATACCGTGAGCTATTAGGTTTAGGCTGGGACCCCGGTACTAATTTGTAGGAATGCGCGGCACAGTTTCTCCATCAAGTTGCGCAGCGCCGCCCTGGCGAGCGAGTGTGAAAATGTATTGAAGAAGTAGGCGACAACAGAGACATAATGGACCCCTAACGGAGTGAGTCGAAGGCAAAGAGTGCCCTTGACGATATGGTCATTTGTAACTCTAATTATGTGTACTCCTGTGTCCCGTACAACGCCACGGGCCCAATATATATAATGCTTGCACATGTGATATAAGCGTGATTTACATTATGTCCGATTTGTTGACGGTATCATTCCCAACGCCTCACCTACCTTTAAATTTACCGTAGCTGGCGAACCGAGTCAGCTTGCCTCCGTTCGCCCTCGTGAAGAATGCTTTTGATGCGAAAACTCCTGTTTTCTGGATCTGACAGAAGAAGATATTGTGCTTCAGGCTGACGATCACGCCATGCATTATGGGTTCCCGCCGACGAGCTTTCAAAAGGCCTATGTAACGTTTCTTCACGATCGGGGGTTGGTAGCTGCTGATCTCGCTGAAGCCTCGTCGGCTTTTGCACACGTGGGCTATCAAGTCTCACCTGCCTGCCACGAGACATTGGATGTCGGTGGCCCGGTCGGTGGCCCGGTCGGCGGTCTGCTCAATCCGGCTCTGAAGCCCGGAGTGGATATTCGCTGCGAGCGCTGCGGACGACACATAGTAGTAATGAAGGAGTTCGGCTGTCCCCACCGTACCCCCCACGCCACCCCACGCCACCCCACGCCCCCCTCCACCCCCACCCCATGCTTGGTAGAGAGGGGTGGGGGTACCCCACGCCCCACCCTACCCCACGCCCCCGCCTCCCGCGTCCCGTCGATCATGAACCAACTGCCCTCTCCCCCCCCCACCCCCTCCCTCCGTCAAACTCACTTTATCTTCACCCCCCCCTCCCTACCCCTTCCGCCATCTGCCCCGTGTGTGGATAATCGCAGTAAATGAGCCAGCGATCAATCACTCTATTGTCCCCGTCAGCTCTCAAGCTCGCGTTATAATAAGAGTCGCTTCACTGCGTGTTATAATAATTTGTTCACGGATTTATGCAATACAGTCTGTGAATTGTTTGATTGATATTAAAGGTCACCGGGGTGGTGTACTAGAGAAACTTGGTGACATAGAAGCATTGGCTTTAAAGCAAGAAGATTTATCGGTGGATGTTTCCTTATTGTGGGCGGAATTCCGACGCACTAGGCAGTTGGTGATAAAGCAGCAAGATACAATAGCAGCATTACAGGATCGTGTTGTGAGCCTCACTGCTAGGTCCATGATGGACAACATACTGGTCCACGGCCAGCCTGAGCATGCGGGTGAGAATCCCGAGGCTGTGGTACGAGCAACGCTAGGCCAAATTAACTTCCCCGATGCTCCTCAAATAACAATCGAAAGGGCCCACCGATTGGGAAACAAAGCTGGAGGATCTTCCCGTCCCATTGTAGCTAAGTTGACAAGCGCAGCTGATGCTACCAAAGTTATTTCGTTTGCCCGGAAAAATAAGCCACCAGGTCAAAGAAGTCTCGTGTCGGCCCAGACCCCCCGGGAGATCCTAGAAAAAAGGCGCTCATTGTTTACTGACGCGGAACGAGCTAAACAGCTGGATACATCGGTAACCACTAAGGTCATGGGGCAGCACCTGTATATCAACAACCAGAGACAGGTCCCCCCGCTACCGACCCCCACCCCACGTGAGATCCTCTCCATGTCCACCGAGGAGCAAGCCGATGTGAGCGAGGTTCAACTCATCCAGGGAGGGGCGATCAGAAACGGGTCCTTCAGTGCCTCAGTGGCAGTTGCTGCCACGGGGTCTCTGGACTCAGCTCGCAAAGCCTACAAAAAGGTCCTACTCGACTCCGAGTTCCTGGGAGCAGCTCACTGCATCGCGGCCACCAGGCTGTACTCCCCGTTAGGTGCACGAGTCACGGAGTACACGCAGGACGACCATGCATACGGAGCGGCCACTACCATCATGCGCCACCTGCAAGCCAGTCACGCATCGGTGACAAACGTTACCGTTTTCGTCGCTGTCAGTAAGACTCCAACGAAAGCCACCGATTCGACGCTGAAGGCCGCCCTGGAAGCCGCCATGTCTTTGTGGCACAAGAAATTAGCTCTGGACAAATCCCACAAGTCAGCCTAACTCATAAAATGACGGTCCCTTGATGACGTATTGACAAGTTTTCAACAGTAAGGCTTTAATTAATCAATTAAATAACGCTATCAATTCAATGGCGATGTTGTACTAATACATATTACAAGCTGCACGCACTTATGTTAATTATGGAGGCATGCAGCCAACATGCTATTTTTTCTACATGTATATATTTTGAGCCCAGTGAGGCCCAGGTTTTACACACTCTTATTTGTTTGACCTTTTGTGACCCGTTTAAAGTTATGATATCTCTGCCCTGTTTCCAAATCCTGATCCTGCCAATAGAAAATAGTACCAACATGACCACCAGGCCCAGTCGCTATCATGACAGTATCCTAGTCATGCAACGTTGTAGTTTTGAGTTTTGTTTTGTTGTATGTGTTTCGTTACTTTACGTTTATCTGCTCGAACCTGACCAGTTCCGTAGCCTAGTCGCACGTCTGGCTCCAGGCGATTTCGAGCATTTCTTTTTTTTTGTGATCATGAGTATTATGTGGTACAGCACACTTATTTTCAATTTTCACTACATAAGTGATAGCGAACTTTGAGGTAGTATATCTAAACCAGAGGATTAGAAAATACAAGTTCGGCCATGCGCAATCTGGAATGAGACTTTTGGTATATTTGTATGCGAGGATGACCCTTATTTTAAGTGGTGATGTAGAAAGTAACCCCGGACCATGTGTACCAGAGCGCGATTTAACTTCCGTGTCGACCCCAGTCTCAGTATGTCATGCTAATGTTAACGGGTTACATGAAGACGAATTGTTACATATCAAGTCCAACTTCTGTGGCACATTTGGTATAATAAGCGTATCCGAAACTCACTTACATAAGGAAAGTATGTTAAATCTTAACTTAACTGGTTATCAACGAGTCTATCGCAGAGATAGGGGAGTAAACAGTTGGGGCGGTGTTGCTATCTGGGTTGCAGACCATCTGTACGGGACACGCCGGACGGACTTGGAAGCTGAGGGCGTTGAGAGTATATGGCTAGAAATCAGAGCTGATAATAACAAGTTTTTGCTATGCTGTGTATATCGGCCACCAAGTTCCGACATATCGTTCTGGGAAAATTTGCAGATAAGCATAGATAATGCAAAAAGTACAAGCGTTGGTAACATAATAATAACAGGTGACTTAAATGCGGACGAAATCACTAACCCGAACCACCACGCTCATATGCAGGTGTTTGCCAACAACAACCATCTCACCATACATGTAAACGAGCCGACTCGAATAACTCAGACTAGTGAGTCTATTTTGGACCAGTTTATCAGTAGTACCCCGCGCCTGATTCGAAATGTACATGTGACCACTCCAGTAACTACCAGTGACCACTGTGTAATCACGTGTGACTTGGACTTTAGTACAGTCAAGAGAAAGGCTTACAAACGTAGAGTCTGGTATTATGACAAAGCAGATTATAAGTCATTTCGAATTCGCTTATCTAAATATAACTGGGACCAATGTTTTTCTTCCTCAAATGCAGATGATGCATGTAATTCATGGTCTAATGAATTCCTGGCAATTTGCAGAGAATGTATACCTAACAAGATTGTCACTATACGCCCCAACGATAAAGCCTTCTATGGTAAGAATTTAAGAAACATGAAGAGAAGGCTAGATAGGTGTCATAAAAAAGCTAAAAATTCCAACATTTCAGACGACTGGTCTGTATATCGTAATCTTCGTAACAAATATATTTCTGAAGTACGTAAAGCAAAACAAACATATGAGGAAACTTTAGAAAGTTCGTTGCATCAATCCAGTTCCATTTCTCCCAAGAAGTGGCGGTCAATCTCAAAGGCATTATTAGGTTTGCGAGAAGCACATTCGTACCCGGCACTCGCTCACGGTGATATAAGTGAATCCTCGAGTGCTGCCAAAGCCCAACTTTTTAATAATTTCTTTGTCGCTCAATCAACACTCGAGAACGTCTCAACGGACATGCCAGATGCAGATCTTCATGGTAATTATCCAGGCCTCACTGATATCACTGTAGCAGAAGGCGATGTTGACGACTTACTAAAATGTATTGATACAAACAAAGCGTGTGGTTTTGATGGCATCAGTCCCAAGATGCTGAAGGAAGCTGGCTCAAGCATAAGCAAGCCACTTGCCAGGCTGTTCAATCTGTCATTAGCATCTTGTTCAGTGCCCAAACAGTGGAAGAGGGGCAACGTGATCCCTATTCATAAAAAAGGTAGCCGTAATCATGTGGAAAACTACAGGCCTGTCTCCCTTCTTAGCTGTGTTGGGAAATTGTTCGAGAGAGTAATATTCAAGTATATGTTTAATTACCTCCGGAATCACAGTATCTTATCGCAATTCCAGTCTGGTTTCATTCCTGGAGACAGCACGATAAATCAACTTGTTAATATCTACCACTTACTGTGTGAGGCACTTGATAAGAAAAAAGATGTTCGTATAGTTTTCTGTGACATTTCAAAAGCATTCGACCGTGTATGGCACGCTGGGTTAATTACTAAATTAAAAAATATTGGTATAAGAGATAAGCTCTTATCTTGGTTTAAGGATTACCTGTCTGACAGATACCAGAGAGTAACTATCGACGGGGCCACGTCAGATTGGGGTCAGGTCAACGCTGGGGTACCTCAAGGTTCGGTTCTTGGACCCCTCCTGTTTTTAATCTACATCAATGACATAACGGACGGTATCGAGTCCAACATAAGATTGTTCGCGGACGACACAACTTTATTTGTCATCGTAGATAAAATGGAAGATACAACACCCATGTTACAACGCGATCTGGAGAAAATAGAGAACTGGGCTTCCAAATGGTTCGTTAAATTTAATGCGTCTAAGACCAAATCTATGGAAATATCAAACAAAGATTGTCCAACGATGCCTGATCTTACTATGGGCAATGGTAAAATTGAATCCGTTAAGGAATGTAAACATCTCGGTGTTACCTTGAACTCAAGATTAACCTGGTCGTCTCACATTAGTGAAATGTATCTCAAGGCAAGCAGACGTGTTGATTTACTAGCTCGTTTGAGTCATCGCCTGTCTCGAAAGACTCTAGACATTATGTATAAAGCATTTATTAGACCAACCTCAGAATACGGGAGTGTTATATGGGACGGATGTACTCAATATGAAAGCGACAAACTTGAGTCGGTACAGTTAAGGGCTGGTCGTTTGGTAAGCGGCGCTATTAAGTACACGAGCCATATCAAGATCTATAACGAGTTGGGGTGGGAGTCGCTTGCCAAAAGGAGGGAACGAGCCAAACTGATGTTATTTCACAAAATGTTTTACAACAAGGCCCCGCCTTATCTGTGTAACCTACTACCACCATCTGTTAACACCAGAACTGTGTACCAACTACGAAATGCCCATGCGCTCAATATGACATCGATTCAAACAAGGTTAAATGTAATGTATAAATCTTTTCTACCCAGCACAGTAAGACTGTGGAATGAGCTACCTGCCGATACCAGACAATTAAGCGACATATATGCCTTCAAACGAGCTATAACGCCCCAAAATCAGACAAGGCTGACCAAACTCTATGCAATGGGTTCGCGCTCTATTAATATAATACATGCTCGCATAAGGATGAATTGCAGCTTGTTAAAATCGCATCTATATGATATGCATATAATTGATAGCCCCTTGTGTTCATGTGGAGAAGCTCTGGAAGATGCAGTTCACTATTTTTTCTCTTGTAAGCATTACAGTAACATTCGGGATACCCTCATGTGGCAAATAAGACTATCGGCTCCAGTGTCTATCGGGACTATTTTAAACGGTAATCCTGACTTTCCGTTTGATGTAAACGCTGACATTTGTGTCGCGGTCCACGAGTTTATAGCCAAGAGTAAACGTTTTGATATCTAATCATATTATATAAAATTAATAACATGGCTGTATATCGGACTGACCCTGGGTGTAATCATTTAGTTACTTTACCTTTTGTTCACAACTACTGATACCCTGGTTTAGATAACCTAGTTTATCGTTCTACAATTTATATTACACGAGTTTTGACATTTCTATATTCTCAACAGTTGTGCGACTACGTACCTCAGCAAGAGGAATTTGTATAGGCTTTGCCTGATTTCCAATTGCTTAATAAAAATATGTTTAAACCAAAGGTCACAGAAAAGGGCAGTGGATGCATTAAAACTCATAAAAATAAATTATAAAACAGTCGTTACATTGAATTTAATGACTTGTGTCATGGATGAATAATGTCTAGTGGTGATTTAAATGGAAGTAGGAAGGCTGTTTTTGGTGACATTAATTCTTGTATGCGAACGACAGATGTTTCGTTGTCTTTGTCTTGATTCGTTTTGTAAGAGTCGCTTTACTGCGTGTTATAATAATTTGTTCACGGATTCATATTAAAGGTCACAGAAAAGGGGCAGTGGACGCTTTAAAAATAGCAATTTTTGGTGACATTAATTCTTGTATGCGAACGACAGATGTTTCGTTGTCTTTGTCTTGATACGTTTTGTCGGGTAGAGTTGAAGCGTCAATTATTTATTTTTCGTCTTTTTTTTCTTTCTTTTTTAAATGCATGCTTTAAAACTCCTAAAAAAATCAGTGAGTCGACCCCGCGGGCGTGGGAGCGAACGAGTCAGTAAGGAGGCGGAGTTTCACGGGTTTGTGACTTCACCTGTGGCGCTTATCGATTTTTTCTTCAAGCCCCTCAACACCGAGGCCTGCGGGGCGTCACGCCCTAGCGATTTTCGAAAGTTGAGCGAGCGGGCGAGCGAGCGAGCGAGCGAGAGAGGGGGCATGGGGGCGGAGCGTAAGGGAAGCGGGAGAAAGAAGCGAGTTCATACGGTCAATGTCTTTTAGGGTTTTTTTATATTTTTAGACTACAACACACACACATGAATAGCTTTATAACACTTATCTATCGTAGTCAAAAACTTAGTATCAAGCACAAAATCCTATACATTTCATTATTCACAATTTAAACCATGGGTAAATAGGACTTACACGCGCCTTGAATGAAACGCGGAGACTGCCGGCGAGTGATATGCGGAAAGTGAACAGAACGGAAATTATGAATATAGTTGTCATTGCATACGGTGTTTGGAGACCAATACTCTCGATAGATTCGTAGCGTGGAGTAACCTAGACATCTGAAATGTAAGTAGAAGAGAGAGTATTCTCCGCAGACATCTGAGTCAAGTGACTGCCACACCGCTCTCATGGGTTGTTGAATAAAGTATTCCAAATGCTTGAGATTAGCATAGGCACGAATTGGTTTTCCTAGTGAGTCAAACATCTCAATTTTCCCCGATGACATTTTATAGAAAGCCAACCAGTGTCTTCCTGGTTGATTGGATCTATCTGTATTCACGATATAGCCACCAGGTGGAAGGTCAACGTGAAACTGATCGGCGGCCAAGACGGCGAATTGTCTCCATCTCCAACACGAATTCCTTTCTAGGGCTGTTTGTAATTGAGACGTATTCATGAGTGTAGAAATACGTTTCGACTGGCATCCACGTGAAGCACTCGAGGAAATTCTCCAATGATCAGCACATCGGTGTTTTCAGGGAGCGCCGACTCAAAGTGGCCTTGAATTTTCAGTGATCCCGCTTGCTGTCGGGGGAAGTTCTGTGGGTCGTAAACAACTTGAAGGGGAAGATGGAAAATACTGTATCCCGCCGGGTAGTCTCTTCTCGGAATAAGGGCAGGGGATGTGTCATCTGACATATACAGAGTGCGGTATCCCTGGAGATATTGCTTTTGTGCGAAGTTAGTGTTTAACGTACGAAAGGGTGTTGGGTCATCGTTGACTGTCACAGTCAGTTGTTCCAATTGTTGATGGATACAGTTGAAGGGATTCTGTTGGTAATCACCGTTGTAAGCAACCGATTTCACCAAAGCAATGGTAATTTTCTGAGGTACTCTTCCTTGAAAGATGTCTTCGAAGGCGAATGAATTCTCTCCTCGTAATAGAGAATATCTTTTAGAATCCCTTTTCAAATAGGGATACTTGGCAGTGATTGTCTGCAACACGTCTGCATGTGCTTCAATAATTTGAGGGACTACATTGACCTTGCATATGTGGAAAATGACGTCTGTGAGTTGCAGTCGGTAACCTTCATCCGTCTCGGGAGTCATGAGATAGAAATCAGGTTTGTTAAGCCACAATCGTAGTCCCATATCCACGTTATCCAACAAATATTTTTCTTGCTGGAAAAAGTCGACTCTTAGTTGCCCGAGGAGTTCCACCCACCTCCCTTGTTGGAACAGAGCGCAGCGCTGTGTTAATCCTCCGTTGGTGGATAAAGGACTGGCTTCATCCATATATGCGGAAGTATCGAGAAAGAAGCCTTCGGATTGCAACTTGCCATTCGCTTGGTCAGCATTAGCGTGAAGCTTATATCCAAATATGCTTCGTGTGCAAAATTTACTCCCGTCTGTGTGATTTTGTTTCCTTGTAAGCTGACATCGACTTGTTGAAACAGACTTTGGCAGATCAAGTTGATGGGAGACGCCAGCTTGCCCACGGCCAAAGCTTGACCGTTTTTATCCACAATTCTCGCTTTCAAGGAAAGAAAGGAGTTCTTCAGATCTATGTATTGACCCTGACTCGCCGCTATGACGAATTCAATGGGAGCTCCCTCCGTTACTTGAGTGCGAGGACGATATTCTATGTATTTTTTCTTTTCCACAAGCGATTCTGTAGGGGGTAGACGAAAGACATCAAGACAAGATGTAAAACTCTCTCCGCTTGTTTCCATTTCTTCACCGCTCATATCGTAAATATATCTCTAGTAGGTGTGGAGTGACTCTTTCGACGTGAAGTTTTCTTGACGGGTCTCTTCTTTTTTGCTGCAACGACCTTTTTCTTCTTCTTTCTGCTTGCGTTCAACTTTCTCTTTCTTTGGGCAGTACTCGCACTGGCAGTCTTTTTTCTTCGTCTACGGTTCTTGGCGGAAGACGATGCTTTTATAGTCTCATTCATCCGTCGAAGACGAGATCTAGCGCGAGACACAGTTTGCGCCACGGGGGAGACAAAAGTAACGTTGCCTCTCGTTCCACCCGAACCTCTTTGGTGAGTTTCATCTCCTTTGGCCTGCGCCATGTAATATCGTTTCAACTTTTCCAGATCGAGGGTAAATGGGATATATCTCATGATGATCAGGGACCGGGAGTGGGTATGAAATATAAAACGCACGACCACTCGTCGGTGGGAGATTGTTTAAATGCAACACCCGAGTTGGAAAGTAGAAATATTCTCAAGTCAGTTAATTCCTGTTTCACTACAGGAATATATTGCAAATTTAAAATGCCGCGGTCGAATCCCCGTCTTAAAATGGGAAGGTTTCCGTGGGGAGTAAAGGAGACGTCGCATACGTTCGCACAAATCAATGATTCTTTTCGCCACCCCTTAGGTGTCGTGGCATCCAATAGTGTGCACACCCAGTGTCCAGGTAGGGGAATGGGATCCTTGAAACGAACGGTGAAGTCGCTCGGAGTATTTCCTGGATAATACTCTTTGGAATCGGCGCTAGTGAGATAGATGTGAAAAGGTTGTCTCTGCATCATCAACTGAAACAGTCCGCACGACTGTTCTCGTATTTATAGGACGACTTGATGTTCTTCTCTGATGACGTGTAGCTGAATGATAACGCAAGTAGACAATCGTGGCTACGATTGTCAAGGCAAATAATATTATAACAAGTCCAGTCCAGCGGTTGTCGTAAGAAGGCAGACTTTGTAGACAGGGATAATTTACATTTGCATCGTCGCAGTCTGTCACCAAAAGCAACCAGTCTTGCGAGTAGTTTTGAAATGACAAAACTTTTTCACACGCAAGCCATCTGTTGTCTCGCACTTCCATAGTCCACAAGTTGGGCCACGCCTCTCGCGACAGAGTTGGCAACGTGGTAAGGGATGTGTTCAAGATGTCGATGTGACTGGTTTGTAGTCGAACGGATTCGGTGACATCGGGAAACTGTTCTATCTCAAGTCCCATGCTAGATATGGTGTTCATAAACATGGAGGTATGACAACCGCACAATCCTCTCCCGCAAAACACACACAACAGGATGTAAGTGGTAAAATTCATTTTGGGTGCGACGTGTGTGTGTGACGGTCGGTTACAACTACTGTCTATATCACACTTTTACAACTATTTATATATACTGCTACTGGGTTTATACTTTTTCGACTTGTCGTGCGTCCATCCACGTATCAAATTTTGACGGCCAACCACGGAAGCGAACCAATACTTTATGACGGCGACCGCGTCGTCTTCTTTTTAAGATCTTTTCCACGTGAAATAATCCCTCGGGGTCATACTTGACTCGTTGCAGTTCACTTTGTCGAAAAGAACCTACGATGTGTTCGCCGGTAAGATCTTCAATCTCATAGGAAGGAATTCCTTCCCGCAATTGTCGACTGTGAACTTTAAAGACTTCTCCTGACCATTTTTCATCGTATTCCCTGGAAAATATCCGTCTGATGTAAGATACGCGTACATGACTGCCAATGGGGAATATGAATATCGATGATCGAAGTGGACGAGGGATAGCGGGATGATAAACTCTCTGCCACACCTCTACTTCATTATCCGTATTGACCTCTCGCGGTGACATTTGTATGGATCGATGAAAGGAGGCGTTGTAACTCTCCGTCATGGGTTGCAGTACATCGATCCATCGGTGCGATTGTTTGTGAAAGAAATAACGAGTAATATGTCCTTTCAACGTTTTAATGAAACGTTCAGCGTAATTGGCTTTGGTAACGGAATGGCTGACAAAATGTTTACACTCGTGATTTCTCAACACACGCTGCACCGTCTTGGCTTTGAATTCTTGTCCTTTATCCGTGCGAAGATGGGAGGGGGCTTGCGCGTGTTGAAAAATATCTTGAAAAGCTGCCGCTACATCTGTTCCTTTCTTTGATGGGAGAGCTCGTGTATATGCGTATCTGGACAAGATGTCGATGGCTACTAGAATATAGATGTACTTGTCGTTACTGTCCTTGTATTTTACCATATCCGCCAAATCTGCATCCCATTGGTAGCCTAAGCCCCCCACCACCACTTGACGTTCATGTGATGATTTCCTGATGGGACGGTGGAGAGTGTACACTTGTTGACCCTCGTAGAAATTGACGGATTTGTGAACGCGTCACTTGTAAACCTTCCGCTCTCAATGTATTGTACAATCGCGATGGACCGCTGAAGGCTGCTAGGATCAAAGTATATGCGAGACAAAACCTCTTCGTTTATAATGTAATCCACTGCGAAGGGGGATGAAAATTCATTCGCTCCTCTCGGGGTAAACCGTGACGATTGGCGGCAGCCGTCTTTCAAAAGATCGACGATGTGGCTTCCGGGGATGAACGTATCTCGAATGTGCACTTCCCCTCGTTCATTCCATTTTATGCTAGATTCTATCAAATCCAATAAGGATTTCATTTTATGTTGAAAATTTTTCGGTAACGCACTCACGATAACTGCTACATTCAGATTATGTGCCATTTTGTCCTCGCTGGGAGTAGGGGAAGCGGCACGGATAACAGTGACGTCATGTCGAGGAGAGATTTCTCCCACGGGTTGTGGCGTCTCTTGTTGTATGAGTTTCATCCATCGGTCGTATTTCTCAATAGGAACCAGAACAGCTTTCTTCATTGCGTAGCAGTGGATGCAAGTGAGACCACACCGTCTGAAGAAGTATCTGAATATGTTTACTATATCGTCTCAATAGAGTCCTGGAGGCTGACAACGTTGGTGATGGTTGAGATAAAAGTCTTAAAAAGCGTTTGAATGGATTCAGCGCTTGAATCTGTTCAGCTGACAGTGCGAAACGACCACGTAAAATATTTATAATGATTTCACGCAAAACAAGAACTTGGTTGGATGTAGCTGTTGAAAGGAGTGCTAGTCTTTGTTGGGGATCTGTCTTGGCTACTAAGTTGAGAAAATCGCTCTCTTCCTTCACTTCGTTGGACATTTCCACAGTTGTCTGCCGAAACAACGCGGGAGACGCGCTATTTATAGGAGTAGATCCACATGTCTTCACCAGGAAACACACGCGACCGCAATCGGTAGTCGTCCAAAGCGTTAACGGTAGCGTCCACCACTAAATACCCATGCATCACAGACGTTGCATCCTGGTAGGCACTCATGAAAGCCTGTACGTGATGTGGATATAACTGCCTTGCCAGATACTGAATCTGATTGGCGTCACGTGGGCTTTTGAATAATACTAAATACTCTGTATTCAGTTGTATAGTTCTGGAATAGCGTCGCGCGTGAAATAGATTTTGACTCACTAAGACGACGCTTAGCTTTCTGTGGTGCGATTCGCGTGTAAATAAGTTGCTGACGAGAGTGGAAGCCGCCGCTTCTAGATAAAGATCATCAATCACCAACAGCGTATGTTCTCCATCTCCATAAGTATCCACTTCTTTCATCGTCGGTAAACCTTTAACAAATATGATACCGTCACGTTCCATCTGTTCAAAAATATGTTGCCAAACTCCGTAAAAATAAATAACTTTACTGGGTGAGGGATCTTGAAACATCTTATTCTTATGATGTATAAATCTTTGTATCCATTGAGTCTTTCCACACTTGGAAGGACCAGCGAGGAAATAGGTAGAGTATGGTTTCCACGGTAGGACGATTTGTTCACTCATCATGATGCTAATCGTTTTGCGTACGCAACACGTATATATAGTGCTCTTGAATTTGACTGGCAACGCGCATGCGTCCTTTCCGTTTCAAAGATTCACACACATCATGGGTAAATAAACTTAATACATCGCGTCGTCCATCATGCCACACGTTGTCTGCTAAAAAACTTTGTATGATGCATTGGTAAACTTTCAATGAATTTGTCATTTTAACACCTTCCTCCCATTGAGCGTGGGATTGAAAAGTTTCTTCAGTACTTTGACTCCACAGCATACCCATTTTCAAAATGTGACAGGTGGAGTAGACTGAGCGCGTCAAAGGCTCAGTTGGCTATAAGTTATTTATAATACTGACGTCAGCTGTAATCTGTTGCCGCAACAAGCAAAGTATGAGACACCATGTGCTATTTATAGAACTGACATCACTCTGTGAGCGTGCTTCTAGGAGGTTCGAGATGAGTCATCGTTATGAAACAATGGTAAATATCGCAGTTGTCAGCACAAATGGAAGCGTCGTAATTGGTTAGTTATAAAACGTTCGAAAATAACGCATGTGACAGCAGTTTGGAGCGTCATGGACAGCATGGAGGTCAAGTTTCATCGTATAAAGTTGCCTTTAGGCGAAGATCATTTTGCGGAGATTGAAAGAAATACCAAAAATGACTTTCTGATATACATCTCTTTACCATCAGGCCGTCGAGTAAAATTAACTTCTCAAGCGTGGCGAGCTGTAGCTGACAACGCGGCGGCCATCGACAGAGCCCTGAAACTGATTGGACGCGAGACGGTACAAGTCGCCCCGCCCCCTTGTCAGTTAAATGTCGTCCCAACCCGTGAAGAACTTCCACCCTCTCAAGAACTTCCACCCTCTCAAGAACTTCCACCGGCACAAGATTTCAGTTGGTTGACTGATGCATTTGAGCAATGGTCTAAAGATCATTCGTGAATAAATATAACTGTTACGATATTATAGCGTTTCGTTGATTGTGGGATGTAATGAAATACACTTGATTCCAATATAGAAAGCGTTTATTATGGTCATGTAATACATAATACAATATATATATAGGCAAATACCGTCGTTTCGTTATATATAGTGTCCAGACAGCCGCAACGAAATATTCAAGAGTGGCATACTAGTCATTTTACACATATTACATCGTCACATTCATAATAGATAACATGGCCAACATGCGAGCGAACATGGAAAGTTATATATAATCACACATATATATATATATACATATACAGAAAAGAAAAAAGTTAATAATCTATATTGATCCTGCACAATACATCCCACTTATAAGTCACTTTTCCTTACACTTCTTTCTTTTCCCCCTCTTCGTCATAGGGGCAAAGCGTAATGTCTAAAGGCACGGTGTGTATTCCATCGCCCTGTACCTGCCTCTTTACGTACATGTACGAAAACCCCGCTCGCTCTTGTGTATAAGTAAGGATCTCGTTATTTTTTACTAAAAATCCCCTGTTGGTAACTGACCGAGTAGTTTTATTTTCAATTACGTCACGAAATATTTCCTGTGGATTAGTAATCCATCGCTTTTGAAGACCTTTGCTGGATAATTTAGTAGATTCATCTTTACCCACCACCAGATAAGATTTAGACGATAGACCTAAAAATGTTCTGCCATTACTAAATTCCGTCTTGAAGAGACCTGGCGTTCTAGCATCATATTGTTCGTGGGTCTTGCAACATTGCCTTGGGAAAAAGTAATTTTCCGCGGTGAAACGTTTAGTGTTACAGTGCTGATATAGATCATTCATTATTTCTTCTTTTTCTTCGGGAAGAAATACATCTTCCAGTTTCGGTTCAGACAATGCCAGATACAAGCTATCCGTGTCCGTTTCTAGTAACTCAAATTTGCGATAATCTACCTTGGCACGCAGAAAGTCAAAATAAAATTGTAGCATACGTTGTTTGGCTCTCTGGAGAATAAACAGGGCATTTTGTACTGGTATGTCCAACTTCAAGGTTTTCTTCGACATTTCTAACTCAAACATATCAGGACTTATTTCATTCAAAGCCCGGAATTGGGGATCGTTTACCTTCTGACAAGCCGATGCTCTGTCGAAAACGTACTGTACATTTCGAAATTTCTCTGGTTGCATTAATTGTGCGCCATAGGCGGAATTCCCTTGAATTTTAGCCAGAAACGCCAACAGTGATTTCGAAGAACTGTCTCCTTCTCGTCTGGCTGTGGTTACATAGTCTACAAAGGGGGCAAAACACTTTTGCTTGCGATACTCCACGGCGTCGTAAATACGTGTCACGCGAAGACCATGCTCCAAGTACCACTTCAGTAAAGGAGTCGTGAGAAGAAGTCTCTTGCCTTTCATCCCACTCACCAAAAGTCTTTTGGGCGTTTTGGATAAATTATTCTGTCTAACAATATCTTGCATGTGGTCTCCCCACATTTCGTAACTCACGTTGGTCGTACAGATTAACGGAGGAAACTCAGCGTAGTACTCTCGCGGCGACATTCCTTTTGCTTTAGCAGCCATAGCTGTATCTTCCCACTGTTCGGGCACCTCAATATCGACTTCCAGGTAACCAAAAAAGGAATCGTCCTTCACTCCTTGTAATATACGGATGGGATATACTCTACCCATACCATGACGTCGAGTAAATGGCGGTGACTGAGAAACTGCAAAATCTTTCATTTCGGGGCAGAACCTGACAGAATTGAAATAGTCGCATTCCCATTGTTCAATGACAGAATAACCATATTTTTCTAATTGTTTTACACGATTTTCGGTTCGTTTTCTTCTTTTTTGCCTCAGCTTTTCTTTCTTCTCGTCTTCACTCTTCATGCATTCGTGACCGTGCCAGTCACAACCTGTAAAAATATATCGAATTTGTTGGTACATTATTACTGTGTTTTTTTTGTGTTGTTTTTTCTTTATAATTCATTAATATTGACTTTGATGATTTGCACGAGTGTATATGGACAATATAACTTAAATATATCGCTAAACAACATAATTCATTTGTTTAATATATGAATAGATGATATGAGTAAATATCTCACCGTTAAATTCGTAAATGGTTTTCTGCGCTGTATCAAGTCCATCTACGGGGTAGCGTCCCAGTCGCACCTCTGCCCCATGGTTCATTCGGTGGATGATTCGTATGTTGGGATCATTTTTCATAATCCAGTCCATCCATTCATACATAGACAGATGACTGCTAGATGAATCGCATTTAAAGTTTCTATCCTCTCGCCGGCGATAGAATCCACCCACAGGAAAATCCTCTTGGAATGAACTTCAATATAGAGCATTGGCGTCATAGCCCCATATACTCTTACAGGGGAAATCTCGTTTATTTCGAATATAAGTTTTCCCGGCCTCGTGATAGCGGGTAAAGATTACGGACAACCCATCAAAGAGATTAGCGCGTACCTTATGGTATAAGTCCTTGTTACGGGAGTCAAAGAGCGCTAAAGATGCATTTTCTCTTCGCGCGCAAGCGTCGAGGATACGTCGGGCAACACCGGGAACCGAAACGCAGTCCTTGAAGGCATCGATACCTTGCTCCGTGAATAGCACCCTCATTTTATCGGCAGCTTCAACAAATGGGACCACATCTAGAATATTATAATACCGAAGAAAATCTTCCATGGTGCTCATCCTTTCCGCATTCCAGGTCTCTTGCAAACTTTTATAGTTGTCATGGATTTCGACGGGGTCGCCACCCAATACATTCTCCCCTTTCAAAGACGAATAGAATGCGTCAACCCCTGGCAGTGATGTGTTGTGGAGTTTGTCAACATCATCCAACCATTCATAGGGGAAGTAAGATGTCTTCTGTTCCGTTTCAAAGGTTTTTAGAAATTTACTGTAAGAAGTCGCAGGGGGCAAATACTGCGTCAAATCTAAGAAACGGAACCGGGCGTTACTTAAGCAAATGTAGACATTATTTCGCTTGATGACGTAAAGCTGGTTAACAGGGTTCGCCGGGCCTTCTGATCCTTTTTCATTCTTTATCAAAGTCTGTTGTTCATCCTCCAATGCTTCATTCCCTTCCTTCTCATCTTCCTTTGCCATTATTTTCAGAAAGGACGAGCGCTTGATGAGGTTGAGATCGTATTTTCCCGAGTTAAAACCCAGGACGGGAAGTTGGTAGCAATAACCAGTAAACCGATTCATAAGTTTCCGCAGTGTGTTCAACATTGGATCGTCATCACACGCCGTCTCCTGATCCTCCTCCTCCTCCGCGACTTCCTCTCTCAACTCTTCATCCATGGACTCCTCATCCACCACCTCCGCGTCGTGATAGGGTTGTTCGACAAAAGGAATGTTGAATTCCTTTTCCAATTCTATTCGATCCTCCTCCATTTCAATTTCTTCAATCTTGCTCTTCAGTTGTTGGAAGACATATCCCCATTTAGACTTAGCAAGTTCATAGCTTTTCTCTTGAATACTCTCCAAGTATGTAAACATGGCTTCAACCAAAGCATCTGCATCGGCCTTAATAAAGCACGCCGCCTCCTCGAAATCAGGGACGTTGCTACAGATAGCGACTGATATTGGCTCGTGTCTGGCAGCAAATGCCATTTTCGCTGAGTGCATTCCCGTATCCGTTTTTTTCAAAAGGGCTTCAAAATCAAAGGTAGCGAGCCACGGGAAAAAACGCTCCGTGCTTGGTACGTGAATACCGAATACATCCAACTGTTCAAAGACGGTATCAGCAGTCTGGTAATAACCTCCGCTGTAGATGTATTTTGTTTGGGAGGAGCATGTACGTTCATGCCGTTTGAGATTGCAACTCACAGAGAAATGGCGCTCGCATGACTTACATTGAAATTTGCTGGCGAATGCTTTCAGATTCGTAATTAGTGATACATGATCTTTAAATACATTCAGATGCAGATCGTTCTGTTCTCCATCAGCGCCATGGCGGCCACAACTACGGTAGATTGAGTTAGCCACATCCTTCTCGGTGAGATGGTACAGGAAAATGTTCACCTTGAAGAGGGCCTCTAAAGCGGGAATGTCATCAACTGTCACACCCAGAAAGGTATCCGGGGTCTGGATAAATGCAGAATCATGCTGTCGTTTCCATTCACACCACCGTCCCAACAACTCCTTCGCACCACTTTCCAACAACTCCCACGACTTTTGTTGGTGATAGGCCAGACAGCGAAAGAAACACATGTGGTCTTTATACGGTTTCCCTCTCTTTCTATCTGAATACATAGTTAAAAGACTTTTTTTCTTCTTTAAATATGCTGGAAACTCAATAACAGTCCCCATAGTAAACGATGTTCTTGCCACCGTGTAACGGATATTCGCCAGACATACAAATACCCATTTCGAGTCGGGACGATCGCGCATCAGACTGTCCAGTAAATTCAAACGCAGTATCCTCTCGCCAATGCGGCGTAGGTCATCTGAAGAACTCAGTGTCAAGGGAGAGGGAAACAATTGATTATTTTCATGCGCATAAAAATAGCGCAACTCGCCCGTTTCTCTTTGACGTAGAATAAATCCAGCCGCTGCCTTGATTTTGACAGCGTGTTCTTCATGTTCCAGGATATGCCGTACATGGTCTCTCATATCTCGTTCATGAAATTGTGCAGGATCCACGGGGAAATTGAAGGTTGCCGATATTTTATCTCCAGCGGTGCGATGCGGCTCTTGTATGACAGCCGAGTGACGCTGGTAAACCTGCCTTAATAAAGCATTCTCCTCTCCGTTAACCATCCACGGTGCGTCTTCCTCGTCGAAAGGAAGTGGTTGCAAACTATCACCTCCGCTCTGGTGATTGAAAAAGACTAATCCAACTGTCACAGCGCAGACCGCATTCACGACAGTTGATTAATTGACACCTTTGTTTCTTGGGGGGATCGCTTTTGTCGTCGTCAGCTTTTCTCTTGTTACAGGTTGTCTGGTGTTGTTGTAAAAACGCAGGGGTCCTGTATGTCATGTGGCAGTGTTGACATTCAAATACAGGATGCTTGGTGGCCGGCAACGCTTTAGACGTACTGTAATTTTGTCCATTGCTGGTTGCTGTGGAAGAAGCTTCCCCGTGATGACGATAATCGTGCGCTCTTAGTGATAATGCCGATTTAAAGTAGGCATCACACTTCCGACAGGGATACATGTAACTAACACCCTGTCTGTTATCCAGTGAGATGGATGCCGCAGAGGGTGTAACTGGTGTTGCAGGCCGGGCCAAGTTGCCCGCATGCGTCCGTTCATGTCGCCTCGAGTTTGTTTCATTGTCCGATAACTTCCCGCACACCCGACATGCCCAGCGTTGATTAGATTCAGAAGCGATCCCATGTTTCGCTGACATATGCACTTTCAAATTGTGAGCATTGCCACACGTGCGCCCACAGACGGAACATGTACTCTCCATATAGTGTCGGATTGGAAATAAACAAGTATGAAGCTGGTCATAGCCTTTTTAAGTCTTGGGCGAACGGCATGGCGAGTCGCTGCCGTGTAACGAGAAAAACGATCCTGCGATTGGATAAAAAGACGACTGAATTAAAATAAAAAGGGGCGGTGCTTAATACTTTAGGGATATCACGTGAGCGTGCCGCTCCAACCAAACCGCGGGTGCCATGCAACGCGCATACAAGCCTGCTTTCACCTATGACTAACACGTCATCACCGACATGTCCAGACTCGTTTTCCAGAGTCGGCAGTTATTCCCCCACCAAGCTCCCCGGGGTATGACTCATGCAGAACGTGTTCAGACACGTTACACACCGCTAAGGAGGGGACGAGGGGGTGGAGTTAGTTCCTCCCCAGCCCTATGTAGTTGCGTGCAAGCCTGCTTCTCCCTATGACTAACGCGTCATCACCGACATGTCCAGACTCGTTTTCCAGAGTCAGCAGTTATTCCCAGAATGGGGGGGGGGGGTTCCCCAGCCCTATATAGTTAGCGTGCACCCCCACAAGAGTGGCATATGAACACGATGTCGACCCTCAAGAGAAGCTTCATGACAGCGCCAGCACAAGCCCCTAAAGAAGTTAAACCCCTCATTATAGACATAAAGAAGGAACCTACGGCGGAGTTTTCCACCAATCAAAGCTCGGATGTACGCTGTCGAGAGTATAGGGGAAAAGACGTGTATTTATCCGCATCATTCTATCATGAAGAATGGAGAATGGATATACGGAAATGGCTGTCGAACAATACTGGGCGACTCTATCCAACGAAACAAGGTATAAACCTTATCGCCAGCCGTTGGAAAGTACTGCAGACCTGGGTTACTAACATTGATGAAGAAATGCAGAGAGGTAACAGGTTACGGAAATATCATCTCGGAGGTTTGGTGATGGCCGAGGTCCTTCCCCGTGGCCAGTTTCTAGATATCCGAAAATACTGGTTGCCGGACACACAAGATACGCCCGTGCCGACCCGAAAAGGAGTTACTCTCGACTTAAGGCAGTGGAATTTACTTAAGTTCCATCTCCAGACGATCCATGATAAGTGTGTTCCGGAACTCACCGAGTTGGTTGATTGTATGTCAAGTCACCAAAACCAGGAGGGATTTTACGACTGCGGTGAATGTAGTCCACCGGGTTTAGATAAGATGCAACTATAATAAATGGCTCAACTATGTATCAACATAACGTATATATGGTATATTGTGACCTCCTAGTCCTGAATTATATTAAAAGTTACATACAACTGTAGATGAATACATCAGTGAATAGTAATCTTATGTAAATGTATATTAATAACGACTTACGTATGTGTAGGATTTTGTGCTTGATACTAAGTTTTTGACTACGATAGATAAGTGTTGTAAAGCTATTCATGTGTGTGTGTTGTAGTTTAAAAATGAAAAAAAAACTAAAAGACATTGACCGTATGAACTCGCTTCTTTCTCCCGCTTCCCTTACGCTCCGCCCCCATGCCCCCTCTCTCGCTCGCTCGCTCGCTCGCCCGCTCGCTCAACTTTCGAAAATCGCTAGGGCGTGACGCCCCGCAGGCCTCGGTGTTGAGGGGCTTGAAGAAAAAATCGATAAGCGCCACAGGTGAAGTCACATACCCGTGAAACTCCGCCTCCTTACTGACTCGTTCGCTCCCACGCCCGCGGGGTCGACTCACTGATTTTTTTAGGAGTTTTAAAGCATGCATTTAAAAAAGAAAGAAAAAAAAGACGAAAAATAAATAATTGACGCTTCAACTCTACCCGACAAAACGTATCAAGACAAAGACAACGAAACATCTGTCGTTCGCATACAAGAATTAATGTCACCAAAAATTGCTATTTTTATGAGTTTTAAAGCGTCCACTTCCCCTTTTCTGTGACCTTTAATATGAATCCGTGAACAAATTATTATAACACGCAGTAAAGCGACTCTTACAAAACGAATCAAGACAAAGACAACGAAACATCTGTCGTTCGCATACAAGAATTAATGTCACCAAAACAGCCTTCCTACTTCCATTTAATTCACCACTAGACATTATTCATCCATGACACAAGTCATTAAATTCAATGTAACGACTGTTTTATAATTTATTTTTATGAGTTTTAATGCATCCACTGCCCTTTTCTGTGACCTTTAATATCAATCAAACAATTCACAGACTGTATTGCATGAATCCGTGAACAAATTATTATAACACGCAGTGAAGCGACTCTTATTATAACGCGAGCTTGAGAGCTGACGGGGACAATAGAGTGATTGATCGCTGGCTCATTTACTGCGATTATCCACCCACGGGGCAGATGGCGGAAGGGGTAGGGAGGGGGGGGGGGGTGAAGATAAAGTGAGTTTGACGGAGGGAGGGGGTGGGGGGGGAGGGGGGAGAGGGCAGTTGGTTCATGATCGACGGGACGCGGGAGGCGGGGGCGTGGGGTAGGGTGGGGCGTGGGGTACCCCCACCCCTCTCTACCAAGCATGGGGTGGGGGTGGAGGGGGGCGTGGGGTGGCGTGGGGTGGCGTGGGGGGTACGGTGGGGACAGCCGAACTCCTTCATTACTACTACACATCATCACTGTTAAACCATTTATCGGTTACGAATATGTAATGTATTTATGTCCTTATTATATAAATAATAAATATACATCGTGCAATAAGTAAACGGCGTCTTGCCGTGTTGTTTATATGTGATATGTTCTAAACATCTATAATATCTGGGGCCGGCCCGATAGCTCAGTGGGTTAGAGCGCTCGTCCTGAATATACAACCTACCTATACAATCTATGGCAACATGCTTGGTAAAGATCATAATGTCATCTATGTAGGATGCGACCAATCAGTAGGACGCAATATCAGGAACGCTTTGGTCATATGGCGTCAGTGCGAGAAAGAAGGGGGAGTGAAGCCACGTCCCGATGGTAACCCCCTACTCTTTCGCGATATGAGAAACGCTTATGCTATTACTTGTGCAGTCTCCATTACCCATGAATGGCCTCGCCTCCTCCGTCGTTCTCACCCATGAGAGAAGCCCCTTACCAGCCGGTGCGCAACAAAACAAAGTCTTTGAACCGACGCTCTTTGAATAGTTATCAACGTGGCTTCACTACATTACGCCACCGTTCGTTCTTGGGTATTAAGTGGGGATGCTGCTGAGTAATCTGCCTCATTGGTGGTCACTCTATTGTGCATATGCGGAAATTCCTACTTCAAGGCCCTTCCACCGATGGCCACACTGTCCTCCTCCATTCGTGTTGATCATTTGTACATGGGATACTATATAGATAAGGTATATGTGCTGCCCTGCTTTCCTGGCATTTTCTTTTCTTAACAGGTGCGGACATGGGTTAAATATCACTCGGAAGTGTATGCAAGGGATTCTTCTTTCTTCAGCAAGGCCCTGTACACTGATGCAAATTCTTGATATCAAGAATTGTATTGTTGATATCGAGAAATGACGCTCTGTATATTGATATCAAGAATTGAATTGTTGTTATCAAGAATTGAATTGTTGTTATCAAGAATTGAATTGTTGATATCAAAAATTGATTTCTTGATATCAAGAATTAGGGAATAGATGCTAGGATGGCCCGCCATAAAACAGAGAGTATCATGCCCCGAGCGTTGCGTCACGTTGCGTCAATTTCACCGCGCCGCATGCTCTAGGCTTCGAGCAGGGGCACAAGGATTTCCACCATGGCGTCAAAGGAACAGCCCAGATGGTGAGCAGCAAGAGATCGTTTCACTAACAGTTACGAGCTCGTAACCGTATCTTTTACATGCTAGTTTAACGAGAGATCGTAATTTTACGAGCACCGAAAATAAGCGTTATACCGCTATTATTAGTGTGCAGCCATCTTCGTGCAATTTATTTGCTATCAATACTATTCAATAAAGACTGTCACTACGCTCTGCTTGGGAGGAAAGTGGCCAAATTTCCGGTTTGTTGATGTGTCTTCAGTTCGGAAATAATGACCGTACTGGCGTCTATTTTGACTGGATATATTACAAATTTAATTCAGGAATATATATTGTACAGAATGCATAACTTGGTACCTTATGTGTACCGATAATGACTTATTATAAAGCGATGGTATGGACCGGTATACGCTGTCTTTTTCATGCCAATCTGAGTGCATGCACTCGAGTTCTTAATCTAGTTCTTAAACTGCTCATAATCCAGTGAAATGTAACCTGTGCTTCCATAATAATGGAAACGCCATGTCAGGAGATTATAACTGTGGCACAATTTGTACAACTCATTATAAACTACACGTTCCATAATCTTGCCCACGAATGAGAGTATCGGGATGTAGGGCGATAATTTTATCTTTGGTGGCTTGAACTTTTTTCTTAAACTGGTGTAGCATTGACGTCCTTCCATTGAGCGGGAAAGGTAGAATCTGACATACTTATATTAAACAAGTTGAAAAACGTCTCAGATATGACCTCCGCGGTCTCCTTCAACATCCTATTACGGATATTATTGTTGAATCAAGCCGTCTCAAGACATCGAAAATGTTGCCAGGAGTGAAGCTTATGGTGCATAAAGTAGGCATTCTAATCAAGTTAATTGGAGGAAGTGCGAAACACTCTTCAACACTCGGTAGCGAGGAATTAGCTGCAACATACTCATTAAAGACATTCGCCTTGGATTGTGCTTCGGCCTGGCTCTCCCGATCAAGGATGATGGACGGTATGCCTTTATCTACCTTCCCAGAAAAAAAAAGAACACTTCACAATTTTATGATATTCTTTGTTTACCGTGGCGAGATCCTGCAGTCGCTCAGTGAGCCAACGGAAATATTGTTGTTTGGCATTGTCGATTTCCAAGTGAGCTTCACGTCTAATTAACAAATACCTATTGTATGCCAACTCAGTTTTAGATTAAGCATAGCGCTTAAACAAGCTATTTCGTTTATGGATGAGGCGCTTGATAGTTGCCGTCATCCAAGGTTTATCTCTTGAGTTACTAACTATTTCCTTACTCGGAATAAAACACTTTGACACTGTGATCTAAGTTAGAGATGGGAGGGAGCACACCACTGGATGACACGCGGGCTGGGGAGTCAGTGATAACCAGGCCCAATAGCGATCCACAATATTTAGTTACTCTCGTTGGTCATTTATAAGCTGATATTGTTCATTGTTTTCTGCGAACTCTACAAAACGATATTTCAAATCACTGTCGTCATGAGACTCCTAATGATAAAACACCTGACATCTATCATTAAAATCACCTTTGAACGGATGAGTGGGCCCGGCGCTAGAGGCTATCAGCAAAAAACACGCGAACAGTGAAACGAACGAAAGAAAGAAGGGTGACGTAGAGATATCGTAGATGAGAGAGGGCCGGGTTTAGCATGATTGTAACAGGGTTACTGTTGTTGACACATGATTAGAGCGGCTCGCTGGTAGCAACGGATAAATGTATCAAAACTAAATATGGAAACCATTTGATATTAATTTTTCGCCCCCCCACCCCCCCCACTTCCTTTTCGTAAACAAGATCATTCATGGTAATAGAGACTGTTGTAATGTTCGTGGAGGTGAACGCAGTCAATAGATAGAGAGGAAGTGACTTGTAGGGCCCGTTCGACTTATGACTGTTAGTAGTAGGAAGGGGCACGATTTGATTCGCGAAATTCATGGGGCTAACGTTCTTGGGGGTAACGCTTTTGCCGGCGCGAATGCGCGGCGGTCTCCCATCGCCACCTGGCGCGTGAATGGCAAACCCCCCCCCCCTTTTCCCCATCACCCTTCTCCCCTCCCCCACTATGCACATCACCCCTTCCTCCCCACCCCTGTTCACGCCCCCCCCCCCATCTCATCCATCCCCCCCCCCTCTCCCTTAACTAGCTAGACCCTGTACTACACCCTCACAACCATGAGAGTGGACGGTATTTCACAATCACGGAGTGACGTCATGGATGTGTCATCGCGGGTTAACTGCAAGGACATTCGTTTCATAATTATCTTGTCAAATCAGTCGCCCTCTCTCATCCCCGATACCCCTTTCTCCCCCACCCTGCAAGTCCGATCGATATCCCTACACCTATAGCTGCCACGAGAGGAGCGCTTAGAGAAGACAATTAATACTTGACAGCTGGTTGCTTATGTTGTAGAGGTCAACCCATTCACCTTTCTGGTCGACGTATTAATTGCTTGCAGATGAAAAACTGCCTGAGGAGGAGAGCATACAGGCGCTTATTAGTATTAAAATAATAGACTGACTCATCAAACAACTGTCATTACCCTTTTCTCTCACAATAAGAGGGCGCCAAACCCCTGTTCCTCATCCACCGACCAACTCCTGATAATATTGCCCCCGCCCCTCCCTCCGCGAAAGCCGATCCCCTCCTACCCTCACCCAACCATGACGGTGAACGGTATTCACAATCACGTAGTGCCGTTAAGATGTGTCATCGGCAGATAACTGCAGGGACAGCAGTTATCTTGTAAAATTAGTCGCCCTCCCTCAGCCTCTTTTTCCCCCTCCCTCCTAGTCCGACCGTTGTTCCTACACCTCTTCCGCATTCACCGCGTTCACCGCGTCCCCTCCCTATTTAGCATGTCGCCCCTCCGTTACTACCTATGAGTGAGGGACGTACTCTAACCGCCCACCCGCCTCCCCCACGCCCGCACCCCAAGGACACCAATACATCAATTTGAGAGGCTACCCAGACCAGTGGAGTCACCGAAGCGTGTCGCCACGGAAAGCCAGTACTAGTCACCACTGAGCGTGTTGAGCCTTGTCTCTTTTTTTGTGGGCTTGAAGGTGAGGGGAGGCGGATGGATATAATGGGTGTGTGCGAAGTTCACCCCAGCTGGCTGTTCATCGGATTTCGAGATGGGGGTGAGCGGACGATAATGTAAAAAACAATATTGAATTCAGTTCCCCGTTTTTGATTGAGAACATAAGGTCTGGCGTTTATAAGTTCTTCTCTGTGTAGTTGGTACTTTTAAATGTATGTCTTTAATAGGAAGTGATAGGCTCGGTTTACTTATAACTAATAGGTTTGTCGGGCATCACGTACGTTGGATGATATATGGAGTTAGTCTGAAGATTACGATGAAGGGGCGTTTCGAAGGGATTGAGTGTTTAATCAGACTACTTTGAGGGTTTGTCGGAGATTTATGTACCCATCAGTTTATACTCGATCCTCTTTTACAAAGCACGCGGCCCGTTCTTAGACCACCATAATGCGAATGACGGGAAAACTGAAGTTTTTGCACACAGTGAGGGTGCTGTGTGATCAGTATCAGTCAGTATCATTTACTGACGGAACATTTCGACCAAAGACAGCTAAAATGAGTCAGATCCCCACCACTGGTTTGTTCCGCTTCCTACATTGAGTTGGCTAGAGAGAATTAAGTTTCCATGCCTACCTTTCCACTTTGTTGTAAATGGCTAGGGGAACAGATGGTGAGAGACGCTTGGGGGAGGGTGGAGTGGTTATGCACGCATGCTCTATTTTTAGTGTTGAGGCGATGAGGAGAGGGTGGTTGGTGGAGGGGGTTGGGCCGCATATGCACTATTTTTAGAAACGACATAAATATTAAGAAATGAGGCGGGTGTGTGGAGGGGGGTTCCCCTTTCGGAGTTTAGATGCATTCTCTATTTTTAAAAATGATATCAGGGTAGGGAGGAATGAGGTGTTGTTACCTCTGTGCGTGGTAGTGCTATGATGGTTCAGGTTTATTGGTAACGTTTTATTTAATATGAAACAGTTATGTGTAACATACGGCAATGATAATAGGATTTTTTTAAATGTTTCATTGCATTATGAATTACATTTTGGGCAGCATTCGCATAACTAGAACAACACAATGTTAAAAAAATAGCATTATTATATAAGTTTGTGTATTAGATGCTTCACAGGCAATCAAGTTTATGTTCTATGTAGCATTCGGGGCAATACTTAGACAATAGTGAAACGACTATGAAGTATTATGTAAGTTTTATGTTTCAAATGGCATAAAGTATAAGTTCTGTGCAACATGTATGTAGCTCATTAGAAATGTGTGAAACATATAGATAACATTTTGCATGTTTAACCTTTCATATAGCATCAAGTTTCTATTTTATGCCACATTCGGGGACTTAATAGACAACCGTCAAGAATACTTATGTATACTATAAATTTCGATATTTAATGCAAGGAAGCTTAGGTTTATGTGGCAATAATAAAGCGAATTGTTTCCAGGATGTTGAAGTTATGTATCAACTTACAATGAGTTTACCGACGATTAAGAGAATAACGGGTCATAGCTGGCCTTGTTATAACTGTGTGGAGACAAATGTGAAAAGAAATGGTATGATCACAGGAATTAGGTCTGAATAATCAGTGCCGTTGCAATATCAGAGAGGATGCAGCGGACATACATGCGTTTTCTATTTTTGGACAATACCTTATGTTGAAAGGTGAGGAGTAGAGAGTTGGGTGGTTAGAGAATATGTACTATGATAGAGAGAATATGGGCGTGTGTGCACTATTTCTAGCAATGTCAATGTTAGGATATGAGGCGTGTGGGTGAGGGGATTCACCTTTCGGAGTGGAGATGCTTGCCTTCTCTATTTTTATAAATGATATCAAGTTAGGGAGGAATGAGGTGTTGTTACCTCTGTGCGTGGTACTGCTATGGTGGTTAAGGTTTAGAAACAGTTATGTGTAATACACGGCAATGATTTTCGGAATAAATAAGTTTATCTTTCATTGAATTATGAATTAAATGTTATGCAGAATTCGCATAAGTAGGAACAGACAATGGTAAAAATATGTAATTATTATATAAGTTTGTGTATTAGATGATTCATATGCAATCAAGTTTATGTTTTATGTACCAGTTAGGTCAATACTTAGACAATTGTGTAACAAATATGTCAGTATTCTGTAAGTTTTATGTTTCATATGTCATAAAGTCTAAGTTATGTGCAACATTTATGTATCTCATTAGACAATTATGAAACATAGATAGCATTCTACGTTTTGCCTTTCATCTATCATCAAGCTTATATTTTATTTGGGTACTTAATAGACAACCATGAAAGAATACATGTGTATACTATAAATATCGGTATTCAATGCAAGGGAGCTCAGCTTTATGTAGTAATAATAATGAAAAATTGTTTCCATGATATTGAAGTTATGTATCATCCTACGGTGAACTATGAAATAAAGTAATAATTGGGTATGTATTGCGAGTGAATTTTAAATTTAAACCATTTTACACTAAAATGTTTGGTGGAACATAGACATTTTGCAAAGCAAGTGATGTACATTTGGATTGCGCAGCAGTTTGCCAACGAACAAGACAATAACAGGCTATAGGTGTCACTGTTATCATCTGGGATGAGACAAATATGGAAAACGGTATGATCAGTGTAGTTAGGTTTGAATGATGAGTGAAGTTATTTATCAGAATACAGTGAACGAAAGTAATGGCTTTTATGTATAGCTGTTGCACCGGCAGAGTCTCTAGCAGTAATGTAATGTGTAATTTTTTAAAGATCAAATGGGAAATACTTAGGCAATAAGATATAATTAACAAATCGAATACGAAAGTATTTTTCAAGTTTTATTTTTCATGTCATCAAGTAAATAGTTATGTGTTACATACGTGCAGCTCATTTGACAATTATGAAATGTATGAAAAGCATTCTACATGTTTTATCTTTTATATGTTATCAAGTTTACGTCACATTCGGGAAAGACAACCGTAAAAGAAAAATATAAGTTTATGTATTGAGTGTTTCATATGTCATGTTTGCATATTTATGTAACACTCGTGGAACTGGTAATGATAATAGCAATGATAAAACGGATACATGGGTATATTGTACATTTCGGGACTCAATACCAGTAAGCTTGGGTTTATGTAGTGATGATGTAAAAGATTGTTTCAATTATGTTAAAGCTATGTATCAGAGTACAATGAACTATGGAATAAAGTAACAACTTGTATGTATGACATTCAAGTAGATATTTTATGTGAACCATTCTGCACGTGTGTCACGATTGATGTATGACGTGTTTGGCGGAACATAGATCTTTTGCAAAGCAAGTGGTGTAAATTTGGATTGTACTGCAGTTACCAATTGTAAGAGAATAACCCGCTGTATAGGTGTCGTGGTTATAATATATGTTGGGACAAATGTGAAAAGAAACGGTATGATCAGTGTACGTAGGACGGAAAAATGAGTAACATGTTTAATGTAACATGTAGTCTTATGTTGTTTTTTTCGATCGTACATGGCAAGTAAGCGGTGCTTAATGTAACAATGATAGGTTTAGTAAAATAAAAATTCCATTAAGTTAAAGTTTTTTGATCAACCTATGAATATTAGAGTATGAATATTGTATACTGCCCGAGAAACTAAGTGGAAATGTAATGCGTAATTTATTTAAGATCCAATGCGACATAACTTGCGTAGTGCAAGTTGAGAAGCTACACAATAAGTTACATGAAGGAGTTTCTGTTAAATTAAGATATAGTCAGAGTAGTTAGGTATGAATAGTGAGTGATATGTTTAATGAACTCTGTTATATGATTTTGTTTTCAGTTAGCAAAATATTTGTAAGAATAAGCTCTGCTTCCTTTAGTGATGATAGGTTTAGTAAAATAACTGTTCAATTATTTCGAAGCTATACATCAACATACAGCGAACGACGGAAGAATGTAATAATTGTTATGTACAACTTTTGAAGTGAACATTAAATGTGAGTCATTTTGTACGTGTTTGATGATTGATGTGCGGAATGTTTGGTCCCATATATCTCTTATGGAGCAAGGGATGCAACGCGGATTTACACTATCGTTAACCAAACAAAAACGATTGAGTAAATACTTGTCATAGCTGTCGCTTTTATGAGATGTGTTTAAACAAGTATTGAGAGAAGCATTACACGTATACATTTTGTATCGTTAGAGGGCCTAAGTGCGTATATAATGTCATTTGTTAAAGAACTAATATGAAATAATATGCGTAACATAAGTTAGGGAATAATATAAAAAATTACGTGATGGGAACATTGCTTAATTGTCATATGATCAGAAGAGTTAGGTGTCGATAACAAGTGATGTGTGAAATGTAACATGTACTGTGACTTTGCTTTCAGTAAGTCAAATGTTGCGCAATGTAAGCATAAGCCCCGCTTTATGTTGTGATGATAGGTTTAGTACAATAATTGTTTCAAACATGGTGGAGTTCTATATCAATATACGTTGAACTACAAAAGAAAGTAAAAACTTGTAAGTAAGGCATTTTAAGTGCGCATTAAATGTGCACGTTACACGTATATCCCCAAATTATGCGAATGAGTCTCAGGTTGGTTAACATAGAAGACCAATATGCAGGTGTGCATGACGAGTGATTTGTTTAATACAACATGCACTATGACTTTGTTTCAGTGAATGAACTATTGCGCAAGTTAAGTATAAACCGCGCCTTCGATAGGTTGAACAATAAATGCTTCAATCATGGTGGAATTCTAATACCCAACTACAGCGAACGACAGAAGAATGTAATAACTTATATATATATATAATATATTTCAAGTGAATACTAAATGTAAACCATACATTTACACGTATGTCGTGATTGATGTGTAAAATGCTTCGTCGGGCATAGATCTTTTACAAAGCAAATACTATAAACTGGGTTTGCATTACAATTACACAATCGTAAAGTGTTTAATTAAATAACTCACGATGAGTGTTGTGAACATCATCTATGTGTTTAGTCACGGGTGAAAAGAAACGACACGCATATAACTATTGAACAAGTGAACATATGAAATGAGTTATTTGTGAACGAACTAATGGGAAATAACAAATGCAACACAAGTTGATGAATCGAATTATAAATTACGTAGAGGAGTTTTAGTTCAGATAGCATTTGATCAGACCAGTAAGATGTAAATAACCGGTTCTATTGTTGTAATATAACATGTGGTGTGTCCACGCTAAGAGAAAACTGGTTCATGTAGTGATGATCGATTTATTAAAGATAATGTTTCACTTAGGTTGACCGTAACTTTTAACCAACAATGAATGACAAACGAACGCAGACAACGTATATGTGATAGATTCTAAGTGAAGTATAAATTGCAAACCACACCATTACGCTTGGCACGATAGATGTGTGAAGTGTTCGGGGGGCCCATAGCCCTTTTGCAAAGCAGGTGATGTAAATCGGCTCTGAACTCCAGTTAGCAAAAACTAACCTGATTAAGTAACTGACACGCTATACGTCTCCCTATAATGCATCATTTGCTAAATCACTAATGTGAAACAGTTCGACTAACACAATTTAGTGAATCGAATAATAAGTTACGTCTAGGAGTTTCTGTTTAGATAACGAGCAAATGCTCAGAGAAGGTAAGTGTGAATATTGAGCGATATTGTTAAGGTAACAAACAATGTTCTTCTTTTTTGAATATGCAATGTAAGTAAGCTCTGTTTTATCTATTCATGATGACTTTATTAAAAGAAATCTTTGAATAACCACTGAACTTGTGCTGGATGGATCTACGTCAGTAATCAACAAGGGAATGCGTGGTGCAGATCCGACTTTTATGACACCAATCCTTCTTATGAAGTGACGTTTGGGATCTTTCGACGTAACGATCTATGGCGTAGGCATAATTCACGCCACGACTCAGTGAGTTTATGTGGAGTCGAGCAATAATCGAATTGTCTCATCATCAACTATCTTTCTGGTGCGAGGTCCTCCGTCATCGAATTTGTCACGATGTATATATAAGATGCACATCCCGCAGCTTCCGCGGTATGGCAGTCTCTGTAGTTTACCGTTACACCACCAAACAGACATACGCGTGGTCTCTAAAAACCAACGAATCGTGTCATCATCTCATTAGTCTCAATGATGGCGGCCCCTCTTCAAAATCTGGCCTTCTTTCTAACCGAGTACGTTCATAACGTGAAAACATAAAATGTGAGTGTAAACATTGACCACAATTTTAAGATATGACAACGAAACAAACGAGTGAGGGATAATTTAATACTTGGCAATTATTTGTAACAGGGTGACTCATATTGAATGAAGTGATGTGCTTCCCTAACGAAAATATTTATGAAACACGTTTTAAGTGAAACATTATGTTAAATACTGAACATCGTTTGATAATGTAAGACTTTCGGAAAAGTACAATAATTTGCCTAAATTGGTTTGAACCATGCATACCATCATTACCTAAAAATGGAGTCAGTCTGTAGAGGTTTACTGAAGCAGCAGAAGCAGAAATACGACTCTACGAACAACTGTAACTATAAGTATTGTAAAAATAAGTTTGTGCAATCACTTACGTTTCATTTGTAAACCATTTATTATTGATGAAGGCAATTTTATGTGACGCGTGATTCCTTGTGCGTAAGTCAGTCACAGTAGTGATGCATTACATGGTTCATATGTAACGGATGTCACTTATGTACGCGTTGTCAACGAATGTTCATTTCAAAGGTATCTATTGTATAACTTAGGCACGCGTTTCAACTCCTTTTGTATAAATATACTTGATGCATTGCATGCATCAAGTATAAAAGAACTCGAAACGCGTGCCTAAGTTATACAATAGATACCTCGTTATCTAAACAGAAACTCCTAGACCTAACTTATTATTCGATTCACTAAATTGTGTTAGTCGAACTGTTTCACATTAGTGATTTAGCAAATGATGCATTATAGGGAGACGTATAGCGTGTCAGTTACTTAATCAGGTTAGTTTTTGCTAACTGGAGTTCAGAGCCGATTTACATCACCTGCTTTGCAAAAGGGCTATGGGCCCCCCGAACACTTCACACATCTATCGTGCCAAGCGTAATGGTATGGTTTGCAATTTATACTTCACTTGGAATCTATCACATATACGTTGTCTGCGTTCGTTTGTCATTCATTGTTGGTTAAAAGATACCGTCAACCTAAGTGAAACATTTTCTGTAATAAATCGATCATCACTACATGAACCAGTTTTCTCTTAGCGTGGACACACCACATGTTATATTACAACAATAGAACCGGTTATTTACATCTTACTGGTCTGATCATATGCTATCTGAACTAAAACTCCTCTACGTAATTTATAATTCGATTCATCAACTTGTGTTGCATTTGTTATTTCCCATTAGTTCGTTCACAAATAACTCATTTCATATGTTCACTTGTTCAATAGTTATATGCGTGTCGTTTCTTTTCACCCGTGACTAAACACATAGATTATGTTCACAACACTCATCGTGAGTTATTTAATTAAGCACTTTACGATTGTGTAATTGTAATGCAAACCCAGTTTATAGTATTTGCTTTGTAAAAGATCTATGCCCGACGAAGCATGTTACACATCAATCACGACATATGTGTAAATGTATGGTTTACATTTAGTATTCACTTGAAATATATTATATATATATATAAGTTATTACATTCTTCTGTCGTTCGCTGTAGTTGGGTATTAGAATTCCACCATGATTGAAGCATTTATTGTTCAACCTATCGAAGGCGCGGTTTATACTTACCTTGCGCAATAGTTCATTCACTGAAACAAAGTCATAGTGCATGTTGTATTAAACAAATCACTCGTCATGCACACCTGCATATTGGTCTTCTATGTTAACCAACCTGAGACTCATTCGCATAATTTGGGGATATACGTGTAACGTGCACATTTAATGCGCACTTAAAATGCCTTACTTACAAGTTTTTACTTTCTTTTGTAGTTCAACGTATATTGATATAGAACTCCACCATGTTTGAAACAATTATTGTACTAAACCTATCATCACAACATAAAGCGGGGCTTATGCTTACATTGCGCAACATTTGACTTACTGAAAGCAAAGTCACAGTACATGTTACATTTCACACATCACTTGTTATCGACACCTAACTCTTCTGATCATATGACAATTAAGCAATGTTCCCATCACGTAATTTTTTATATTATTCCTTATGTTACGCATATTATTTCATATTAGTTCTTTAACAAATGACATTATATACGCACTTAGGCCCGCTAACGATACAAAATGTATACGTGTAATGCCTCTCTCAATACTTGTTTAAACACATCTCATAAAAGCGACAGCTATGACAAGTATTTACTCAATCGTTTTTGTTTGGTTAACGATAGTGTAAATCCGCGTTGCATCCCTTGCTCCATAAGAGATATATGGGACCAAACATTCCGCACATCAATCATCAAACACGTACAAAATGACTCACATTTAATGTTCACTTCAAAAGTTTTACATAACAATTATTACATTCTTCCGTCGTTCGCTGTATGTTGATGTATAGCTTCGAAATAATTGAACAGTTATTTTACTAAACCTATCATCACTAAAGGAAGCAGAGCTTATTCTTACAAATATTTTGCTAACTGAAAACGAAATCATATAACAGAATTCATTAAACATATCACTCGCTATTCATACCTAACTACTCTGACTATATCTTAATTTAACAGAAACTCCTTCATGTAACTTATTGTGTAGCTTCTCAACTTGCACTACGCAAGTTATGTCGCATTGGATCTTAAATAAATTACGCATTACATTTCCACCTAGTTTCTCGGGCAGTATACAATATTCATACCCTAATATTCATAGGTTGATCAAAAAACTTTACCTTAATGGAATTTTTATTTTACTAAACCTATCATTGTTACATTAAGCACCGCTTATTTGCCATGTACGATCGAAAAAAACAACATAAGACTACATGTTACATTAAACATGTTACTCATTTTTCCGTCCTACGTACACTGATCATACCGTTTCTTTTCACATTTGTCCCAACATATATTATAACCACGACACCTATACAGCGGGTTATTCTCTTACAATTGGTAACTGCAGTACAATCCAAATTTACACCACTTGCTTTGCAAAAGATCTATGTTCCGCCAAACACGTCATACATCAATCGTGACACACGTGCAGAATGGTTCACATAAAATATCTACTTGAATGTCATACATACAAGTTGTTACTTTATTCCATAGTTCATTGTACTCTGATACATAGCTTTAACATAATTGAAACAATCTTTTACATCATCACTACATAAACCCAAGCTTACTGGTATTGAGTCCCGAAATGTACAATATACCCATGTATCCGTTTTATCATTGCTATTATCATTACCAGTTCCACGAGTGTTACATAATTATGCAAACATGACATATGAAACACCCAATACAATACTTATATTTTTCCTTTACGGTTGTCTTTCCCGAATGTGACGTAAACTTGATAACATATAAAAGATAAAACATGTAGAATGCTATTCATACATTTCATAATTGTCAAATGAGCTGCACGTATGTAACACATAACTATTTACTTGATGACATGAAAAATAAAACTTGAAAAATACTTTCGTATTCGATTTGTTAATTATATCTTAATGCCTAAGTATTTCCCATTTGATCTTTAAAAAATTACACATTACATTACTGCTAGAGACTCTGCCGGTGCAACAGCTATACATAAAAGCCATTACTTTCGTTCACTGTATTCTGATAAATAACTTCACTCATCATTCAAACCTAACTACACTGATCATACCGTTTTCCATATTTGTCTCATCCCAAATGATAACAGTGACACCTAGCCTGTTATTGTCTTGTTCGTTGGCAAACTGCTGCGCAATCCAAATGTACATCACTTGCTTTGCAAAATGTCTATGTTCCACCAAACATTTTAGTGTAAAATGGTTTAAATTTAAAATTCACTCGCAATACATACCCAATTATTACTTTATTTCATAGTTCACCGTAGGATGATACATAACTTCAATATCATGGAAACAATTTTTCATTATTATTACTACATAAAGCTGAGCTCCCTTGCATTGAATACCGATATTTATAGTATACACATGTATTCTTTCATGGATGTCTATTTAGTACCCAAATAAAATATAAGCTTGATGATAGATGAAAGGCAAAACGTAGAATGCTATCTATGTTTCATAATTGTCTAATGAGATACATAAATGTTGCACATAACTTAGACTTTATGACATATGAAACATAAAACTTACAGAATACTGACATATTTGTTACACAATTGTCTAAGTATTGACCTAACTGGTACATAAAACATAAACTTGATTGCATATGAATCATCTAATACACAAACTTATATAATAATTACATATTTTTACCATTGTCTGTTCCTACTTATGCGAATGCTGCATAACATTTAATTCATAATTCAATGAAAGATAAACTTATTTATTCCTAAAATCATTGCCGTGTATTACACATAACTGTTTCTAAACCTTAACCACCATAGCAGTACCACGCACAGAGGTAACAACGCCTCATTCCTCCCTAACTTGATATCATTTATAAAAATAGAGAAGGCAAGCATCTCCACTCCGAAAGGTGAATCCCCTCACCCACACGCCTCATATCCTAACATTGACATTGCTAGAAATAGTGCACACACGCCCATATTCTCTCTATCATAGTACATATTCTCTAACCACCCAACTCTCTACTCCTCACCTTTCAACATAAGGTATTGTCCAAAAATAGAAAACGCATGTATGTCCGCTGCATCCTCTCTGAGATTGCAACGGCACTGATTATTCAGACCTAATTCCTGTGATCATACCATTTCTTTTCACATTTGTTGTCCACACAGTTATAACAAGGCCAGCTATGACCCGTTATTCTCTTAATCGTCGGTAAACTCATTGTAAGTTGATACATAACTTCAACATCCTGGAAACAATTCGCTTTATTATTGCCACATAAACCTAAGCTTTCTTGCATTAAATATCGAAATTTATAGTATACATAAGTATTCTTGACGGTTGTCTATTAAGTCCCCGAATGTGGCATAAAATAGAAACTTGATGCTATATGAAAGGTTAAACATGCAAAATGTTATCTATATGTTTCACACTTTTCTAATGAGCTACATACATGTTGCACAGAACTTATACTTTATGCCATTTGAAACATAAAACTTACATAATACTTCATAGTCGTTTCACTATTGTCTAAGTATTGCCCCGAATGCTACATAGAACATAAACTTGATTGCCTGTGAAGCATCTAATACACAAACTGATATAATAATGCTATATTTTTAACATTGTGTTGTTCTAGTTATGCGAATGCTGCCCAAAATGTAATTCATAATGCAATGAAACATTTAAAAAAATCCTATTATCATTGCCGTATGTTACACATAACAGTTTCATATTAAATAAAACGTTACCAATAAACCTGAACCATCATAGCACTACCACGCACAGAGGTAACAACACCTCATTCCTCCCTACCCTGATATCATTTATAAAAATAGAGAATGCATCTAAACTCCGAAAGGGGAACCCCCCTCCACACACCCGCCTCATTTCTTAATATTTATGTCGTTTCTAAAAATAGTGCATATGCGGCCCAATCCCCTTCATCAACCACCCTCTCCTCATCGCCTCAACACTAAAAATAGAGCATGCGTGCATAACCACTCCACCCTCCCCCAAGCGTCTCTCACCATCTGTTCCCCTAGCCATTTACAACAAAGTGGAAAGGTAGGCATGGAAACTTAATTCTCTCTAGCCAACTCAATGTAGGAAGCGGAACAAACCAGTGGTGGGGATCTGACTCATTTTAGCTGTCTTTGGTCGAAATGTTCCGTCAGTAAATGATACTGACTGATACTGATCACACAGCACCCTCACTGTGTGCAAAAACTTCAGTTATCCCGTCATTCGCATTATGGTGGTCTAAGAACGGCCCGCGTGCTTTGTAAAAGAGGATCGAGTATAAACTGATGGGTACATAAATCTCCGACAAACCCTCAAAGTAGTCTGATTAAACACTCAATCCCTTCGAAACGCCCCTTCATCGTAATCTTCAGACTAACTCCATATATCATCCAACGTACGTGATGCCCGACAAACCTATTAGTTATAAGTAAACCGAGCCTATCACTTCCTATTAAAGACATACATTTAAAAGTACCAACTACACAGAGAAGAACTTATAAACGCCAGACCTTATGTTCTCAATCAAAAACGGGGAACTGAATTCAATATTGTTTTTTACATTATCGTCCGCTCACCCCCATCTCGAAATCCGATGAACAGCCAGCTGGGGTGAACTTCGCACACACCCATTATATCCATCCGCCTCCCCTCACCTTCAAGCCCACAAAAAAAAGAGACAAGGCTCAACACCCCTCAGTGGTGACTAGTACTGGCTTTCCGTGGCGACACGCTTCGGTGACTCCACTGGTCTGGGTAGCCTCTCAAATTGATGTATTGGTGTCCTTGGGGTGCGGGCGTGGGGGAGGCGGGTGGGCGGTTAGAGTACGTCCCTCACTCATAGGTAGTAACGGAGGGGCGACATGCTAAATAGGGAGGGGACGCGGTGAACGCGGTGAATGCGGAAGAGGTGTAGGAACAACGGTCGGACTAGGAGGGAGGGGGAAAAAGAGGCTGAGGGAGGGCGACTAATTTTACAAGATAACTGCTGTCCCTGCAGTTATCTGCCGATGACACATCTTAACGGCACTACGTGATTGTGAATACCGTTCACCGTCATGGTTGGGTGAGGGTAGGAGGGGATCGGCTTTCGCGGAGGGAGGGGCGGGGGCAATATTATCAGGAGTTGGTCGGTGGATGAGGAACAGGGAGTTGGCGCCCTCTTATTGTGAGAGAAAAGGGTAATGACAGTTGTTTGATGAGTCAGTCTATTATTTTAATACTAATAAGCGCCTGTATGCTCTCCTCCTCAGGCAGTTTTTCATCTGCAAGCAATTAATACGTCGACCAGAAAGGTGAATGGGTTGACCTCTACAACATAAGCAACCAGCTGTCAAGTATTAATTGTCTTCTCTAAGCGCTCCTCTCGTGGCAGCTATAGGTGTAGGGATATCGATCGGACTAGGAGGGTGGGGGAGAAAGGGGTATCGGGGCTGAGAGAGAGCGACTGATTTGACAAGATAATTATGAAACGAATGTCCTTGCAGTTAACCCGCGATGACACATCCATGACGTCACTCCGTGATTGTGAAATACCGTCCACTATCATGGATGTGAGGGTGTGGTACAGGGTCTAGCTAGTTAAGGGGGAGGGGGGGGGAATGGATAAGATGGGGGGGGGGCGTGAACAGGGGTAAGGAGGAAGGGGTGATGTGCATAGTGGGGGAGGGGAGAAGGGTGATGTGCATAGGGGGGGGGGGCGGTTTGCCATTCACGCGCCAGGTGGCGATGGGAGACCGCCGCGCATTCGCGCCGGCAAAAGCGTTACCCCCAAGAACGTTAGCCCCATGAATTTCGCGAATCAAATCGTGCCCCTTCCTACTACTACTGTTTTCTCGAGGATCACGTACGTTGAACGTTAGGAGTTTATACGATTACTCCGATAGTTGTTTAAAGATTCCGATTAAGTGACGCTGCAACGGGTTGGTTGTGAGGAACAGCCGCTTGGGAGGGGAGGAGTGGATACACACACATATGCTCTATTTTTAGAGATGACAAACGGGGATGTGGCACCTCTGAAGATACTACGATTGAAAATGTTAATGTATAAAAGTATGTCGTTTTACTTATTTACATAATTGTCGTGTATGCACCGGGATTATGAGCGGAAGGAGAATTTCCATTGGACTATGTTAAGGTGTTTTCATTCTACACGGACATACATTGACATGTACTAGACCATTGCGTGACAGGGCACCTTGTTTACATGAGTTTGGTTGACCTTTTGCAATATCCTTATTCAAGAATCACACTTGTCATGAGTCAGATGGGGCGGCGGGTGAAAAAGCGGGTACCTAACCCTGGCCCCAACCCGACCCTGAGTGCAATTACCCCCTATGCCTAAACCCTAAAGAGGGTAATGATGTGGCCTTGACAGAGCAGGCGGCCCTTACTCTGAAGGCAAGTAAGGCGGCGGGTGAAAAGCGGGAACCTAACCCTGACCCCAACCCTGAGCGCAATGTAACCCTGTGCCTAAACCCTAAAGGCGGTAATGACGTGGTCTTGACAGAGCGGGCGGCCGTTACCCGAAAGGCAGGTGAGGCGGCGGGGGAAATAGAGGGTACCTAACCGTGGCCTAACAGAATCCCGTGCGAGATCTACCCCTCATACCCTAAAGGATCAGCATGATGAGAGATCAGATTGAATAAACATGGATATGACGAGAGATCGGGATGATTGCTTTTTTGTGATGAGGAAAGATCAGGTTGGATACATATTGCGATGATGAGAGATCGGGATGACGAGAGATGGAGAAGAGACCGGGGCGATTACATATCGGGATGATGAGAGATAGAGATGATGAGAGATAGGGATGATGAGAGATCGGGATGATTACATATCGGGAGGAGCGATATGAAATAATATATACTGCTTAATATGTTCTGCAGAAAGGTATCTTTTACCAGGGAACCAGCCGACCGTGTTCTCAAACAATTGGCACCGGCGGGCGGGAAGAGATCTGCCGGTCCTGTATGAACAACAGCTACCCCCATTCTGCATTGTTTGGATTATAGGGCCGGCGATATTGTATATGTACGTGTAAATTTGTTGAAGGGTGGCGCGTTCTACTTATCATGCATATGCACTGAGAAAATAAGGACCTCCTAGCTGCGCATTGTCCGCAGGTCCTTTCACGTCTCCGAGGAAACAATAAATGTATGCATTAAATGCCCACATGACTGGGGTGTGTGGCGATCAGAGGGGGGGGGGGGCAGGGGGTCAGAGGAGGGGAGGGGGTGGAGGGGATGGGTGACGTAGGGGTCGGGTTGGAGATGTTGTTTGCAGTGTTTGCAAGGCATCCCCTGGGGGTGTGGGATGCTGCGTTGTGGGGCCAAGCTGCGCCGAATGGATCCAAGAGGTACCGAAGGGCTGAGGCTTGGAAAAAGCCAATCGCGCGGTTTAAAACATTGTTATGACGTCATTCTTTTGTTACAAGTGTTGATTCTTATCTACGAATCAACACTTTTATGAGTCGACTTTGTTGCACCCGAGGCTGGGCGTCAAATGTTGCTCACTGACTACATGAGGAAAAAAAAGTACAGCTTCTTCTCCGTCCCCAATGTGTATCCACGGCAAATAGGAAATGGAGTGATTTGGTGTTTTAATTAGGCCGCGCTTGTGCACACGACGATGAAGGATGAATGGATGAAATATCCCCCAGTGCCCTAGGATTCGAACATGTCAGGGCATGTCAGTTCTCACGGGTTCTACTTCCGGCCTGGCATTTTGGAGACAAACGGACCACGTGTTTTTTTGTTCAGTGCGCAGCCTGACTCGCCCCCTGCGTAACAATGGATACCGCGCTCAGAGGGCTGTCATACTAGTTACGGCATAAGACGCCAAAGCAGGCAAGCTGCGCGGCCGGCGAGGCAAACAAGGGGTGGGTCACAATTCGTCTTCCATGCATCTTAAAACTGTTAACTTGTGCGTGTCGATATGTTGGTAGATGACACTTTGAAAATGTAAATGATTTCCCAATGTTTACACTGATCTGGAGTGATCGGGTGACAGGTATGAACAGCCTTTGCCGTCAATCCTGAATGCAACTACCATTCAAATAGGCAAATTTCAAAATAACAACGTTGTAAATGTACTGTGCTAACATTATCGTCCTAAATTGCTTCAGTTCTATTACATCTATAATTTTGATGGGTATTTTGACAAACAGTTCATGAGAACCACAAAATAAACCAGTACTGTCAGTGTCACTTTTCCATTTCCACAGAGTGAGCAAACTTACCTGCTCACATGTACTTATCAGCTTACCGGTATAATGCTTTGAATCAAAGATTGTGTAGCATTTCTAAGTTAAACTGGCGAGGCAAACTTACTATCCAAGAAATATATACATGTATATGCAGTTGGCGTCACTCATACCTTAGTTTAACGGGTCCTTTCACATATGCAGGCGAAAAGAGATAATATATCCTTCCTCTATATGGGAATGCTACAATTAAGCCTTAATTTATAAAACAAAAAGTTTTTTAGCTTTTATATGTGGACACTTGTGAAGATAAAAATGATTAGTTTGTATAGCTCATGTGTCTATGTTTACTGATAGCTTTAGTTGCATAAATCTTTAATTGTTACATTTCCTTTTAATTTTGATTAATTAAACTACTTTCTTTTGCTACATTTGACAGAAGCACACAAGGAAACAAAAATTATTTGAAAATTGTGGCATCTTTAAATATATAGAGTTTTTCATCAAGAATCTGCAATGTAAACATACAGAATCAATAATAATTGAGTGTATAACCTTCATGATTCACCACTTTTTTGCTTTGCGCATACATTGCAAAAAAATGATGATATTAAATCTAAGTTTCTACTTGTCTATTTGCATTGGATTTGCTTCTATCATATCAGTTTAATTGGGTTGACAACATATGGTATAAAATAAATTCTGTAGGTACTTCAAATGTAGCAGATACAAAAAGTAAGTGAAGATACAAAACATGAGATACCCTTATATATATAGGTATATCTTTTTCATACTTCATCAAATTCATAACATTTCCTTTTAAGGTTGTCCAATTAATTTTGATTAAATTACACCTTTCATACGGTAGCTACTTTTGTCCTGATGTCTATACATGAGACGTATAATAAAGAAACAAGAGAACAAACTTGTAAAAATATTGATAACAGTCAACACATAAGGAATTTAGTAATATTATGAAATTGTGGCTGGTTTATATATAGAGACATTTCTATTTAACAAGCATAAACATAAGAACTCCCAATAAAGGGATCATCGCTATGTATTTTACATTTTGTTAGGCAAATGTCATCTCTTAAATTCTCCTGCACTCAACTACAGTTATGTCAAGGGCACATTCCTTGGGTAATAAATCCTATGGGCTTTAATAAATGAATGTGTATCATATAAACTTTTTCAACCCTCTCAGTTGCTACCGGTATATTGTTTTAGATTGTGTTCTATCAATTTAAATCAAGAAAAGATCAATTCATGATTTTTAAAATAAAATAGGACATTATATGGTTTAATAGGATATAATAATCATCAACTTTTTCTACATTAAGTCAGCCCAGGGTGACAAATATTGTTCGTGACATTTGCAAATTGAGACATTCTCCCAGTCTCCCACTGTCACGCAAGTCACCCGGGCTTAGGGCTGGCTGCATTGAGCGGTCACCGCCTCACACAAGTGGACATCTTCGGCCACGCGAACCGCGGTAACCCCGGTGGTCCCCTTCCCCGGACAACGCCACGCTCACTGGAGAAGTGAGCTACTACACTGCCGCGGAGTCCTCCTAGACGTGTTTATTTCAACGCTGCAATTTTTTTTCTTAAATCTCAATGCGATTGTCACGAGACTTTGCAGGGACATTAAGGGTTCCACTCAAGTACCGTATGTCAAAAATCATCAGTTACTTTTCGTTTCCATGGCAATGCAAAAATTGCCCAATGGTAAGAGATAGGACATTTTTGAAATTTACTAGGAGCTCAAAACATAGACACCTATAAGCCACGTGACTTATCTTTGACACAAAGATTACTTAAGGTCGTATCTTAAAATTGATTATATTTCAGCAACCTGGGTCAGGGGTCAAGGTCGTAACCTTGACTGTTGTAAATGTTGAGTGCTTGGTTGTAGCTCAAAAAAACTAAAAGACACCTGAGCACCAAACTTGCCCTGGTGGATAGAGGTGATGTAGCTTATGCCAAATCCGATCTCAACTTGAACCCGGAGCGCGCAACGTAACGGTGCCAGAGTGCCTGGAAGTTGGGGGTTTGAACCCGACTTTTTCCATTTTTCAGCTATCGCCCTCCACTATTTACCACAGACTGGCGCATAAATTAGGACCTTATATTTAAAATTTCGCTAAAATCCGACTGGCGGTTATTACGTAACGGGTCATTTCAATTTAAAATTAACGAAATTCACGGGGCCCTCAATATTGACCGTACACACTTCAAAATGGTATAGGACACTGAGGAATTGTATTACCCGTCAGGAACAAATATGGTTAAAATTCGCCGTGTAAACACTTTTGCGTAACTCGACGAAAAGATCGTTGCAATAGTACATTATACGGCGTTCCCGTTCTCCTAACGCGACACCCGCCGCCCCCCCCCCCCCCCCACCTCCCGCCGCCCCCACCCCGGCCTTCTCCATGCCCGCCAATACACACACGCATTCCAGCTTTGATGCGCTTCACTGGCGCACGCTCCTACCCTTATCCACACCCACACCCACACCCTACCTTACACCCCTACCCTGTGCATGCTGCATGTGCCCTTACCGCGAACCGAGAGCCCGCTCCCCCCCCCTCCCCCACCCCACAGGCCATGCCTGGGGTCGAGGTGACAGCGATTGCATCAGCATGGAAAGTTACGAAACGTTGTAATTCCCTTAATAATCGACCCAGAAGATCCCGGTTTGATTTATAATGTGCAGCGAGACGACCCCCATGCATCAGTCATGCGTCATCAGACGTCCATTTGAGCCACAAGCTCTCAGCCGCCAGGGTGACTTGCCGTGTCTGTGTGCGTGTGTATGTGTGTGCGCGCGCGCGCTCTGTAGGTCGCAAAACGCAACATTTCGTTCTGTAACTTTACCCATCGATAGGTATCCGATATGGCTGGGTCAAGTTCGTCAGCGGGGTATGTACGTCAAAGGTCAAGGTCACAGAATTATTTTGTTTGTTCCATTGGTAGATGGGACCAAAAATCAGGAAAGTCGCTATAACGTTGACAGTGTTCATTTAATGACGCTGTACATTATGTCACGTATTGAGCCCGTCGGTAACTTGTATCACGTCTTAGAATTTTGAAAATCGCCTAATTAGTTTGTCTGCAAAAAATTGCTAAACTTTGACATAGGGCCCTACGAGAGCTATTAACTATTAAGAACAGCTGGCCGACCTCAATGATGTGTGGCCGGGGACTCGTCACTTGGCTTAAATCAAGATGTCAACACGGCGCGACTCGCTAATCTTATCATAACATTACAGCGAGGCTCTTTATTGACGCGAGCGGTGCCAGCGACCGCGGTGCCAGTGTAGGCATACTGTTGTAGGGCTGGGGGGGGGGGGGGGGTCAAGCTGGGGTGGTGGAATGATTCAGTTGGTTGCTATGAGACTAGTGTGCATGGTAGGGATGTAGAAACTAAAAATATAGACCGAAACTAAATAAACGGGCAGTTTGGTTTTAGCTGTCCACCGAGCGAGATAGTTGAGCCTGGGGGCGAAACTAAAGAGTGATTTTACTTTTGAGATAGGGCCAACAATTGAGAGGATGCTCACTATAGCGACAGTTTTAGAGCTGCCGGATCTGAGGGGTCAATATGGATCTGAGGGGTCAATATGGATCTGAGGTGTCAAATATGCCAAATATAGATCTGAGGGGTCAATTTGGATCTAACGTGTCAAATCTGGATCTGGGGGGCTAAATACGTCACAAATAAAATCGGTCAAGTCAATTGTTAAGGTCAAGATCAATGTAGTGGACCGAAGACATAATCCGGATTTTCCATTTTCCGTCATTTTCACCCTGCGGGCGACGCAATCTCTGGCTTAATTTTAATTGGTGGACACCCGCGGTTACGCCCCCCCCCCCCTCCCCCCCCGTCACGGTTGCAATGTTTTAGAGAACAGACCCACTTCCCCGGCGGTCGGAAATTCCTAGATCCGCCCCTGCACCGAGACCCCCTCCCACCCCTCGAGTAACAGTGGGTAGAGCCCTAGTCCAAGTTCTGCGGCTGTGTGACTCTACTGTCTGACGTCAACCCAAGGCGTTCGGGGGTAAAATACTTGGTCCGCGCTGTGGCTGTAGACGGGCCCTGTCAGATTCTTGTCATACAGCCACAGAACTGGTGCTAAGTAGAGCCCCACCACCCCGACAGCGCGCATATTGCCATTCACCGGGAACGATCAAAATCTGGCATCAGAACATAATGGTGGGCAATCTAACTATATTGTACTTATGTATAACTACATCTCTGATGTTAAAGGTCGCCTCACGCCTGCGTCTGCGGCGCCGATATGCAAGAACGCCGTCTCTGTTGTCAAACATCTTAGATCTGAGATCTTAGTTAATGATGTATGCCGAACACGTGTTCGCAAACTCAGATACAACTTGGATAGAACATCTAGCGAAGTTTTGGTCGCTTTGTGTCCGAAGTTTTAACATGTTTGAATTTGGGACTTCGGTTACATTTTGGGAATTCGGGGTGTGGAGTGTGTGTGTAAAGGGGGGGTGGGCTTATTAGCGATAAGGTACCTCTTACCCCCACCTCACCGCAAACCGTCGCCTGCCGTTTGCCGTCCACGCCCTGATTTATGACCCCAGCATAAAGGGGTAAAAAGGAATGTTTGTTGGGGGGAGGCAGACCGTGACGGCTTGCTGATATCTGCCACAAAAGCGCTTTCTGCGCATGAAGTTTCTCATATCGGGGCCTCAACAACACTGAGTCATGTATAGTACAAAGTCAGACAAATAAAGAAACAAGACTAGCAATATATATTACCCTTTTACAGGGTCGCTAAGGTGTAAATATTCTTCAGGCATACTCACCCAACTTATTTGGACATACAGTTTTTCTGTCTGGGCTTTCCCCATCCCCCTCACAAGTCTCGCCATTATGATTCTATCGTGTATCACGTGTCTGTATGAGGTATCTCGTGTCTCGTATCATGTTTTATCACATGCTCGGCGGGCGGACGCCCTCAAGCCGTCTCAGATTAGGGTTGCCTGCCCGAAGAACACGAGCAGCCAGCCGCCCCTTACACACCGGGTGCCAATTCATGCCGGACAGAGCTGACATTTGGGGTGAAAGAGATACCTCTATAGAGGGAACCCTTTAAAACTTGCGACCGGGGGTTGGGGAATAACGTTCTTTTGAAAGAGCGGGTTTGCCATGAAAAGCGGGACTGCATGGAACTGCAACATTTTGACGGTAAAACACCCCTTCCGTGCGGATTTCGGCGGTAAAACACCTTTTTCGAGCGGATTTTCAGCGTGAAACGCCCCTAATTGCGGGCGGTTTTGGAGGTGAAAAAGAGAGGGCCTTTACCGCGCACCCCCTCCCCCCTCCCCCCTCCCCCGCTCGTAGTTTGCGATTATCTAGATAACCGACCGATACCCAGATCAGCTGCGGTTTGCAGCAAATTTATTCCACTCTCCTCATTTTGGTGATTGGCAGATGACACATTGCGTCGCCTAGAATGCACATATCACCTTTAATCTTGCACAAACATTTCGTCTACTATACCAAATCTTAAGATTATTACAAGGCATTATGTTACAAACTGGCGAATCAATTCTGTCGTGTTCAGTCAGCCGCAGGGCGCGTATCTGTGTACCGACAGATTCATTATTTTAAATGTTTGGGCCCTGTAGAACAAATAAAATACATAGATACATGGCAAGTGTTCATTGGCTAAAATCAATCGGTTCAAATTGAAGCAATGACATTACAGTAACATGTGAATATTTACAGGATGTATAGGCCAACATACAGCCACACATATGTGCTTTTTTTATCGTCAGGCCGTTTTGCGTCACATCTAATGATCGATCGTTCTCGGTACGCTTCAGTAACAACGGGGAGGGCGGGTTAGGGGTCCCCCCCCCTCCCTTACACACACACTCGTATACGCACACTCGTGAATGCACGAAGTCGATTTCCCCACTCACTTATGATGGGCAACCGAGCTATGAAGGTATCTGTCTCTGTAGAGACCGGGTGCCCACGCCAAGCACACTGTCCGAATTCTGCGCAAATGCCTTTTTATCGAGGATTGATCCCTACTGAGTGCCGCAAAGATCGCAGCTCTAGCTTGCTTCTTTTTGACACATTTTCCAATTTGGCCAAGAATCTCTATACTTTAGCATTGGGCTTACATCCGTTACCATGGATACGTCAACGTGACGTCATAAGACGTCGCTGACGCTTAGCCAAAAACGTAGCAAATTGACTTCTAATTTGCCAGTTTACTTACTTATGAACTGACAGTGATGGAAACTATTACTAAAGTAGGTGAACGCGAAATGAGTCCACAATGACGTCGGCTCACTTTAACCACGACGTCATTTTTGACGCACACGTTTATGGACCGCAAATAAATTTACGAATGGCAGTACTTGTCCCTGGGTATAATGCACAATGCACAAATAAACCTAAGTCACTATATGTCACTGATGCATAGCCTAGTAATGGCTTTTGTAAAGCACATCATGATGACGTCATGACATGACGGTAAAGTCAAAATAATAAGAAGCGAACGTTTTGCCCGACAATCCCAAAATGTTGACCAGCACTGCGGTATGCGCATCAGACTTTTAGATGTGGATTGACGAAATTACGTTTTTCTTTCCTAGTGATTAGCCGCAAAGATCTCAGGTCTAGCTGTTTTTATTCGATTTTTTACGAATTTTCTAACTTATCTAGAATCTCCATACTTTATCATTCGGCCACTGTTTCGTTGTCATGGAAAATGAATTGGAAAGCGAAAGCTCCAAGCAGACATGCACTTGAAGCCATGTTAAGGATAGCAAGTGACTTTGCAAACGAGTATGATATTAAATTCAATCCCAAGAAGAGTCAACTGTTGATATTTAGTAGCGTTGATCTTTCAAATAAAAAAATTGCTTTTGAGGGCATGCTGTTAATATCCCAAAAAAAGGCTGTACATTTGGGTAATCCCGTCAACTCTACTAAAGACGATGGAGGTGTCCATAACACCCTCAACGCATTCTATCGCAAAGTAAGCGTATTTATAGCTCAGTTTAAACATGTAGCGCATAACGTTAAATATGATTTATTCAAGGTTTTATGTATGTCGGCTTATGGGTGCCAATTATGGGATTTCTCGTCCACGGCATGTCAATCGTTTTATATAGCCTGGCGGAAGGTGATACGCAGACTATTTGATTTACCTTATCGAACTCACTCTAAATTTCTTCCAATTATGTGTAATGACCTGGCTGTTGAAGTGCAACTTCACAATAGATTTATAGTTTTCGTAAAAAGTATGCTGGTAAGTAAGAACCCTTGCACGAATTTCTGTGCACGGTTATCCTTAAAGGGAAGCAAATCCAATGGAAGTAAGAGTGTTAATTTTATATGTGACAAATATCTTATCAGTAAGTACAATTTTAGTGCTTTATCAGCCAGCCGCTTAAGGAAGCACGTCTTAAATCATTGTGATCGTGCCACGGAAGGAGATTTAATGCGTGTCAGTGCCATAAAAGAATTTTTGCAATTAAGGGCACAAAATACAGGTTCTGACGACAATGAAAGCATAACTGACATCATCGAGTATTTATGCACTGAGTAGCACAGACCTAAACGTTCCTCTGAATTTCTTTCTGTTCTGTTTTTGGTGTTGTTGTTTTTTTTTTTTGTTCTCTGAATTTCTATGTTTTGCTCCTTTTTTTTTTTTTTTTTTTTTGTTCTCTGTGACTGCCATCTGTACTCCGTGTACGAATAAAGATATATATGAAACGGACACGCGTCTGCCATGTGCGTGCCCTAAGCCTTTTGTATGCGTCAACATCCCCCACCATGGTAAAGGAAAGTGAAATCGTCCAACCAAAAGTACGTCATATTGAGTGAAGTTTGATTATCTCCATAGGGTCCCATGTTAAGCGATTTCAACTATATACCAAAAAGTAATAAGGTTATCTCACCATGTTTAAAGTTGATGGCTCAGCTCAGTAATATCCATCCAAAGCTGCAAGCATAGAGTGATATCTCGAATTGGATTCCCATGGAAGCGGTACTAGCACCAAAAATCTGTAACTTTCATCATTGGTCAAATGTTCAAAAATGCCTCTGACGTCATTTCGTGGTCGAATTTCATATGGTAAACTCAGTGCCTATTGGGTACGATGTTTAAGCAAAGAACAAGTCTTAGTACAGTTGAGAGTACTTAGTAAGAGATGAGAGATTGAGGGGTTTAACATGGGAAGTCCCATAGAGAAATGCAGTCACCCCTGGAATCGGAAGTAAGATAGGAACGTTTCGTTTTTAGTTTGCAGTTATGCGAGGAACTCATTTTTGCATTTTTCCGATTTTTTCCCCAATTGTTTCTGATTATTTTGTATGCAGCAAAAGTGACGTCATCGTCAAAAATTATAGTGATCCCATCAATAGTGTCCGTTTCCAAGGCGACGAAAGTCCCCATTATGAGCCAATGAAGGTTTTGTCCCCCGATTTTGACAACTTGCCATACAGGTATCTCCACGCCGCTTGGCAGGAACATTCGGTCCGCCACCTAGATAGACTATGCCAAAAATTACGGCGATCGAAGTGGTAGTATTCGTTTCCAAGGCAACGGAAAATCCCATTATGAAAGATACAAATTTTACTTTTTTCCATGTTCGGTGCAGTTAAAATGCACATAGCCTCACGCTACTTGGTACAGGCTACCTAGGGGTCGGCCTTATCAATTATGTGCAAGCAAGATGAATGCAATCGAACGGTTACTTTTTGTTTCCATAGCAACGCAAAAATGGCCCAATGGTAAAAGATAGGACATTTTTGAAATTTACCATGAGCCAAAAACAGAAACCGATAAGCCACGCAACTCATCTTTGACACAAACATTCCTTAAAGTTGTATCTTAAAATTGGTTACATTTCACCAACCTGGATCAAGGGTCAAGGCCGTGTCCTTGACTATTGTAAATGTCGAGTGCTCGGTTGTAACTCAAAAACTAAAAGACATCTGAGCACCAAACCTGCCCTGGTGGATAGAAGTGACGTAGCTTATGTCAAATCCAATCTCAACTTGAACCCGGAGTGCGCAACGTAACGGTGCCAGAGCGCCTGGAAGTTGGAGGTTTGAACCCGACTTTTTTCAATTTTTAAGCGATCGCCTTCCAACATTTACCACAGACTGGGTCATAAATTAGGACATTATGTTTAAAATTGTACTAAAATCGGACCGGTGGTTATCACGTAACGGGTCATTTAAATTTAAAATTAACGAAATTCACAGTGCCCTCAATATTGACCGTGCAAACTTGAAAATGGTATAGAACCCTGAGGAATTGTATCGCCCTTCAGGGAAAAATATGGCTAAAATTCGCTGTGTTTACACTTTTGCGTAAATCGACTAAAATAGCATTGCAGTAGTAAACTATACGGCGTTTCTGTTCGCCTAACGCGACTCCCCTCTCGCCGCCCCCACCCCGGCCTTCTCCATGGCCGCCAATACACACACGCATTCTGGCTTTGAGGCGCTTCACTGGCGCACACTCCTGCCCTTGTCCACACCCAGCCCCTACCTTACACCCCTACCCTGTGTATTGCTCACCGAGCCGCTGCCGTGCTGCCCCCGCCCCCCCCCCCCCCCCCCGCGGGCCCCGACTGAGGTCCAGGTGACAGCGATTGCATCAGCATGGAAAGCTACGAAACGCTGTAATTCCCTTAATAATCGGCCCAGAAGATCCCGGTTTGATTTATAATGTGCAGCGGGACGACCCCCATGCATCAGTCATGCGTCATGCGTCATGCGTCATCAGACGTCCATTTGAACCATAAAGTATCAGCCGCAAGGTTGATATGCCTTGTTTTGATATCGGTACATATTTTTTCGGGGTCGCTAAATTCGAAAGAAAATAATTATTGAATATCCTGTTGCACTGATGATTTTTATGTTTATGTAAACGTTTTGGAGAATAAAGAAGTGCTATTGTGTAATTTGGGGCAACGCATCTGCCATTTTCACAAGATGGCGGATACGGACTGTAACAGTACACAACATCTCCAAAACGAAGTGGGATCACTCTATTTAGGTATATGTATTGGTTTTCGGGGTCAAAGAATTCAACAAATTTTCTTCAAGAGCAATGCGTCTTTAGTTTGCCATAATGGCGATTATTTCAACAATAATACACAATATCTGGAAATCGTAAACGAAACCGTGTTCAGAAAGGATCTCTTTCAAAGGCTGTCATTGCGTGTCAAGTTCGCAACGGAAACCTGGAAGACTTTCTCTCTCATTGAGAATCATCCGCGTCCGCCATCACTACGAGTAAATGTAATGGGGTGACTACCAACCAGTAAAACGCCATCCCAAGCAATTGGAGAAACTTCCTGGCGACAAGGCAGAACCTTCTGAGCACGTAAGCCCGTAAGCTTTGACGTTGACGCACACTTAGCCCCCTCGCCATAAGGTGTCTCTGAAGACGACGTGTAACGTCAAATACACCGGGAGTCGCCATACCGTATAATAGCTGATAGTCTCTCGCATATGCGAAACAATCGTGCTTACGTGCTCCTACGAAAGGTTGGGCCTGCTTGATGTTCAGCTAATTTGGCAATAGCTACCGTCACCCATAAGTTCATGAGTTCGCCCATGAGTTCGTAAGTAGGTATATTTAACAAAATAAAAGCCACCGTGAATATTGTCGTGATCGTCAAATGCAGTTCGGGAAGTCACGAAGACATAATAAATAAAAGGTACGAAAGTACCGTTAATATTGCTTCAAGAGAAGCACACTTGGCTTCAAACTGGATGTCCATTTATGATCCGCCTACAGTGCCCACACTGCCTGTCGAAAGCAGCATTTAGCCCAAATTGCCCCTATAAGGCCCTCTAGCCCAAATTGGCCCTGACGACTCGTAACTTCGCCATTAATACAGCTTACAAAAGTACTTATGGTCGAATATCTATTGTTTACCTGTCGTTTCTATTACCAGGTATATACCTCTCATTTTCATTTCCATTTAACTCTTACTTTCATTCATCGATCATATCATTACACAATCATAAAACCACGTATTATAATGGTCTTTTAATCTCAGTTTATATAATTATGTCGGACAAAGTCCTTAACTAGAATTCTGTTATATTTTGTAGCAGCGTTTTATGAACGCCTGCACTTGCACGTGATCCGTCGCTGTTGGCACGTCGCTAACGGGCTTGACTTTTAGATTGTCCGACTTAATTTTGATTAAATTACACCTTTTTGTTACTGTGGTCCCGAGGTCTATACATATGATACATAATAACCAAACAAGAGAACTACAAAATAAGAAAAATATCCATAATAACAAGTAGCACATAAGGACACAAGTAACATTAAACATTTTTGGCAGGTTTATATCTACATATTTTCATTTAACCAGCATAAACATCACAAATAACAATAAAATGATACTAATCATCAATATATATGGCACATGTTGTTACTGTTATTCGTTTCTCCCATATTTAGCTACAGTTGTGACAAGAACACCAAGACTTATTGCTTTGTTAATGAATCTTGTGTGTCGTATAATAATTGCCTTTCTACTTCTGTGATGACAAACATTATTCACGACATTTGCAAATTCATCAATTTTCTATGTTCTAGAGTTTTAGGCAGTCTGTTAAATTTTTCTTTATAGATTTAGGTAACATTTGCATCCACATACTTTGTACTCGTGTCTAATTTATATTTACATATTTTGCAATGTTTTGTTGGTATGTTCACTTGACTGTTAACTTGCAAACAACTATTTCAATATAATGAAAAAAACCTAAAATTTTGCAAATTGCAATACAATTAATCACAGATAAAACCAAATGTACATGACATCATTTCCCAAAGATTTCTCCCAAGTATTTGGTATCCAGCGGGCTGTAGTGCGCCAAGTTTACAGACCGCAGTTATTGATACGGGAAAATACAAGTTCTTTGTTCTCTGTTCTCAAGTCTTTCACCAATATATTGTCACTAGATAGTTATTAGGTGCTTATTGTGACGAAAAATTTTAGATTTTTCCGGCATCTATCAGTACGTTCGTATATCTGTGTGTGTGTGTGCGCGCGCTCTGTAGGTCGCAACACGCAACATTTCGTTCTGTAACTTTACACATCGATAGGAATCCGATATGGCTCGGTCAAGTTCGTTAGCAGGGTATGAAGATCAAAGGTCAAGCATTTTGTTTTTGTTTTTTCGTCAAACATTGGTAGATAGGACCAAAGATCGGGAAAATTGCTACCTTTACAGTTTTCATTTAATGACGCTGTACATTATGTCACGTATTGAGCCCGTAGGTAACTTTGAATTGTGCAACTCACCTAAGTAGTCTGCCAAAAATTGCTAAACTGTAACATGGGACCCTACGAGAGCTATTAACTATTAAGAACAGCTGGCCTACATCAATCGCGTAGTAACAGTCAGGGTCCCCACACCACGGCATGTCTTATCATATCCTAACAATACGCGACGGCTCACTAATCTGCTAATGAAGGACGCGAACGGTGACGACTGCCGCGGTGCGAGTGTGCTGTTGTGTGTGTGTGTTAAGGGGGGTTCAAGCTAGTGGGTGGGATGATTGAGTTGGTTGCTATGCTATGGGGGCGAAACTGAAGAGTGACTTTTACTTTTGGGATGGGGCTAACAATTGAGAGGATGCTGCCGGAACTGAGGGGTCAATATGGATCTGAGGTATCAAATCTGGATCTGAGGGCCTAATACGGATCTGAGGGGTCAAATCTGGATCTCAGGGTGTGTCTGTGCACTCTGTGTAGGCCAAAAAACGCAACATTTCGTCGTATTAATTTACTCATCGATATCCGTTATGCGAGATGGACCGATGAAGTTTGTTAACGGGGTATGTAGATCACAGGTCAAAGTCACAGTCAAGTCAATCGTTAAGGTCAATGTCATTATAGTGGACCGAAGACATCCGAATTTTACATTTTTACGTCATCTTACCCTACTGGTCACGCAATCTCGTCCATCTATCCAAACCGTGTGTCCTTGCCATTTTACCAGGTATGACCCCAATTTGAGGGACCGTGGCGGACCGCAATTAAGGTGACACCACGCCCTCGGACAGTGTATGGCGTCCCCAAAACAACAACACCCATAGCCACATACCTCCCTCCCCGTGACACTACCCCCACGCCCTTGACTTCCACTCGGGTCGCCAGCCCACAATTCACTGCTCACCTGTTTGAAGAACGGCGGAATATATGCTAAAAATATAATCCGATGCGTCATTTATTTCACGGTGAAATGAAGAAGAAGTAGCAGTCATTATGGCGAGAGCGAGCGCCTCGGCAATACAAGGGTTAATCGGCGATGTCGCAGCAATAAAAGGGTTAATGTCATCCACCGGGCTATATAAATAAATGGCTGACGCTTGTTCCATTATAATATTTTAACGTGTACCTCATGTTATGGGATTTATATAGATTGGGGCTTTGACATCGTGTGTCTTAAAGCTAGTGGGTAAAGCACCCTCGGGACAACGATTGCATTGCACCTGAAATATACACGCAAAGATACACGCAATTGTTGATTTCACATGATGTTTGACTTGGATCTAATTAGCGGCCCATGTTAAGTGAGCCCTGTGTATGGTACAAAGCCCAACAGCGTCAGCTAAAATGACCCTAAAAAACTCTGATTGATACTTTTCACATAACGTCCAAGAGAACAATGCAGTCTCTGTGATGCCCACGCATTTTTATTTTTTCTCGTATCCCACTCCGATTTTATTTTTACATGTCTGTCCGTGTCCTCTTCACAGAGCGCATGTCCGTTCGTTATCCGTGTCCTCTTCACAGAGCGCATGTCCGTTCGTTATCCGTGTCATCTTCACAGAGCGCATGTCCGTTCGTTATTCGTGTCCTCTTCACAGAGCGCATGTCCGTTCGTTATCCGTGTCCTCTTCACAGAGCGCATGTCCGTTCGTTATTCGTGTCATCTTCACAGAGCGCATGTCCGTTCGTTATTCGTGTCATCTTCACAGAGCGCATGTCCGTTCGTTATCCGTGTCATCTTCACAGAGCGCATGTCCGTTCGTTATCCTTGTCATCTTCACAGAGCGCATGTCCGTTCGTTATCCGTGTCATCTTCACAGAGCGCATGTCCGTTCGTTATCCGTGTCATCTTCACAGAGCGCATGTCCGTTCGTTATCCGTGTCATCTTCACAGAGCGCATGTCCGTTCGTTATCCGTGTCCTCTTCACAGAGCGCATGTCCGTTCGTTATCCGTGTCCTCTTCACAGAGCGCATGTCCGTTCGTTATCCGTGTCATCTTCACAGAGCGCATGTCCGTTCGTTATCCGTGTCCTCTTCACAGAGCGCATGTCCGTTCGTTATTCGTGTCATCTTCACAGAGCGCATGTCCGTTCGTTATCCGTGTCATCTTCACAGAGCGGATCTCCGTTCGCTATCCAGACCGATTGTTGTTGTCATACAATTATGAAAAGAACAAATCAATACCTGCTTCCATGACGAGCCTTGGTTTAAACATATTTTTATTTGGCAATTGGAAAGCAGGCAAAGCCTATACAAATTCCCCTTGCTTGAAAAATAAGAAACATATATTACAGGCAATCAACTTAATAAACTTATAGAATTAGTTCACTAAATGACACACTGCGATGGAATTTGTTGGCTCTCCCTGTGCATCGTAGTATGGCAAATGGAAAGAGAGTTTGTAAATATATGCGTTCCAACTAGCGACACTAGGTGTTAAAACGCCTTGTCTTTTCAATATACACATGTACAGCTTTAAATATTTCTAAATTTTCTTGCAAAGTTAAGTTGGCATTCCCGAATAAAATGGTTCAGAGTGTAAAACTTGTAATTTTCATTAAATTTTGCAATAATCTGTCGCGTATGATAGTATACATCGGGCTGTCTAAAAAATAGTGAGTGGTATCTTCACGAGGTGCGCCACATTTACATTGTTGATCATTAATTATACGCATATCAAAAAGATGAGCCCTTAATTTACTACAATTCATTCTCAGTCGCGAGTGTACAACGTTCGTGCAGCGCCGGCCAAAGTCAAATAACTTGGTAGACTCCCTCTTATGACAAGTATCCTTATTCACTTATATTGATAGGTAGTTCGTTCCAGAGCCTTATCACACTTGGTAGAAACGAGTTGTAATAAGAAGAAATTCGCGCCTTAACGGTCGTGACGTTCAAAGGCAGAGCATTACGAAGCGCGTAGTGTGTTCTTTGTGTTACATTTTGAGGTAAAATATCGCATAAATAACTTGGGGGGTTCCCATAAAACATCTTGTGAAACAGTAACAATTGAAATCTTTTACGTCGAGCACTCAATGTTTCCCAACCGAGTTTATGATAGATAAGCGAGTGCCTAGTGTGTTTAATCGCCCCGGATACACGACGGCCTGCTCTCAGCTGAACGGCTTCTAGCCTGTCAGCGTCCGCCTGTGTGCAACCATCCCAAAGGACACATGCATAATCCATAGTGGGACGCACGAAGGTTTTGTACATTAAATCTAGCGTAACTCGGTTTAACTTGTAACGCAGTCTGGACAACAAATCGACCCTTCTACTCGCCTTAAGACACATGTCACTGATATGAGATGACCATGTGAGTTTAGAGTTCAAGGTTACGCCAAGATGTTTATGCTGGTTAGTATTTTGTAAAACTTCGCCTCCCATTTGCACTGGCGGTAAATCAGTTATGGGTTTATTGGATATGGTCATAGACTTTGTCTTAGGTGCGCTAAACGTTACAAACCACTGCGAGGCCCAGGAATATATGTTTTGCAAATCACAGTTTAACATATCAGTTCCATCGTCCAATTGATCATCATCGTCTACAATGACATATACAGTTGTGTCGTCAGCGAAGAGTCTAATTTTTGACTGTATCCCGTCGACGATATCGTTGATATAAACTAAGAATAAAAGAGGACCCAGGACTGATCCATGTGGAACCCCCGCTTGGATATGACCTAGAGGAGACGCTGCGCCATCAATCACCACACTCTGATACCTGTCATCAAGAGTAGTTTTTAAATCAGTCCAGAAGTCTGCCAGTAATTCCAATACGCTTAAGTTGGTGGATAAGACCAACGTGCCACACATGATCAAATGCCTTTGACATATCGCAGAACACAACACGGACAATCTTGCGTTTGTCTAAAGCCTCACTAAATATATGATATAGATGGACAAACTGGTTAACCGTGCTGTCGCCTGGTATAAACCCAGACTGAAGTCTAGAGAGTATTTCATTGTCACGCAGATAGTTGAACGTATGTTTAAATATAATCCTTTCGAACAGCTTCCCGGTACAGCTTAGTAGCGAGACTGGCCTATGGTTGTCGGCTAGGCTTCTACTACCTTTTTTGAATATGGGGATAACGCTTGCTTGCTTCCACAGACGAGGCATCTTGCAATCCATCAGGCATTCATTAAACAATATCATGAGCGTCTTGAAAAGTTTGTTGCCACTGTATGACTGGAGGCGCTGCTATTTTCTGCAGGTGGAAAATAACCATATCCTATATATCGTTTTTGGGGTACTGTATAATGTTTTGGGGGTGTGCTGCTCGTTTATCGTGTACTGTATACTGTCTGTTCTGTGCCTTGATGAAATAAAGAATTATATTTTAAAAACATTTAAAAAATCCAATGTCCTTCTTCGCAAAGAGCAGCTGGTTACCCCTCGGGGACATGGCTCCACTCTCCCTTCCTTCTCCCATTGACGCAATATGTCCAGATTTAATTAACGCGTCCTGAATATACAACACACCGTCCGACACCACAGATCTGTTAGATACTTAACACAGTATAGTGGGTGTGTCATTTTATTTTCCTGGAGGCCAGCCCAACCTGATACCACCATCACCAGTAAATGATGTTTTTCGCAGGTGCAGAACGTTCATGATGTTTTACAGGTGTATAACATCATAAAGTACTTAACATCACAAATGTAGCCAATCAGAAAGCCGGACGCCCAATGACGACAATACTTCGCATGGCAGCCCCCTCCCCGCCCCCCCCCCCGCCCCCGACACCCTCCACCATCCTACACCCCCCCTTGATCGCTGTGATTACGATGAGACTTTATTCTCTGTCATTGTTTGCTCAAGTGCACTGACGTATGAGGAACAAACACTGTATGTATGTGTACCCGGCTCTTTTCGAAATGTGAATATATTGTACCCCTCGTACATATACATGCCAGACAATGTGACCCCCCCCCCCCCACCACTCTTCTCCCCCATTCTTGGTGTTCCCATACCCCCCGCCGCCCCCGTCTATCCCCCATGAGAGCATGGTAGGAGCGGGGTTGTACATAGACATAGTTCTGTCTTGCTGTCCCCAGGCCGAAGTCTGTTATGTGGAGCCCGAAACACAACAATAAAATCCCTATTTTATGGTCTGCAGACGACCCCGGACGCTTGGTCAAGCGACAGTAGAGGGCCGGGCGGATGCGGGGCGGAGGTGGTGGGAGGAGGAAGGCGGGTGGGCGTGTAGCGTGTAAATCGCGGGGCGTTGAGAATTAGTACCCAGTCGGACCCGCATTTTTCACACAGTTTGTATTTCACCCTATGAAAAGTTATGAGCATGGCGGCTGGGTAAAATATATTTCGGGCAAATCCTATACTTTGCCGTTGCAACGCATGAAATCCTAAGCTGCGAACTTCTGTGGAAATGGAGACAGTTACACCCGCCGTGCTCCGCATCATGCTATTAAACACACAGAGCCTTTATCACCTATTCAGCTTATTAAAATATGATCAACAGTGCATGTACAGTTCAATTTACGGCGCAAAAACAAAAATAAAAGCACGAGCGTGCCCCCTGTGTGGTGCGCGGGTAACAACGCTTTGAGGGTACGGTGTTTTCACGGCAGGAATAGCGTGAAATATGCGGAGCCAAGCTTATGCCTGCCACCAGTGGCTCGCAGTTACAACGCGTTGAGGGTACGGTGTTTTCACGGCAGGAATAGCGTGAAATATGCGGAGCCAAGCTTATGCCTGCCACCAGTGGCTCGCAGTTACAACGCGTTGAGGGTACGGTGTTTTCACGGCAGGAATAGCGTGAAATATGCGGAGCCAAGCTTATGCCTGCCACCAGTGGCTCGCAGTTACAACGCGTTGAGGGTACGGTGTTTTCACGGCAGGAATAGCGTGAAATATGCGGAGCCAAGCTTATGCCTGCCACCAGTGGCTCGCAGTTACAACGCGTTGAGGGTACGGTGTTTTCACGGCAGGAATAGCGTGAAATATGCGGACCCAAGCTTATGCCTACCACCAGTGGCTCACAGTTGTAACGCGTTGAGGGTACGGTGTTTTCACGGCAGGAGTAGCGTGAAATATGCGGTGCCAAGCTTATGCCTACCACCAGTGGCTCACAGTTGTAACGCGTTGAGGGTACGGTGTTTTCACGGCAGGAGTAGCGTGAAATATGCGGTGCCAAGCTTATGCCTACCACCAGTGACCCGCAGTTACAACGCGTTGAAGGTACGGTGTTTTCACGGCAGGAATAGCGTGAAATATGCGCTGCCAAGCTTATGCCTACCACCAGTGACCCGCAGTTGTAACGCGTTGAGGGTACGGGGTTTTCACAGCAGGAGTAGCGTGAAATATGCGGTGCCAAGCTTATGCCTACCACCAGTGACCCGCAGTTACAACGCGTTGAAGGTACGGTGTTTTCACGGCAGGAATAGCGTGACATATGCGGTGCCAAGCTTATGCCTACCACCAGTGACCCGCAGTTACAACGCGTTGAAGGTACGGTGTTTTCACGGCAGGAATAGCGTGAAATATGCGCTGCCAAGCTTATGCCTACCACCAGTGACCCGCAGTTACAACGCGTTGAAGGTACGGTGTTTTCACGGCAGGAATAGCGTGAAATATGCGGTGCCAAGCTTATGCCTACCACCAGTGACCCGCAGTTACAACGCGTTGAAGGTACGGGGTTTTCACAGCAGGAGTAGCGTGAAATATGCGGAGCCAAGCTTATGCCTACCACCAGTGGCTCGCAGTTACAACGCGTTGAGGGTACGGGGTTTTCACAGCAGGAGTAGCGTGAAATATGCGGTGCCAAGCTTATGCCTACCACCAGCGGTGCGCAGTTACAACGCGTTGAGGGTACGGGGTTTTCACGGCAGGAATAGCGTGAAATATGCGGTTCCAAGCTTATGCCTACCACCAGTGGCTCGCACTTACAACGCGTTGTAACTGCGCACTGTACAAAACGTCGTGATGCCCGCGTAACCTTTGAAACGCTAATTAGGTCACCAATCCAAGATGGCGCGCAGGAATGTGAAATAGGTGTATTTGGCTAGCCACTGACAGATTTGAAGCGTTGATCGCAAAGAAACTCTTCGTAGGGCTGTCCCGCTGTCTATATATATCTATACTACGACATTGTACAATGTATCGTTCAGACCGTTACCTTGACGACGGCCTCGCTACCGCGTCCATTCCTAAACCATTCCGCTTTGGCATTTCACAAAGTTAGGTGTTCTGCCGCTGATGAAGACTTGATGTGCGTATACTTCTTACAAGTATATAATGAGCGCCGCTGCTCAATTTGAAGCGAATCAGCTAAATAAGAACGTGTATGTTATGACATCGCTGCGTAAATACATGAAACTCAATCATGAAACGTTGGCATTTGTTGTTTAAGCAATATATTCCGTAATTTTTTGTATTACCAACCTCTTCCCCATGTCAAATAAGTATATTCTGTCTTGAATTTGAATCCTGAAAGCATGTGGGCTATCCGGAGAGAAGCATTTTGGTCAACGGAGCAGAAGTTGGTGGCCGGCTTTATATCCCTGCGCGCCTGTTCGCAGTTCGATATTTTGTGTGTGATGTCGACCGCGGCGCGCTAGGACGTCCGCCCGCGATAAAAATAAACCGCGCAGTTTTATGCTGAAATTGTTGTTTTACAGACTCTCAGAGATCTAAAACATATATGCATCATAATTTTGAGATACTTTTAGTCTTGATTCTAACATGTAAACAATCTAATATGGCGCATGTAAGTATATTGCTTTCATGTTTTACTATAGGGTATGTCTGGTAACAGGGGCGGATCCAGAGGGGGGCCGACGCGGACCCCGCTCCCCCCCCCCTCTTAGGGCCAAAATTTATATAATTTATACTATTTAACATATGAAATCCAAAACCGGACCCCCCCTATCCAGTGTATCTGGATTCGACGCTGAAACAGGCCCTCCTTATCCAGATTTTCTGGATCCGCCCCTGATGCACTCGATCATCACTCGCTTTTTACGTCTGATTGTCCCAATCACAAACTGCTACAGTAATACGGTATTGATGAAGCGAAAGCAGGTTTAGCGGCAAAAAGTACCCCATCACCCTCCTTTCTGATCGCTTTGTCAAATTTCCGGTCTTGATCCCCCTACATGACAGCTTTATATGGGCGTTTCGAGTTCTTCGGCTAAATTAACAGTTAGCCATGTGACTGTTATATAGCATATCATATACTAGCGGTGAAGGCTGGCGTCTATCCACCTGTCACCACACCCGAACCGCTTTTCTACTCGAGATGATTTATAGTAGACAGTAGACTTGAGTATTTGGCCTGGGCCCCCACCCCTCCTCCAGCCGTTGTTGAGGCATTACTCACTCACCTCCCAAACAGCTCACCAACATGGCGGCCAAACCGCGAAAAATCACATATTTATCTGTAACGGTCGCTTTTGGAATTCTCTGTGCGATATACTTCATGCGCCAACCCAACAGTCGTCACGTCGAGAACAGCTGTAAGTAGTGACGATATATTGTGCCACTTTGATATTGTATTTTGCCGTATCAATAACTGCGTTCAGTAAACTTGGCGCACTACAGCGGGCTGAATACCCAATATTTATGCCGGCCTAACAGTGTTGCACACGGCCGAATTACAGCTGACAAGCGGAGAAACCATAATTAGTTGAAATAGGGAAACCGCTTAGGTTTTTGGCAGATAGATTTATCTTGTTCCAAGTAAGTAATTATTGAACATATTCAATATTTGTTAGCACCATATACTACTGGTGCATATGGATCATTTTTTAAGCCGACATGATTTAGCCACCTGAGCTCAATAATAATTTATTTTAAGACTGAGTTTATTATAGGTTTGACCAAACCAAGAGTTCATCAATCTAGGCTTTATAATATAATAACTAAGCTTACTTTAAGGTGAGTAGGTGTGAAATAAGATTCACAGAAATAAATAATATGTCATTTTATTAACCTTAATAATGTTACATATCATGCCTTTAATTGGTATTTAGCAAATATAAGATTATGTGAAAAAAGTACTGCTTTTCTTTATCTACGATTCCTTTTTTTTTTAATTGTCAAATTTGCCTTTCATTATTTTGCAATGGAGTTTCCTGTAAGTAAACAGTCAAGTGAACATAACAAGCCCTACAACTGAGCATTAATGGAATACATTTGTGTGAATCTGCAAATGTCGTGAATAAGGTTTGTCATCACAGATGGGCTTATAATGTAGGAAAAAGTTGATAATTATTATATCCTATTACACCGTAGTGTCCAATTTTATTCTAAATGTCATAAAGCAATGTTTGACACACACAAAAATCAATAGAACACGTACAGTCTAATAAACTATAACAACTGAGCAGAAGTTTGTAAAAGATATTATGTAACATTAATTGATTTATTGTGACATACAGAATTGGTATGTTTATTCCGTACCTTGGCTGGCCTCCAGCCCTGGTACAAATTACAAAAGCATTCAACTTAAAAACACAAACATAACGATCCAATACAATAATCAACTCAACCACATCATTGATACCCCTGTTCCCCTTCTGCTAAATGCGGCAATAATAAACTTACAGATTCCGTATAGAGTTTTCTCGTCAGTTGCGCACATAAGTCGGATAACATTTAGTTTTGATGGGTATTTGTAAAAGCTATATTCATAAATTTCTCCCTGACATCTGTATAAAGCTGACACTTAAACAAGAAGTGGAATTGGGTTTCAATTTCGTCAATACCAAATCTCTGCCAATCTTTCTTCTCTGGGTATATTAACTTGTCTTGTCACTCGTTAGTAGTAGGAAGGGGCACGATTTGATTCGTAAATCGCTGAGGGTAACGCTTTCGGGGGCGCACATGCGCGCCGGTCACCCATCAAGTGAAGGTTTGAACTTCCCCTCCCCACCCCCACCATGCCCATCACTCCACCCGTATGACCCCCACCCCATCCCGACCCCCCTTTTTCACGCCCCCCCCAACCCTCCGCTCCTCATCCACCCCCCCCCCAACTCCCCGATATTACTACCGCCCCCCCCCCTCAACCCCCCGCCCCCCTACCCCACCCAATCATGACGGTAAATATTATTTCACCATCACGGAGTGACGTCATTGATGTGTCATCGCCTGATAACTGCAAAGACAGCAATTCTATAATTATCTTATAAAATTAGTCGCCCTCCCTCATCCCCGCTACCCCTTTCTCCCCCTCCCCCCTAGTCCGTCCGTTTTTCCTACACCTCTTCCGCATTCACCGCGTTCACCGCGTCCCACCCCTATTTAGCATGTCGCCCCTAGCTCCTTCACCACCATCTATGATTGAGTGATGTACTACCCCGCCCCCCCCCCCTCCGCCCGCACCCCATACACAACGACAACAATGCATTAACTTTAAGAGGCTACCAACAAATGACACCCCCCTCCCCATCCTTTTCACGTAGTCCCCCGCTCCTCATCCACCGCCCAATTGCAGATATTAGTGAGCGTGACAGTCCCGGGCGAGACCACTACACTGTGTAGGGGGTCGTGCGTGGAGTAATAGAGCACAGCGATGGATTGACAAGTCCCAGGTTTTCTGTCGCCTCTGTCACGCCTGTGCCACTCCATAAATGCACGCTTCTCGCACCATGTACACTCGCTCGCTTCGCAAGCTACGCTCAGGCTAACATGGTCGATGGCCGGGGTGGGGGTGAGTGCGTGCGGGCGGGGGTACACAACAACCGACTAAGCTCCCAAGCTGTGCCACCAAGCAAAGTAGACTCATTGGCGGGTGACTGGGGAGAGGGTGGCCGGGGAGAGGGTGGGGCGGGGGGGCAGCAGAACCTGTCAGAAAAAGATTATTACCGCCCCACCCCCCATCCATGCCAACCCCTCGAAGCCTCCTGTTCCCTAGGGAAAGTTGGATATTTCCATATGCGCCCAGCTAAGGTTTGTACTTTAGACAAATTTCGTTGCAACTGCACTAGGACAGTGTTTGTCGGCGGCATGGTTTACCCAACCGTTTGTCGCCGTTAAAAGGCCAAGTCCGAAAAGACACTGCGTGAAAAAGGCGAGTCGGGCTGGCTCTATTTTTTCACGACTCGCTATTTTCATGCAACAATGTCTCGCTTATTTCACGGCTTGCAGAGAGCACGGACTCGCCTTTACAACGGGGGGCGAGCGTGGAGAAATACAGCACAGTCATTGAGTAGGGTGTCCTGGCCTTTTCACAGCAAGCAACCCGTGAAATAAGCGAGACCGCTGCTCTATGTGGTATAGAGAGAGCACGGACTCGCCTTTACAACGGGGGGCGAGCGTGGAGAAATAAAGCACAGTCATTGGGTAGGGTGTCCTGGCCTTATGATCAGACCAGTAAGATGTAAATAACCGGTTCAATTGTTGTAATATAACATGCGGTGTGTCCACGCTAAGAGATAACTGGTTTATGTAGTGATGACAGATTTATTACAGAAAATGTTCTACTTAGGTTGATGGTATCTTTTAACCAACATTGAATGACAAACGAACGCAGACAACGTATATGTGATAGATTCTAAGTGAAGGATAAATTGTGAACCATACCATTACACTTGTCACGATAGATGTGTGAAGTGTTCGGGGGCCCATAGCCCTTTAGCAAAGCAAGTGATGTAAATCAGCTCTGCACCCCAGTTAACGAAAACTAAACTGATTAAGTAACTGACACGCTATACGTCTCTGTATAATGCGTCATTTGGTAAAGCACTAATGTGAAATAGTACGACTAACACAAGTTAGTGAATCGAATGATAAGTTACGTCTAGGAGTTTCTGTTTAGATAACGAGAAAATGCTCAGAGAAGGTAAGTGTGAATAATGAGCGATATCGTTAAGGTAACAAGCAATGTTCTTCTTTTTCGAATATGTAATGGAAGTAAGCTTTGGGTTATCTATTCATGATGACATTATTAAACAAGATCTTTGAATAACCGCTGAACTTGTACTGGATGTATGTACGTAAGTAATCAACAAGGGAATGCGTGATGTAGATCCGACTTTAATGACACCAATCCTTGTTATGAAGTTTCATCGAATTTGTCACAATGTATATAAAAGATGCACATCCCGCAGTTTCCACGGTAAGGCCGTCTCTGTAGTTTACCGTTACCCCACCGAACCGACGTACGCGCGGTCTCTGAAAACCAACGAATCGTGTCTTCATCTCATTAGTCTCAATGATGGCGGCCCCTCTTCAAAATCTTGCCTTCTTTCTAACGGAGTACGTTTTCTTACATTGCATCTTGTGACTGAATTCGTTATAAACCCACTGCGTATCAGATAAATTACAAAGTTCATAACGTGAAAACATAAAATGTGAGTGTAAACATTGACCACAATTTCAAGATATCACAACAGCCGTCGCCTCGCGGGACCTGCGGGCGGCTAGACGCGAGATATGTGGCAGAGAACAGCGGTCGACAGCCGTCGCCTCGCGGGACCTGCGGGCGGCTATACGCGGGATATGCGGCAGCGAACAGAGGTTGCAGCCGTCGCCTCGCGGGACCTGCGGGCGGCTATACGCGGGATATGCGGCAGCGAACAGCGGTCGACAGCCGTCGCCTCGCGGGACCTGCGGGCGGCTATACGCGGGATATGCGGCAGCGAACAGCGGTCGCCCTAAGAGACCGGGCATGAGCTTTAGAAGGTCATGGTACCCCTTGCACCCCCCCCCCCGCCCCCGCCGCCAACTCAGAATTACGACCCCTAAACGCATGGAATAACAAGACTGTAATTAAGGCTTGGCGTTTATAATGTCCTACGCATCACAGAACACCTCGGGTGTCTCCTGTGACAACCGCCTGTTTTTTTCTTTGATTTTGTGTGTTTTTTTTTTTTTTTTTTTTTTCCTATTTTCTTGTATTTCTGTATGAGCGTATAGTATTCAGCTTACTTAAAAGTTCACACTAGACATGGTTATATACTTTTATACGATTATTTACTTGGAAGTTATACACAATTGGACATGGTATATATACTTGGAGATGATTACTTACTTGGAAGGTACATACAATTGGGCATGGTCTATATACTTGGATATGATTATACGCATAGTCATGGCGGACTGGAGCGATGGAAGTGTACCCTTATCTATTAGCAAGGTATGAGTAATCAAGTCGCTATATGCAGCATGAATGCACGGGGAATTGGCTCAGTGCTAAAGCGACGAGACGTAAAAGACTGGCTAATTAGTAAACATTTCTCAATAATTTGTCTACAAGATGTCCACCTCGACCCAAATTTAGAGAACTCGATGAAAGATGAATGGGGAGCAGACTGTTATCTTAACTCAGTGTCTACTCAAGCTAGAGGGGTTGCAACCATTATTGACCGGTCTTTGAACTGTGTAGTCCATGGAGTAAATAAAGATGATAAGGGGAATATCTTAATATTAGATCTCACAGTAAATGAAACACGTTTCACGTTAGTCAATATATATGGACCGAACAAAGATTCCCCAGGATTTTATGACCATTTGCAGAGACTAGTAGAAGACGTTGGGAATGTGAGCACTTTAATTTGCGGGGATTGGAATCTCGTACTTAACTTTGAGATTGATACGACTGGGTATTTGCGGGAAAATAATGTCGAAGCTAAACGGAGGGTAGTAGATATGGCTGAGAGTCTCGAATTAATAGATACCTGGCGAGTTAACCATGAAACCACAAGAAGGTACACCTGGACCAATCAACAACGGAAGACACAGCGGGCGAGGCTTGACTTCTTTTTGGTATCTGCGGATATACATGCTATGATTGAGAAAACCGATATGTCACGGGGCTATAGAACAGATCACTCGTTGGTACATGTGCTAATTGATTTTAACTTTCAAATGAGAGGGAAAGGGTTCTGGAAATTGAATACGTCCTTACTACAGGATGCCAAGTACGTGGAAATCGTTAAACAGTGTATCTGCAACGTCAAGTCTATTTATGAACCGTATATGGGACCAGGGTTAGGCGAAGAAAGTGACGTCAACGGACAACTATTTTTTGAAATGTTAAAGCTGGAGATACGGGGTGCAACAATAAGCTATAGCAGTCATAAAAAGAAGCTGATGGAGAAAACTGAAAATGACTTAGAAAAAAAGATAAATAACTTGGAACAGCTGGAAGTACATGATGAAAAAAGAAAACTTGATATTGAAAATGAAATAATGGATTTAAATTGCCAATTAGAAGAAGTTCGATTACCGAAGGTAAAGGCAGCTTTATTAAGGTCCCGAGCTAGAATCTATGAGGAGGGGGAAAAGCCCACGCGTTACTTCTGTGCATTAGAAAAAAGAAACTATGTTAATAAAGTTATAAATAGAATAGAGGTTAATAACCAAACGATACGGGAACCGACAAAAATTTTACAGGCTCAAATGGAGTTCTATAAAAACTTGTACAGTGAAGTAGATTCATCCGGGCCTATTGAGGAATTCTTGAACGACAAAAATGTAAAAGTCTTAAATGATACACAAAAGGAATCATGCGAAGGGTTAATAACAACGGCAGAGGTAAAAGAGGTAATAAAGAACATGAAAAATGGTAAAACCCCAGGCAATGATGGTTTTCCTGTGGAATTTTATAAGTTCTTTTGGAATGACATAGGTAAATATTTATTGGACAGTTTGAACTGTGCATATGTGGTGGAGCACCTGTCTCTTTTGCAAAAACAGGGTGTTATTACGTGTGTACCAAAAGGCGACAAACCGAGACAATTTCTGAAAAACTGGCGGCCCATTACACTATTAAACGTCGATTATAAGATTTTATCTGGTGTATTGGCACGCAGAATGAGAGAACTCCTGCAAGATGTCATTAGCTCTGACCAAAAAGGTTTTCTGCGAGGTAGATATATTGGAGAAAATACCAGACTTCTTTATGATGTAATGCACTATTTGCAGGAACGACGGTTAAGTGGATTGCTCTTACTGATAGATTTTGAAAAAGCCTTTGATACGCTTAGCTGGAAATATGTTTCGCAAGTTTTAACAGCCTATGAATTCGGGAACTCGTTTATGAAATGGTGCAATATTCTGTACAGGGGAGCCTCTAGCTGTGTGTTGAACAATGGAAAATTTTCATCCTTTTTTAACTTAGGTCGAGGCTGTCGACAAGGTGACCCGTTATCCCCCTATGTGTTTATTCTGGCCATAGAGCCCCTTGCGATGGCTATTAAAAATAATGAGTCCATACGGGGTGTGATCTTGGGAAGCCAAGAGGTTAAACTTGGTCAATATGCCGACGTTGCCTTTTTGCTGCTTGATGGTAGTGTCAAATCGTTAAAGAATGCTTTAAATACGCTATATAACTTTGGAAAATGTTCGGGTTTAAAGACAAATGTAGAAAAGACTGTAGGGGTCTGGATGGGCCGGAAAACCAACTCAGAGGAAGTACTTTGTCCGGATACTCCTATCACGTGGGCCACTAGTTTTACCCTTTTAGGTATCAAATTCGATGTTGATCTCACGAAAATGCCCGACCTTAACTACATCGGAAAACTTGTTGAAATTGAGAGCCTGCTGGAGTTATATAAGAAAAGGAATCTATCATTGAGAGGGCGAATAACTGTGTTAAAAACATTAGCATTACCGAAATTAGTTCATGTTTTATCAGTGCTACCAGCACCGGATAGAAAGTTTTTCTGCAAAATAAACGGCATTATTCGTTCTTTCATATGGAGAAAAAAGCTAGAATATCGCAAAATCGCATGGCTCAGATGTGTAAGCAGGGAGGTGTTGCTCTTCCACACGTTGAAACTTTTACGCAAGCGTTAAAACTGTCGTGGATACAAAGACTGCTTAAAAAGACAGGCTCTTGGCAGGATATATTTTGTACCTTCGTTTGTCAGGAGAAAGAACTGTGCTGGGAATTAGATGTGTTATCCAACTATCAAACCCGTTTTGGGCGCAGGTATTTCGAGCTTGGTCACGGTTGCAAGCACTGCAGTCTACACAGGACTACAGAATGATGCCGCTGTGGAATACCTATTTTTTGAACAATGATAACTTAACAAAACGTAAAGGTGAATTTATCCAAAAGGGCATCATTTATTTTAATGATTTAATTAATGATGAAGGTGATATATACGACTGGAAACAATTTAAGACCAAATATGCTATTCAAATCAATTTTGCTGACTTCTATAGTCTGATCTCATGTATTCCTAAAGAGTGGAAGCAACAAATCCGGGAAGACAGATTTAGACTGACAGTTGTACAGCACGCAAGCGTTTTATTGATTTCAACTAAAGACCGTGTTGTGAACACCTTTTATAAAATATTGTTGAGAGGTTTGAAGTTTAGTAAATGCAACGAAGTTAAGTGGTCTGAAAGTTTAGATACAGAAATTACCGAACAGAATTGGGAAGAGTACTATGTTTTACCAGTTAGCTGTACCTCGGATGAAAGAATAAGAAGCTTTCAATTTAAATTTATACATAGATGTATACCAACAAATAATTTTTTGTACAAGTGCAAGCTGGTAAATACAGACAAGTGCAGTTTTTGCAAGGCAGAGGTAGAGACAGTCGAACATTTATTTTGGAGTTGTGCTGAAGTAAACAAGTTATGGTCTGATATAAGTTTATGGTTACACACAGCTTTATCTCTATATGGTAGAACAGCTGATGATTTTATAAATTTACAATCTGTAATGTTGGGTATTAGGAGTATAAATAGCCCTAGTATTTTACTAAATCATATTTTGTTAATGGTCAAGAAGTATATATATCGTTGCAAGTGGATAGAACACAAGCCGAACATGCAGGGAGCACTTAGAGTAATAAAAGCTAACTACCAGATAGAAGGTCATATAGGGGAAAACACAGATTATCCATCGGGTAGAAGAAAGAAATATAAGGAAGTTTACCACCTCGATGGAAAGCCGCTCTGAAAACAAACGAAGAACCATCACTATTCGCTCTATTATTAGATAACGCAAAAACGTGTAAATTTGTCTACAACGGTCTGATTGAAACGATTGCCACAAAACCAAGTACACCTTTCAAAGGTTGGAAAGCTAATTTAAAGGGTAATTTAACTGAAGAAGAATTTTTTTTTGTGCTTTTTCAAGGTTGTACATCGTATTTTGGCAACGAATGAAAAATTATACGCATGGGGATTACGAGATAACGATTTATGTGACCTTTGTTGTGAAGAAATCGACACAGTATTACATAGATATTTTGAATGTGAAGCGGTTAAAGGTTCCTGGCAACTTGTATTAGACTGGATTGATAACATGTTTCAAAAACGTCTGACTTGTAACGTAAAATTAGTATTGTTCGGAGTGAAGACCGCATTATTGAAACTGTGGAACGGTGGCCGAAGGGCGGGGGGGGGGGTGGGTGGGTGAAGGCAAGGCAGATGAGGAGGGAGTGGCGTGGGGTGGCAAGACGTGACGGCTGGAGTGGGGTGGGGCGCGATTCCTGACCGGTTTTGGTGGTGGTAGGGGGCGGGGGGGAGGTCTGCGGCGCGAACCGGGGTATCAAAAAGCTCCCGATATGCTACTTGTATGCACTATAGTCGACTATGCTGGAGAACGGTGAAAAGGTTTAAGGGAGGGATATCTCAATTTCGCGACCCGATAAGCTCTAGAGACTGGGAGGAATATTTTAAAGCAATATACTTACATGCGCCATCGTAGATATTTTACATTTGAGAATCAAGACCAAAGGTATCTCAAAAAATATGATGCATATGTTTTATATCTCTTTGAGTCTGTAAAACAAACATTTCAACATAAAAATTACCGTCAAATGTTGGGTCAGATTACTGCACATGCCACAAGATAGACTGACCAAGGCCACCTATACAATGTTATGTGGCCATGATAGTGTAGGCACAACAAAAAAGAATTGGGCATCGCAAGTGAAGAATTGGCTTTTTATATATGGATTTGGTTTTGTCGGGTTAAGTCAAGAAGTTGGTGACCATCTGTACTTCATGAGTGAAGTTACGCAGAGATTAACAGATGCTTTATCGCAAAATTGGTATGGAAATGCTTATAAAAATATTTAACTAGCTGGTGAATATTGTCTGTATAAGACTCTTTTAAACCCAGCGATATATCTGTCGGAGGTAACGAGTGCATAGTTAAGAAAGGCGTATAGCTGGTTTAGATGTAGTAGCGGTAAACTTATGATTGAGAGAGGCAGACAAGTTAATATACCCAGAGAAGACAGATTGGCAGAGATTTGGTATTGAAGAAATTAAAACCTAATTCCACTCCCTTTTTTTTTTTCCGAAACAGGCAAGGCACGGTACATAATTCATATTCTATCGACATTATATCAACATATCAAGGTAAAAGTACTTGTATGCACAAAAAAACACACACAAAAATACAAAAAACAAGGCGAAATCAACCAGAAGCTGTATCTTAATGTAATAACCATAGCACTAATCAATAATATTCAAGTCAACTGCAATTTGTCTATGATGGGATTCCACTTATCAATCAAACATTGCTTTTTTTTTTGACATATCTTGAACAACTGTTTCTTCTAGCAAGTGGCAGTAGTTGATACGTTTTAACAAATGTATCACATTTGGAATGGAGTTTTTCCATTTACAAGTATAGATGTAATTCTTAACAATAATAAATATCTGATTGACCAGTATCTTGTTTTGTCCTTTTTCTAACCCTAGCATAGCTGATTTAAAATTCAAATTATCACTTATTGCATGCACATTTCTACCGTCTAGCGCTGTAGATAAGCTGGTCCAAAGTCGCGGTGCAACATTACATTCCCAGAACAGATGTTCTATAGTTTCATTAACCTTATGACAAAAGCAACATTTTTATTGGTAATTACAGTTCTGCATAAAAATTGATTTTGGAAGCTTCGCAGTTTCTCGTCAACCGTACACTTCAATGGTAGGCAGTACAGGGTTTTCCATGGGGTTTCTGCTAAATTAAGATTCCAGTTTTCTGCCCATTTTATTACGTTTGTTTTCGACACTTGTAATTCTTTTACTATCACCTTATACGCCTTATTACAAATGTTGTTGTTTTTCCGCATAAAATCTAAATATTTACAGCTTACATCCGATGGTTTGGAATCCTCTTGCTGACAATGACCTCTCCATTCTTGGGGTACACTGTGAATAAGACTATAGAAGTCAGCAAAGTTTAGTTTAATATAAAACTCATGCGTAAAACTTTGCCATCCTAAAGGTGACCCGTCATCATTTAGTACATCGTTATAATATTCAACTCCCTTATTTATAAATTCCTGCTGTCGGGTAACGAGATTCCAGAGAGGCATTTCAAACGGTGTTTTCGGAGGTAAGGTATTTCGAAAACGAGATCCATGCTTTTACTACATCAGCCAGAAAGGGTTAGTTATTTTTTGGCAAGCTTTCAAGGATTTAGTGTCCATTTCCCAACACAGCCATTTGTTCGTACACACCACATCCGTGAAGCAATCTTGCCAAGCGCCGTCTGTGGTTATTAACCGACGCACCCATGTAAGTTTTAGTGATTGGATGAATGACGGAATATGAGTCAGATTAACCCGTCCCTCTTCAGCCTCCTGTGCCAAACGGGTGAGCGAGATTTTAGACTTTTTCTTACGCCATACAAAATACCGAATCATACCCTCTAGCTGACTAATACAAGCTTTACTAGGGGAGGGGAGGACTGACAGCACGTGGACCAGTTTAGGCAAAGCCAGGGTCTTAGCAACAGTAACCCGACCCCTCAATGAGAGACTTCTCTTCTCGTAGGCGCTTAAGAGATTTGGAATTTCTGAAATCTTGCTACTAAGATCCAATTCCTAAGATCCAATTTCACTTCCTGTTTAAGTGTCAGCTTTATACGGATGTCAGGGAGAAATTTATTGCACAAACACCCATTGAAACTGAATTTTATCCGACTTATGTGCGCAACTGACGAGAAAACTTTATACGGAATCTGTAAGTTTATTATTGCCCCATTTAGCAGAAGGGAAAAACAGGGCTATCAATGATGTGGTTGAGTTGTTTATTGTATTGGGTCGTTGTGTTTGTGTTTTTAAGTTGAATGTTTTTGTAATTTGTACCCTTCAACGATGGCCCAAGACTAAAAGTGCTTCAGGTTAAGGAACTAAAGTCAAACGTTATGATCAGAGCCTCTGACGACCGACTTTGCTCCCAATGTTCAACATACAACGATGAATGTCTGACGTCGCACACGGTGCCTGACTGGGATGCCGTAGCCGGGGGTCGGACACCAAGGGTGCCATCAGAACCCACTGGAGACGACACACCAACCACCGCTACGGATAACTCCGCGACGGCCACTGTGACACGCGACAGGCCAGACGAGGCTCGCGTTCCCACGATATGCGACCATGTCCTGTCCTATATCGTAGGGCACCTCCACCAACGCCCCAGAGAACAAATAAAAACTGTGGTTACAGCCCACTTTTCAAGGACTGAAATTTCGAATGCCAAGGAGACGCTATGGGTGTCCTGCAGTGCGGAGTGAAGTGAGACGCCGGACACCGGAGACGCGGGAAGCGAGTGAAGTTAGACACGGGACACCGGAGACGCGGGAGGCAATATGTCATATGAGACACAGGCATTGGGGTGTGGGGCGCGGGACGGGACCACGGAGGAATGGAGGGACAAACCAATATGCAGCCTGTAATCAAGAGAATTTGTATATAAGATATTGTATATAAGATCTCAGAGCAGTCTTTCATCCGTTCTGCGATGTATATAACAACGAGTATTTATCTATTGTCCAATTAGTTCCCGACTTTTCTCAAACATGACCGGCATCAGAAGCAGGCTCATTAGAACCCCTGACTGCCATGGACATTTTAGCCTGGCACAAAGTCTCATACAGGAGATGTAGCCAAGAGAACATAGTCAGGCTTCATATATTTGACGTTTTTTTATGAATTGTTCTTGCGTCTAATTGATTCCCGAATTTTGCGAATCAAGACCGGTATCAGAAAAACGCTTATTAGAACCTCTAACTACCAGGTACATTTTAGCCTGGCACAAAGTCTCCTAAATAAGGTATAACTCATAGAACTAGACACTTTTTGTCGGTTGGGCGATGTATATAGTAACAGCTTTTCTCTTGCGTCCAATTAGTTCCCGACTTTTGCCAATCAATGTTGGCATCAGAAGAAAGCTTATTAGAACCTCTAACTACCGTGTAAATGTTAGCCTGGCACAAAGTCTTGTATAGGAGATGTAGCTCAGAGAACTTGACTCATTTTGTCGCTTCTGCGACGCATTTAATAACGTTTTTTTTCTCTTGCGTCCAATTAGTTCCCAAATTTTGCCAATCAAGACCGGTATCAGAAGAAAGCTTACTAGAACCTCTAACTACCATGTACATTTTAGCCTGGCACAAAGTCTCATATAAGAGGTGGAGCTCAGAGAAATGGACACTTTTTATTTTCTCAGAGTATATAAATGTCATTTACTTGACGTATTGACGTGCCATTGAATTGACGTAATAAATTCTCAATGTATTACCGTTAGGTTCATTACACTGTATATACATCACACACAGAATTAAATCAGACAAGCATCATTATCAAAAACACACACACGACCGTATTGTTGTTACAAATGTCAGACTTTTTTTACATTCGAAACTCGCCAGTGATACATCTGTATCTATACTTTAAGATGCGACATATGCGTTATGCAATACAACTAAAAAAGCAAACAAAGCATTAAATGAACGGTGTTATTGCAAATGCTAAATAATCACTCTTAGCTATGTGCCTGGTTTTATTATTCATAGGACATGATAAATATGGAGAATTGCCTTCTATACACCAAATATTGATCCCATATCTTTAGTCCCTTTCTGACATGGCCATCCAGCAAAACTATCGTTGAAACAAGATTCGACAGATCTCATATTCATGCTGCACCAATAAGACACAACAACACTTAATCTCCAGTCGGTCAGTTAAAATGGCGGTGGATAAACTTTTAGTGAGTTTAGTGACTAATTAAAACACTATATGGTTTCAAGCCCCTACTGAGAATTGTTATCGCTGCAAAGCATGTGGTACATCTGCATTAGCTTTTTGATAGAGTAACATTTTTGTGAGCGAGCCAAACGTACCTCTTCATACACAATAGATCGACCATGCAATACATCAAACTTATGCCTGCCGTCAGAAGATAGATCGCACAGGATATTATCCTCCGGAAAAAACACCGACGGCTAATTCTAGCGATGAAAGCCCAATTATAGTTGTTCGCCTCGTTCATGATTCAATCTACCCCAATGGCTTTTGCAGACCGGACATACGTTTCTATATGGATTGGATATTTGGACCCCCATTTCTAATCGATTCAAAGAAAAGTGTTGAGCAGACACTGACCAACGCCAGCCCAAGCATAATGTCCCCTCCATAACACCACTGTCATTTGTTTCTCTTCCGAACGTGATAGCAGTAATAGTAGATAGTATGTTGGTGAGTCCCATAACAAAATCGCCATTTTGACATCCTTGTTTCTGACCATCTGAGGCGTGCCCCGTCCCCCGTCCTCCCCCCCCCCCCCTCCCCATTTCGCGGAAGAACGGTAGCTGAGGCTTCAGTGGGCCCCCCCCCCTTTCAAATTCCTCGATCCGCCCCTGAACCCCTACCTTGCTTTTTATGGACAAGACGCAACACTTTCCTTAAGTCCGCTCTTGTGGTTCTCCCAACTGTATCCAAACAATTCCATGTCCATCGAATACTTGTCCAGAACTTTCTGGAACAACTCTGGGTGATCCTTCTCGAATTTCTGTAATATTGGATCATATTTAAACGTGGAATTCGATTTGAAGTTGGGGTTGATGTGATTCACGCTAAATGCCACCCCCAATCCCAAACCGAGGCTGGCGCTTAGAGCGGGGAACTCCTCAACCAGCGTCTCCGTCCGTAGTATGACGTGATAGTGGATGTAGCACGGGAAACAGGCTTCGTGGGCTGGAATGACGTGAACGTCGAACCAGTCTGGGTTGAGAACACCCCTGACGATAAAGTCTGCGAAGTTTTTCAGATGCCCGCCTCCGACGCCCAAGACAACCACTTGGTAGTAGGCGGCCACCATACGTTGTAACGGATGGCGCATTATCAACATCTTGCGGTAGTTACTGTAGTCCTCTTTCATCTTTTTAGCGGGAAACTCCTTCACCATGACGCCGCGGCCTTCCAGTGACTGGCCTGAAGTAAAACATATATATATATATATATAATACATATATAGTTGGTATCCGTGTAAAGTCCTTGAACTATACTCCTCCCCCCTCCTCCCCTACGCAAACTCTGCTTGTACTGCTGCTGTCGGCCGGGGGCAAATTTCAAGATTCTTGAAAAAGGTAATTTCTTGCAACATTATAATTTTCAAGAAAGAAACATAAAAAGAACGAGCTATGTGTGTTTAACACAGCAAAAAACATCTTGTACCCTTTCGAAAAAGTTATTATTGTGATTGAAAAAACTCTTTATTTTCATCACCTGATACCGTGAGCTATTAGGTTTAGGCTGGGACCCCGGTACTAATTTGTAGGAATGCGCGGCCCATTATCGCCATCAAGTTGCGCAGCGCCGCCCTGGCGAGCGAGTGTGAAAATGTATTGAGGAAGTAGGCGACAACAGAGACATAATGGACCCCTAACGGAGTGAGTCGAAGGCAAAGAGTGCCCTTGACTTCACGACATGGTCATTTGTAACTCCAATTATGTGTGCTCCTGTGTCCCGTACAACGCCACGGGCCCCATATATATAATGCTTGCACATGTGATATAAGCGTGATTTACATTATGTCCGATTTGTTGACGGTATCATTCCCAACGCCTCACCTACCTTTAAATTTGCCGTAGCTGGCGAACCGAGTCAGCTTGCCTCCGTTCTCCCTCGTAAAGAATGCTTTTGATGCGAAAACTGACAGAAGAAGATATTGTGCTTCAGGCTGACGATCACGCCATGCATTATGGGTTCCCGCTGACGAGCTTTTAAAAGGCCTATGTAACGTTTCTTCACGATCGGGGGATGGTAGCTGCTGATCTCGCTGAAACCTCTTCGGCTCTTGCACACGTGGGCTACCAAGTCTCGCCTGCCTGCCACGAGACATTGGATGTCGGTGGCCCGGTCGGTGGCCTGGTCGGTGGCCCGGTCGGTGGTCTGCCCAATCCGGCTCTGAAGCCCGGAGTGGATATTCGCTGCGAGCGCTGCGGACGACACATCATCACTGTTAAAACATTTATGTCCTTATTATATAAATCATAAATATACATCGTGCAATAAGTAAACGGCATCTTGCCGTGTTGTTTATATGTGATATGTTCTAAACATCTATAATATCTGGGGCCGGCCCGATAGCTCAGTGGGTTAGAGCGCTCGTCCTGAATATACAACCTACCTATACAATCTATGGCAACATGCTTGGTAAAGATCATAATGTCATCTATGTAGGATGCGACCAATCAGTAGGACGCAATATCAGGAACGCTTTGGTCATATGGCGTCAGTGCGAGAAAGAAGGGGGAGTGAAGCCACGTCCCGATTGTAACCCCCTACTCTTTCGCGATATGAGAAACGCTTATGCTATTACTTGTGCAGTTTCCATTACCCATGAATGGCCTCGCCTCCTCCGTCGTTCTCACCCATGAGAGAAGCCCCTTACCAGCCGGTGCGCAACAAAACAAAGTCTTTGGACCGACGCTGTTTGAATAGTTATCAACGTCCCTGGTATGTCTGGTACCGATTAGACGTAGGTCTCGAGCGGTGCCACTGGGAGCCTATCTATCAGTGCTTAATGTGACGGTACAGGCATAGAAATATGCAGAGAAGTTGTTGAAGATACCTAGCAACAGAAGAAGACAGAGTTATATAACCTGGAGACCCACACCGCGAACATATCAGATATAAAAATCTGGTTGTGTTTTGGAGCCAGGCAGGCGTCGTCAACAAGCGGCCATGGAAGCAGTCGGTCCAACTCGGGGGCCATCTCAAAGTATGGGAGGAAAGAAAGGCGACAAACGAAGACGACATAGCAGCGGAGCTACGCCACCTTCGAAAGTCGAAGATAAGAAGCAAAAGACAATCAGAGACTGTTACGATATTGAAGAGATACCTCCTAAATCTCTGGATATGGCGATGGCGGATTCAGTGGGGACAGGAGTCTTGTCAGATATGAACGATATCAAATCTACGCTGAAAACAATACTTGACAAGGTGGCCGCTTTACCCGACATGCAAACTGCTATGCGGGAAATGGCAAAGGAAGTGGAGCTGCTGAAAGAATCGGCCGAATTCAACAACAACAAGCTTCTGGAGTTAGAGAGAGAAAACAGAGAGCTGAAGGAAAGAATAAAGACTCTAGAGAAGAGAGATCCGGATCCAAAGATAAAGACTCTGACAGAAGAAGCAGGCAGATTTAAGAAGGAATTGGTCGCATTGGAAACATACAGCAGAAGGGAAAACCTTGTTTTCTACGGTCTCGGCGAATCCAGTTCAGCGGAGGAAGACTGCAGCAGACTGGTCCAAGAAGTCATCAAGAACAAGCTGGATCTGGACGGCGAGATGAAGCTACAGCGCTGTCACAGACTGGGCGCCAAGCCGTCGCCTGGAGACAAACGGACCCGGGGCCGACCTATCATCGCGCGCTTCGCATTCTATCCTGACAGGGAAAAGGTATGGAGGAACAAGCAACGCCTTCGTGGGACCAACATCTTTGTCGAGGAGGATTTCCCGAGGGAACTGCAGGAGCGACGCAGGACGCTGATCCCGGTCATGAGAGCGGCACGACGAGACGGCAAACGCGCCATAGTGCAAGGGGACAGACTTTTGGTAGATGGCAAAGCATACACGGTGGATAAGTTGGGGTCTCCCCGAGAGTTGGCTGCAGTGTGACAGATAACCAGGTCTATATGCTAACCCAGGTATGTTGGTTATAATAATCTTTTTGCAAACATGTCTTTGATACGACCCCTAAACCAAGCGACCGTGACACCGAGCTGGGTACAGGTGTGGGTCAGTAGTGCCAAGCGGCCATGAGTCAATTTAGAAGTTCATTGTTGTTGTTCTATGGGCGGCCGTGTGTGTTTGGCCTGATTTGGGTATTGGTGAGGCCGATTTCGGTTGGTGTGTTGCTCCCTCGCGTAATTCTAGTAAAAGGCGCTGAAAACATATATCACATTTATACTTTTATAACCGTCATAGCTGTGGGAACTGAGATGAACTTTTACGGGGTGGAATGTATGCGCTAATTTTCGATTTATTTCGTGTCGCACTCAGCGTGTATTGGTGTATTTGTGGGGCAGTGCCTGAGCGGCAAGGAGTCCATCTGTATTTTTCTATGAGCGACTGTTTGTGTTTACCTAGCTTTATGCAATGTTGGGGCCGTTATATTGTGTTTTTTTGTTGAGTGCCGCTGTTTCGCGCTCATTGATACAAATCTTAGTAGTATCGGCTGATATCATATATACATAGTGTTTTTCAATTTGCTGTTGGTCAAGTGCGATGTAATGTTACTCGAGAGAGAGTTGTTGTTGTGCAGCCACGGGCCGAGGTCCGTTAGTTGCTCATGTTATTACTGCTCACAGAGAGCATTGGTGCAATGTTTATGCACGTGACAATGAAACGCGAGTCAATAACAGAGAACAACTGGGCATATTGTAAATAGAAGATAGGCAACCCATGTGCACCGCTGGGACCCTCGTTCTACCGCTGGGGGCCCTTGGGTGATTTTTTCTTTTTTTCTTCTTTTTTTCCCCTTTATTTTTTTGTTATCGCTATTTGGTGGTACTTGGTTTAAATTTATATAATCTAAATCCCGTAATTTTTACTCGAACAATGAAATCCATAATCGTACAAAGCAATGTGACAAAGACATCTATGATGAGAGTTACAGTAATAATTGACTTTTACATTAGAATAACGTGAACATGAGTCACCTGTCTATTTTTAGCATGAACGTTAGGGGACTTGCAATGCCGCAAAAAAAAGTTGATGTTCTTAACTGGCTTGTAGGGAAAAATGCCTGCGTGTATTGTCTGCAAGATATCCATTTGGATGAATTTAAACAAAGTGCTTTAAAAGAAGAATTCGACGGAACGTGCTATTTTAACTCCAATTCGTCACATGCTAGGGGGGTTGCTATCCTGTTAAGGAATACGTTTGAATACAATGTGCATGGCACGGATACTGATGAAGCTGGAAATCTGTTATTATTAGACGTCACGCTCTGCAGTAAAAGATTGACATTGGTTACTATTTATGGTCCGAATAAAGATTGTCCTGCGTTTTATGAGGAACTGTTAGAGAAAATAGACAAGCTTGAGAATACGAGCATTATCATATGTGGAGATTGGAACTTGGTGCTGGACTATAAATGTGATACGCGGGGTTATGTCAGAGAAAATAACGTTAAAGCGAAGAGAACTGTATTGAATTTAATAGAAAGGTTAGAATTGTTAGATTGCTGGCGTGTGAATCACCCGAACATGAGACGCTTCACTTGGACCAACTCGCAGCGCAAATCACAACGCGCTAGATTAGATTTTTATTTAGTAACTGCGGATATTCATGCAATGATGAAAGGCGCCGACATAAAGCCAGGATATAGAACAGATCACTCTTTGGTTACAATTGATTTAGATTTTTATTTAGCGGAGAGGGGTAAAGGCTTCTGGAAATTTAATACATCTTTATTGCGAGACGTTGACTATGTAAAGCTGGTGAAGGCATGTATCGCGAAAACTGTTGATATGTGTAGTAGCTCCGGTGACTGTTCAAAACGGGAAATTGTTAACCTTACTATTAATGACCAAATGTTTTTCGAAATGTTAAAAATGGAGATACGAGGTAGTACAATCAGCTATTCCAGTTATAAGAAGAAGATTGAATTAAAAGAAGAAAAGTCGCTGGAGCTGAGAATTCAGCAGCTTGAAGAATCTAGTACCGGTGACTATAGTGAGTTGGAAATTCTAAAAGCGAAGCTAGAGGAATTGAGACTGCCAAAAATCAAGGGATTCATTTTGAGGGCAAGGTCACAGTTTTATGAAGAAGGAGAAAAGGTATATAGCTAAAGCGTGTGTGCAACGAAACTTATAAAACATTAGTTAAATCACTGACATACGGGCGGAATAATGAGCGTAAATGGTCAGATATTTTAGGTGTACAAATAGAAAGGGATACATGGAAAACATTATATAAATTACCGGTGAACGCCAATACAGATGAGAGAACGAGAAGTTTTCAGTTTATGATTTTACACAGAACAACCGTAACGAATAAGTTCTTATACATGAGTAAAATAGTTAACTCTGATATGTGTGGCTTTTGCGGTAACGAGTGTGAGACGATAGGACATCTAGTTTATTATTGTCAACCAGTGAAGTCATTATGGTCAGAATTTATAGCTTTGTTTAGAAATCTCACTGAAGAAGACGTTGGCACATTCATTTCGGCTCAGACTGTGATGTTAGGAGTGACAACCGCGCCGTTTTCTCGCCTGCTTAACCATATAATTATCATTGGAAAAAAATATATCTATCAGTGTAAATGGGCTCAGGTTACCCCTGTTCTCTGTGGCTTGATAAATTGTATTAAATATTATTACGATATAGAAAAATTTGGAATAACAGAACGATACCGTAGCGAGACAATATTTCTAAGAAAATGGAAACCGGTCATCCCTCTTCTAGCATGATCCCTCTCTTGCACAGTTGTATATTCTTAACAATATAACATATATTCTGTCTGCCTGATGTCACAACTTGCTGTACGATTATGGAAATAAAAAAAAATAAAAAAAATAAAAAGTTATCAACGTGGCTTCACTACATTACGCCACCGTTCGTTCTTGGGTATTAAGTGGGGATGCTGCTGAGTAATCTGCCTCATTTGTGGTCACTCTATTGTGCATATGCGGAAATTCCTACTTCAAGGCCCTTCCACCGATGGCCACACTGTCCTCCTCCATTCGTGTTGATCATTTGTACATGGGATACTATATAGATAAGTTATATGTGCCGCCCTGCTTTCCTGGCATTTTCTTTTCTTAACGTGCGGACATGGGTTAAATATCTAGCATGTAAAATCTATCGGTTGTAGCTAAAAAAAAAAGACACCTGAGCACCAAACTTGCCCTGGGGGATAGAGGTGATGTAGTTAGGCCAAATCCGATCTCAACTTGAACCCGGAGCGCGCAACGTAACGGTGCCAGAGTGCCTGGAAGTTGGGGGTTTGAACCCGACTTTTTCAATTTTTCAGCTATCGCCCTCAACTATTTACCACAGACTGGCGCATAAATTAGGACCTTATATTTAAAATTTTGCTAAAATCGGACTGGCGGTTATTACGTAACGGGTCATTTCAATTGAAAATTAACGAAATTCACCGGGCCCTAAATATTGACCATACACACTTCAAAATGGTATAGGACACTGTGGAATTGTATTGCCCGTTAGGGAAAAATATGGTTAAAATTCACCGTGTAAACAATTTTGCGTAACTCGACGAAAAGATCGTTGCAATAGTACATTATACGGCGTTCCCGTTCTCCTAACGCGACCCCCCCCCCCCCCCACCTCTCGCCGCCTTCACCCCGGCCTTCTCCATGCCCGCCAATACACACGCATTCCAGCTTTGATGCGCTTCATTGGCGCACACTCCTACCCTTATCCACACCCACACCCACACCCTACCTTACACCCCTACCCTGTGCATGCTGCATGGTGCCCTTACCGCGAACCGAGAGCCCGCTCCCCCCCCCCCTCCCCCACCCCACAGGCCCCGCCTGGGGTCGAGGTGACAGCGATTGCATCAGCATGGAAAGTTACGAAACGCTGTAATTCCCTTAATAATCGACCCAGAAGATCCCGGTTTGATTTATAATGTGCAGCGAGACGACCCCTATGCATCAGTCATGCGTCATCAGACGTCTATTAGAGCCACAAGCTCTCAGCCGCCAGGGTGACTTGCCGTGTCTGTGTGCGTGTGTATGTGTGTGCGCGCGCGCGCTCTGTGGGTCGCAAAACGCAACATTTCGTTCTGTAACTTTACCCATCGATAGGTATCCGATATGGCTCGGTCAAGTTCGTCAGCGGGGTATGTACGTCAAAGGTCAAGGTCACAGGATTATTTTGTTTGTTCCTTAGCCATTGGTAGATGGGACCAAAAATCAGGAAAGTCGCTATAACGTTGACAGTGTTCATTTAATGACGCTGTACATTATGTCACGTATTGAGCCCGTCGGTAACTTGTATCACGTCTTAGAATTTTGAAAATCGCCTAATTAGTTTGTCTGCAAAAAAATGCTAAACTTTGACATAGGACCCTACGAGAGCTATTAACTATTAAGAACAGCTGGCCGACTTCAATGATGTGTGGCCGGGGACTCGTCACTTGGCTTAAATCAAGATATCAACACGGCGCGACTCGCTAATCTTATCATAACATTTCAGCGAGGCTCTTTATTGACGCGAGCGGTGCCAGCGACCGCGGTGCCAGTGTAGGCATACTGTTGTGGGGCTGGGGGGGGGGGGGGGTCAAGCTGGGGTGGTGGAATGATTCAGTTGGTTGCTATGAAACTAATGTGCATGGTAGGGATGTAGAAACTAAAAATATAGACCGAAACTAAATAAACGGGCAGTTTGGTTTTAGCTGTCCACCGAGCGAGATAGTTGAGCCTGGGGGCGAAACTAAAGAGTGATTTTACTTTTGAGATAGGGCCAACAATTGAGAGGATGCTCACTATAGCGACAGTTTTAGAGCTGCCGGATCTGAGGGGTCAATATGGATCTGAGGGGTCAATATGGATCTGAGGTGTCAAATATGCCAAATATAGATCTGAGGGGTCAATTTGGATCTAACGTGTCAAATCTGGATCTGAGGGGCTAAATACGTCACAAATAAAGTCGGTCAAGTCAATTGTTAAGGTCAAGATCAATGTAGTGGACCGAAGACATAATCCGGATTTTACATTTTCGGTCATTTTTACCCTGCGGGTGACGCAATCTCTGGCTTAATTTTAATTGGTGGACACCCGCGGTTACGCCCCCCCCCCCTCCCCCCCCCCCCCCTCACGGTTGCAATGTTTTAGAGAACAGCGACCCACTTCCCCGGCGGTCGGAAATTCCTAGATCCGCCCCTGCACCGAGACCCCCTCCCACCCCTCGAGTAACAGTGGGTAGAGCCCTAGTCCAAGTTCTGCGGCTGTGTGACTCTACTGTCTGACGTCAACCCAAGGCGTTCGGGGGTAAAATACTTGGTCCGAGCTGTGGCTGTAGACGGGCCCTGTCAGATTCTTGTCATACAGCCACAGAACTGGTGCTAAGTAGAGCCCCACCACCCCGACAGCGCGCATATTGCCGTTCACCGGGAACGATCAAAATCTGGCATCAGAACATAATGGTGGGCAATCTAACTATATTGTACTTATGTATAACTACATCTCTGATGTTAAAGGTCGCCTCACGCCTGCGTCTGCGGCGCCGATATGCAAGAACGCCGTCTCTGTTGTCAAACATCTTAGATCTGAGATCTTAGTTAATGATGTATGCCGAACACGTGTTCGCAAACTCAGATACAACTTGGATAGAACATCTAGCGAAGTTTTGGTCGCTTTGTGTCCGAAGTTTTAACATGTTTGAATTTGGGACTTCGGTTACATTTTGGGAATTCGGGGTGTGGAGTGTGTGTGTAAAGGGGGGGGGGCTTATTAGCGATAAGGTACCTCTTACCCCCACCTCACCGCAAACCGTCGCCTGCCGTTTGCCGTCCACGCCCTGATTGATGACCCCAGCATAAAGGGGTAAAAAGGAATGTTTTTTGGGGGGAGGCAGACCGTGACGGCTTGCTGATATCTGCCACAGAAGCGCTTTCTGCGCATGAAGTTTCTCATATCGGGGCCTCAACAACACTGAGTCATGTACAGTACAAAGTGAGACAAATAAAGAAACTATAAAGCAGTATATATTACCCTTTTACAGGGTGTAAATATTCTTCAGGCATACTCACCCAACTTATTTGGACATACAGTTTTTCTGTCTGGGCCTTCCCCATCCCCCTCACAAGTCTCGCCATTATGATTTTATCGTGTATCACGTGTCTGTATGAGGTATCTCGTGTCTCGTATCATGTTTTATCACATGCTCGGCGGGCCGACGCCCTCAAGCCGTCTCATATTAGGGTTGACTGCCAGAAGAACACGAGCAGCCAGCCGCCCCGGCTTACACACCGGGTGCCAATTCATGCCGGACAGAGCTGACATTTGGGGTGAGATACCTCTATAGAGGGAACCTATAAAAACTTGCGACCGGGGGTTGGGGAATAACGTTCTTTTGAAAGAGCGGGTTTGCCATGAAAAGGGGGACTGCATGGAACTGCAACATTTTGACGGCAAAACACCCCTTCCGTGCGGATTTCGGCGGTAAAACACCTTTTTCGAGCGGAGTTTCCGCGTGAAACGCCCCTAATTGCGGGCGGGTTTTGGAGGTGAAAAAGAGAGGGCCTTTACCGCGCACCCCCTCCCCCCCCCTCCCCCGCTCGTAGTTTGCAGCAAATTTATTCCACTCTCCTCATTTTGGTGATTGGCAGATGACACATTGCGTCGCCTAGAATGCACATATCACCTTTAATCTTGCACAAACATTTCGTCTACTATACCAAATCTTAAGATTATTACAAGGCATTATGTTACAAACTGGCGAATCAATTCTGTCGTGTTCAGTCAGCCGCAGGACGTGTATCTGTGTACCGACAGATTCATTATTTTAAATGTTTGGGCCCTGTAGTACAAATAAAATACATAGATACATGGCAAGTGTTCATTGGCTAAAATCAATCGGTTCAAATTGAAGCAATTTCATTACAGTAACATGTGAATATTTACAGGATGTATAGGCCAACATACAGCCACACATATGTGCTTTTTTTATCGTCAGGCCGTTTTGCGTCACATCTAATGATCGATCGTTCTCGGTACGCTTCAGTAACAACGGGGAGGGCGGGTTAGGGGTCCCCCCCCCCTCCCTTACACACGCACTCGTATACGCACACTCGTGAATGCACGAAGTCGATTTCCCCACTCACTTATGATGGGCAACCGAGCTATGAATGTACCTGTCTCTGTAGAGACCGGGTGCCCACGCCAAGCACACTGTCTGAATTCTGCGCAAATGCCTTTTTATCGAGGATTGATCCCTACTGAGTGCCGCAAAGATCGCAGCTCTAGCTTGCTTCTTTTTGACACATTTTCCAATTTGGCTAAGAATCTCTATACTTAGCCAAAAACGTAGCAAATTGACTTCTAATTTGCCAGTTTACTTACTTATGAACTGACAGTGATGGAAACTATTACTAAAGTAGGTGAACACGAAATGAGTCCACAATGACGTCGGCTCACTTTAACTACGACGTCATTTTTGACGCACACGTTTATGGACCGCAAATAAATTTACGAATGGCAGTACTTGTCCCTGGGTATAATGCACAATGCACAAATAAACCTAAGTCACTATATGTCACTGATGCATAGCCGAGTAATGGCTTTTGTAAAGCACATCATGATGACGTCATGACATGACGGTAAAGTCAAAATAATAAGAAGCGAACGTTTTGCCCGACAACCCCAAAATGTTGACCAGCACTGCGGTATGCGCATCAGACTTTTAGATATGGATTGACGAAATTACGTTTTTCTTTCCTAGTGATTAGCCGCAAAGATCTCAGGTCTAGCTGTTTTTATTCGATTTTTTACGAATTTTCTAACTTATCTAGAATCTCTATACTTTATCATTCGGCCACTGTTTCGTTGTCATGGAAAATGAATTGGAAAGCGAAACGGACACGCGTCTGCCATGTGCGTGCCCTAAGCCTTTTGTATGCGTCAACATCCCCCACCATGGTAAAGGAACGTGAAATCGTCCAACCAAAAGTACGTCATATTGAGTGAAGTTTGATTATCTCTATAGGGTCCCATGTTAAGCGATTTCAACTATATACCAAAAAGTAATAAGTTTATCTCACCATGTTTAAAGTTGATGGCTCAGCTCAGTAATATCCATCCAAAGCTGCAAGCATAGAGTGATATCTCGAATTGGACTCCCATGGAAGCGGTACTAGCACCAAAAATCTGTAACTTTCATCATTGGTCAAATGTTCAAAAATGCCTCTGACGTCATTTCGTGGTCGAATTTCATATGGTAAACTCAGTGCCTATTGGGTACGATGTTTAAGCAAAGAACAAGTACAGTTGAGAGTACTTAGTAAGAGATGAGAGATTGAGGGGTTTAACATGGGAAGTCCCATAGAGAAATGCAGTCACCCCTGGAATCGGAAGTAAGATAGGAACGTTTCGTTTTTAGTTTGCAGTTATGCGAGGAACTCATTTTTGCATTTTTCCGACTTTTTTCCCCAATTGTTTCCGATTATTTTGTATGCAGCAAAAGTGACGTCATCGTCAAAAATTATAGTGATCCCATCAATAGTGTCCGTTTCCAAGGCGACGAAAGTCCCCATTATGAGCCAATGGAGGTTTTGTCCCCCGATTTTGACAACTTGCCATACAGGTATCTCCACGCCGCTTGGCAGGAACATTCGGTCCGCCACCTAGATAGACTATGCCAAAAATTACGGCGATCGAACTGGTAGTATTCGTTTCCAAGGCAACGGAAAATCCCATTATGAAAGATACAAATTTTACTTTTTTCCATGTTCGGTGCAGTTAAAATGCACATAGCCTCACGCTACTTGGTACAGGCTACCTAGGGGTCGGCCGTATCAATTATGTGCAAGCAAGATGAATGCAATCGAACGGTTACTTTTTGTTTCCATAGCAACGCAAAAATGGCCCAATGGTAAAAGATAGGACATTTTTGAAATTTACCATGAGCCAAAAACAGAAACCGATAAGCCACGCAACTCATCTTTGACACAAACATTACTTAAAGTTGTATCTTAAAATTGGTTACATTTCACCAACCTGGATCAAGGGTCAAGGCCGTGTCCTTGACTATTGTAAATGTCGAGTGCTCGGTTGTAACTCAAAAACTAAAAGACATCTGAGCACCAAACCTGCCCTGGTGGATAGAAGTGACGTAGCTTATGTCAAATCCAATCTCAACTTGAACCCGGAGTGCGCAACGTAACGGTGCCAGAGCGCCTGGAAGTTGGAGGTTTGAACCCGACTTTTTTCAATTTTTAAGCTATCGCCTTCCAACAGTTACCACAGACTGGGTCATAAATTAGGACCTTATGTTTAAAATTGTGCTAAAATCGGACCGGTGGTTATCACGTAACGGGTCATTTCAATTTAAAATTAACGAAATTCACAGTGCCCTCAATATTGACCGTGCAAACTTGAAAATGATATAGAACCCTGAGGAATTGTATCGCCCTTCAGGGAAAAATATGGCTAAAATTCGCTGTGTTAGCACTTTTGCGTAAATCGACTAAAATACCATTGCAATAGTAAACTATACGGCGTTTCTGTTCGCCTAACGCGACTCCCCTCTCGCCGCCCCCACCCCACACACACACACCCATTTTGCCTTACATGCGCTTCACTGGCGCACACTCCTGCCCTTATCCACACCCACCCCCTACCTTACACCCCTACCCTGTGTATTGCTCACCGAGCCGCTGCTGTGCTGCCCCCCCCCCCCCCCACCACCGCGGGCCCCGATTGAGGTCCAGGTGACAGCGATTGCATCAGCATGGAAAGCTACGAAACGCTGTAATTCCCTTAATAATCGGCCCAGAAGATCCCGGTTTAATTTATAATGTGCAGCCTGACGACCCCCATGCATCAGTCATGCGTCATGCGTCATGCGTCATCAGACGTCCATTTGAACCATAAAGCATCAGCCGCAAGGTTGATATGCCTTGTTTTGATATCGGTACATATTTTTTCGGGGTCGCTGAATTCGAAAGAAAATAATTATTGAATATCCTGTTGCACTGATGATTTTTATGTTTATGTAAACGTTTTGGAGAATAAAGAAGTGCTATTGTGTAATTTGGGGCAACGCATCTGCCATTTTTACAAGATGGCGGATACGGACTGTAACAGTACACAACATCTCCAAAACGAAGTGGGATCACTCTATTTAGGTATATGTATTGGTTTTCGGGGTCAAAGAATTCAACAAATTGTCTTCAAGAGCAATGCGTCTTTAGTTTGCCATAATGGCGATTATTTCAACAATAATACACAAAATCTGGAAATCGTAAACGAAACCGTGTTCAGAAAGGATCTCTTTCAAAGGCTGTCATTGCGTGTCAAGTTCGCAACGGAAACCTGGAAGACTTTCTCTCTCATTGAGAATCATCCGCGTCCGCCATCACTACGAGTAAATGTAATGGGGTGACTACCAACCAGTAAAACGCCATCCCAAGCAATTGGAGAAACTTCCTGGCGACAAGGCAGAACCTTCTGAGCACGTAAGCCCGTAAGCTCTGACGTTGACGCACACTTAGCCCCCTCGCCATAAGGTGTCTCTGAAGACGACGTGTAACGTCAAATACACCGGGAGTCGCCATACCGTATAATAGCTGATAGTCCCGCGCATATGCGAAACAATCGTGCTTACGTGCTCCTACGAAAGGTTGGGCCTGCTTGATGTTCAGCTAATTTGGCAATAGCTACCGTCACCCATAAGTTCATGAGTTCGCCCATGAGTTCGTAAGTAGGTATATTTAACAAAATAAAAGCCATCGTGAATATTGTCGTGATCGTCAAATGCAGTTCAGGAAGTCACGAAGACATAATAAATAAAAGGTACGAAAGTACCGTTAATATTGCTTCAAGAGAAGCACTCTTGGCTTCAAACTGGATGTCCATTTATGATCCGCCTACAGTGCCCACACTGCCTGTCGAAAGCACCATTTAGCCCAAATTGCCCCCATAAGGCCCTTTAGCCCAAATTGGCCCTGACGACTCGTAACTTCGCCATTAATACAGCTTACAAAAGTACTTATGGTCGAATATCTATTGTTTACCTGTCGTTTCTATTACCAGGTATATACCTTTCATTTTCATTTGATTTAACTCTTACTTTCATTCATCGATCATACCATTACACAATCATAAAACCACGTATTATAATGGTCTTTTAATCTCAGTTTATATAATTATGTCGGACAAAGTCCTTAACTAGAATTCTGTTATATTTTGTAGCAGCGTTTTATGAACGCCTGCACTTGCTCGTGATCCGTCGCTGTTGGCACGTCGCTAACAGGCTTGACTCTGTTTATGTACCTGTCCTTTCCATTACCAGGTGTAATAATAAAGCTACCCGAATCTACGCTTGGGCTATGTTCTCCATGTCCGCCCGTCGATAACTTCAGTGACGGCAGCAACGGCTACCCAAACTGTCCCACATTGTCTACATTGAAATTAATGCTGCATAACTCTGTAATGATAAGATGACCTTTTTAGATTGTCCGACTTAATTTTGATTAAATTACACCTTTTTGGTACTGTGGTCCCGAGGTCTATACATATGATACATAATAACCAAACAAGAGAACTACAAAATAAGAAAAATATCCATAATAACAAGTAGCACATAAGGACACAAGTAACATTAAACATTTTTGGCAGGTTTATATCTACATATTTTCATTTAACCAGCATAAACGTCACAAATAACAATAAAATGATACTAATCATCAATATATATGGCACATGCTGTTACTGTTATTCTTTTCTCCCATATTTAGCTACAGTTGTGACAAGAACACCAAGACTTATTGCTTTGTTAATGAATCTTGTGTGTCGTATAATAATTGCCTTTCTACTTCTGTGATGACAAACATTATTCACGACATTTGCAAATTCATCAATTTTCTATGTTCTATAGTTTTAGGCAGTCTGTTAAATTTTTCATATCTTTATAAATTTAGGTAACATTTGCATCCACATACTTTTTACTCTTGTCTTATTTATATTTACATATTTTGCAATGTTTTGTTGGTATGTTCACTTGACTGTTAACTTGCAAACAACTATTTCAATATAATGAAAAAACCCAAAAATTTTGCAAATTGCAAAAGAATTAATCACAGATAAAACCAAATGTACATGACATCATTTCCCAAAGATTTCCCAAAGACATTTCCCAAGTATTGGGTATCCAGCGGGCTGTAGTGCGCCAAGTTTACTGACCGCAGTTATTGATACGGGAAAATACAAGTTCTTTGTTCTCTGTTCTCAAGTCTTTCACCAATATATTGTCACTAGATAGTTAACAGGTGCTTATTGTGACGGAAAATTTTCGATTTTTCCGGCATCTATCAGTACGTTGGTATGTCTGTGTGTGTGTGCGCGCGCGCTCTGTAGGTCGCAACACGCAACATTTCGTTCTGTAACTTTACACATCGATAGGAATCCGACATGGCTCGGTCAAGTTCGTTAGCAGGGGATGAAGGTCAAAGGTCAAGCATTTTTTTTGTTTTTTCGTCAAACATTGGTAGATAGGACCAAAGATCGGGAAAATTGCTACCTTTACAGTTTTCATTTAATGACGCTGTACATTATGTCATGTATTGAGCCCGTAGGTAACTTTGAATTGTGAAACTCACCTAAGTAGTCTGCCAAAAATCGCTAAACTGTAACATGGGACCCTACGAGAGCTATTAACTATTAAGAACAGCTGGCCTACATCAATCGCGTAGTAACAGTCAGGGTCCCCACACCACGGCATGTCTTATCATATCCTAACAATACGCGACGGCTCACTAATCTGCTAATGAAGGACGCGAACGGTGACGACTGCCGCGGTGCGAGTGTGCTGTTGTGTGTGTGTGTTAAGGGGGGGGGGGCGGGGGTCAAGCTAGTGGGTGGGATGATTGAGTTGGTTGCTATGAAACTAATGTGCATGGTAGGGATGCAGAAACTAGAAATCTAGACCGAAACTGAATAAACAGGCAGTTTGGTTTCAGATGTCCACCGAGTGAGATCGTTGAACCTGGGGGCGAAACTGAAGAGTGACTTTTACTTTTGGGATGGGGCTAACAATTGAGAGGATGCTGCCGGAACTGAGGGGTCAATATGGATCTGAGGTATCAAATCTGGATCTGAGGGCCTAATACGGATCTGAGGGGTCAAATCTGGATCTCAGGGTGTGTCTGTGCACTCTGTGTAGGCCACAAAACGCAACATTTCGTCGTATTAATTTACTCATCGATATCCGTTATGCGAGATGGACCGATGAAGTTTGTTAACGGGGTATGTAGATCACAGGTCAAAGTCACAGTCAAGTCAATCGTTAAGGTCAATGTCATTATAGTGGACCGAAGACATCCGAATTTTACATTTTTACGTCATCTTACCCTACTGGTCACGCAATCTCGTCCATCCATCCAAACCGTGTGTCCTTGCCATTTTACCAGGTATGACCCCAATTTGAGGGACCGTGGCGGACCGCAATTAAGGTGACACCACGCCCTCGGACAGTGTATGGCGTCCCCAAAACAACAACACCCATAGCCACATACCTCCCTCCCCGTGACACTACCCCCACGCCCTTGACTTCCACTCGGGTCGCCAGCCCACAATTCACTGCTCACCTGTTTGAAGAACGACGGAATATATGCTAAAAATATAATCCGATGCGTCATTTATTTCACGGTGAAATGAAGAAGAAGTAGCAGTCATTATGGCGAGAGCGAGCGCCTCGGCAATACAAGGGTTAATCGGCGATGTCGCAGCAATAAAAGGGTTAATGTCATCCACCGGGCTATATAAATAAATGGCTGACGCTTGTTCCATTATAATTTTTTAACGTGTACCTCATGTTATGGGATTTAAATAGATTGGGGCTTTGACATCGTGTGTCTTAAAGCTAGTGGGTAAAGCACCCTCGGGACAACGATTGCATTGCACCTGAAATATACACGCAAAGATACACGCAATTGTTGATTTCACATGATGTTTGACTTGGATCTAATGAGCGCATGTCCATTCGGTATCCGTGTCATCTTCACAGAGCGGATGTCCGTTCGCTATCCAGACCGATTGTTGTTGTCATACAATTATGAAAAGAACAAACCAATACCTGCTTCCATGACGAGCCTTGGTTTAAACATATTTTTATTTGGCAATTGGAAAGCAGGCAAAGCCTATACAAATTCCCCTTGCTTGAAAAATAAGAAACATATATTACAGGCAATCAACTTAATAAACTTATAGAATTAGTTCACTAAATGACACACTGCGATGGAATTTGTTGGCTCTCCCTGTGCATCGTAGTATGGCAAATGGAAAGAGAGTTTGTAAATATACGCGTTCCAACTAGCGACACTAGGTGTTAAAACGCCTTGTCTTTTCAATATACACATGTACAGCTTTAAATATTTCTAAATTTTCTTGCAAAGTTAAGTTGGCATTCCCGAATAAAATGGTTCAGAGTGTAAAACTTGTAATTTTCATTAAATTTTGCAATAATCTGTCGCGTATGATAGTATACATCGGGCTGTCTAAAAAATAGTGAGTGGTATCTTCACGAGGTGCGCCACATTTACATTGTTGATCATTAATTATACGCATATCAAAAAGATGAGCCCTTAATTTACTACAATTCATTCTCAGTCGCGAGTGTACAACGTTCGTGCAGCGCCGGCCAAAGTCAAATAACTTGGTAGACTCCCTCTTATGACAAGTATCCTTATTCACTTATATTGATAGGTAGTTCGTACCAGAGCCTTATCACACTTGGTAGAAACGAGAAGAAATTCGCGCCTTAACGGTCGTGACGTTCAAAGGCAGAGCATTACGAAGCGCGTAGTGTGTTCTTTGTGTTACATTTTGAGGTAAAATATCGCATAAATAACTTGGGGGGTTCCCATAAAACATCTTGTGAAACAGTAACAATTGAAATCTTTTACGTCGAGCACTCAATGTTTCCCAACCGAGTTTATGATAGATAAGCGAGTGACTAGTGTGTTTAATCGCCCCGGATACAAGACGGCCTGCTCTCAGCTGAACGGCTTCTAGCCTGTCAGCGTCCGCCTGTGTGCAACCATCCCAAAGGACACATGCATATTCCATAGTGGGACGCACGAAGGTTTTGTACATTAAATCTAGCGTAACTCGGTTTAACTTGTAACGCAGTCTGGACAACAAATCGACTCTTCTACTCGCCTTAAGACACATGTCACTGATATGAGATGACCATGTGAGTTTAGAGTTCAAGGTTACGCCAAGATGTTTATGCTGGTTAGTATTTTGTAAAACTTCGCCTCCCATTTGCACTGGCGGTAAATCAGTTATGGGTTTATTGGATATGGTCATAGACTTTGTCTTAGGTGCGCTAAACGTTACAAACCACTGCGAGGCCCAGGAATATATGTTTTGCAAATCACAGTTTAACATATCAGTTCCATCATCCAATTGATCATCATCGTCTACAATGACACATACAGTTGTGTCGTCAGCGAAGAGTCTAATTTTTGACTGTATCCCGTCGACGATATCGTTGATATAAACTAAGAATAAAAGAGGACCCAGGACTGATCCATGTGGAACCCCCGCTTGGATATGACCTAGAGGAGACGCTGCGCCATCAATCACCACACTCTGATACCTGTCATCAAGAGTAGTTTTTAAATCAGTCCAGAAGTCTGCCAGTAATTCCAATACGCTTAAGTTGGTGGAAAAGACCAACGTGCCACACATAATCAAATGCCTTTGACATATCGCAGAACACAACACGGACAATCTTGCGTTTGTCTAAAGCCTCACTAAATATATGATATAGATGGACAAACTGGTTAACCGTGCTGTCGCCTGGTATAAACCCAGACTGAAGTCTAGAGAGTATTTCATTGTCACGCAGATAGTTGAACGTATGTTTAAATATAATCCTTTCGAACAGCTTCCCGGTACAGCTTAGTAGCGAGACTGGCCTATGGTTGTCGGCTAGGCTTCTACTAACTTTTTTGAATATGGGGATAACGCTTGCTTGCTTCCACAGACGAGGCATCTTGCAATCCATCAGGCATTCATTAAACAATATCATGAGCGTCTTGAAAAGTTTGTTGCCACTGTATGACTGGAGGTGCTGCTATTTTCTGCAGGTGGAAAATAACCATATCCTATATATCTCTTTTGGGGTACTGTATAATGTTTTGGGGGTGTGCTGCTCGTTTATCGTGTACTGTATACTGTCTGTTCTGTGCCTTGATGAAATAAAGAATTATACTTTAAAAAATTTTAAAAAATCCAATGTCCTTCTTCGCAAAGAGCAGCTGGTTACCCCTCGGGGACATGGCTCCACTCTCCCTTCCTTCTCCCATTGACGCAATATGTCCAGATTTAATTAACGCGTCCTGAATATACAACACACCGTCCGACACCACAGATCTGTTAGATACTTAACACAGTATAGTGGGCGTCATTTTATTTTCCTGGAGGCCAGCCCAACCTGATACCACCATCACCAGTAAATGATGTTTTTCGCAGGTGCAGAACGTTCATGATGTATGTACACTGTATGTATGTGTACCCGGCTCTTTTCGAAATGTGAATATATTGTACCCCTCGTACATATACATGCCAGACAATGTGACCCCCCCCCCCCCCCCACCACTCTTCTCCCCCATTCTTGGTGTTCCCATACCCCCCGCCGCCCCCGTCTATCCCCCATGAGAGCATGGTAGGAGCGGGGTTGTACATAGACATAGTTCTGTCTTGCTGTCCCCGGGCCGAAGTCTGTTATGTGGAGCCCGAAACACAACAATAAAATCTCTATTTTATGGTCTGCAGACGACCCCGGACGCTTGGTCGAGCGACAGTAGAGGGCCGGGCGGATGCGGGGCGGAGGTGGTGGGAGGAGGAAGGCGGGTGGGCGTGTAGCGTGTAAATCGCGGGGCGTTGAGAATTAGTACCCAGTCGGACCCGCATTTTTCACACAGTTTGTATTTCACCCTATGAAAAGTTATGAGCATGGCGGCTGGGTAAATTATATTTCGGGCAAATCCTATACTTTGCCGTTGCAACGCATGAAATCCTAAGCTGCGAACTTCTGTGGAAATGGAGACAGTTACACCCGCCGTGCTCCGCATCATGCTATTAAACACACAGAACCTTTATCACCTATTCAGCTTATTAAAATATGATCAACAGTGCATGTACAGTTCAATTTTCGGCGCAAAAACAAAAATAAAAGCACGAGCGTGCCCCCTGTGTGGTGCGCGGGTAACAACGCTTTGAGGGTACGGTGTTTTCACGGCAGGAATAGCGTGAAATATGCGGAGCCAAGCTTATGCCTGCCACCAGTGGCTCGCAGTTACAACGCGTTGAGGGTACGGTGTTTTCACGGCAGGAATAGCGTGAAATATGCGGAGCCATGCCTGCCACCAGTGGCTCGCAGTTACAACGCGTTGAGGGTACGGTGTTTTCACGGCAGGAATAGCGTGAGATATGCGGAGCCAAGCTTATGCCTGCCACCAGTGGCTCGCAGTTACAACGCGTTGAGGGTACGGTGTTTTCACGGCAGGAATAGCGTGAAATATGCGGACCCAAGCTTATGCCTACCACCAGTGGCTCACAGTTGTAACGCGTTGAGGGTACGGTGTTTTCACGGCAGGAATAGCGCGAAATATGCGGAGCCAAGCTTATGCCTGCCACCAGTGGCTCGCAGTTACAACGCGTTGAGGGTACGGTGTTTTCACGGCAGGAATAGCGTGAAATATGCGGAGCCAAGCTTATGCCTGCCACCAGTGGCTCGCAGTTACAACGCGTTGAGGGTACGGTGTTTTCACGGCAGGAGTAGCGTGAAATATGCGGTGCCAAGCTTATGCCTACCACCAGTGACTCGCACTTACAACGCGTTGAGGGTACGGGGTTTTCACAGCAGGAGTAGCGTGAAATATGCGGTGCCAAGCTTATGCCTACCACCAGTGGTGCGCAGTTACAACGCGTTGAGGGTACGGGGTTTTCACGGCAGGAATAGCGTGAAATATGCGGTGCCAAGCTTATGCCTACCACCAGTGGTGCGCAGTTACAACGCGTTGAGGGTACGGTGTTTTCACGGCAGGAGTAGCGTGAAATATGCGGAGCCAAGCTTATGCCTACCACCAGTGGCTCGCACTTACAACGCGTTGAGGGTACGGGGTTTTCACGGCAGGAATAGCGTGAAATATGCGGTGCCAAGCTTATGCCTACCACCAGTGACCCGCAGTTACAACGCGTTGAGGGTACGGGGTTTTCACGGCAGGAATAGCGTGACATATGCGGTGCCAACCTTATGCCTACCACCAGTGACCCGCAGTTACAACGCGTTGAGGGTACGGTGTTTTCACGGCAGGAGTAGCGTGAAATATGCGGACCCAAGCTTATGCCTACCACCAGTGGTGCGCAGTTACAACGCGTTGTAACTGCGCACCGTACAAAACGTCGTGATGCCCGCGTAACCTTTGAAACGCTAATTAGGTCACCAATCCAAGATGGCGCGCAGGAATGTGAAATAGGTGTATTTGGCTAGCCACTGACAGATTTGAAGCGTTGATCGCAAAGAAACTCTTCGTAGGGCTGTCCCGCTGTCTATATATATCTATACTACGACATTGTACAATGTATCGTTCAGACCGTTACCTTGACGACGGCCTCGCTACCGCGTCCATTCCTAAACCATTCCGCTTTGGCATTTCACAAAGTTAGGTGTTCTGCCGCTGATGAAGACTTGATGTGCGTATACTTCTTACAAGTATATAATGAGCGCCGCTGCTCAATTTGAAGCGAATCAGCTAAATAAGAACGTGTATGTTATGACATCGCTGCGTAAATACATGAAACTCAATCATGAAACGTTGGCATTTGTTGCTTAAAGCAATATATTCCGTAATTTTTTGTATTACCAACCTCTTCCCCATGTCAAATAAGTATATTCTGTCTTGAATTTGAATCCTGAAAGCATGTGGGCTATCCGGAGAGAAGCATTTTGGTCAACGGAGCAGAAGTTGGTGGCCGGCTTTATATCCCTGCGCGCCTGTTCGCAGTTCGATATTTTGTGTGTGATGTCGACCGCGGCGCGCTAGGACGTCCGCCCGCGATAAAAATAAACCGCGCAGTTTTATGCTGAAATTGTTGTTTTACAGACTCTCAGAGATCTAAAACATATATGCATCATAATTTTGAGATACTTTTAGTCTTGATTCTAACATGTAAACAATCTAAGATGGCGCATGTAAGTATATTGCTTTCATGTTTTACTATAGGGTATGTCTGGTAACAGGGGCGGATCCAGAGGGGGGCCGACGCGGACCCCGCTCCCCCCCCCCTCTTAGGGCCAAAATTTATATAATTTATACTATTTAACATATGAAATCCAAAACCGGACCCCCCCTATCCAGTGTATCTGGATTCGACGCTGAAACCGGCCCCCCTTATCCAGATTTTCTGGATCCGCCCCTGATGCACTCGATCATCACTCGCTTTTTACGTCTGATTGTCCCAATCACAAACTGCTACAGTAATACGGTATTGATGAAGCGAAAGCAGGTTTAGCGGCAAAAAGTACCCCATCACCCTCCTTTCTGATCGCTTTGTCAAATTTCCGGTCTTGATCCCCCTACATGACAGCTTTATATGGGCGTTTCGAGTTCTTCGGCTAAATTAACAGTTAGCCATGTGACTGTTATATAGCATATCATATACTAGCGGTGAAGGCTGGCGTCTATTCACCTGTCACCACACCCGAACCGCTTTTCTACTCGAGATGATTTATAGTAGACAGTAGACTTGAGTATTTGGCCTGGGCCCCCACCCCTCCTCCAGCCGTTGTTGAGGCATTACCTAAGTCCACGTTACCGCCACAGCCACTCACCTCCCAAACAGCTCACCAACATGGCGGCCAAACCGCGAAAAATCACATATTTATCTGTAACGGTCGCTTTTGGAATTCTCTGTGCGATATACTTCATGCGCCAACCCAACAGTCGTCACGTCGAGAACAGCTGTAAGTAGTGACGATATATTGTGCCACTTTGATATTGTATTTTGCCGTATCAATAACTGCGTTCAGTAAACTTGGCGCACTACAGCGGGCTGAATACCCAATATTTATGCCGGCCTGACAGTGTTGCACACGGCCGAATTACAGCTGACAAGCGGAGAAACCATAATTAGTTGAAATAGGGAAACCGCTTAGGTTTTGGCAGATAGATTTATCTTGTTCCAAGTAAGTAATTATTGAACATATTCAATATTTGTTAGCACCATATACTACTGGTGCATATGGATCATTTTTTAAGCCGACATGATTTAGCCACCTGAGCTCAATAATAAGTTATTTTAAGACTGAGTTTATTATAGGTTTGACCAAACCAAGAGTTCATCAATCTAGGCTTTATAATATAATAACTAAGCTTACTTTAAGGTGAGTAGGTGTGAAATAAGATTCACAGAAATAAATAATATGTCATTTTATTAACCTTAATAATGTTACATATCATGCCCTTAATTGGTATTTAGCAAATATAAGATTATGTGAAAAAAGTACTGTTTTTCTTTATCTACGACTCCTTTTTTTTTAATTGTCAAATTTGCCTTTCATTATTTTGCAATGGAGTTTCCTGTAAGTAAACAGTCAAGTGAACATAACAAGCCCTACAACTGAGCATTAATGGAATACATTTGTGTGAATCTGCAAATGTCGTGAATAAGGTTTGTCATCACAGATGGGCTTATAATGTAGGAAAAAGTTGATAATTATTATATCCTATTACACCGTAGTGTCCAATTTTATTCTAAAAGTCATAAAGCAATGTTTGACACACAAAAAAATCAATAGAACACGTACAGTCTAATAAACTATAACAACTGAGCAGAAGTTTGTAAAAGATATTATGTAACATTAATTGATTTATTGTGACATACAGAATTGGTATGTTTATTCCGTACCTTGGCTGGCCTCCAGCCCTGGTACAAATTACAAAAGCATTCAACTTAAAAACACAAACATAACGATCCAATACAATAATCAACTCAACCACATCATTGATACCCCTGTTCCCCTTCTGCTAAATGCGGCAATAATAAACTTACAGATTCCGTATAGAGTTTTCTCGTCAGTTGCGCACATAAATCGGATAACATTTAGTTTTGATGGGTATTTGTAAAAGCTATCATAAATTTCTCCCTGACATCTGTATAAAGCTGACACTTAAACAAGAAGTGGAATTGGGTTTCAATTTCGTCAATACCAAATCTCTGCCAATCTTTCTTCTCTGGGTATATTAACTTGTCTTGTCACTCGTTAGTAGTAGGAAGGGGCACGATTTGATTCGTAAATCGCTGAGGGTAACGCTTTCGGGGGCGCACATGCGCGCCGGTCACCCATCAAGTGAAGGTTTGAACTTCCCCTCCCCACCCCCACCATGCCCATCACTCCACCCGTATGACCCCCACCCCATCCCGACCCCCTTTGTCACGCCCCCCCCAACCCTCCGCTCCTCATCCACCCCCCCCCCCAACTCCCCGATATTACTACCGCCCCCCCCTCAACCCCCCGCCCCCCCTACCCCACCCAATCATGACGGTAAATATTATTTCACCACCACGGAGTGACGTCATTGATGTGTCATCGCCTGATAACTGCAAGGACAGCAATTCTATAATTATCTTAGAAAATTAGTCGCCCTCCCTCATCCCCGCTACCCCTTTCTCCCCCTCCCCCCTAGTCCGTCCGTTTTTCCTACACCTCTTCCGCATTCACCGCGTTCACCGCGTCCCACCCCTATTTAGCATGTCGCCCCTAGCTCCTTCACCACCATCTATGATTGAGTGATGTACTACCCCGCCCCCCCCCCCTCCGCCCGCACCCCATACACAACGACAACAATGCATTAACTTTAAGAGGCTACCAACAAATGACACCCCCCTCCCCATCCTTTTCACGTAGTCCCCCGCTCCTCATCCACCGCCCAATTGCAGATATTAGTGAGCGTGACAGTCCCGGGCGAGACCACTACACCGTGTAGGGGGAAGTGCGTGGAGTAATAGAGCACAGCGATGGATTGACAAGTCCCAGGTTTTCTGTCGCCTCTGTCACGCCTGTGCCACTGCATAAATGCACGCTTCTCGCACCATGTACACTCGCTCGCTTCGCAAGGTACGCTCAGCCTAACATGGTCGATGGCCGGGGTGGGGGTGAGTGCGTGAGGGCGGGGTTACACAACAACCGACTAAGCTCCCAAGCTGTGCCACCAAGCAAAGTAGACTCGTTGGCGGGTGACTGGGGAGAGGGTGGCCGGGGAGGGGGGGGGGCAGCAGAACCTGTCAGAAAAAGATTATTACCGCCCCCCCCCCCCATCCATCCCAACCCCTCGAAGCCTCCTGTTCCCTAGGGAAAGTTGGATATTTCCATATGCGCCCAGCTAAGGTTTGTACTTTAGACAAATTTCGTTGCAACTGCACTAGGACAGTGTTTGTCGGCGGCATGGTTTACCCAACCGTTTGTCGCCGTTAAAAGGCCGAGTCCGAAAAGACACTGCGTGAAAAAAGCGAGTCGGGCTGGCTCTATTTTTTCACGACTCGCTATTTTCATGCAACAATGTCTCGCTTATTTCACGGCTTGCAGAGAGCACGGAGACAACGGGGGGCGAGCGTGGAGAAATACAGCACAGTCATTGAGTAGGGTGTCCTGGCCTTATGATCAGACCAGTAAGATGTAAATAACCGGTTCAATTGTTGTAATATAACATGCGGTGTGTCCACGCTAAGAGATAACTGGTTTATGTAGTGATGACAGATTTATTACAGAAAATGTTCTACTTAGGTTGATGGTATCTTTTAACCAACATTGAATGACAAACGAACGCAGACAACGTATATGTGATAGATTCTAAGCACAGGCACAGTAAATCAGTGGAGGGGGGAGGCCGGGGGGGGGGTAGGGGGCCCCACAACGCATACTAAAGACACAAGGTGTCCAACTCCCCCTCGAACTGAGCGACAGGCACCCGCTTCAAATCCCAATATCGCACCTTTACCGCGCTTGACGGGCCCCATAACTGCCTAAGTCCGATATCTAAGTAATTTATTTATTTCATCAGTAAGTAAACGAGACCTGTACTGCCGTGTAGTCGCGACAAATAAAGAATTATGCAACGACAACAACCAACTCCGGAACAGATTGAGCAAAAATGGCTGACATCAGTCAGTGAGATGAATCTGATTGGTTGGCAGTCGAAAAATGTGTCACGTGACACAGGGGATGCAACTTCAAAATTTGTTGAATCGGGACGAAAATTTGCATAGCATCTCCCTATGATGTGATTAATCAAAATGACAGATTTTAGGAGTACCTCCCCACATGAGCGTCATGTGAAAGCTGACCAATCGTCATATCGCGCACTGTGCCTGAGATCTCGCAGGCGAATTCTCGCGATGTCAGCCATTTTTGCCCAATCTGTTCCGGAGTTGGTTGTTGTCGTTGCATAATTCTTTATTTGTCGCGGCTAGACGGCAGTACAGGTCTCATTTACTTTTTAATGAAATAAATAAATTACTTAGAAATCGGACTTAGGCATTTACGGGGCCCGTCAAGCGCGCTAAAGGTGCGATATTGGGGGTTGAAACGGGTGCCTGTCGCTCAGTTCCAGCGGGAGTTGGACACCTTCTGTGTTTAGTATGCGTTGTGGGGCCCCCTACCCCCCCCCCCCCTGGCCTCCCCCCTCCACTGATTTACTGTGCCTGTGATTCTAAGTGAAGGATAAATTGTGAACCATACCATTACACTTGTCACGATAGATGTGTGAAGTGTTCGGGGGCCCATAGCCCTTTAGCAAAGCAAGTGATGTAAATCAGCTCTGCACCCCAGTTAACGAAAACTAAACTGATTAAGTAACTGACACGCTATACGTCTCTGTATAATGCGTCATTTGGTAAAGCACTAATGTGAAATAGTACGACTAACACAAGTTAGTGAATCGAATGATAAGTTACGTCTAGGAGTTTCTGTTTAGATAACGAGAAAATGCTCAGAGAAGGTAAGTGTGAATAATGAGCGATATCGTTAAGGTAACAAGCAATGTTCTTCTTTTTCGAATATGTAATGGAAGTAAGCTTTGGGTTATCTATTCATGATGACATTATTAAACAAAATTTTTGAATAACCACTGAACTTGTACTGGATGTATGTACGTAAGTAATCAACAAGGGAATGCGTGATGTAGATCCGACTTTAATGACACCAATCCTTGTTATGAAGTTTCATCGAATTTGTCACGATGTATATAAAAGATGCATATCCCGCAGTTTCCACGGTAAGGCCGTCTCTGTAGTTTACCGTTACCCCACCGAACCGACGTACGCGCGGTCTCTGAAAACCAACGAATCGTGTCTTCATCTCATTAGTCTCAATGATGGCGGCCCCTCTTCAAAATCTTGCCTTCTTTCTAACCGAGTACGTTTTTTTACATTGCATCTTGTGACTGAATTCGTTATAAACCCACTGCGTATCAGATAAATTACAAAGTTCATAACGTGAAAACATAAAATGTGAGTGTAAACATTGACCACAATTTCAAGATATCACAACGAAACAAACGAGTGAGGGATAATTTAACACTTGGCAATTATTTGTAACAAGTTGACTCATTGTGAATAAAGTGATGTGCTTTCCTAACGAAAATATTGATGAAACACGTTTTAAGTGAAACATTATGTTAAATACTGAACATCGGTTGATAATGTAAGACTTTCGCAAAAGTACAATAATTTGTGTAAGGGACAAAAAGTTGGTTTGACCCCTGCATACCATCATTACCTAAAAATGGAGTCAGTCTGTAGAGGCTTTACGGAAGAAGCAGAAGCAGAAATACGACTCTACGAACAACTGTAACTATAAGTACAGTAAAAATAAGTTTGTGCAATCACTTATGTTCCATTTGTAAACCATTTATTATTGATGAAGGCAGTTTTATGTGACGCGTGATTCCTTGTGCGTAAGTCAGACACAGTAGTGATGCATTACATGTTTCATATGTAATGGTGGTCACTTATGTACGCGTTATCAACGAATGCTGATGTCTATTGTATAACCTATATACCCGTTTCGATTCCTTTTGTATAAATATACTTGATGCATTGCATGCATCAAGTATCAAAGAACTCGGTCTAGATAGGCATTGTTAATCTTTGTTTGTTAAAAGGGATCGGGGGGTGCCTCGATCGATCGATCATCATTTGCAGTTTCACCCTCACCAATACCGGTTTGATTCATCTCTATCTGCAACGTTTAACTTTTAATAAGTGAAACGTCTACGCAAATCAAGGGTGCCAACTTGGGGTGTCTCCCCTCCCCTAACTGGGGAGTCTCCTCACCCCTAACTTGGGGTGTCTACTTTCCCGTACCTTTGGGTATCACTCAAGCTTTGAGTGTCGCCCCTGCCCTAAATTGCTTCTAATTTATGGTGTCTACCCTCTTCTAACTTAGGGTGTCTACCCCACCCTTACTTGAGGATTCCACCCTAACTTTGTCTCCCCTCCTATAACTTCAGGCCTCTCCCCTGCCCAAACTTGAGGCCTCTCCCCTTCCCAAACTTGAGAAACCACACCAACCTGGGGTGTCTTCCCTCATCTGATTCGGGGTGTCCCCCCCCCCCCGTAACTTGAGGCCTTTCCCCTCTCCAAACTTGATGTACCACCTCAACCTGGGGTGTCTTCCTTGGGGTATCTCTCTTCATCAAACTTGAAGCACCGCCCCTACTTGGGGTATCTCCCCTCCGCAAACTTGAAGCACCGCCCCCACTTGGGGTGTCTCGCGACTCCTATATTGGGGTATTTCCCCTCTCCTAACTTGGAGTACCACCCCAATTTGGGTTGCCTCCCCTTTCCTAATTTGTGGTGCCTCACCTCCCCTAATATTCGAGTGTCTCCCCTTCCCTAAGTTGGAGTGTCTCCCCTCCCCAAACTTGGGGTACTACCCGAAATTGGGGTTTTCACCGTCCCTTAACTACAGTTATCTCCCCTCCCCTAACTTGAGGTGTCTCCCCCATTTTGGGGCACCACCCCAACTTGGGGTGTGTTCCCTCCCCTAACCCAGGGTGTTTCCTCTCTCTTAACTTGGGAGAACTTGCCAGAACTTGGCTTGTGTACCGCCCCTCCCGCACGTGTCGGCCTACGACCCCCCCTAACAGATATCCATCCGAATATTGGATCTCTCCCTACCCCCTAAGTTAGGCTACCACCCCAACTTAAGTATCTTCCCTCCCCTAATTCGAGGTGTCCAACCTTCCATAACTTGGGGTGTCTCCCGTTTCCTAGCTTGGGGTAGAGCCCCAATTTGAAGTGTCTCCGCTCCTGTATCTTAGGGCATCACCCGAATGTTGAATGTCTTCCCTCCCTTGACTTGGGGTATGGCTCCGACTTGGGGTGTCTTTCCTCCAATAACACCGGGATTACCATCCGAACTTGGAGTGTCTGCCCTCCCCTAGCTTGGAGTGTGTCCCCTCTACTTACTCCTTAAACACTCTACCCCCCCTCCCCTCTTCTCCCTTGAAATTTCACATTTGATAGAGATGAAATATACATTGTTGGTCGTGGAGGAAGAAAGCGTGTCAATTCTTAACCCCCCCCCCCCCCCCACATACGTATTTTATTCATGTGATCAGGATAAAATGCGTAAATATCGATTGAATTGTAAATATCGGACCATGTATCGAAAAATCTGTCCAACCGGAGCCCCATGCCCCATCCGGCTCGCCATGCAAATACACTGCGTCGATCTACAGCCGGAAAGCATGAAAAGAGGTTCCTACTTTAAAATGTCCTAAAAACCTAAAAACTAATATACAAGATATTTTATCTATGTTTGTTGCATTTTGTAGATTAAATAACTCTCCATCATACACACTGGAAATATGGGTATGCAGGTCACAATTCGTAGTGCGGGTCTCAGCTGCCTCGCCTCCCTATCATTTCGTTTCTGTAATAATACATTGCTTCTTGTGGGGTTAGTAAGGTAAAGTAATTAAGCCACCCCATTAAAAATATGTCCCAATAAATAACTTTTGGTACATTTTGGAAACACCAAAACTAGATACATATGGAATAAGAAAAAAACAGGTTTGATTACTATTGCAATTTGTTTTTGAGTATATCCCTAGGTTGCCCGTACTATTGTGTGAAAGGATATGCGAATCATAGCATTAAGTTTATCCGACATCATTACACCCCGTAGGCAAATATCTTACAGAATTTCACTAAAAACCATTCTAAACGTTTCTATCGATTTTTCTATGGAAATTATAAACGTTTTCCTATAGAGTTTTTATAGAATTTCCATAGAGTTTTCATATAATTTTCTATGGAGTTGCCATAGTCTCCATCGAATTTGAATAGTTTCCATACCAGTTTTACCACTGACGGCACGCACAAAAACGAGCTCTGCATTTAACACACGTACGTTTTCTGCGCTAAGCGAACGAGAGGTTTGGGGAATTCTGGAAGATATTGTGTCAGAAGACTCCTGCAAGCGATATATGAAGGGATACCGACGGCACGGCACTATATAAGGTGATATTCGACGATTTAAAACTTCGCATTTAAGGAACGTTGGAAGCCTTGCCGGCATATTGACTTTCGCACCGGTTGTCTGCTGCGAAGTGAGAGTAGCGGCGGAGCCAATCTTTTGAACAATAACATCAGCAGCATGAGATGTGAAATTCTGCCCAACGGCCGTGCCCGTTCAGCCGAGACGGAGCTGATGTTGGACTCACCCAGGGCGACCTTGAACTCTGTACCATGCACTGCCGCGACGTGCGCTTTCTTTGGAAACTTTCTATGGAAAGTCTATAAAATGTTGGTGGTTTAGGCCACTTTTGTGCACATGAAGACTAAATCGGGTTATGGAACCTTCGGGACGATGAAGGATGAAGGAATGAAACATGCCCCAGATTATGTGCCCGACCCCGGATTTGAACCCAGAACCTATGGATCTGCAGTCGAGTACGCTAATCACTACAATAGGGAGGCCCCCGGAAGCTCTATGAAAACTCGATGGAAATTCTATGGAAATTCTGTGAAGACTATAGAAATTTGATGAAGGCTATGGAAATTCTATGGAAATTCTATGAAGACTAGGAAAATTCTATGAAGATTCTATGGAAATTCTATGAAGACTCTATGGAAATTATATGGAAATTCTATGAACTCAATGGAAATTCTATAAAAACTCTATAGAAAATTCTATGAAGACTATGGAAATTCTATGAAGACTATGGAAATTCTATGGAAAGTTTATGAAGACTATGAAAATTCTATAAAGACTATGGAAATTCTATGAAGACTCTATGGAAATTCTGTGAAAGATTATGGAAATTCTATGAAGACTATGGAAATTCTATGGAAATTCTATGAAAATTCTATGGAAACTCTAAAGGAAAACGTTTATAATTTGAAAAGAAAAATCGATAGAAACCGTGAGAATTTTTTTTAGAGAATTTCTATCTGGTATTTTCGTATATATATATATATATATATATATGTATTGTTTCTTCTTTGTCTTTTTGGGTTTCTTTTCTTATAAGCACCGCTTCTGCTTAGTTTGCACATGAAAATGTATTGCACATGTTTTTTAGATGAAATAAACCTATTATTATTACATTCGAAATACATATATCGTTACTTTCATTAGAAGAACACTGCATGTCCTCACTTGGTCTTTTCGTCATCGGTAATCTGGGACGAGTGGTAGCCATGTGGTGGCAGTAAAGGTCGATGTTGTCTGGTAGGAAGCGTCATGGCGTTCTGATGGAAACATACTGGGGCGTGTGCTATTAGTGCCCCCCCCCCTCGCCTGCTCCCCTTTCTATCCCTCTCCATCTACTCACTGACGTGTCTGAACACGTGACTCCCATGTTACACCTGCCTTGTTCAAAATTTCTTCATATCAAGAATTGAATTGTAGATATCAATAATTGATTTCTTGATATGGGCAGTTTTACAGTCATAGGCACCTCTGGAATTGGACATCAGTTGGTGTATTTACAAAATAACTGTACGCAAGGGCTGGCAATGTGGTAATGAACCAACTGGTACCTTGTACAAACACATAACAACAAAAGACAGAATGATACGATCTCTTTCGAGTCCAGAGATATAGTCATTTTATTCTTGAAAACAGCAACTTTTTTGTCTCATTTGTTACAAAATTGATCTAGATGATCACACAAATCACTATTTTCAAATTATAGGTTGAGAATGACATGGCTTTCCACAGTGTAATTTATATTTTTGCCTCTGATTATCATTTAACATTACATATAAGCCAACTTGCCACAAAAAATGGGTTTCGACAAAACATGAATTTTCCGTCAAATAAAAAGTCCTTTCCGACTTGATCTTATCTGATAATTAACTATTGATTTTTAACTACTTATGGATTGATTAAAAGTCCATTATTGGAAAGTGTCCTTAAAAGAAAAAAAAAAGTCCCCCGATAAAAGTACATACCATACAAGAGTTATAAAACTCTGAACACACTGACCCAAATTTCCGTCAAAATTATGTCCTTTCCGACACATAGACATTTCTTAAACAGACATGGTATTTGGAACAGGACAGAACAGGAGAGTTGAGATATCTTGTTGACTGCTTAATCTTTATAATATATTTTGCAATGTCTTTTTGCTTTTTAGAAAAAGTTTTATGACTTAAAATATGTCAAAGATCTGAATGTCTATTCAGGCACATTGTATTTTTCTCTTCAAAGATCTTACAACTAAAAATCCATTTCAGTTTGAAAAATAACTGCTGTTCAGATAAGTACTAGCAATCTGTGTTCCTTTAAGTTTAGTTTGATTAAGGTGCTGTGTCATCAGTCAGCATCCTAAAGGTATGGTGAGACTCACCGACATACTATCTACTATTACTACTACCACTAACGGAAAAAAACATGCTTTGCAGCGATAATAATTCTCAGTAGGGGCTTGAAACCATATAGCGTTTTAGTCACTAAACTCACTAAAAGTTTATCCACCGCCATGTTAACTGACCGACTGGAGATTACGTGTTGTTATGTCTTATTGGTGCAGCAGGAATATGAGATCTGTCGAATCTTGTTTCAACGATACTTTTGCTGGATGGCCAGGTCAGAAAGGGACTAAAGATATGGGATCACCATTTAGTATATAGAAGGCAATGAATAATAAAACCAGGCACATAGCTAAGAGTGATTATTTAGCATTTGCAGTAACACCGTTCAATTAATGCTTTGCTTTTTTAGTTGTATTGCATAGCGCATATGTCGCATCTTAAAATATGGATACAGATATATCACTGGCGTGTTTCGAATGTAAAAAAAGTCCGACAATGAGACGGAGACAATGATATTAATACTCTGAGACGATGACGACAATGGGTAAACTATGAGAGGGGGTGGTGGGGTGGACTGACAGGGTGGGTACACTATGAGAGGGGGTGGTGGCGTGGACTGGCAGGGTGGGTACACTATGAGAGGGGGTGGTGGGGTGGACTGGCAGGGTGGGTACACTATGAGAGGGGGTGGTGGCGTGGACTGACAGGGTGGGTACACTATGAGAGGGGGTGGTGGCGTGGACTGGCAGGGTGGGTACACTATGGGAGGGGGTGGTGGCGTGGACTGGCAGGGTGGGTACACTATGAGAGGGGGTGGTGGCGTGGACCGGCAGGGTGGGTACACTATGAGAGGGGGTGGTGGCGTGGAGTGGCAGGGTGGGTACACTATGAGAGGGGGTGGTGGCGTGGACTGGCAGGGTGGGTACACTATGAGAGGGGGTGGTGGCGTGAACCGGCAGGGTGGGTACACTATGAGAGGGGGTGGTGGCGTGGACTGACAGGGTGGGTACACTATGAGAGGGGGTGGTGGCGTGGACTGACAGGGTGGGTACACTATGAGAGGGGGTGGTGGCGTGGACTGACAGGGCGGGTACACTATGAGAGGGGGTGGTGGGGTGGACTGGCAGGGTGGGTAAACTATGAGAGGGGGTGGTGGGGTGGACTGGCAGGGTGGGTACACTATGAGAGGGGGTGGTGGCGTGGACTGGCAGGGTGGGTACACTATGAGAGGGGGTGGTGGCGTGGACTGGCAGGGTGGGTACACTATGAGAGGGGGTGGTGGCGTGGACCGGCAGGGTGGGTACACTATGAGAGGGGGTGGTGGCGTGGACTGACAGGGTGGGTACACTATGAGAGGGGGTGGTGGCGTGGACTGACAGGGTGGGTACACTATGAGAGGGGGTGGTGGTGTGGACTGGCAGGGTGGGTACACTATGAGAGGGGGTGGTGGGGTGGACTGACAGGGTGGGTACACTATGAGAGGGCGTGGTGGCGTGGACTGACAGGGTGGGTACACTATGAGAGGGGGTGGTGGCGTGGACTGACAGGGAGGGTACACTATGAGAAGGGGTGGTGGTGTGGACTGACAGGGTGGGTACACTATGAGAGGGGGTGGTGGCGTGGGTTGGCAGGGTGGGTACACTATGAGAGGGGGTGGTGGGGTGGACTGGCAAGGTGGGTACACTATGAGAGGGGGTGGTGGGGTGGACTGACAGGGTGGGTACACTATGAGAGGGGGTGGTGGGGTGGACTGACAGGGTGGTTACACTATGAGAGGGGGTGGTGGGGTGGACTGACAGGGTGGGTACACTATGAGAAGGGGTGGTGGTGTGGACTGACAGGGTGGGTACACTATGAGAGGGGGTGGTGGCGTGGGTTGGCAGGGTGGGTACACTATGAGAGGGGGTGGTGGCGTGGACTGACAGGGTGGGTACACTATGAGAGGGGGTGGTGGCGTGGGTTGGCAGGGTGGGTACACTATGAGAGGGGGTGGTGGGGTGGACTGGAAGGGTGGGTACACTATGAGAGGGGGTGGTGGGGTGGACTGACAGGGTGGGTACACTATGAGAGGGGGTGGTGGGATGGACTGACAGGGTGGGTACACTATGAGAGGGGGTGGTGGGGTGGACTGACAGGGTGGGTACACTATGAGAAGGGGTGGTGGTGTGGACTGACAGGGTGGGTACACTATGAGAGGGGGTGGTGGCGTGGGTTGGCAGGGTGGGTACACTATGAGAGGGGGTGGTGGCGAGGACTGACAGGGTGGGTACACTATGAGAGGGGGTGGTGGCGTGGGTTGGCAGGGTGGGTACACTATGAGAGGTGGTGGTGGGGTGGACTGGCTGGGTGGGTAAACTATGAGAGGGGGTGGTGGCGTGGACTTGCAGGGTGGGTACACTATGAGAGGGGGTGGTGGCGTGGACTTGCAGGGTGGGTACACTATGAGAGGGGGTGGTGGCGTGGACTTGCAGGGTGGGTACACTATGAGAGGGGGTGGTGGCGTGGACTTGCAGGGTGGGTACACTATGAGAGGGGGTGGTGGCGTGGACTTGCAGGGTGGGTACACTATGAGAGAGGGTGGTGGCGTGGACTTGCAGGGTGGGTACCCTATGAGAGGGAGTGGTGGCGTGGACTGGCAGGGTGGGTGCGCTATGAGAGGGGGTGGTGGCGTGGACTGACAGGGTGGGTACACTATGGGAGGGGTTGATGGCGTGGACTGACAGGGTGGGTACACTATGAGAGGGGGTGGTGGCGTGGACTTGCAGGGTGGGTACACTATGAGAGGGGGTGGTGGCGTGGACTGACAGGGTGGGTACACTATGAGAGGGGGTGGTGGGGTGGACTGACAGGGTGGGTACACTATGAGAGGGGGTGGTTGGGTGGACTGACAGGGTGGGTACACTATGAGAGGGGATGGTGGCGTGGGTTGGCAGGGTGGGTACACTATGAGAGGTGGTGGTGGGGTGGACTGGCTGGGTGGGTACACTATGAGAGGGGGTGGTGGCGTGGGTTGGCAGGGTGGGTACACTATGAGAGGGGGTTTTGGCGTGGACTGACAGGGTGGGTACTCTATGAGAGGGGGTGGTGGCGTGGGTTGGGAGGGTGGGTACACTATGACAGGGGGTGGTGGGGTGGACTTGCAGGGTGGGTACACTATGAGAGGGGGTGGTGGCGTGGACTTGCAGGGTGGGTACACTATGAGAGGGAGTGGTGGCGTGGACTGGCAGGGTGGGTGCGCTATGAGAGGGGGTGGTGGCGTGGACTGACAGGGTGGGTACACTATGAGAGGCGGTGGTGGCGTGGACTTGCAGGGTGGGTACACTATGAGAGGGGGTGGTGGCGTGGACTGACAGGGTGGGTACACTATGAGAGGGGGTGGTGGGGTGGACTGACAGGGTGGGTACACTATGAGAGGGGGTGGTGGGGTGGACTGACAGGGTGGGTACACAATGAGAGGGGGTGGTGGGGTGGACTGGCAGGGTGGGTACACTATGAGAGGGGGTGGTGGCGTGGACTGGCAGGGTGGGTACACTATGAGAGGGGGTGGTGGCGTGGACTGACAGGGTGGGTACACTATGAGAGGGGGTGGTGGGGTGGACTGACAGGGTGGGTACACTATGAGAGGGGGTGGTGGTGTGGACTGACAGGGTGGGTACACTATGAGAGGGGGTGGTGGCGTGGACTGGCAGGGTGGGTACACTATGAGAGGGGGTGGTGGGGTGGACTGGCAGGGTGGGTACACTATGAGAGGGGGTGGTGGGGTGGACTGACAGGGTGGGTACACTATGAGAGGGGGTGGTGGGGTGGACTGACAGGGTGGGTACACTATGAGAGGGGGTGGTGGCGTGGACTGGCAGGGTGGGTACACTATGAGAGGGGGTGGTGGGGTGGACTGGCAGGGTGGGTACACTATGAGAGGGGGTGGTGGGGTGGACTGACAGGGTGGGTACACTATGAGAGGGGGTGGTGGCGTGGACTTGCAGGGTGGGTACACTATGAGAGGAGGTGGTGGCGTGGACTTGCAGGGTGGGTACACTATGAGAGAGGGTGGTGGCGTGGACTTGCAGGGTGGGTACACTATGAGAGGGGGTGGTGGCGTGGACTTGCAGGGTGGGTACACTATGACAGGGGGTGGTGGCGTGGACTGACAGGGTGGGTACACTATGAGAGGGGGTGGTGGGGTGGACTGACAGGGTGGGTACACTATGAGAGGGGGTGGTTGGGTGGACTGACAGGGTGGGTACACTATGAGAGGGGATGGTGGCGTGGGTTGGCAGGGTGGGTACACTATGAGAGGTGGTGGTGGGGTGGACTGGCTGGGTGGGTACACTATGAGAGGGGGTGGTGGCGTGGGTTGGGAGGGTGGGTACACTATGAGAGGGGGGTTTGGCGTGGACTGACAGGGTGGGTACTCTATGAGAGGGGGTGGTGGCGTGGGTTGGGAGGGTGGGTACACTATGAGAGGGGGTGGTGGCGTGGACTGACAGGGTGGGTACACTATGGGAGGGGTTGATGGCGTGGACTGACAGGGTGGGTACACTATGAGAGGCGGTGGTGGCATGGACTTGCAGGGTGGGTACACTATGAGAGGGGGTGGTGGCGTGGACTGACAGGGTGGGTACACTATGAGAGGGGGTGGTTGGGTGGACTGACAGGGTGGGTACCCCAGGAGAGGGGTGGTGGGGTGGACTGACAGGGTGGGTACACTATGAGAGGGGGTGGTGGCGTGGACTGGCAGGGTGTGTACACTATGAGAGGGGGTGGTGGGGTGGACTGGCAGGGTGGGTACACTATGAGAGGGGGTGGTGGCGTGGACTGACAGGGTGGGTACACTATGAGAGGGGGTGGTGGCGTGGACTGGCAGGGTGGGTACACTATGGGAGGGGGTGGTGGCGTGGACTGGCAGGGTGGGTACACTATGAGAGGGGGTGGTGGCGTGGACCGGCAGGGTGGGTACACTATGAGAGGGGGTGGTGGCGTGGAGTGGCAGGGTGGGTACACTATGAGAGGGGGTGGTGGCGTGGACTGGCAGGGTGGGTACACTATGAGAGGGGGTGGTGGCGTGGACCGGCAGGGTGGGTACACTATGAGAGGGGGTGGTGGCGTGGACTGACAGGGTGGGTACACTATGAGAGGGGGTGGTGGCGTGGACTGACAGGGTGGGTACACTATGAGAGGGGGTGGTGGCGTGGACTGACAGGGCGGGTACACTATGAGAGGGGGTGGTGGGGTGGACTGGCAGGGTGGGTAAACTATGAGAGGGGGTGGTGGGGTGGACTGGCAGGGTGGGTACACTATGAGAGGGGGTGGTGGCGTGGACTGGCAGGGTGGGTACACTATGAGAGGGGGTGGTGGCGTGGACCGGCAGGGTGGGTACACTATGAGAGGGGGTGGTGGCGTGGACTGACAGGGTGGGTACACTATGAGAGGGGGTGGTGGCGTGGACTGACAGGGTGGGTACACTATGAGAGGGGGTGGTGGTGTGGACTGGCAGGGTGGGTACACTATGAGAGGGGGTGGTGGGGTGGACTGACAGGGTGGGTACACTATGAGAGGGCGTGGTGGCGTGGACTGACAGGGTGGGTACACTATGAGAGGGGGTGGTGGCGTGGACTGACAGGGAGGGTACACTATGAGAAGGGGTGGTGGTGTGGACTGACAGGGTGGGTACACTATGAGAGGGGGTGGTGGCGTGGGTTGGCAGGGTGGGTACACTATGAGAGGGGGTGGTGGGGTGGACTGGCAAGGTGGGTACACTATGAGAGGGGGTGGTGGGGTGGACTGACAGGGTGGGTACACTATGAGAGGGGGTGGTGGGGTGGACTGACAGGGTGGTTACACTATGAGAGGGGGTGGTGGGGTGGACTGACAGGGTGGGTACACTATGAGAAGGGGTGGTGGTGTGGACTGACAGGGTGGGTACACTATGAGAGGGGGTGGTGGCGTGGGTTGGCAGGGTGGGTACACTATGAGAGGGGGTGGTGGCGTGGACTGACAGGGTGGGTACACTATGAGAGGGGGTGGTGGCGTGGGTTGGCAGGGTGGGTACACTATGAGAAGGGGTGGTGGTGTGGACTGGCAGGGTGGGTACACTATGAGAGGGGGTGGTGGGGTGGACTAGCAGGGTGGGTACACTATGAGAGGGGGTGGTGGGGTGGACTGGCAGGGTGGGTACACTATGAGAGGGGGTGGGGGCGTGGACTGACAGGGTGGGTACACTATGAGAGGGGGTGGTGGCGTGGACTGACAGGGTGGGTACACTATGAGAAGGGATGGTGGTGTGGACTGACAGGGTGGGTACACTATGAGAGGGGGTGGTGGCGTGGGTTGGCAGGGTGGGTACACTATGAGAGGGGGTGGTGGGGTGGACTGGAAGGGTGGGTACACTATGAGAGGGGGTGGTGGGGTGGACTGACAGGGTGGGTACACTATGAGAGGGGGTGGTGGGATGGACTGACAGGGTGGGTACACTATGAGAGGGGGTGGTGGGGTGGACTGACAGGGTGGGTACACTATGAGAAGGGGTGGTGGTGTGGACTGACAGGGTGGGTACACTATGAGAGGGGGTGGTGGCGTGGGTTGGCAGGGTGGGTACACTATGAGAGGGGGTGGTGGCGAGGACTGACAGGGTGGGTACACTATGAGAGGGGGTGGTGGCGTGGGTTGGCAGGGTGGGTACACTATGAGAGGTGGTGGTGGGGTGGACTGGCTGGGTGGGTAAACTATGAGAGGGGGTGGTGGCGTGGACTTGCAGGGTGGGTACACTATGAGAGGGGGTGGTGGCGTGGACTTGCAGGGTGGGTACACTATGAGAGGGGGTGGTGGCGTGGACTTGCAGGGTGGGTACACTATGAGAGGGGGTGGTGGCGTGGACTTGCAGGGTGGGTACACTATGAGAGGGGGTGGTGGCGTGGACTTGCAGGGTGGGTACACTATGAGAGAGGGTGGTGGCGTGGACTTGCAGGGTGGGTACCCTATGAGAGGGAGTGGTGGCGTGGACTGGCAGGGTGGGTGCGCTATGAGAGGGGGTGGTGGCGTGGACTGACAGGGTGGGTACACTATGGGAGGGGTTGATGGCGTGGACTGACAGGGTGGGTACACTATGAGAGGGGGTGGTGGCGTGGACTTGCAGGGTGGGTACACTATGAGAGGGGGTGGTGGCGTGGACTGACAGGGTGGGTACACTATGAGAGGGGGTGGTGGGGTGGACTGACAGGGTGGGTACACTATGAGAGGGGGTGGTTGGGTGGACTGACAGGGTGGGTACACTATGAGAGGGGATGGTGGCGTGGGTTGGCAGGGTGGGTACACTATGAGAGGTGGTGGTAGGGTGGACTGGCTGGGTGGGTACACTATGAGAGGGGGTGGTGGCGTGGGTTGGCAGGGTGGGTACACTATGAGAGGGGGTTTTGGCGTGGACTGACAGGGTGGGTACTCTATGAGAGGGGGTGGTGGCGTGGGTTGGGAGGGTGGGTACACTATGACAGGGGGTGGTGGGGTGGACTTGCAGGGTGGGTACACTATGAGAGGGGGTGGTGGCGTGGACTTGCAGGGTGGGTACACTATGAGAGGGAGTGGTGGCGTGGACTGGCAGGGTGGGTGCGCTATGAGAGGGGGTGGTGGCGTGGACTGGCAGGGTGGGTACACTATGAGAGGCGGTGGTGGCGTGGACTTGCAGGGTGGGTACACTATGAGAGGGGGTGGTGGCGTGGACTGACAGGGTGGGTACACTATGAGAGGGGGTGGTGGGGTGGACTGACAGGGTGGGTACACTATGAGAGGGGGTGGTGGGGTGGACTGACAGGGTGGGTACACAATGAGAGGGGGTGGTGGGGTGGACTGGCAGGGTGGGTACACTATGAGAGGGGGTGGAGGCGTGGACTGGCAGGGTGGGTACACTATGAGAGGGGGTGGAGGCGTGGACTGGCAGGGTGGGTACACTATGAGAGGGGGTGGTGGGGTGGACTAGCAGGGTGGGTACACTATGAGAGGGGGTGGTGGGGTGGACTTGCAGGGAGGGTACACTATGAGAGGGGGTGGTGGGGTGGACTTCCAGGGTGGGTATACTATGAGAGGGGGTGGTGGGGTGGACTGGCACGGTGGGTACACTATGAGAGGGGGTGGTGGGGTGGACTTGCAGGGTGGGTACACTATGAGAGGGGGTGGTGGGGTGGACTGGCAGGGTGGGTACACTATGAGAGGGGGTGGTGGCGTGGATTGGCAGGGTGGGTACACTATGAGAGGGGCTGGTGGGGTGGACTGGAAGGGTGGGTACACTATGAGAGGGGGTGGTGGGGTGGACTGACAGGGTGGGTACACTATGAGAGGGGGTGGTGGCGTGGACTGGCAGGGTGGGTACACTATGAGAGGGGGTGGTGGGGTGGACTGGCAGGGTGGGTACACTATGAGAGGGGGTGGTGGGGTGGACTGACAGGGTGGGTACACTATGAGAGGGGGTGGTGGCGTGGACTGGCAGGGTGGGTACACTATGAGAGAGGGTGGTGGCGTGGACTGGCAGGGTGGGTACACTATGAGAGGGGGTGGAGGCGTGGACTGGCAGGGTGGGTACACTATGAGAGGGGGTGGTGGGGTGGACTAGCAGGGTGGGTACACTATGAGAGGGGGTGGTGGGGTAGACTTGCAGGGTGGGTACACTATGAGAGGGGGTGGTGGGGTGGACTTCCAGGGTGGGTATACTATGAGAGGGGGTGGTGGGGTGGACTGGCACGGTGGGTACACTATGAGAGGGGGTGGTGGGGTGGACTTGCAGGGTGGGTACACTATGAGAGGGGGTGGTGGGGTGGACTGGCAGGGTGGGTACACTATGAGAGGGGGTGGTGGCGTGGACTTGCAGGGTGGGTACACTATGAGAGAGGGTGGTGGCGTGGACTTGCAGGGTGGGTACCCTATGAGAGGGAGTGGTGGCGTGGACTGGCAGGGTGGGTGCGCTATGAGAGGGGGTGGTGGCGTGGACTGACAGGGTGGGTACACTATGGGAGGGGTTGATGGCGTGGACTGACAGGGTGGGTACACTATGAGAGGGGGTGGTGGCGTGGACTTGCAGGGTGGGTACACTATGAGAGGGGGTGGTGGCGTGGACTGACAGGGTGGGTACACTATGAGAGGGGGTGGTGGGGTGGACTGACAGGGTGGGTACACTATGAGAGGGGGTGGTTGGGTGGACTGACAGGGTGGGTACACTATGAGAGGGGATGGTGGCGTGGGTTGGCAGGGTGGGTACACTATGAGAGGTGGTGGTGGGGTGGACTGGCTGGGTGGGTACACTATGAGAGGGGGTGGTGGCGTGGGTTGGCAGGGTGGGTACACTATGAGAGGGGGTTTTGGCGTGGACTGACAGGGTGGGTACTCTATGAGAGGGGGTGGTGGCGTGGGTTGGGAGGGTGGGTACACTATGACAGGGGGTGGTGGGGTGGACTTGCAGGGTGGGTACACTATGAGAGGGGGTGGTGGCGTGGACTTGCAGGGTGGGTACACTATGAGAGGGAGTGGTGGCGTGGACTGGCAGGGTGGGTGCGCTATGAGAGGGGGTGGTGGCGTGGACTGACAGGGTGGGTACACTATGGGAGGGGTTGATGGCGTGGACTGACAGGGTGGGTACACTATGAGAGGCGGTGGTGGCGTGGACTTGCAGGGTGGGTACACTATGAGAGGGGGTGGTGGCGTGGACTGACAGGGTGGGTACACTATGAGAGGGGGTGGTGGGGTGGACTGACAGGGTGGGTACACTATGAGAGGGGGTGGTGGGGTGGACTGACAGGGTGGGTACACAATGAGAGGGGGTGGTGGGGTGGACTGGCAGGGTGGGTACACTATGAGAGGGGGTGGTGGCGTGGACTGGCAGGGTGGGTACACTATGAGAGGGGGTGGTGGCGTGGACTGACAGGGTGGGTACACTATGAGAGGGGGTGGTGGGGTGGACTGACAGGGTGGGTACACTATGAGAGGGGGTGGTGGTGTGGACTGACAGGGTGGGTACACTATGAGAGGGGGTGGTGGCGTGGACTGGCAGGGTGGGTACACTATGAGAGGGGGTGGTGGGGTGGACTGGCAGGGTGGGTACACTATGAGAGGGGGTGGTGGGGTGGACTGACAGGGTGGGTACACTATGAGAGGGGGTGGTGGGGTGGACTGACAGGGTGGGTACACTATGAGAGGGGGTGGTGGCGTGGACTGGCAGGGTGGGTACACTATGAGAGGGGGTGGTGGGGTGGACTGGCAGGGTGGGTACACTATGAGAGGGGGTGGTGGGGTGGACTGACAGGGTGGGTACACTATGAGAGGGGGTGGTGGCGTGGACTTGCAGGGTGGGTACACTATGAGAGGAGGTGGTGGCGTGGACTTGCAGGGTGGGTACACTATGAGAGAGGGTGGTGGCGTGGACTTGCAGGGTGGGTACACTATGAGAGGGGGTGGTGGCGTGGACTTGCAGGGTGGGTACACTATGACAGGGGGTGGTGGCGTGGACTGACAGGGTGGGTACACTATGAGAGGGGGTGGTGGGGTGGACTGACAGGGTGGGTACACTATGAGAGGGGGTGGTTGGGTGGACTGACAGGGTGGGTACACTATGAGAGGGGATGGTGGCGTGGGTTGGCAGGGTGGGTACACTATGAGAGGTGGTGGTGGGGTGGACTGGCTGGGTGGGTACACTATGAGAGGGGGTGGTGGCGTGGGTTGGGAGGGTGGGTACACTATGAGAGGGGGGTTTGGCGTGGACTGACAGGGTGGGTACTCTATGAGAGGGGGTGGTGGCGTGGGTTGGGAGGGTGGGTACACTATGAGAGGGGGTGGTGGCGTGGACTGACAGGGTGGGTACACTATGGGAGGGGTTGATGGCGTGGACTGACAGGGTGGGTACACTATGAGAGGCGGTGGTGGCATGGACTTGCAGGGTGGGTACACTATGAGAGGGGGTGGTGGCGTGGACTGACAGGGTGGGTACACTATGAGAGGGGGTGGTGGGGTGGACTGACAGGGTGGGTACACTATGAGAGGGGGTGGTGGGGTGGACTGACAGGGTGGGTACACTATGAGAGGGGGTGGTGGCGTGGACTGGCAGGGTGGGTACACTATGAGAGGGGGTGGTGGGGTGGACTGGCAGGGTGGGTACACTATGAGAGGGGGTGGTGGGGTGGACTGACAGGGTGGGTACACTATGAGAGGGGGTGGTGGCGTGGACTGGCAGGGTGGGTACACTATGAGAGAGGGTGGTGGCGTGGACTGGCAGGGTGGGTACACTATGAGAGGGGGTGGAGGCGTGGACTGGCAGGGTGGGTACACTATGAGAGGGGGTGGAGGCGTGGACTGGCAGGGTGGGTACACTATGAGAGGGGGTGGTGGGGTGGACTAGCAGGGTGGGTACACTATGAGAGGGGGTGGTGGGGTGGACTTGCAGGGTGGGTACACTATGAGAGGGGGTGGTGGGGTGGACTGGCAGGGTGGGTACACTATGAGAGGGGGTGGTGGCGTGGATTGGCAGGGTGGGTACACTATGAGAGGGGCTGGTGGGGTGGACTTGCAGGGTGGGTACACTATGAGAGGGGGTGGTGGGGTGGACTGACAGGGTGGGTACACTATGAGAGGGGGTGGTGGCGTGGATTGGCAGGGTGGGTACACTATGAGAGGGGCTGGTGGGGTGGACTTGCAGGGTGGGTACACTATGAGAGGGGGTGGTGGGGTGGACTGACAGGGTGGGTACACTATGAGAGGGGGTGGTGGCGTGGACTGGCAGGGTGGGTACACTATGAGAGGGGGTGGTGGGGTGGACTGGCAGGGTGGGTACACTATGAGAGGGGGTGGTGGGGTGGACTGACAGGGCGGGTACACTATGAGAGGGGGTGGTGGCGTGGACTGGCAGGGTGGGTACACTATGAGAGAGGGTGGTGGCGTGGACTGGCAGGGTGGGTACACTATGAGAGGGGGTGGAGGCGTGGACTGGCAGGGTGGGTACACTATGAGAGGGGGTGGTGGGGTGGACTAGCAGGGTGGGTACACTATGAGAGGGGGTGGTGGGGTGGACTTGCAGGGTGGGTACACTATGAGAGGGGGTGGTGGGGTGGACTTCCAGGGTGGGTATACTATGAGAGGGGGTGGTGGGGTGGACTGGCACGGTGGGTACACTATGAGAGGGGGTGGTGGGGTGGACTTGCAGGGTGGGTACACTATGAGAGGGGGTGGTGGGGTGGACTGGCAGGGTGGGTACACTATGAGAGGGGGTGGTGGCGTGGATTGGCAGGGTGGGTACACTGTGAGAGGGGCTGGTGGGGTGGACTTGCAGGGTGGGTACACTATGAGAGGGGGTGTTGAGGTGGACTGGCAGGGTGGGTACACTATGAGAGGGGGTGGTGGCGTGGACTGGCAGGGTGGGTACACTATGAGAGGGGGTGGTAGGGTGGACTGGCAGGGTGGGTACACTATGAGAGGGGGTGGTGGGGTGGACTTGCAGGGTGGGTAGACTATGAGAGGGGGTGGTGGGGTGGACTGGCATGGTGGGTACACTAGGAGAGGGGGTGGTGGAGTGGACTGGCAGGGTGGGTACACTATGAGAGGGGGTGGTGGCGTGGACTGACAGGGTGGGTACACTATGAGAGGGGGTGGTGGGGTGGACTGGCAGGGTGGGTACACTATGAGAGGGGGTGGTGGGGTGGACTTGCAGGGTGGGTACCCTATGAGAGGGAGTGGTGGCGTGGACTGGCAGGGTGGGTGCGCTATGAGAGGGGGTGGTGGCGTGGACTGACAGGGTGGGTACACTATGGGAGGGGTTGATGGCGTGGACTGACAGGGTGGGTACACTATGAGAGGGGGTGGTGGCGTGGACTTGCAGGGTGGGTACACTATGAGAGGGGGTGGTGGCGTGGACTGACAGGGTGGGTACACTATGAGAGGGGGTGGTGGGGTGGACTGACAGGGTGGGTACACTATGAGAGGGGGTGGTTGGGTGGACTGACAGGGTGGGTACACTATGAGAGGGGATGGTGGCGTGGGTTGGCAGGGTGGGTACACTATGAGAGGTGGTGGTGGGGTGGACTGGCTGGGTGGGTACACTATGAGAGGGGGTGGTGGCGTGGGTTGGCAGGGTGGGTACACTATGAGAGGGGGTTTTGGCGTGGACTGACAGGGTGGGTACTCTATGAGAGGGGGTGGTGGCGTGGGTTGGGAGGGTGGGTACACTATGACAGGGGGTGGTGGGGTGGACTTGCAGGGTGGGTACACTATGAGAGGGGGTGGTGGCGTGGACTTGCAGGGTGGGTACACTATGAGAGGGAGTGGTGGCGTGGACTGGCAGGGTGGGTGCGCTATGAGAGGGGGTGGTGGCGTGGACTGACAGGGTGGGTACACTATGGGAGGGGTTGATGGCGTGGACTGACAGGGTGGGTACACTATGAGAGGCGGTGGTGGCGTGGACTTGCAGGGTGGGTACACTATGAGAGGGGGTGGTGGCGTGGACTGACAGGGTGGGTACACTATGAGAGGGGGTGGTGGGGTGGACTGACAGGGTGGGTACACTATGAGAGGGGGTGGTGGGGTGGACTGACAGGGTGGGTACACAATGAGAGGGGGTGGTGGGGTGGACTGGCAGGGTGGGTACACTATGAGAGGGGGTGGTGGCGTGGACTGGCAGGGTGGGTACACTATGAGAGGGGGTGGTGGCGTGGACTGACAGGGTGGGTACACTATGAGAGGGGGTGGTGGGGTGGACTGACAGGGTGGGTACACTATGAGAGGGGGTGGTGGTGTGGACTGACAGGGTGGGTACACTATGAGAGGGGGTGGTGGCGTGGACTGGCAGGGTGGGTACACTATGAGAGGGGGTGGTGGGGTGGACTGGCAGGGTGGGTACACTATGAGAGGGGGTGGTGGGGTGGACTGACAGGGTGGGTACACTATGAGAGGGGGTGGTGGGGTGGACTGACAGGGTGGGTACACTATGAGAGGGGGTGGTGGCGTGGACTGGCAGGGTGGGTACACTATGAGAGGGGGTGGTGGGGTGGACTGGCAGGGTGGGTACACTATGAGAGGGGGTGGTGGGGTGGACTGACAGGGTGGGTACACTATGAGAGGGGGTGGTGGCGTGGACTTGCAGGGTGGGTACACTATGAGAGGAGGTGGTGGCGTGGACTTGCAGGGTGGGTACACTATGAGAGAGGGTGGTGGCGTGGACTTGCAGGGTGGGTACACTATGAGAGGGGGTGGTGGCGTGGACTTGCAGGGTGGGTACACTATGACAGGGGGTGGTGGCGTGGACTGACAGGGTGGGTACACTATGAGAGGGGGTGGTGGGGTGGACTGACAGGGTGGGTACACTATGAGAGGGGGTGGTTGGGTGGACTGACAGGGTGGGTACACTATGAGAGGGGATGGTGGCGTGGGTTGGCAGGGTGGGTACACTATGAGAGGTGGTGGTGGGGTGGACTGGCTGGGTGGGTACACTATGAGAGGGGGTGGTGGCGTGGGTTGGGAGGGTGGGTACACTATGAGAGGGGGGTTTGGCGTGGACTGACAGGGTGGGTACTCTATGAGAGGGGGTGGTGGCGTGGGTTGGGAGGGTGGGTACACTATGAGAGGGGGTGGTGGCGTGGACTGACAGGGTGGGTACACTATGGGAGGGGTTGATGGCGTGGACTGACAGGGTGGGTACACTATGAGAGGCGGTGGTGGCATGGACTTGCAGGGTGGGTACACTATGAGAGGGGGTGGTGGCGTGGACTGACAGGGTGGGTACACTATGAGAGGGGGTGGTGGGGTGGACTGACAGGGTGGGTACACTATGAGAGGGGGTGGTGGGGTGGACTGACAGGGTGGGTACACTATGAGAGGGGGTGGTGGCGTGGACTGGCAGGGTGGGTACACTATGAGAGGGGGTGGTGGGGTGGACTGGCAGGGTGGGTACACTATGAGAGGGGGTGGTGGGGTGGACTGACAGGGTGGGTACACTATGAGAGGGGGTGGTGGCGTGGACTGGCAGGGTGGGTACACTATGAGAGAGGGTGGTGGCGTGGACTGGCAGGGTGGGTACACTATGAGAGGGGGTGGAGGCGTGGACTGGCAGGGTGGGTACACTATGAGAGGGGGTGGAGGCGTGGACTGGCAGGGTGGGTACACTATGAGAGGGGGTGGTGGGGTGGACTAGCAGGGTGGGTACACTATGAGAGGGGGTGGTGGGGTGGACTTGCAGGGTGGGTACACTATGAGAGGGGGTGGTGGGGTGGACTGGCAGGGTGGGTACACTATGAGAGGGGGTGGTGGCGTGGATTGGCAGGGTGGGTACACTATGAGAGGGGCTGGTGGGGTGGACTTGCAGGGTGGGTACACTATGAGAGGGGGTGGTGGGGTGGACTGACAGGGTGGGTACACTATGAGAGGGGGTGGTGGCGTGGATTGGCAGGGTGGGTACACTATGAGAGGGGCTGGTGGGGTGGACTTGCAGGGTGGGTACACTATGAGAGGGGGTGGTGGGGTGGACTGACAGGGTGGGTACACTATGAGAGGGGGTGGTGGCGTGGACTGGCAGGGTGGGTACACTATGAGAGGGGGTGGTGGGGTGGACTGGCAGGGTGGGTACACTATGAGAGGGGGTGGTGGGGTGGACTGACAGGGCGGGTACACTATGAGAGGGGGTGGTGGCGTGGACTGGCAGGGTGGGTACACTATGAGAGAGGGTGGTGGCGTGGACTGGCAGGGTGGGTACACTATGAGAGGGGGTGGAGGCGTGGACTGGCAGGGTGGGTACACTATGAGAGGGGGTGGTGGGGTGGACTAGCAGGGTGGGTACACTATGAGAGGGGGTGGTGGGGTGGACTTGCAGGGTGGGTACACTATGAGAGGGGGTGGTGGGGTGGACTTCCAGGGTGGGTATACTATGAGAGGGGGTGGTGGGGTGGACTGGCACGGTGGGTACACTATGAGAGGGGGTGGTGGGGTGGACTTGCAGGGTGGGTACACTATGAGAGGGGGTGGTGGGGTGGACTGGCAGGGTGGGTACACTATGAGAGGGGGTGGTGGCGTGGATTGGCAGGGTGGGTACACTGTGAGAGGGGCTGGTGGGGTGGACTTGCAGGGTGGGTACACTATGAGAGGGGGTGTTGAGGTGGACTGGCAGGGTGGGTACACTATGAGAGGGGGTGGTGGCGTGGACTGGCAGGGTGGGTACACTATGAGAGGGGGTGGTAGGGTGGACTGGCAGGGTGGGTACACTATGAGAGGGGGTGGTGGGGTGGACTTGCAGGGTGGGTAGACTATGAGAGGGGGTGGTGGGGTGGACTGGCATGGTGGGTACACTAGGAGAGGGGGTGGTGGAGTGGACTGGCAGGGTGGGTACACTATGAGAGGGGGTGGTGGCGTGGACTGACAGGGTGGGTACACTATGAGAGGGGGTGGTGGGGTGGACTGGCAGGGTGGGTACACTATGAGAGGGGGTGGTGGGGTGGACTTGCAGGGTGGGTACACTATGAGAGGGGGTGGTGGGGTGGACTGGCAGGGTGGGTACACTATGACAATGGGTGGTGGCGTGGACTGGCAGGGTGGGTACACTATGAGAGGGGGTGGTGGGGTGGACTGGCAGGGTGGGTACACTATGAGAGGGGGTGGTGGGGTGGACTGACAGGGTGGGTACACTATGAGAGGGGGTGGTGGCGTGGACTGGCAGGGTGGGTACACTATGAGAGGGGGTGGTGGCATGGACTGGCAGGGTGGGTACACTATGAGAGGGGGTGGTGGGGTGGACTGGCAGGGTGGGTACACTATGAGAGGGGTTGGTGGGGTGGACTTGCAGGGTGGGTACACTATGAGAGGGGGTGGTGGGGTGGACTTGCAGGGTGGGTACACTATGAGAGGGGATGGTGGGGTGGACTGGCAGGGTGGGTACACTATGAGAGGGGGTGGTGGGGTGGACTTGCAGGGTGGGCACACTATGAGAGGGGGTGGTGGGGTGGACTGGCAGGGTGGGTACACTATGAGAGGGGGTGGTGGCGTGGACTGGCAGGGTGGGTACACTATGAGAGGGGCTGGTGGGGTGGACTTGCAGGGTGGGTACACTATGAGAGGGGGTGGTGGGGTGGACTGGCAGGGTGGGTACACTATGAGAGGGGGTGGTGGCGTGGACTGGCAGGGTGGGTACACTATGAGAGGGGGTGGTGGGGTGGACTGGCAGGGTGGGTACACTATGAGAGGGGGTGGTGGGGTGGACTTGCAGGGTGGGTACACTATGAGAGGGGGTGGTGGGGTGGACTTGCAGGGTGGGTACACTATGAGAGGGGGTGGTGGGGTGGACTTGCAGGGTGGGTACACTATGAGAGGGGCTGGTGGGGTGGACTTGCAGGGTGGGTACACTATGAGAGGGGGTGGTGGGGTGGACTGGCAGGGTGGGTACACTATGAGAGGGGGTGGTGGGGTGGACTGGCAGGGTGGGTACACTATGAGAGGGGGTGGTGGGGTGGACTTGCAAGGTGGGTACACTATGAGAGGGGGTGGTGGGGTGGACTTGCAGGGTGGGTACACTATGAGAGGGGGTGGTAGGGTGGACTTGCAGGGTGGGTACACTATGAGAGGGGGTGGTGGGGTGGACTGGCAGGGTGGGTACACTATGAGAGGGGGTGGTGGCGTGGGTTGGCAGGGTGGGTACACTATGAGAGGGGGTGGTGGGGTGGACTTGCAGGGTGGGTACACTATGAGGGGGGTTGGTGGCGTGGACTGGCAGGGTCGGTACACTATGAGAGGGGGTGGTGGCGTGGACTGGCAGGGTGGGTACACTATGAGAGGGGGTGGTGGGGTGGACTGGCAGGGTGGGTACACTATGAGAGGGGGTGGTGGGGTGGACTGGCAGGGTGGGTAAACTATGAGAGGGGGTGGTGGCGTGGACTGGCAGGGTGGGTACACTATGAGAGGTGGTGGAGGGGTGGACTGGCAGGGTGGGTACACTATGAGAGGGGGTGGTGGCGTGGACTGGCAGGGTGGGTACACTATGAGAGGGGGCGGTGGGGTGGACTGGCAGGGTGGGTACACTATGAGAGGTGGTGGAGGGGTGGACTGACAGGGTGGGTACACTATGAGAGGGGGTGGTGGCGTGGACTGGCAGGGTGGGTACACTATGAGGGAGGGTGGTGGCGTGGACTGGCAGGGTGGGTACACTATGAGAGGGGGTGGTGGCGTGGACTGGCAGGGTGGGTACACTATGAGAGGGGATGGTGGCATGGACTGGCAGGGTGGGTACACTATGAGAGGGGGTGGTGGCGTGGACTTGCAGGGTGGGTACACTATGAGAGGGAGTGGTGGCGTGGACTGACAGGGTGGGTTCACTATGGGAGGGTTTGATGGCGTGGACTGGCAGGTTGGGTACACAATAAGAGGGGGTGGTGGCGTGGACTGACAGGGTGGGTTCACTATGGGAGGGTTTGATGGCGTGGACTGGCATGGTGGGTACACTATGAGAGGGGGTGGTGGCGTGGGTTGGCAGGGTGAGTACACTATGAGAGGGGGTGGTGGTGTGGACTGGCAGGGTGGGTACACTATGAGAGGGGGTGGTGGCGTGGACTGCCAGGGGGGGTACACTATAAGGGGGGGTGGTGGCGTGGACTGACAGGGTGGGTACACTATGGGAGGGGTTGATGGCGTGGACTGGCAGGGTGGGTACACTATGAGAGGGGGTGGTGGCGTGGACTGGCAGGGTGGGTACACTATGAGGGGGGGTGGTGGCGTGGACTGGCAGGGTGGGTACACTATGAGAGGGGGTGGTGGCGTGGACTGGCAGGGTGGGTACACTATGAGAGGGGGTGGTGGCGTGGACTGGCAGGGTGGGTACACTATGGGAGGGGTTGGTGGCGTGGACTGGCAGGGTGGGTACACTATGAGAGGGGGTGGTGGCGTGGACTGACAGGGTGGGTACACTATGAGAGGGGGTGGTGGCGTGGACTGGCAGGGTTGGTACACTATGAGAGGGTGTGGTGGCGTGGACTTGCAGGGTGGGTACACTATGAGAGGGAGTGGTGGCGTGGACTGGCAGGGTGGGTACACTATGAGAGGGGGTGGTGGTGTGGACTGGCAGGGTGGGTACACTATGAGAGGGGGTGGTGGCGTGGACTGGCAGGGTGGGTACACTATGAGAGGGGGTGGTGGCGTGGACTGGCAGGGTGGGTACACTATGAGAGGGGGTGGTGGCGTGGACTGACAGGGTGGGTACACTATGAGAGGGGGTGGTGGCGTGGACTGGCAGGGTTGGTACACTATGAGAGGGGGTGGTGGCGTGGACTTGCAGGGTGGGTACACTATGAGAGGGAGTGGTGGCGTGGACTGGCAGGGTGGGTACACTATGAGAGGGGGTGGTGGTGTGGACTGGCAGGGTGGGTACACTATGAGAGGGGGTGGTGGCGTGGACTGGCAGGGTGGGTACACTATGAGAGGGGGTGGTGGCGTGGACTGGCAGGTTGGGTACACTATAAGAGGGGGTGGTGGCGTGGACTGACAGGGTGGGTACACTATGGGAGGGGTTGATGGCGTGGACTGTCAGGGTGGGTACACTATGAGAGGGGGTGGTGGCGTGGACTGGCAGGTTGGGTACACTATAAGAGGGGGTGGTGGCGTGGTCTGACAGGGTGGGTTCACTATGGGAGGGTTTGATGGCGTGGACTGGCATGGTGGGTACACTATGAGAGGGGGTGGTGGCGTGGGTTGGCAGGGTGAGTACACTATGAGAGGGGGTGGTGGTGTGGACTGGCACGGTGGGTACACTATGAGAGGGGGTGGTGGCGTGGACTGCCAGGGTGGGTACACTATAAGAGGGGGTGGTGGCGTGGACTGACAGGGTGGGTACACTATGGGAGGGGTTGATGGCGTGGACTGGCAGGGTGGGTACACTATGAGAGGGGGTGGTGGCGTGGGTTGGCAGGGTGGGTACACTGTGAGAGGGGGTGGTGGCGTGGACTGACAGGGTGGGTGCGCTATGGGAGGGGGTGATGGCGTGGACTGAATGGGTGGGTACACTATGAGAGGGGGTGTTGGCATGGACTGGCAGGGTGGGTATACTATGAGAGGGGGTGTTGGCAGGGACTGGCATGGTGGTTACACTATGAGAGGGGGTGGTGGTGTGTACTGGCAGGGTGGGTACGCTGTGAGAGGGGGTGGTGGTATGGACTGACAGGGTGGTTACACTATGAGAGGGGTTGTGGCGTGGACTGGCAGGGTGGGTACACTATGAGAGGGGGTGGTGGTGTGAACTGGCAAGGTGGGTACGCTGTGAGAGGGTGTGGTAGCGTGGACTGACAGGGTGGGTGCGCTATGGGAGGGGTTGATGGCGTGGACTGACAGGGTGGGTACACTATGAGAGGGCTGGTGGTGTGGACTGGCAGGGTGGGTACACTATGAGAGGAGGTGGTGGCGTGGACTGGCAGAGTGGGTACACTATGAGAGGGTGCGGTAGCGTGGACTGACAAGGTGGGTGCGCTATGGGAGGGGTTGATGGCGTGGACTGACAGAATGGGTACACTATGAGAGGGGGTGTTGGCATGGACTGGCAGGGTGGGTACACTATGAGAGGGGGTGGTCGCGTGGACTGCCAGGGTGGGTACACTATAAGAGGGGGTGGTGGCGTGGACTGACAGGGTGGGTACACTATGAGAGGGGGTGGTGGTGTGGACTGGCAGGGTGGGTACACTATGAGAGGGGGTGGTGGCGTGGACTGCCAGGGTGGGTACACTATAAGAGGGGGTGGTGGCGTGGACTGACAGGGTGGGTACACTATGGGAGGGGTTAATGGCGTGGACTGACAGGGTGGGTACACTATGAGAGGGGGTGGTGGCGTGGACTGACAGGGTGGGTACACTATGGGAGGGTTTGATGGCGTGGACTGGCAGGGTGGGTACACTATGAGAGGGGGTGGTGGCGTGGGTTGGCAAGGTGGGTACACTGTGAGAGGGGGTGGTGGCGTGGACTGACAGGGTGGGTGCGCTATGGGAGGGGGTGATGGTGTGGACTGAATGGGTGGGTACACTATGAGAGGGGGTGTTGGCATGGACTGGCAGGGTGGGTATACTATGAGAGGGGGTGTTGGCAGGGACTGGCAGGGTGGGTACACTATGAGAGGGGGTGGTGGCGTGGACTGGTAGGGTGGGTACACTATGAGAGGGCGTGGTGGTGTGAACTGCCAAGGTGGGTACACTGTGAGAGGGTGTGGTAGCGTGGACTGACAGGGTGGGTGCGCTATGGGAGGGGTTGATGGCGTGGACTGACAGGGTGGATACACTATGAGAGGGCTGGTGCTGTGGACTGGCAGCGTGGGTACACTATGAGAGGAGGTGGTGGCGTGGACTGGCAGAGTGGGTACACTATGAGAGGGTGCGGTAGCGTGGACTGACAGGGTGGGTGCGCTATTGGAGGGGTTGATGGTGTGGACTGACAGGGTGGGTACACTATGAGAGGGGGTGTTGGCATGGACTGGCAGGGTGGGTACACTATGAGAAGGGGTGGTCGCTTGGACTGCCAGGGTGGGTACACTATAAGAGGGTGTGGTGGCGTGGACTGACAGGGTGGGTACACTATGAGAGGGGGTGGTGGTGTGAACTGGCAGGGTGGGTACCCCGTGAGAGGGGGTGGTGGCGTGGACTGACAGGGTGGGTGCGCTATGGGAGGGGTTGATGGCGTGGACTGACAGGGTGGGTACACTATGAGAGGGGGTGTTGGCATGGACTGGCAGGGTGGGTATACTATGAGAAGGGGTGGTCGCGTGGACTGCCAGGGTGGGTACACTATAAGAGGGGGTGGTGGCGTGGACTGACAGGGTGGGTACACTATGAGAGGGGGTGGTGGTGTGAACTGGCAGGGTGGGTACACTGTGAGAGGGGGTGGTGGCGTGGACTGACAGGGTGGGTGCGCTATGGGAGGGGTTGATGGCGTGGACTGACAGGGTGGGTGCACTATGAGAGGGGGTGTTGGCATGGACTGGCAGGGTGGGTACACTATGAGAGGGGGTGTTGGCATGGACTGGCAGGGTGGGTACACTATGAGAGGGGTTGGTGGTGTGTACTGGCAGGGTGGGTACGCTGTGAGAGGGGGTGGTGGTATGGACTGACAGGGTGGTTACACTATGAGAGGGGTGGTGGCCTGGACTGGCAGGGTGGGTACACTATGAGAGGGGGTGGTGGTGTGAACTGGCAAGGTGGGTACACTGTGAGAGGGTGCGGTAGCGTGGACTGACAGGGTGGGTGCGCTATGGGAGGGGTTGATGGCGTGGACTGACAGGGTGGGTACACTATGAGAGGGCTGGTGGTGTGGACTGGCAGGGTGGGTACACTATGAGAGGGGGTGGTGGTGTGTACTGGCAGGGTGGGTACGCTGTGAGAGGGGGTGGTGGTATGGACTGACAGGGTGGTTACACTATGAGAGGGGTGGTGGCCTGGACTGGCAGGGTGGGTACACTATGAGAGGGGGTGGTGGTGTGGACTGGCAGGGTGGGTACACTATGAGAGGGGGTGGTGGTGTATACTGGCAGGGTGGGTACACTATGAGAGGGGGTGTTGGCATGGACTGGCAGGGTGGGTACACTATGAGAGGGGGTGGTGGTGTGTACTGGCAGGGTGAGTACGCTGTGAGAGGGGGTGGTGGCGTGGACTGATAAGGCTGTCACGTGGTACATTTTACTCTCAGACCTTACTCCCCACCCAGAGGAGGATCACGAGGATTTCCCACATGGCGTCCAGGCCCAACAATACGTAAAATATGTATAAAGTAGTATTTCGACCCGCAAAAAATCTGTAAAGAATACTATATCCACTAGAATAAAATAATGAACACAACACGTATTCGTTGATTTATTTTATAGTACAGTTTAACAATCTTCATGATTCAGCAAGTGCAACATTCGCGGATTTCGCGTTCGGTTTATCTTGATCCGCACATGAGCGTAAATGATGAGTGCGCATGCTCCACATATATGCGCTGATTACTCCGGTCGCATATCCGAACTCAACCCGTTCCACCCCGTGAGTGACGTACGAGTTATTCGAATGCGTGTGATCAGTTTGGGGCTGAGCAAGCCAGGGATTATGCATTGATTATTAGCCGCTGTAGCTATCTCTGCAGAGCTCCCAATGATTCCGTTCTGGGCGGATTTTTTTCCGTTTTTGGCCAGCCAATTCCGCTGTTCCGCGCTGTTTGCAAATCATTCCGTTTTCCAATGGTCTTTGAAACCGCCATAGGGCTATAAAGTCCCGTTCGCTTAGACTTCCGGTTTACTCATTTTGGGGACAAACAAACGAAGCACGTGGTCGGAACGAGTTTAGAATCTCTGCGCACACTGGTATTCTGACTATCTGTGACGTAGGGGTGACGTGTATGTTACACAAAGAGAAAGACTGGGAACCAGACTACCTGCGCAAAAGTCAGGCGCCGAGGGGTGGGTCCTTTAGGGTCGAAATTTATATAATTTATACTATTTAACAAATGAAATCCAAAACTTGCCCCCCCCCCTATCCAGCCTATGTAGATTCGACGCTGAAACCGCCCCCCCCCCCCCATCCAGATTTTCTGGATTCCCCCCTGATGCACTCGATCACCACTCGCTTTTCACGTCTGACTGTCAAAATTACAAACTGCTACAATAAGTTTAATAGGGTGTTGATGAAGCGAAAGCAGGCTTAGCGGTAGTGCTAAATCACCCTAGCCACTGTTGTGTACAGGGTGATAAGTCGACATAGGGAACAAGCAGTCAGCACGGCTATGGTGCTCCACTTATCTACACGATTCAGCAAAATGGGTAGGGTTTCGGGACAGATTGTTAACATTTTTTAAAACTACATACCTTAATTGAGGGGTCCGGCGATATTATGAAGAAATTTGCGCCCTATCGTATTTTATGTGGCCAACTTTTGCAACATACTTCGTGCCGCAATCGCTCCTCGCCGCCATTTGGCTCATGAACATGACTAATTACCGAAAAATGAGGCGACTAGCGACGTCATCTGAACGAGAACCTGACATGACAGGCTAGATTCAACTAAGATGTCATCTACGCTCTGCCTTGTTCGTTCTGAGTCATGTATTTGTTGCCAAACAAGGCGGATATGTGGCTACACAGGTATAGATGAGGTTTACCGCTGTATATATTCCCACTATTGTACAAATTTGGTTGGCGGTTTCCGCCGGTGCCTTGATCCCTAAGAGAGCGGATTTTTGTAATTAAAAAGACAACCCCCCCCCGCCGGGTGAAACCCCCACTCTAGACCAACTGTCTAGAAAAGGGAAAGACTGTCACTCCGCTGTGTGAAGGAAAGTGGCCATATTCCCGGTTTGCTGCCGTTCTTCAGTGCGGAAATAATGATCATTCTGGCGTCTATTTTGTCTAGATATGTTACAAATCTGATTCAGGGATATATGTTGTACAGAATACATAATTTTAAAAGGAATGTCGAACGGGGAGCCGAACAGATCGAACTGTTAAACTGTTCTTAATCTAGTGAAATCAGTGGCGGATCTAGGGTGGGGGGGTAGGGGGGCAAGCCCCCCTTGGGAAGCAGAACATACAACATACATGTTAACATACATGTTAAAGTCCCAAGTCTTCAGAGAGCAACCCCCCCCCCCCCTTGGGAAACTCAACATACACTGTTAAAGTCGGGTTCGCCAAGCCCAAGCGTCCCCCCCCGGTCGCAAGTTTCCCGAGAGAGAGAGCAACACCCGCCACCTGAACATACACTGTTAAAGTCGGCTACTCGGAGCACGCCCTGCCCCCCACCCCACCCCCACCTTGGCAAATTCCTAGATCCGTCCCTGGAAATATAAGCTGTGCTTCCATTACATCATGTAATACTCACAGGAAAGTTTACAGGGACATCTTGTTTGTTTGTTATGTGAGTAATAATACCATATATCCAATCTATCCCCGGCAACAGAAACGTTGAAACCGGACACCTGAACCCAACTCCATAGGCATGCGTGGTAAACGCATGCGAGAATCTGTTTTCTAACCCGTAACACGCAGTGTATATTTTTGACAATATATGTCGATTTTGACAATATATGTCGATTTTTGACAATATATGTCGATTTTTGACGATTTTTGACAATATATGTCGCCTGAAGTATCTGAAACGGTGCATTGGGTTCCAATTTCGTCAATACAAAATCTGACAAAGTGGGCACAATTCTCTTCTCTGGGTATATTAACTTGTCTGCCTCTCTCAATCATAAGTTTACCGCTACTACATTTAAACCAGGTCTTTCTTAACCTTGTACTCGTTACCACCGACAGATATATCGCTGGGTTCAAAAGTCTTATACAGACAATATTCACCAGCTAGTTAAATATTTCCACAAGCATTTGCATACCAATTTTGCAATAAAACATCTGTTAATCTCTGCGTTACTTCCCTCAGGAAGCACAGATGGTCTCCAACTTCTTGATTTAACCAGACAAAACCAAATCCGTATATAAAAAGCCAATTCTTCACTTGCGATGCCCAATTCTTTTTTGTTCTGCCTACAGTATCATGGCCACATAACATAGTAGGAATATAGGTGGCCTTGGTCAGTCTATCTTGTGGCATGTGCAGTAATTTGACCCAACATTTGACTGTAATTGGTAATTTGAAATGTTTTACAGACTCAAAGAGATATAAAACATATGCATCATAATTTTGGAGATACTTTTAGTCTTGATTCTAAAATGTAAAAATCTAAGACGGCGCATGTAAGTATATTGCTTTAAAATATTCCTCCCAGTCTTTAGAGCTTATCGGGTCGCGGGATTGACATATCTCTCCCTTAAACCTTTCACCGTTTCCCCGCGTAGTCGACTATCGTGCATACTATTTCCTAGCTTCTGCTTATTTGCCTCATTAAAGGCTCTTTCTTTCGTACATCAACAAATCTAAGTCTGGGTAACTTATAGTAAAGATATTAGTAGCAAAGATATTAGTACACCAAGATAGGTCATACGGCGATTTCCTTGTAATAGTTGTCTAAAGATTCCGATTAAGGGACGTCTCAACGGGTTGGTTGTGAGAAACAGCCGCTTGGGGGGAGTGGATACACACACGTACGTTCTATTTTTAGAGATGACAAACGGGGATGTGGCAGCTCTCAGAATAGTGCGATTGAAAATGCTAAGGTATAATTTTAATGGCATAATGTTTTTTTATTGATTTAAACCATATATGGTACATGCATACATATAACGATTTTCAACTACACCCGTGGAACACTTAAACACCAGAATATATATAGATCAACACTTAAACACCAAATTATTTATAAATATCTATTCAACTTGACATTAAGGTATAAAAATATGTCGTTTTACTTATTTACATAATTGTCGTGTATGTACTGATATTATGAGCGAAAGGAGAACTTCCATTGGACTATGTTAAGGTGTTTCATTCTACACGGACATACATTGACGTGTACTAAACAACCATTGCTTGACACAACACCTTGGTTACATGAGATGTACGGTTTGATTTAATTATACATAAGACACTGTTGCATTCATCTACACGAGTAACATTTAACAAAATTCAGGGTCATATATAACTTATGGTGATAGGTATACTTGTATTTTGATCAACAAATGTGAAAGGGGGAGAAGAGGTTTGGAATCATAGGGGCTAAATATGAATAATTGTTATCCTGTCCGAAACCAAGATGTTCACAAGTATGTAACAAGATCGTCCAATACCTTACGCACGCCGAAATATAGAAACAATTGTATGAAGATTTCAGTCAGAAATATGGGAATGTGTCTTTTTAATAAGTGGTTTAACAGGCTTAGCTTTCTATGCTCTATACATGTTTTCAAGAGAACGGGAAAAAGTATGTGGTTAAAAGATATTATTGATAATTGAGAAATAGCATTTGGGATTGTATTTATAGCTTGCATACCTGTCGTAGTCTAACAATATCTGAGTGACAGTTGTTTTGTGTACGGCATTATTATAATTCTCTCTCTCTCTATATATATATATATTCTTTCTCCTTTGTCTTTTTTGGTTTCTTTTCTTATAAGCACCGCTTCTGCTTAGTTTGCACATGAAAATGTATTGTACATGTTTTAGATAAAATAAACCTATTATTATTATTATTATTATTACATTCGAAATACATATATCGTTACTTTCATTAGAAGAACACTGCTTGTCCTCACTTGGTCTTCTCGTCATCGGTAATCTGGGACAAGTGGTAGCCATGTGGTGGCAGTAAAGGTCGATGTTGTCTGGTAGGAAGCGTCATGGCGTTCTGATGGAAACATACGGGGCGTGTGCTATAAGTACACCCCCCCCCCCCTGCTCCCCTTCCTATCCCTCCCCATCTACTCACTGACGTGTCTGAACACGTGACTCCCATGTTACACCTGCCCTGTTCAAAATTTCTTGATATCAAGAATTGAATTGTAGATATCAATAAGTGATTTCTTCATATCAAGAATTGATTTCTTGATATCAAGAGTTGATTTCTTGATATCAAGAGTTGATTTCTTGATATCAAGAATTGAATTGTTGATATCAAGAATTGAATTGTTGATATCAAGAATTGTACTGTTGATATCAAGAAATAACGCTCTGTATTCTTGATATCAAGAATTGAATTGTTGAGTTTGTTTGTTAACAGGCAGCAGGCGACTTATCACAACAAACGAAAGAAGCGAAGGCAATTAACACGGCTCAGCTTCACGGCCAATTGGTCGGATACACGAGAGAAAGTGCCACTTGGTTGCAGAAAAGCCGTGTCTGTGTCGGAAAGCAAATGTCGGATTAAAGGGGGCAATTAGCATTGCAAAAATCCGTTACAGGTCGAACTGTGTCGGATAGCGGAGTTTCCGGATTATCGGGTGTCGTTTAAAGGAGGTCTGAAACCGACCGAATTTCATGCATTTCACATTTCAAGAAAAATAATGGGGGAGATGTTGTCTGTGAACATTGCGGTGATTAGTAACGCATTGTTTACCTTCATATTTGTCTCATTTCTGCAGACATCAGCTTCGTTGTTTCGTTGCCATTTGCAATGCCGTCTCACCATGTTCATGTCACAAATATTCTTACTCGTCAGTGTTTTGCATATTTTGCTGACGTCACGCGACTGTTGAGCTCTGCAATTTCTTGAAAACTGGAACGCAAAAGTTGTCATTGATTTTCATGTCAACGTGAATTATAAAGCTCGTCAAAGTCTGATAATTTACAAAGACCAACACGCTTGTGCCACATATGTAGACTGGACAAGTAACAACATAAGCGTTCCTGAGATCGGGTCCTTGATCGCATCCTACATTGATGACATTATAATCCCTACTAAACATGTTGGCAAAGATTTTTTAGATAGTTGGGTTAGAGCGCTCGTCCTGAATATACACTGAGCTATCGGGCCGGCCCCAGATTTTATAGATGTTTAGAACATATCACATATAAACAACACGGCAAGATGCCGTTTACTTATTGGACGATGTATATTTATGATTTATATAATAAGGACATAAATACATTACATATTCATAAACCGATAAATGGTTTAACAGTGATTATGTGTCGTCCGCAGCGCTCGCAGCGAATATCCACTCCGGGCTTCAGAGCCGGATTGAGCAGACCGCCGACCGGGCCACCGACCGGGCCACCGACATCCAATGTCTCGTGGCAGGCAGGCGAGACTTGGTAGCCCACGTGTGCAAGAGCCGACGAGGCTTCAGCGAGATCAGCAGCTACCAACCCCCGATTGCGAAGAAAGGTTTCACAGACCTTTTGAAAGCTCGTCGGCGGGAACCCATAATGCATGGCGTGATCGTCAGCCAGAAGCACAATATCTTCTTCTGTCAGATCCAGAAAACAGGAGTTTTTGCTTCAAGAGAATTTTTCATGAGGGAGAACGGAGGCAATCTGACTCGGTTCGCCAGCTACGGTGAATTTAAAGGTGGGTGAGGCGTTGGGAATGATGCCGTCAACAAATCAGACATAATGTAAATCACGCTTATATCACGTGTGCAAGCGTTATATATATTGGGCTCCATGGCGTTGTACGGGACACAGGAGTACACATAATTAAAGTTACAAATGACCATATCGTGAAGTCAAGGGCACTCTCTGCCTTCAACTCACTCCGCTGGGGGTCCATTATGTCTGTTGTCGCCCACTTTCTCAATATACCTAATAACACACGGTATCAGGCGATGAAAAGAAAGAGTTCAGTCCCAATTATAACTTTTTTGAAAGAGTGTGTTTTTTGCTGTATAAAAATACACATTCGTTATTTTGATGTTTTACTTGAAAAATATAATGTTGCAAGAAATTACAACTGTGTTGACCGTTTTTCAAGAATCTTGAAATTTGCCCCCGGCCGACAGCAGCGGTACAAGCGGAGTTTGCGTAGCGCCGCCGTGCGGGGAGCTGGATCCAAAGGGTCTACAGACCGGAGGAGGGGAGTGGGTGGGGGGGGGGGTATATTTTAAGAATTAATACGGATACCAACTATATATGTATTATATATATATATATATATGTTCTACTTCAGGCCAGTCACTGGAAGGCCGCGGCGTCATGGTGAAGGAGTTTCCCGCTAAAAATGTGAAAGAGGACTACAGTAACTACCGCAAGATGTTGATAATCCGCCATCCGTTACAACGTATGGTGGCCGCCTACTACCAAGTGGTTGTCTTGGGCGTCGGAGGCGGGCATCTGAAGAACTTCGCAGACTTTATCGTCAGGGGTGTTCTCAACCCAGACTGGTTCGACGTTCACGTCATCCCAGCCCACGAAGCCTGTTTCCCGTGCTACATCCACTATGACGTCATACTACGAACGGAAACGCTAGATGAGGAGTTCCCCGCTCTAAGCGCCAGCCTCGGTTTGGGAACGGGGGTGGCCTTTGGCGCGAGCCACATCAACCCCAACTTCAAATCGAATTCCACGTTTAAATACGATCCAATATTACAGAATTTCGAGAAGGATCACCCAGAGTTGTTCCAGAAGGTTCTGGACAAGTATTCGATGGACATGGAATTGTTTGGATATAGTTGGGAGAACCACAAGAGCGGAATTAAGGAAAGTGTTGCGACTTGTCCATGAAAAGCGAGGTAGGGGTCCAGGGGCGGATCGAGTAATTTGAAAGGGGGGGGGGGGGGGGTCCACTGAAACTTGCGACCGGGAGGAGGGATTTAGCCGCCTCCGCTAGCGTTCTTCCTCCAAAAAAGGGGACGGGGGGGGGGCTCACGCTTCAGATGGTCAGAAAAAAGGATGTGAAGATGGAGATGTTGACTGATGAAACAGCATCGTAACGGTATGGTGAGACTCACCGACATACTATCTACTATTACTACTATCACGTTCGAAAGAAAACAACTTAGAGTGGCGTTTTGGAGGAGAAATTATGTTTGGGTTAGCGTGGTCAGTGTCTGCTCAACGCTTTTCTTTGAACCGATTAGAAATGGGGGTCCAAATATCCAATCGATATAGAAACGTATGTCCCGTCTGCAAAAGCCATTGGGGTAGATTGCATCATGACCGAGGCGAACCATTATAATTGAGCCTTCATCGCCAGAATGAACCTTGGGCGTTTTTCCGGAAGATAATAGCGCGCGCAAGCGAGCTCTTAAAGTAACATGCAAGCATATTTGAAGTCCATTTGAAGCATAGGCTTAGGACTTTCATTTCGCGTAACAACCCCCATGAGATGTTTTCGAGTTCGGAGTAAATATCGGCTGTACATAAATATATTCAAGCAAAGAGAGGTCGACGCCCATTCTGTCATGTCTTTAGTAATTAAATCAGCTGCCCCACAAAATTAACAAATAAATGATTCAATGTTAACACTGGATGTATACTTAAAATTAAAGTTAATTTATCAGCGGCGCGCTTAATGTCGGTTGCTCTTGGTGACCGCCCATCAGCTGCTAGACTCTGCCTCGGCTATCATACTGAGTAGTTGTGACGCTAAAGTGTTATAAAAATGACGTCACAATGAGAGTTCCTAAGCAACCGAATGAGCCACCAGCACCTGCATTGTATACGTCATCCTGCCAAAGATATGCATTATGGCAAGCCGAAGTGGGATTTATTTTGAATAATCATCTAGATGTATCCCCTCGGAATATCTGAATTAATCATAATGCGCTCGCATATTTTAGGTAGCACCTATTCATATTACCCCGTGAGATCTGTCTTCTGACGGCAGGCATAAGTTTGATGTACTGCATGGTCGATCTGCTTTGTAAGAAGAGGTAACATTTTGCTCGCTCACATGAATGTATCACATACTTTGCAGCGATACTAATTCTCAGTAGGGGCTTAAATTGAAACCATATAGTATTTTAATTAGTCACTAAACCCACTAAAAGTTTATCCACCTCCATGAACTGACCGACTGCAGATTATGTGCTGTTCTGACTTGTTGGTGCAGAAGGAATATGAGTTCTGTCGAATCTAAAGATATGGGGTCAATATTTGGTTGAACTCAATTATAAGGCAATTCTTCATATTTATCTTGTTCTATGAATATAAAAACCGAGAATATAGCTACGAGTGATTACATAGCATTTGCAGTAGCAGTTCATGCTTTATTTGCTTTGTTAGTTGTATTGCATAGCGCATATGTCGCATCTTAAAATATTGATATAGATGTACCACTGGCGTGTTTTGAATGTAAACAAATAATTTTGACATTTGTAACAACTCTAATAATAATAATGCTTGTCTGATTTCTGAGCGCGATTTATATAGTCTGCTGCACCAGAATGATCCTCTCCCCAAATAAATACGCTCCGTTTAAACTCTGTAATTTTTTTTTCGCAATAAACTTAAGACACAAAAGCGATCAGATCAGCACATTTCACATGTATTTACTATACCCATAAGGCACTAGAACGAGATCTAAAAAAGGTCCAAAACGGCAAGACAAGACATTGAGAATTATTACGTCAATATAATGGCATGTCAATATGTCAAGTAAGTGACATTTGAATGCGCCGAGACAATTTCATCAATACGTCGAGACAATGACATTAATACGTCAAGACAATGACATTAATACGACGAGAAAATGACAATAATACGCCGAGACAATGACATCAATACGCCTAGACAATGACGTCAATACGCCGAGACAATGACATCAATACGTCGGGACAATGACATCAATACGTCAAGACAATAACATCAATACGTCGAGACCATGACATCAATACACCTAGACAATGGCGTCAATACGCCGAGACAATGACATCAATATGCCGAGACAATGACGTCAATAGACCGAGACAATGACATCAATACGTCGGGACAATGACATCAATACGCCGAGACAATGACATCAATACGCCGAGACAATGACACCAATACGCCGAGACAATGACATCAATACGCCGAGACAATGACGTCAATACGCCGAGACAATGACATCAATACGCCGAGACAATGAACCAATACGCCGAGACAATGACATCAATACGCCGAGACAATGAACCAATACGCCGAGACAATGACATCAATATGCCGAGACAATGACATCAATACGCCGAGACAATGACATTGAAACGCCAAGACAATGACATCAATACGCCGAGACAATGACATCAATACGCCTCGATAATGACATCAATACGCCGAGACAATGACATCAATACGCCGAGACAATGTCATCAATACGCCTAGATAATGACATCAATACGCCGAGACAATGAACCAATACGCCGGGACAATGAACCAATACGCCGAGACAATGACATTATAACGCCAAGACAATGACATCAATACGCCGAGACAATGACATCAATACGTGGGGACAATGACATCAATACGCCGAGACAATGACATCAATACGCAGAGACAATGACATCAATACGCTGAGACAATGAACCAATACGCCGGGACAATGAACCAATACGCCGAGATAATGACATTATAACGCCAAGACAATGACATCAATACGCCGAGACAATGACATCAATACGTCGGGACAATGACATCAATACGCCGAGACAATGGCATCAATACGCCGCGACAATGAACGAATACGCCGAGACCATGACATTATAACGCCAAGACAATGACATCAATACGCCTAGACAATGACATCAATACGTCGGGACAATGACATCAATACGGCTAGACAATGACATCGATACGCCGAGACAATGACATCAATACGCCGAGACAATGGCACCAATACGCCGAGACAATGACATTAGAGCGCCGAGACAATGACGTCAATACGCCAAGACAATGATTCCAATACGCCTAGACAATGGCGTGAATACGCCGAGGCTACGACACCAATACGCCGAGACAATTACATCAATACGGCGAGACAATGAACCACTACGCCGAGACAATGACATCAATATGCCGAGACAATGACGTCAATAGGCCGAGACAATGACATCAATACGCCGAGACAATGACATCAATACGCCTAGACAATGGCACCAATACGCCGAGACGATGACACCAATACGCCGAGACAATGACATCAATACGCCCAGACAATGACATCAATACGTCCCGACAATGACATCAATACGCCGAGACAATGACATCAATACGCCGAGACAATGACATCAATAGGCCAAGACAATGACATCAATACGCCGAGACAATGACGTCAATACGCCGAGACAATGACATCAATACGCCTAGACAATGACATCAATACGCCGAGACAATGACATCAATACGCCAAGACAATGACATCAATACGCCCAGACAATGACATCAATACGCCGAGACAATGACGTCAATACGCCGAGACAATGACATCAGTACGCCGAGACAATGACATCAATACGCCGAGACAATGACATCAATACGCCGAGACAATGACATCAATAGGCCAAGACAATGACATCAATACGCCGAGACAATGACGTCAATACGCCGAGACAATGACATCAATACGCCTAGACAATGACATCAATACGCCGAGACAATGACATCAATACGCCGAGACAATGACATCAATACGCCGAGACAATGACATCAATACGCCAAGACAATGACATCAATACGCCCAGACAATGACATCAATACGCCGAGACAATGACATCAATACGCCGAGACAATGACATCAATACGCCGAGACAATGACGTCAATACGCCGAGACAATGTCACCAATACGCCGAGACAATGACATCAATACGCCGAGACAATGTCACCAATACGCCGAGACAATGACATCAATACGCCGAGACAATGACGTCAATACGCCGAGACAATGTCACCAATACGCCGAGACAATGACATCAATACGCCGAGACAATGACATCAATACGCCGAGACAATGAACCAATACGCCGAGACAATGACATCAATATGCCGAGACAATGACGTCAATAGGCCGAGACAATGATATTAATACGCCAAGACAATGACATCAATACGCCTAGACAATGGCACCAATACGCCGAGACAATGACATCAATACGACGAGACAATGACGTCAATACGCCGAGACAATGTCACCAATACGCCGAGACAATGACATCAATACGCCGAGACAATGACATCAATACGCCGAGACAATGAACCAATACGCCGAGACAATGACATCAATATGCCGAGACAATGACGTCAATAGGCCGAGACAATGATATTAATACGCCAAGACAATGACATCAATACGCCTAGACAATGGCACCAATACGCCGAGACAATGACATCAATACGACGAGACAATGACATCAATATGCCGAGACAATGACATCAATACGCCGAGACAATGACATCAATATGCCGTGGCTACGACCCCAATACGCCAAGACAATCACATCAATACGCCGAGACAATGACATCAATACGCCGAGACAATGACATCAATACGTCCCGACAATGACATCAATACGCCGAGACAATGACATCGATACGCCGAGACAATGACATCAATACGCCGAGACAATGGCACCAATACGCCGAGACAATGACATTATAGCGCCGAGACAATGACGTCAATACGCCAAGACAATGATTCCAATACGCCTAGACAATGGCGTGAATACGCCGAGGCTACGACTCCAATACGCCGAGACAATGACATCAATACGCCGAGACAATGACATCAATACGCCAAGACAATGACATCAATACGCCCAGACAATGACATCAATACGCCGAGACAATGACATCAATACGCCGAGACAATGACATCAATACGCCGAGACAATGACGTCAATACGCCAAGACAATGACATCAATACGCCCAGACAATGACATCAATACGCCGAGACAATGACATCAATACGCCGAGACAATGACATCAATACGCCGAGACAATGACGTCAATACGCCGAGACAATGTCACCAATACGCCGAGACAATGACATCAATACGCCGAGACAATGACATCAATACGCCGAGGCAATGACATCAATACGCCAAGACAATGACATCGATACGCCGAGACAATCTGTTTAGTTTAAAAACGGTAAGTTTATTATTGCCGCATTTAGCAGAAGGGAAAAACAGGGCTATCAATGATGTGGTTGAGTTGATTATTGTATTGGATCGTTGTGTTTGTGTTTTTAAGCTTAATGTTTTTGTAATTTGTACCCTTCAACGATGGCCCAAGACTAAAAGTGCTTCAGGTTAAGAAACTAAAGTCAGACGTTATGATCAGAGCCTGTGACGACCGACTTTGCTCCCAATGTTCAGCATACAACGATGAATGTCTGACGTCGCACACGGTGCCTGACTGGGATGCCGTAGCCGGGGGTCGGACACCAAGGGTGCCATCGGAACCCACTAGAGACGACACACCAACCACCGCTACGGATAACTCCGCGACGGCCACTGAGACACGTGACAGGTCAGACGAGGCTCCGGTTCCTACAATATGCGACCATGTCCTTTCCTATATCGTAGGGCATCTCCACCAACGCCCCAGGGAACAAATAAAAACTGTCATTACATCCCACTTTTCAAGGACTGAAATTTCGAATGCCAAGGGGACGCTATGGGTGTCCTGCAGGGCGGAGTGAAGTGGGACGCCGGACACCGGAGACGCGGGAAGCGAGTGAAGTTAGACACGGGACACCGGAGACGCGGGAGGCAATATGCCATATGAGAAACAGGCACTGGGGGTGGGGAGCGCGGGACGGGGCCACGGAGGAATGGAGGGACAAACTAATATGCAGCTTGTAACCAAGAGAATTTGTATATAAGATATTGTATATAAGATCTCAGAGCAGCCTTTCATCCGTTCGGCGGTGTATATAACAACGAGTATTTATCTATTGTCCAATTAGTTCCCGACTTTTCTCAAACATGACCGGCATCAGAAGCAGGCTCATTAGAACCCCTGACTACCATGGACATTTCAGCCTGGCACAAAGTCTCATACAGGAGATGTGGCCAAGAGAACATGGTCAGGCTTCATATATTCGGCGTTCTTTTATGAATTGTTCTTGCGTCCATTTGGTTCCCGACTTTTGCGAATCAAGTCCTGTATCAGAAGAACGCTTATTAGAACCTCTTACTACCATGCACATTTTAGCCTGGCACAAAGTCTTCTAAATAAGGTTTATGCTTGCCGTTCGCTTAGGGATTAAGGATTGTGACTAACCGAAGCTCGTTGCCGAACAGAAACACACGAAGACTCTCCAATGGCGTAAATGGTCATTTATTAATGACAATCAATAAAAATATTACGTAACTTGATAAAAGTTACGCAATATTTTAATAATTATAGCGTAACTTGCCTATAAAATATATTACGCAATCTTATATTAAGAGTTACGTAATATGTACATAACTTACGCAAGTTACGTATAACCGGCCGGTAAACTGTACGGCAAGGTGGGGGACAAAACGCCACACAAATCAAACTAGATTTGTCAAGCGTAGCTTGAGAGGGAAGACGAAAATCGGGGTATAGGTGCAACTGACCTTGACCCGATAACTACGAAAGGTCGCAGATAAAGTTCAGAGGCCGTATTAATAAACCCGCGTATAACATAGCTGGGGGATAGCGAGAACGTATGAATCTCAAAAGAAGTCACTGAGCGTCAAACCCGTACCGAACGAGGTCTATTGCGAAATCGGTCACCGTGCTTCACAATGGGATTGGCCATGTTAAAGTAAGATTATTTTTTGCGTCGTAACTACCGGTTCGATTTCGATGGGATTTGGCACACATGATGTCAGTAATATTAGGACATATTCCACCACACATATTTAATCTAACTACATGCATTTTGTCACATCGGTTTTTGTATCATTTTCGTTAAGTAAAAATTTGATCATCTAATAACTCAAAAACTTTAAATATGGATGCATGACGGAATATGAGTCAGATTAACACCTCCATCTTCAGCCTCCTGTGCCAATATTAACGGAGTTACTGCTAAAATCATGTTTCGTGACCTTGACCTTGATTTGACCTTGACCTTTTATGCGTGACCTGGATAAGTATCGTCATCTGACCCTAAATACTAATATTATGTCCTATGCAAAGCGTCGTTTGTCTCACTTGTACCCTTCATGGAGAAATTGAGGAGTCATTTTCCCGCCAAAATCCTCTCATAGGGTTCAATGTTAAAGTTTAAGAATTTTTTGCATGAAAACTATTCGGGCGATTTGCAAAATTTAAAAACGACATACAAGGTACTGATAGGCCTAATGCGTGAAATAATTGGCAGCGCGAATAAATGGAAACTGTGAACGTTATAGCGACTTGTCCGATTTTTGGTCCTATCTATCAATGGTTAAGCGAATTTCAAAAAATTCCTGTGACCTTGAAATTTGACCTACATTGCCCATCTGATAATTGGGCCTGACGATGGCCACTCCGCATCTTTTTGTGAATTTGGAAGTCGACATCGTGAGGCGTTGGAGAGACAATGCGTGACAAGACAAACAGACAGACAGACAGACAGACAGACAGACTAGATTTGTCAAGCGTAGCTTGAGAGGGAAGACGAAAATCGGGGTATAGGTGCAACTGACCTTGACCCGATAACTATGAAAGGTCGCAGATAAAGTTCAGAGGCCGTATTAATAAACCCGCGTATAACATAGCTGGAGGATAGCGAGAACGTATGAATCTCAAAAAAAGTCACTGAGCGTCAAACCCGTACCGAACGAGGTCTATTGCGAAATCGGTCACCGCGCTGGCAGTCATTTGGCCTGTCGATGCTTCACAATGGGATTGGCCATGTTAAAGTAAGATTATTTTTTTGCGTCATAACTACCGGTTCGATTTCGATGGGATTTGGCACACATGATGTCAGTAATATTAGGACATATTCCACCACACATATTTAATCTAACTACATGCATGTTGTCACATCGGTTTTTGTATCATTTTCGTTAAGTGAAAATCAGATCATCTAATAACTCGAAAACTATAAATGTGACGTGAAATCTGAGACACATTTCCTTTGCGCCTCACTCTGAGGAATACTCTGAAACAAACCGCGGATCTCTAGACCCAATATTAACGGAGTTACTGCTAAAATCATGTTCCGTGACCTTGACCTTGATTTGACCTTGACCTTTTATGCGTGACCTGGATCAATATCGTCATCCGACCCTAAATACTAATCTTATGTCCTATGCAAAGCGTCGTTTGTCTCACTTGTACCCTTCATGGAGAAATTGAGGAGCCATTTTCCCGCCAAAATCCTCTCATAGGGGTCAATGTTAAAGTTTAAGAATTTTTTGCATAAAAACTATTCGGGCGATTTGCAAAATTTAAAGACGACATACAAGGTACTGATAGGCCTAATGCGTGAAATAATTTGCAGCGCGAATAAATGGAAACTGTGAACGTTATAGCGACTTGTCCGATTTTTGGTCCTATCTATCAATGGTTAAGCGAATTTCAAAAAATTCCTGTGACCTTGAAATTTGACCTACATTGCCCATCTGATAACTGGGCCTGACGATGGCCACTCCGCATCTTTTGGTGAATTTGGAAGTCGATATCGTGAGGCGTTGGAGAGATAATGCGTGACAAGACAAACAGACAGACAGACAAACCGAACACACCGACATAAGACGAAAATCGCAGATTTTCGTCTTAACAAACCGAACACACCGACATAAGACGAAAATCGCAGATGTTCGTCTTAACAAAAACAAGACACACTACAATTTAAACAAATAAAGCTAACTAGTGACAAACCCACATCAAAAGCTATCAGGGAGCCGGCTGGGGATGGTGGATGACTGAAGTTTTCGCCTGGCTCTGGAGCAGGATTTATCAGAAAGAGGCCGGACTGATATATCTGTATCTATACTTTAAGATGCGACATATGTGCTATGCAATACAACTAAAAAAGCAAACAAAGCATTAAATGAACGGTGTTACTGCAAATGCTAAATAATCACTCTTAGCTATGTGCCTGGTTTTATTATGCATAGGACATGATAAATATGGAGAATTGCCTTCTATATACCAAATATTGATCCCATATCTTTAGTCCCTTTCTGACATGGCCATCCAGCAAAACGATCGTTGAAACAAGATTCGACAGATCTCATATTCCTGCTGCACCAATAAGACACAATAACACTTAATCTCCAGTCGGTCAGTTAAAATGGCGGTGGATACATTTTTAGTGAGTTTAGTGACTAATTAAAACACTATATGGTTTCAAGCCCCTATTGAGAATTTTTATCGCTGCAAAGCATGTGGTACATCTGCATTAGCTTTTTGATAGAGTAACATTTTTGTGAGCGAGCAAAATGTTACCTCTTTATACACAGTAGATCGACCATGCAATACATCAAACTTATGCCTGCTGTCAGAAGAGAGATCTCACAGGGTATTATCCTCCGGAAAAACACCGACGGCTAATTCTAGCGATGAAAGCCCAATTATAGTTGTTCGCCTCGTTCATGATGCAATCTACCCCAATGGCTTTTGCAGACGGGACATACGTTTCTATATCGATTGGATATTTGGACCCCCATTTCTAATCGATTCAAAGAAAAGCGTTGAGCAGACACTGACCACGCTAGCCCAAGCATAATTTCTCCTCCAAAACGCCACTGTAAGTAGTTTTTTTCCGTTAGTGGTAGTAGTAGTAGTAGATAGTATGTCGGTGAGTCTCACCATACCTTTATGATGTGACTGATGACACAGCACCTTAATCAAACCAAACTTAAAGGAACACAGATTGCTAGTACTTATCTGAACAACAGTTATTTTTCAAACTGAAATGGATTTTTAGTTGTAAGATCTTTGAAGAGAAAAATACAATGTGCCTGAATAGACATTCAGATCGTTGACATATTTTAAGTCATAAAACTTTTTCTAAAAAGCAAAAAGACATTGCAAAATATATCATAAAGATTAAGCAGTCAACAAGAGATCTCAACTCTCCTGTCCCGTCCTGTTCCAAATACCGTGTCTGTTTAAGAAATGTCTATGTGTCGGAAAGGACATCATTTTGACGGAAATTTGAGTGTGTTCAGAGTTTTATAACTCTTGTATGGTATGTACTTTTATCGGGGACTTTTTTTTTTCTTTTGAGGACTCCTTCCAATAAGGGACTTTTAATCAATCCATAAGTAGTTAAAAATCAATAGGTAATTATCAGATAAGATCAAGTCGGAAAGGACTTTTTATTTGACCGAAAATTCATGTTTTGTGGAAACCCATTTTTTGTGGCAAGTTGGCTTATATGTAATGTTAAATGATCATCAGAGGCAAAAATATAAATTACACTGTGGAAAGCGATGTCAATCTCAACCTATAATTTGAAAATAGTGATTTGTGTGATCATCTAGATCAATTTTGTAAGAAATGAGACAAAAAAGTTGCTGTTTTCAAGACCAAAATGACTATATCTCTGGACTCGAAGGAGATCGTATTATTCTGTCTTTTGTTTGCATGTGTTTGTACAAGGTACCAGTTGGTTCAATACCACATTGCCAGCCCTTGCGTACAGTTATTTTGTAAATACACCAACTGATGTCCAATTCCAGAGGTGCCTATGAATGTAAAACTGCCCATATCAAGAAATCAATTATTGATATCTACAATTCAATTCTTGATATCAAAAAATGTTGAACAAGGCAGGTGTAACATGGGAGTCACGTGTTCAGACACGTCAGTGAGTAGATGGGAAGGGATAGGAAGGGGAGCAGGCGAGAGGGGGGGGTACTTATAGCACACACCCCAGTATGTTTCCATCAGAACGCCATGACGCTTCCTACCAGACAACATCGACCTTTACTGCCACCACATGGCTACCACTCGTCCCAGATTACCGATGACGAAAAGAACAAGTGAGGACAAGCAGTGTTCTTCTAATGAAAGTAACGATAAATGTATTTCGAATGTAATAATAATAGGTTTATTTCATCTAAAAAACATGTACAATACATTTTCATGTGCAAACTAAGCAGAAGCGGTGCTTATAAGAAAAGAAACCCAAAAAGACAAACAATTTATGTATATATATATATATATATATATATATATATATATATATATATATATATATACGAAAATACCATATAGAAATTCTATAAACAAAAATCTCACGGTTTCTATCGATTTTTCTTTTCATATTATAAACGTTTTCCTTTAGAGTTTCCATAGAATTTTCATAGAATTTCCAGTCTTCATAGAATTTCCATAGAATTTCCATAGAGTCTTTCATAGAATTTTCATAGTCTTCATAGAATTTCCATAGAATTTTCATAGTCTTCATAAAATTTCCATAGAATTTCCATAGTCTTCATAGAATTTCCATAGAGTTTTTATAGAATTTCCATAGAGTTCATAGAATTTCCATATAATTTACATAGTCTTCATAGAATTTTCGTAGAATCTTCATAGAATTTTCATAGTCTTCATAGAATTTTCATAGTCTTCATAGAATTTCCATAGAATTTCCATAGAATCTTCATCGAATTTCTATAGTCTTCACAGAATTTCCATAGAATTTCCATCGAGTTTTCATAGAGCTTCCGATGGCCTCCCTATTGTAGTGATTAGCGTACTCGACCGCAGATCAATAGGTTCTGGGTTCAAATCCGGGCTCGGGCACATAATCTGGGGCATGTTTCATTCCTTCATCCTTCATCGTCCCGAAGGTTCCATGGCCCGATTTAGCCTTCATGTGCACAAAAGTGGCCTAAACCACCAACATTTCATAGAATTTCCATAGAAAGTTTCCAAAGAAAGCGCACGTCGCGGCAGTGCATGGTACAGAGTTCAAGGTCGCCATGGGTGAGTCCAACATTAGCTCCGTCTCGGCTGAACGGGCAAGGCAGTTGGGCAGACCTTCACATCTCATGCTGCTAATGTGATTGTTCAAAAGATTGGCTCCGCCGCTACTCTCACTTCGCAGCAGGTAACCGGTGCGAAAGTCAATTTGCCGGCAAGGCTTCCAACGTTCCTTAAATGCGAAGTTTTAAATCTTCGAATATCACCTTATATAGTGCCGTGCCGTGCCGTGCCGTGCCACAGAAAACGTACGTGTGTTAAATGCAGAGCTCGTTGTTGTGCGTTCCGTCAGTGGTAAAACTGGTATGGAAACTATTTAAACTCGATGGAGACTATGGCAACTCCATAGAAAATTATATGAAAACTCTATGAAAATTCTATAAAAACTCTATAGGAAAACATTCATAGTTTCCATAGAAAAATCGATAGAAACCTTTAGAATGGTTTTTAGTGAAATTCTGTAAGATATTTGCCTACGGGGTGTAATGATGTCGGATAAACTTAATGCTATGATTCGCATATCCTTTCACATAGTAGTCCGGGCAACCTAGGGATATACTCAAAAACAAATTGCAATAGTAATCAAACCTGTTTTTTTCTTATTCCATATGTATCTAGTTTTGGTGTTTCCAAAATCTACCAAAATCAATTTATCAAACATATTTTTAATGGGGTGGCTTAATTACTTTATCTTACTAACCCCACAAGAAGCAATGTATTTTTACAGAATCGAAATGATGGAGAGTTATTTAATCTACAAAATGCAAAAAATATAGATAAAATATCTTGTATATTAGTTTTTAGGTTTTTAGGACATTTTAAAGTAGGAACCTATTTTCATGGTTTCCGGCTGTAGATCGACGCAGTGTATTTGCATGGCGAGCCGGATGGGGCATGGGGCTCCGGTTGGACAGACTTTTCGATACATGAATAAAATACGTATGTAGGAGGGGAAGGGGTTGGGGGGGGGGGGTTAAGAAATGACAAGCTTTCTTCCTCCACGACCAACAATGTATATTTCATCTCTATCAAATGTGAAATTTCAAGGGAGAAGGGGGGGGGGGGTAGGGAGTTTAAGGAGTAAGTAGAGGGGACACACTCCAAGCTAGGGGAGGGCAGACACTCCAAGTTCGGATGGTAATCCCGGTGTTATTGGAGGGAAGACACTCAAAGTCGGGGCCAAACCCCAAGTCAAGGGAGGGAAGACATTCAACATTCGGGTGATGCCCTAAGATACAAGAGCGGAGACACTTCAAATTGGGGCTCTACCCCAAGCTAGGAAACGGGAGACACCCCAAGTTATGGAAGGTTAGACACCTCGAACTAGGGGAGGGAAGACACTTAAAGTTGGGGTGGTAGCCGAACTTAGGGGGTAGGGAGAGATTCAATATTCGGATGGATATCTGTTACGGGGGGTCGTATGCTGACACGTGCGGGAGGGGCGGTACACAAGCCAAGTTCTGGCAAGTTCTCCCAAGTTAAGAGAGAGGAAACACCCTGGGTTAGGGGAGGGAACACACCCCAAGTTGGCGTGGTGCCCCAAAATGGGGGAGACACCTCAAGTTAGGGGAGGGGAGATAACTGAAGTTAAGGGAGGGGGAAAACCCAATTTCGGGTAGTACCCCAAGTTTGGGGAGGAAAAACACTCCAACTTAGGGAAGGGGAGACACTCAAATATTAGGGGAGGGGAGGCACCACAAATTAGGAGAGGGAAGGCAACCCAAATTGGGGTGGTACTCCAAGTTAGGAGAGGGGAAATACCCCAATATAGCAATCGCGAGACACCCCAAGTAGGGGCGGTGCTTCAAGTTTGGGGAGGGGAGATACCCCAAGTAGGGGCGGTGCTTCAAGTTTGGGGAGGAGAGATACCCCAAGTTAGGGGAGGGGAGACGCCCCAAATTAGGGGCGGGAAGACACCCCAGGTTGGTGTGGTTCCTCAAGTTTGGGAAGGGGAGAGGCCTCCAGTTTGGGCAGGGGAGAGGCCTCAAGTAATAGAAGGGGAGACAAAGTTAGGGTGGTATCCTCAAGTAAGGGTAGGGTAGACACCCTAAGTTAGAAGAAGGTAGACACCATAAATTAGAAGCGGGGGGACACCACAATTTAGGGGAGGGGCGACATTCAAAGTTTGAGTGATACCCAAAGGTACGGGAAGGTAGACACCCCAAGTTAGGGGTGAGGAGACTCCCCAGTTAGGGGAGGGGAGACACCCCAAGTTGGCACCCTTGATTTGCGTAGAGGTTTCACTTATTAAAAGTTAAACGTTGCAGATAGAAATGAATCAAACCGGTATTGGTGACGGTGAAACTGCAAATGATGATCGATCGATCGAGGCACCCCCCGATCCCTTTTAACAAACACAGATTAACAATGCCTATCTAGACCGGTATATATAGTCGATTCAATTGTGGAAATCGGACAATTTTATTGAAAAGTTACAGACGGTGTGTGTCGACAGTCGGAAAACCGGGAGACAGGTCCCTCGTTAAAAAAACATGTAGAAACTTTAATATTAAAGATATTTTATTTTTGTTCGTTGTATTTAGTAGACGAAATGACACTCCATTAAATATAGTAGGCGAAGGGTACGCAGGTCTAAATTCGTGTTCGGACAAATACGTAATCCATTCTGGTGTTACGGGGGTAGGGTAAACTACCCGCGTAAAACTTCCAATGAATAGAGTTAGGTAGATTTTAAAAATGATATTAAAAATACATAAGGAATGAGAACAAATAGGTTTGATTACTATTGCAATTTGTTTCGGGTTGACACCTTCACAGGCTGCCCGGGCTATAAAGAATGTTTTCTATAGAAATATGTGTTTACGTTCTATAGAAAATAATTGTTCTATAGAATTATGTACAAACGTTCTATAGAAAATCATATTTCTATAGATTTGTCTATAGAAATTCTATGGAGTTCTATAAAACGTTTTGCTACGGGTTGACTGCATCCACCTCCAAGAACCCCTGTCTCTATTACCATGAATGACATTGTTTACGAAAAGGGGGGGGGGGCGGCGAAACGATAACATCAAATGGTGTCCATATTAGTTTTAATACATTTATCCTCTGCTACCAGCGAGCCGCTCTAAGCGCCTCCTGTCAACAACAGTAACCCTGTTACAGTCACGCTAAACCCGGCCCTTACTACCGTATATCTAGTAGTACGTCCCCTTAAACTTCCTCGTACGACACATGACAAGTTCAAACATGCCCAAACCACAGAGCAGGGGTGGAGGATGGATGGGTTCGGGTGGTGAGACGAAGTAAGGAGAGCCAGCCAACGTCGGAGACTCTGACAGGTGTACGTTGATGTCCGAGAGTGCCCCTCAACCAGTTACCAGTTACGTCAAGCGTCACGGTATTGGCGCAGAGGTCGGGGGACGCGATCGAACATCATCCAGAGGAGGGTGGCCGGTTTTTACGAAGAAAGACATGGGATTTTTATCCTGCGACCACACAGACATGGCCACAGCAGGGCTACGAAATAGAGCACTCAATGCGAGCGCTCTAGCCCACTGAGCTGTCGCGCCGGCCCCTTACGAAGGCTTGAAGATGATTGGTAGGGGAAAGGGGGGGGGGGGCAGTGTTGGAGGGGCGGAGTCGATACCGGTGGATGACGCGGTTGGGAGAATAAAGAGCCTGATAACGGGGTCCATTAATTAATTTTTAATGTAACTGGTAGAGTTAAACATGTAAACACACCCATTCGTTACATTTTGACGCCATGCAATGACCTCACTCCGCGATGGTGCAATACCTCGTTTGGATGCGAAGGTGTGTGTGGGGGGGGGGGGAGGGGTGGGGGGCTGATGGAGCAAGGGGAGGGGTGAAGCAAGGAGGCAGGGTGAAGCATGAGGGGACGGTGGGACGGCGGCCGAAGGGGGTGGGGGGGAGGGGTGTAGGCAATGCAGATGAGGGAGGGCGTGGGGTGGCAAGGCGTGAAGGCTGGAGTGGGGTGGGGCGCGATTCATGACCACTTTTGGTGGTGGTAGGGGGCGACGGGACGTCTGCGGCGCGAACCGGGGTATCAAAAAGCTCCCGATATGCTACTTGTATGGACTTGTTAGCCGAACTTAGAATTGTTAATGTACGCAGGGAGAAAGAAAGAGCCTTTAATGAGGCAAATAAGCAGAAGCTACAAAATAGTATGCACGATAGTCGACTACGCTGGAGAACGGTGAAAAGGTATAAGGGAGAGATATCTCAATCGCGCGACCCGATAAGCTCTAAAGACTGGGAGGAATATTTTAAAGCAATATACTTACATGCGCCATCTTAGATCGTTAACATTTTAGAATCAAGACTAAATGTATCTCAAGAATTATGATGCATATGTTTTATATTTCTTTGAGTCTATAAAACAAACATTTCAACATAAAAATTACAGTCAAATGTTGGGTCAAATTACTGCACATGCCACAAGATAGACTGACCAAGGCCACCTATACAATGTTATGTGGCCATGATAGTGTAGGCAGAACAAAAAAGAATTGGGCATCGCAAGTGAAGAATTGACTTTTTATATACGGATTTGGTTTTGTCTGGTTAAGTCAAGAAGTTGGGGACCATCTGTACTTTATGAGGGAAGTTACGCAGCGATTAACAGATGCTTTATCGCAAAATTGGTATGCAAATGCTTGTGAAAATATTTAACTAGCTGGCGAATATTGTCTGTATATGACTCTTTTAAACCCAGCGAAATATCTGTCGGTGGTAACATGCCCCCCCCCCCCCCCTATCCAGATGTATCCGCCCATGGGGGGGGGGCACAGTTATGCAATCTTGCGACCGGGGCGGAAGGGCTGAACAAAGTTGCGACCAAGGGTTCCATTTTTTTTTTATCACCGGCCGTGGGGGACACAGATGTTGCAAAAGGGGGGGAACAGATATACTCTAGGGTCTGTAAGGGGGTGGGGGCACGTGCCCCCTGTGCCCCCCCTTTCCGCATAATTCAACTACGGACCACATTTGTCTTTCACTCTCTTTACATGTTTATCGTACTAAGTTTATCGACAAAGTGCGACTTAGACCTGTTTACACCTGATTGCGTGATTCTTGTCAGAAGGCAGCCCTGCGAGGTCTCGGCTAACTGGGTCAACTGTTACATATGCAAATCTGTGACGTCGTCACCCGCGGCGGCCATTACCCGGCAGAAAATAAAAAGTCGCGTATGACCTGTGTGTGACGTCTGTAGAGTGATGGGTGTATGGCCAGTTTCTAACGTCTGTAGAACGACGGGTGTTTGACTAGTTTCTGACGTCTGTAGAACGACGGGTGTATGGCCAGTTTCAATGCAGACATACAAGATAAGCGAAAAGTTCATATAAAATGTACAATATTCCCGAAATATTGACCAACCCAACATTAAATATTCAGCCCTGTTCAACGCCCTACAGTTCAAAGTACATATTCATCACAGAAAGAAAACATAATTTATAAATAGCAACCATACCCATAGCGGGTGGGGATAGGGGGGGGGGCGTTTCTGGTAGAACAAGTAGACATTGAACGCGACATCTACTTTGTTGACGTATTCTAAGCGAATTATGAAGACAAGTCCCATATACCATGTGGGATTAAAAATATTGCGTGAATTCAAAGATCGACAGTTGCATGTGAGAAAGAAGAGCAGAAGGAAGTGAGAGGAACGCTAGCGAAGAAATATTGCTTTAATTGATAACCACCCAGAGCTTGACCACAGGGATCCCTCCCGACCACTTGAAACTGGCCAAGATAATTCCTGTCTTTCAAGATTACGTTATGATTGATAATATGCGTTCAAATAAAGTACCTGTCACATACCTGGTTCCTCAAGATTCAATTCTGGGGCCGCTTCACTTTAGTACATGTATCTATACTGATGACTTAACTCTCGATAGTTTTTTTTTCAATTCATAGTATACGCTGATGGTACTACACTGTTTAGTACACTGGCTGCATCAATAACTGAACTTAAATTAACATAATCATAACACGAGACAAGAGATACCAAATAACTATGCAATTTAGCCAAATTTATAGAGATAAAGCTCGGACGTTATGACGGTTAATATATTTCAGTACATTATGCCATGACAACTGAGACACAGGTAATTGAATTGTATATATATACCAATGGGCCAACCGCCTGGCATATTCAATACAAGAGCTTCAATAGGGCATGCAAGTGAATCTCGTTTTATGTGTGCGATACCTCACGAGATCAGATTTTGGGGACAATGACGTTATATGCAACCTTAATTTTTCACTGCGCAGCTCACTCGCTCCCTGCTTGACGAATCAAATCGCTGTCATTTTAGTCGTGATTTAGGACGTGAAGCCAGGCAAACTGCGCGGTGAGCGAGGCGAGAAAAGGGTCGGTCCCTTCTAGATCTGTATAAAACTTGAATAAGCACCTGTTAACTATGACAATATATTGTTGAAAGAGACTTTGAACTTGTATTTTCCCGTATCAATAACTGCGGTCGGTAAACTTGGCGCACTACAGCCCGCTGAATACCCAATATTTGCGCTGGCCTGACTGTGTTGCTGACGGCCGAATTACAGATGACAAGCGGACTAAACCATAATTCGCGAAAATGGGGAAACGCCTATTGTTTTCCACATATCGATATATCTTTTTCAAAGTAGGTAATTGGCGAACACATATCCAATGTTTCTTAGCATCATACTGCTGATGAATATGGGTGATTTTATGAGCAGATATGAGCCACTTGAGCTCAATAATACTTAACTGTAATATAGTAATTTGCGGTAAAATGTTTTGTCCAAATCAAGAAATCAATCATGAAGGCTTTGACAAATTATAACTATGCTTTATTTAAATAAAGCTTTGCATGGGAATAACATAATAAAATTTAAGAGAAACTTATGTATTAACCTAAATATTGTGACATTATATAAATCCTCAATCATGCCCTTTGTATTTAGCAAATATTTTATCTCAAATAATGTGTACACTGTACCTACAATTTTGTCTGAGATATATATTACACATAGATATAGATCTAAGCATATGGGATATGATACGTCCTTTACATATGTTATAATCTATGATTGATTTTTTTTCAATTTGTCAAATTTTAGGTTTTTGATTTTATTGAAAAAATTAGTTTTTTGCCAGTCAACAGTCAAGTGAACATACCAATAAAACATTGCAAAATATGTAAATATAAATAAGACAAGAGTACAAAGTATGTGGGTGCAAATGTCAACTAAATCTATGAAGAAATGAAAAAGTTTACAGATTGCATAAAACTCTAGAACATACAAAAAAATTGTTTGTCATCACAGAAAGTAGAATGTTGATAATGATAGCCAACTGCAATGTCCAGTTCTATTTGAAATGTTGTAAACTGTTATAATATATAGCAACCGGGCAGAAGTCTGAAAAAGTGATTATACGACACCAGTTTATTGTATTACGACACACAGGATTTAGTAGCAAAGCAATATCTTGGTGCTCTTGTCACAACTGTAGCTAAATGGTAGAGAAATTAATACAAGTAACAACATGCTTCATATATATTGATGATTAGTATAATTGTATTGTTATTTGTGATGTTTATATATGCTGGTTAAATGAAAATATATTTATATAAACCTCCCCAAAATGTTTAATGTTACTTGTGTCCTTATGTGTTACTAGTTATTATGGTTATTTTTCTTGGTTTGTAGTTTTCTTGTTTTATTAATATATATCATATGTATAGACCTCAGGACAACAGTACCAAAAAGGTGTAATTTAATCAATATTAAGTCGGACAATCTAAAAAGGACATCTTACCATTACAGAGTTATGCAGCATTATTTCCAATGTAGACGTCAGTGCATTGCAGGTGAACAGGTAGCTTAATATATCTTTAAAAAAAATTAAAGTTACAACCTTAAACAGAAGCACTATTTAAATAAAATTGTCTCAATTTGCAAATGTCATGAACAATATTTGTCACCCAGGGCTGACTGTAGAACACATTTAATGATTATTATATCCTATTTAACCATATAATCCTATTTTATTTTAAAAGTCATACATTTATCTTTTCTTCATTCTAATTAATGGAACACAATCTAATACAATGTACAATATACCGGTAGCAACTGAGAGGTTTGAAAAAGCTTATATGTTATATTTATTACGGTACACAGGATTTACTAAATAAGGAATGTGCTCTTGTCAATACTGTTGTTGAATGCAAGAGAATTAAGAGATGAAATTAACCTAACAAAATCTTAAATTATATATTGATGGTCCCTTTATTGGGATTTGTTGTGTTTATGCTGGTTAAATACAAATGGCTCTATATATAAACCAGCCACAATTTCATAATATTACTGAATTCCTTATGAGTTAATTGCTATCAATATTTTTACTGGTTTGTTGTTCTCTTGTTTCTTTAATATATATCGCATGTATAGACATCAGAACAAAAGTACCGTAGCTGCGAAAGGTGTATTTTATACCATATGTTGTCAACCCAATTAAACTGATATGATAGCAGCCAATCCAATGCAAAGAGACAATTAGAAACTTAGAAACATGAAGGTTATTCACTGAATTATTATTGATTCTGTATGCTTTACATTGCAGATTCTTGATGAAAATCTCCATATATTTAAAGATGCCACAATTTTTTTATAATTTTGTTTCCTTGTGTGTTTATGTCAACAGTAGCAAGTGTATTTTAATGAATCAAAATTAAAAGGAAATGTTGCAATTACACATTTATGCAGAACTAAAGCTATCAGTAAGCTGAAGGTAGACACATCAGCTATACAAATGAATAATTTTTATCAACACAAGTGTCCACCTATGAAATCCTAAAAACTTTTTGTTTTATAAATTAAGGCTTAATTCCACCATTGCCATATAGAGGAAGCATAGATTATCTATTTTTTCTAGCATATGTGAAAGGACCCGTTAAACTGAGGTATGACTTTAGTCAACTGCATACATGCATATACTTCTTGGATAGCAGGTTTGCCGCACCAGTTTAACTTGCTAAATGATACACAATCTATTTGATCCAAAGCATTATACCGGTAAGCCGATAAGTACATGTAAGCTGGCCCACTGTGGAAATGGAAAAGTGACAGTACTGGTCTATTTTGCGGTTTTCATGAAACTGTTCGTCAAAATACCCATCACAACTATGATTATAACACAACTGAAACAATTTAGAAAGATAATGTTAGCACAGTAAATTTACATCGTTGCTCTTTTGAAATTTGCTTATTTGAATGGTAGTTGCATTCAGGATTGAAAAAAACTGTAATTTTGGCGGCAAAGGCTGTCCATACCTGTCACCCGATCACTCCAGATCAGTGTAAACATTGGGAAATCATTTACCTGTTGTGCGCCTAGTTTACTGAACGTGGCCAGTATTATGGAAAATAACATGTTCTATGTGTCATCTACCAACATATCGACACGAAAAAGTTAACAGTTCTTTATTTAAGACGCATGAAAGACGCATTGCGACCCATCCCTTGTTTGCCTCGCCGGCCGCGCAGCTTGCCTGGTTCCACGTCTTATGTCGTAACTAGTATGACACCCATCTGCGCGCGGTATCCATTGTTACGCAGGGGGCGAGTCAGGCTGCGCACTGAAAAAAAAGCACGTGTTCGTTTGTTTGTCCCCAAAATGCCAAACCAGAAGTAGAACCCGCGAGAACTGACATGTCCTATACAAGGCAGCACCACACGTGCCACGTACCGAAAGGCAGATACAAAGTCAGTCAACTCAAGACAGTCTCATCCAACACTTAAACAACAGCTGCGGATAGCGTTAGGATTAACGTCCAATCGACGATTACTCCCTCATCAGATTCATCAAAAAATTGTCCTTCTGGGAATGAACTCCTTTGGTTTCATAATTTCAATAAAAATTACTCATCGCCCGATCAACGTTTATTGATATCTATATAGGTTGTTTACGATTTATACCATTTTGATGACTTGCATGTTCTTGGATACCTATATATCTATATTGAAAAAAACGAAACAAAAAACAAGTGCTGACCCAGCAGGCATGAAAGTGGGGATATGCAGCGCCATCTGGCGAACAGGGGTGTGTTAACATATTCGAAGGTGAAGGTCATACCAGTGGGAATGTATTTGTAAAAATGGTGGAATTTGCTGCATGCTTATGATAATTGGACCGCTTATATAATAAGCATATGACTAAGCATAAACTAGCCGATTACCGTCATTTACATATGTTTTGGAACACCCGACAAATAATTAATATATAATTTTCCAGCTGTTCCAAAACTTTGATACATTTTTTTCCGATGGGGTGGGGTGGGGGGGGGGGAGGGGGTGGTAAAGTGTAGGGGGGTTGTACGGTCAGTCAGCCCAAGAGCTTTCGTAGCCGTAGCCGCCACAGGATGCAGCCACCACAGGATGCATGTAAGGGGCAGGGTGGGGTGAGGTCAGCCAGTCAACTGTCCCACAGTATTTGGCTTCCTTAATTGCTTCCTGTCAAACAAAGCCTGGCATGAGGGTAAGGGGACCGATCGAGAAGGAGGTTGAGGGGAGAACAGTCACAAACTTAGCGGCTCCACCACCGCAGGCGCTTGGCCAGCCGAGAGGAACGGCGCTCCGACGATGACGGATTACTGTCAGTCAACCAGCTCTGGTGGACAGAAGAGAAGTGGAGAAATGTACGTCACATAGCTAGGCAGGGGTGGGGGGGGTCAAATATGGTACAAAACAGTGTGTTTGCGAGTGTTTGAGGACTTTCCCTTTCACCTTGGAGGTCGTCCTTCAAGTATGTTATGTAGTAGGTCAAGGTCATTGACAAAATTGACTGTCAAGGTCATGTCAAGGTCAAAAAAAATTGAAGGTCATAACTTAATAAATAGTTATATCTCCGTAAATATTGTAGGTGGAGGGTTCTTATTTACGCATGTTGTACAGGAGACAAGGGGGCAGGACTAGGAAAGAAAAATTGACCTTGACCTTGAAATGTAACAAACCAAAACCTCAAAAAAAAGTTTTCGAGCATAGTTGACACACGCCATTGAAACTGTGACCACGACGTCATTTTTTATTCTTTTCAAAATCAATTCCACATAGTGGTAGATGACAAGACACTCTTACGCATACTGTGAAATCACATGTCTAACTTACATATTATAGCCACAGTGTGTCATTTTCCGTTAACAAATTGTATTTTTGGACACTATTTCTATGTAGCCAAATTTGACCTTTGACCTTCATTAACATTTATATATTTCACTTCTTAGTCATAGACGACATGCAGGAGAAGTTTCTGGTACATTCATAATGATCCTAGGCCTAATATATCCTAATATATAAGTTGTAGCGTTTTACCTACATTTTCAAAGAACACTTGTTTTTCTGCACTTCTAGAGGGTGACGCAGCTTAAACATAGGGCAAAATGAAAAGTACCATAAAATATGGGTCACTTAATATGACCACAGCGTTCTCAATATCGTACATGTATACATACTTTATACTTTCTGTACGGGTTAAGCATACACAGGGGTTCTAATTTGAGTATGTGTGATGACACAACACCCTCAGACTTTCATTTTGAGTTCAACTAGAATTATTTTTTTCATTTTTTTGTAATTAATATTAAAATGTCTCCACCACATTCAATTTATTAAACAACTCTCTCAAAAGTTGATACATCTTAGTTATAGGCGTACTTTACATTATGCTATTAAATTTGTTGACTTTATACCTTTATTTAGTATACTTCGGGTTTGGCGCGAAAATTGGAATTTGAATTTTAACCGTTAACCTCAAGTGGTATGGTAAGAATGTATATATCATTGTAAAGCCAAGTTCAAGGGCTTTCTTTTGGTATATAAATCATACCCGTACGATAAATATTCGCGGTCAAACGAGTCGAAAAAAGCCCCGAAAATGATATTCTTTCCTTATATTATATTTCAACGCAAAGGAAACTATGTTAAATAATACTCATTTTGTTGTGTATTATATCAATTTATATGCAGCAGTTATCAGGGTATATCACGTAATACAGAAATACGGTCCTACGGTGAAACCGAAACGGCTTCCTTGGTGTGGAATATAAATGATAAGAAAAAAATGAAATTTTCAGTCTATTTTCGCCCCTTTTGGCCCCAAATATTTTCCGTACGGGTATTATACATATATCAAAAGAAAGCCCCTGCGGGGTAGTATTAGATGGTACTGACATTTTAACCTCAATGATTGAGGTCATAGGTCAAAATTGGTACATTGTAATTTGGCTCCAATAAGGAAATATGACCACGTGTCACTGTCTTTTGGCTCAGTACTCGTCGAATAAGGATACAGGTACCAAATATTGACTGGAAACATGTAAATCACTAGTATAAGCATCACATATAGCATTTGCAGATCGTTAAGTATAAAATTAAAGGTAAAGGAGACCTCGGAAAATTGACTAATAGTTTTTTTTCCAACTTTTTAGTCTCACCCCCCCCCCCCCCACCCCCCCGACTCTATAGAGTGTCTGTTCGGTTCTTTAACTAGCCCGTTCGGTGTAATTGTTTGTTACAGAATATGCCCAGATGCCTGTATTATGTAAATTGACATAAATCAGCCAAAAAACTATTATGGTTGACATGGCTTCCTTTGTGTTGAAAACAAATTATAAAAAACATATGACAATTTTAATTCTGTTTTTGCCCCTTTCGACCCCAAATATTTTCCGTACGGGTATGATATATATATCAAACGAAAGCCCGTGCGGAGTAGTATTAGGTGGTACTGACATTTTAACCTTAATGCTTGAAGTCATAGGTCAAAATTGGTACATTGTAATTTGGCGCCAAATAGGAAATATTAACACGTGTCACTGTCTTTTGGCTCAGTACGCGTCGAATAAGGATACAGGTACCAAGTATTGACTGGAAACATGTAAATCACTAGTATGAGCATCACATATGACATTTGCAGATGGTTAAGTATGAAATTAAAGGTAAGGGAGACCTCGGGAAATTGACTATTAGGTTTTTATTTCCAACTTTTTAGTATCATTTTAATAAGACTTCAAAATGAAAATCCGAGAGAGTATTATCATGACATATGCTGAAAGTATAATCATTAGGTGTGCTGAACGCACACACGAAATTATAAATCTCCACCTACAATATTGGGAACGGTCTGGTCATTGTAAGTGACCCCCTATTTTCACTGTCTCCTATGTTTAAGCTGCGTCACCCCCTAAAAGTGCCAAAAACATGTTTTTTTATTCACTGCTAGCTAGGTTAAGGGCTATAGTTTGATCACTATTGACGTTAGGATCTTTCGCAATGAACCAAAAACTTCTTAGGCATGTTAGCTGTCAAAAAAAGTGCAAAAAATGAGAAATTGGCTAGGTCAAAGGTCAAATTTTGTCACTTGGAAATAGTGTTTAAAAAAGCAATTTTTTGACATAAAATGCGTCATTGCGGTCAAAATACGTAAGTTAGACACACGATTTCACGCTATGTGTAACAGTGCATGGCGACCTACAATCGTGTGCATTCCATGTGGAAAAGAATGAAAAATGACGTCATGGTCACACTTTACAAAGTGTTTTCAAATATGGTACAAAACAGTGTGTTTGCGAGTGTTTGAGGACTTTCCCTTTCATCTTGGAGGTCGTCCTTCGAGTATGTTATGTAGTAGGTCAAGGTCATTGACATAATTGACTGTCAAGGTGAGGTGAAGGTCAAAACATTTTGAAGATCATAACTTTAAATAGTTATATCTCCGTACATATTGTAGGTAGAGGGTTGTTATTGAAGTATGTTGTACAGGAGACAAAGGGGCAGGACTAGGGAAAAATAATTGACCTTGACCTTGAAATGTAACAACTTGCCAACCACTACATAAGAGCCTCCTATCCACCAACTTGTCGAGCTTCATCTACAATGTAAAGAACACACGCTTTAGGCTCTCTGAGGAGTTATTAGCATTTTCTTTAATATGAAGTTTAAGGCCAATTTCCAAGGTCATGACATATGCTTTCGTAAGAAACATACTTAAAACTCAGCCCTACACCATTAATATTTACGGATATATGACCATTTATAAGTTTTAACTTCAAAATTTCGAAACCTCGGCATGACCTTGAACTTTCGATATGTGAATGACCTTGACCTACTACATGACATACTTGAAGAACGACCTTCAAGGTTAAAGGAAAGGTCACCAAAACCTTTAAAAAAATTCGACCATAGTTGACACACGCCATTGAAACTGTGACCATGACGTCATTTTTTATTCTTTTCAAAATCAATTCCACATAGTGGTAGATGACAAGACACTCTTACATATACTGTGAAATCACATGTCTAACTTACATATTATAGCCATAAAGCGTCATGTTCCGTCAAAAAATGTATTTTTGGACACTATTTCTATGTAGCCAAATTTGACCTTTGACCTTCATTAACATTTATATATTTCACTTCTTAGTCATAGACGACATGCAGGAGAAGTTTTTGGTACATTCATAATCATCCTGAGCCTTATATATCCAGACTTATAGCGTTTACCTACATTTTCAAAGAACACTTGTTTTTCTGCACTTCAAGAGGGTGACGCAGCTTAAACATAGGGTGTGTGCTCTGGGCCGCATCGGTCAGTACTCTGGGCCAGTACTCTCATCCTTCTTCGGTACTCTGAGCCTTGGTCAGTACGCTGGGTCTTGGTAAGTGCTCCGTGCTTAATTACTGGTGCATATGGTGTCTTATTATGGTCGATACACACATTATTCGAAGCGCGACTGGGTTGTCTGTGACCCTACCCCCTTAAAACTGGGCCATTTTTAGTTTATTTGGCACGCACTTTGGCCATTCCACGGTTAATATATTGCACACGGGTGGTTATTATATACCAATAGCTAGGTAATTAAATTACCTTTCACCTCGTATAATAATACAAAGGCATACGCGAAAAATTAGTGTCCTCCGACATCGAGGCGGGCCCCTACCCCCCTCTGCGACCTCCGCCACCGAGGCTACCACACACAACCTACTACCTACCTCCCTCCCCGAGGGATAAATTAACATTATTTGCTATTTACTACTAAAAAACAAACAAATATCCAATTATATATAACTTGTGCAGTCATAAGCCGTATCGACTGTCGCATAACTTCCCGTTTTCTCTTTAGATAACTCATTTTCTTCACTAAATGGGAATGATGCTTCCCCTAAAGACAGATAGTTTATATCGCCAGCGGGCCGCGTCAAGTAATACGGTCGGTCGGTTGGTTATCAGCCTCTCCGACATACAGGATTTACACCGTCATACGGTTATCTAACCCTTTGATATGCCCCAACACGAACACAAGTGCGCGACACTGCCAGAGCCATGGTCTGCTTTCTTGTTGTAGTGAATAAACTATTGAGACCGATTTCAATGTTATAAGTCTATCAATCATTATTTGCACTCATTATATGACTGGGTATATGGTTTGCGAGACTACGCAGTCGATGCTGCACGCGTACCCTTTCGCGCCAATTTTGTGTGACCTGTTCCACGGGGAATTAACGCGTCCGTATCTGGTGACCTCATTCCGATGCCGAGCTCTGACCAATGGCAGACTTCCCGCGCGTTTTCAGTGCCGCGCGCAAGACACATAGATTCGAAGAAGCCCGAGGAGGAAGTAGCAGAACCGACAGATCGAGGACAAGAAAGTGGATAAGAAGGTGAGTTTCTATACCCTTGATACGAAAGAGGAAAGCTCGTCTCTTCGTACTAAGTGTTTGATATAGTTTATTATTCGCACGGCGTTACACTGCAACCCTGTTAGGGTTGATGATGGTAGCATTAGCCGCGGCGGGGCGCGGCCTACGCCATCTGACCACCGCCCAGCGTGCCTCCGCCTTCCCTTCTTGCGCTCGTCCCTCCCCGTGGTCTCTCTGTGTATATCTCTCTGTCCAAGTCTTTTATATCTAAATATTTCACTGCTTATATGGGGACTGCGTTAATTTATGCAACTAGGGTGGCAGTGGTCATCGGGCGTGTAGACACAATACCCGATCCGACAGTGCTTGGACAATATTTAATTAACCTCTAACACCCAGCACGGCAGCACCGTAACACCTTGGCGCAAGTGCCCCCAGGCAAGCCCGCTTGCCTGGGGGCACTTGCGCCAACGTAACACCCTGATGGCTCAGCATAGATCTATCAGGATTTTCTCTTTCATATTGTGGAACTCATTGTAACAGTAGTTTACCAATGATCTGGATGTATAAATTATGATTTCTTTTTAGGCACATCGATTCGAAGAAGCCGGAGAAGGAAGAAGAAAAAGATATCGAGGGCGTTATACTGGAAAAGAAAGTAGATAAGGAGGTGAGTTTCTATACCCTGATTGCTCAGCATAGATCTATTAGGTTTTTGTATTTCATATTGCGGAACTCATTGCATGTAGTTTATCAATGATCTGGATCTATAGATTATGATTTGCAAATTTTACATGCAAAAAGGGGCGGTCACATGGGCCACGTGCCCCCCCCCCCACCCCCCCACCCCCCCGCCCCCCGTCGCCTCCAACTTGACTGGGACTTCCTTGGTTTCCGAGCTCAGCAATATCTGGGGTTAGCAGGCCTGGCTCAAAGAAATCCCTCCTTGTGATAAGCCTGGTTATGCTTATCTCCGACGGGGGTCTGGCCAGATGGTGAGGGGCTTGTTGCTGCTGCTTTGCGTTCTTCGCAACGCACAGCTCCCTCCTCTGGCCCTCGCCGCCACACCACTGCGTCATACTGGGTCCCATGGGCCCTAACTTCCGACAGTACCCTGCTTTCCCTGTGTGGCGGAGGCTGAACCTGGGGTTTCCAGACACTTCCGTGCAGAGGACGTTCCGATTACACTGTATTGACACTGTATCCGTCGTAAAACTAGGTCAGGCAAATGTTACCGTCAGAATTACCCTTTATACGCGAAAATTAAAAATGAGTCGAGCGAAACAAATAGTATAGTAATTTCACATAAAAGGCGTCACTTATGACACTCACTGCGCAGTTAATATTCCTATGCCTGTCTCCTTTTGTCACCCCAACCGCCCCTCTCCTGCCTAGTCCCTTCCAACCCCTCTTATCTGGCGCTACCCGATCCACCAATCTCCCACCAAGGCCTGCCCCACCCACCAGTCGTCATCCCACCCAAGCCCTTCCCTACCTAGTCCCTCGTCACCCATCTGGCGCTTTTATACTTGGCGCTACCCCATCCCACCCATCTCCCGCGTATCCCCCCAGTCATCTGGCGTTTATAGCTACCTCACCCTACCCTCTCCCGCCTGGACCCTCCCCACCCGCCTATCGCCTATAACTACCTTACCCCGGTCCTCTCCCATCTACTCCCCCCCCAAACCCCTCTGGCGGTACCTCATCCCACCCCTTTCCCGTCTGGTCCCTCCACACCCCACTGGCGCATCCAGCTACCCCACCCTATAATTACCCCTCTCCCGCCTAGTCGCTATCCTGCTTTGATACTATTATACCGACTTCCCTCAAAGCAAAAAAGAACCACAGTCGTACGATAGATGTTGATCAGCCGATGTCAGAAGCCAGTAAGCACCATGTTCCCTTATTTACAGCGGGTGGTGTGGGTCATTTTTAGAGCATTTGCATGATAGTGCTTAATCCCACCTTTACCACTGGTTTTGGGCGGGACAGGAGTGCAAGTGCCGGATCAAATGTTGAAATATTGAGAGAATACGGTACTATGTTATTGTTTCAAAAGCCAAATTTTACTTCCAACATGGTGTATAAACATCTGGTAGGTTGCATAAATTTGTAACTCCTGTCATAGCTTGTCTAACATGACTAGTGATGTCATAATTCCTGACACGTTATATCTGACAGTATGTCAAAACATTGTCAAAATAACTAAAAAAATGTCTTTCCTTCGATAATATACCTGTTGCCCTAACGTGATATCATTCCAATTTAGAATTTCAGAGGAAGGTTCTCATGCTGCTCAGAGAAATTCGGGATCAGCCTTGCAGGACCGATGCCTCTGAAAGCCCGGTACCGGCGATACACCAGTGCGACTCCATGGATGACTTCAGAGAGTGGGAGAAAGAGCTACAGGATGATGCAACATGCATGCCCCTGGTACGTTTCCTTGCCATAATATATCATAAGATGCAACATTTATATAACACAACAAATCGATCCTGACAGGCAATAAATATACTGGTCATTTCTATATATATTTTTTTTTCAATATTTGGCATTATTTTAAGGAAGTATCTTAGACGGCTCGAAACTGTCGTCTTGGCGGTGCTCGTGTGTCGGTGTCATTACACATTTAATTCACAGGCTTTTGTTTGTGTCCAAATATAATTTACACGAGATATCCGCGAGTACACGAGAATAAAATAGGCCAGCATCAACGGAAAGTGAATGTTAGTACACCTACGCAAGTTTACCTCTCGCAGATCAATGCTGTCGGCCCGATCGGTGGAGTCTTCTTGCGGGACAACGTCAGCCAAGTAATGAATAGGTCAGTTTTCAAATGTGTTACCCATGCCATTATACATGTCGATATAATACACTTGAGGTGAATGACTTTAATTAAGACCCACAACATTATGGATCATTTTACTATCGATCTTGGACTTACCTGTGGAATACTCTTTGGATGTCAACGATTATTGGTTTTATTGACTATTTGATTTTATTTCATTTGCACAGACTGTTTACTCCTGGCCTGATGTCAGAGATGAATATGGCCGGCAAGAATGGCAAGCTTGCCTTCGCGTCAACACTCCTATTTGGAGTCGTACGAGGTACGCTCGTCGAGTACATGTGTGATAATTTATTCTCAAATTTGAGCCAAACGTAAATATGTTATATCCGTGGTTGTCAAAGATTTTTTAAATTTAGGCCACTGGACATAGATAATGGCCGAACTACGGTTATACTGACCACGATCTGTCTTACTGTTCGTCAAATGGTTAGGCAATAAATATATATATACATACACTAGATATGCATATATATATGCACTGGTTCTCGTTTATGAAGTCTATGTGCAGGATAAAGATCCTTTCTTCCAGCAGGGGGTTACTCTCGGAGACTTCCCTCTTCCTTGACCCTTCCGTTGTCGCGATAGGTTCTACACGGATTAAAGTGTCTTACTTCGATCTATGAATTAAATCAATCAATCTTTTCTTATGTAAATTGTTTTTCTATTCGTTTACTTTAGCGGGAGTCATGATGACGCAGAAGTCGGCACAAGAGAGCGACGTTACGGCCTGTGTCGCGCGACACCTCAAATACTCACCGGATCGTTGTGGTGGCGCCGGGAGAACTGCTAAACAGTAACCGTAAAAATATGTAGTGACTAATAAATAATGAATAATTAAAATTATTTTCAAGCCATTGAGTTTTGTTTTTCGTTGATGTGTGAAAATTCCGTAATTCCACGACTGAAAAACAACCATAAACCAACCAAAGTATGATTCCGACGTCAAACCGACGTCACAGCGACCTCGAATATCAACGTCGCTCAGACGTCGTTATTTCGTCAGATAAACGACGTCGCATGTTTTTGCAAAAACAACCACAATACGACCAACTTACAACCAGCGATTTCGACGTCGAAACGACGTCGAAACGACGTCGAAAATTGGGTAAAACGACGTAAAATCAACGTCGCGAGCGACGTCGCTCGGACGTCGTTATTTCGTCAGATAAACGACGTCGCATGTTTTTGCAAAAACAACCAAAATACGACCAAATTACAACCAGTGATTCCGACGTCGTTTCACCGTCAAAACGACCATAAATGCCTGCTGGGGAACTTGTACACAATCATCATTATAGACGTTAATTCTAAGGAAACTCACTTGGGGCCACCAATCGCACGCTAAACGCAGAAATAGTTGTCACTTAATCTTCAATGTCTAAGAAGATATAAAGTGATAATGCATAAAAGTGGAACACACATTTCATGCGGACATGTTGCAGTGGATGTCTTTCGCTCGCAGCGCATAAGCTTGTTTTGAGCAAATTCACACATTTCTACAATCGCAATGGTGTCAGTAGTCCGTTTCCTTTCGCAATATAGTGACTGACAACAGTTGCGGAATTTGTAGAATGACTTTTCATCACTTTGGATGGTAGGCGATTTATTGATAAGGGCAGAAAGCTACACGATGCACGGACACCCCCATCAATTCCTGGTCTCATGTGGGTTGTACTTCATGGCCGTGCGTATGAGAGTCATATATCAGGGCCACCTTGTTGCCACAATTTCCATTTCATAACTACAACCGCTATCTTGGCTACCTTGTAACAGCTGTCGCCATCATATCACCGATCTTACCATCTTTTTAATTACTACTAACTAAGTCAGCCTATACAAAACCTATTCATCAACCAATTTGAGAGACTGCAGGAAACACACCCAGGGCAACAGCTGCAGGGCAGTAGCGGAAAAAAGATTGTTGTTTCGCAGACAAGTCACCGCACATCTCCATCCAACATATACATTTTCCCCTATCCTGAGGGCACGCGGTGGATATGTTATTCCCTGCCAATAGAGGTGGCCAGGCGTTAGCGATTAATTAATCTTAGCCTGCGTCTCCCAACCTGCAATACCTCAGTAATGCGCATGTATTCATGTAACAACATATTTATTTGTTTTGGTGAAATAACTGAAATGAACTCTCAACCCAGAAGTAACGTCATATGCCTCTCGGGTCGGCTGCATAAACGACAAGAGAAGACTTCAGCTCACCATTGCGGACCTTTCGTGGATAATTATTTTGTTCTGTGTCTGTAATTCATTTCACTTCACCTCATTGGCCGATATGGTTCATCGTATATTAGACGCAAATCGCGCTCTAATTAACTTTATTGGTTCGGTCACTAATCCTTGTACGTTTACAGCTTTACTTGAGATATATATTGAACCATAAGTGATGGCTAAGACTATTGATGAAGAACTACTCAAATAATTTGGAGAGTTAAAGAGAAACTCCCTAGAAAATATACTGTGCCAAAACCAACCCCAAAACGAGTGCACTAATGAAGACCCACGGACCATTAAACATTCTCCATATTACGAATACAATGATTTTGTGGAATGCCTTAGGGACGCACGAGGGAGCTTCTCTGTGTTTAGCCTAAACACCGCTTCATTATCTGCAAAACTGGATCAATTAGAAATACTTATAAACCAACTTAACACTAAGTGCCTTATGCATACAAGAAACGTGGCTAAACGAATCAGCTGATAAGTCGCAGCTGCAACTGAAGGGCTACTCGATGATATCACGAGGGAAAACATGCAGTGAACATGGCGGCTTAAGTATATATCTAAATACCGATTTTAAGTATAAAATTGTTCCACCTTTAGTTGAATCTGATATTTGGGAATCCCTGTTTATTGAAGTAACTGGTCGGTGTAAGGAAAAGAAAATTATCCTGGGGAACATTTATCGACCGCCATGTGACACTAATGAAAATTACGGTACCTTCACTGCTGAACTGGAACAAACACTGTCCAGATATGATAATAATGACTGTGATGTTATAGTAGCGGGCGACTTTAATATAGACCTCTTGAAAATCAACGAGAAACAAGCTATCAGTGCCTACTATGACATGATAACCACGCATACTTATATTCCACTGATAACCCTTCCTACCAGGTTTTCATTACGCAGAGCAACTCTAATAGACAACTTCATATGTAAGAATATGCATGATCTAAACCGAGTTAATGCTGGCGTATTGATCAAACAGATCTCAGATCACATGCCCTACTTCATGTGTCTGAAACACAGAATCCAAGAGAAGCCACCAAAGACAGTCAAGGTGATACACTATAAGCTTAACTACATGGACAATATGAAAACTAAATTGATTGATTCAAAGATAAACGATTTATTGGCCGACGTTAATCAGGACCCAAACATAAATTATAATTATCTTTTAACAGAACTTAAGCCCATCAAAGATGAAGAAATCACGGTAAAATACGTTAAATTTCGTAAACAAAATCACACAAAAAATCCGTGGATAACTAAAGACATAATAAAATCTATAAACTTTAGGGACAAAATGTATAAAAAAACTAAAAGTAACACCTGCCGACAGTGCAGATCATGAAACGCTCAAGATAAATTTGCGGACGTACAATCGGATGCTTAATACCAGTATCTGTATGGCCAAGAAGACCCACTACGAAGCATTATTCAACAAAAATAAAAGTGACTTAAAAGGTGCGTGGAAGACTATAAGCACCATATTAAATGAACAATCAGTAAAGGGAGATCTCCCTGAATGCTTTAACAGAAATTTCGTTGAAGGGCGATCTGATACAGCACAAAAATTTGTGCACGATGAAATTCAATTAACAGAAAAATCATTTAGTGAATATCTGAAGAATCCGTGTAAAACAGAGATGATTTTCAAATCTATAAACTCTAAGGATGTCCTAAATGTTATAAACGAACTGAAACCGAAACTTATTTCTGGCCATGATGGAATATCTGGCATTATGCAATCAGTGAACCTCTGCATCTCATCATGAACAAGTCACTGGCAACTGGTATATTTCCAGATGAACTCAAAATAGTAGTACCAGTCTATAAAGCAGGGGAACGGGAGAATGTGGAAAATTACCGTCCGATCTCTCTGCTTCCAGCCATCTCTAAAGTATTCGAAAAAAATATTTTTTGCTCAGGAGTTTCAGCACTTTAGTGAGAATTCACTCCTGACAGCGAGTCAGTATGGTTTCAGGGAATCCCACTCAGCAGAGCTTGCCATTATCGAAGTAATTGACCGTACAATAGATAAAAAACTTGATAGGGGGGGAAATTCCCCTAAATGTGTATCTAGATCTGTCTAAAACCTTTGATACCCTAAACCATAATATACTCTTGCAAAAGCTAAACTATTACGGGATAACTGGAAAAGCAAATTCCCTACTCGAACGCTACTTAAGTAAACGACAACAATACGTTCAGATTGATGATACTAAATCGAGTCAATTGCCTATTATAACTGGTGTACCCCAAGGGTCTATACTGGGGCCACTCCTCTTTATCATATATATAAATGACCTACCAAAGGCAAGTTCCTTGTTTAAAGCCATAATATATGCTGATGACACAACATTAACCACTACCCTAAGCACGTTCGGCATTAATCCACAAACAGAAGAAGGGATAAGCAAAATAAATGAGGAATTATGTAAGATCAATGAATGGCTAATAATAAACAAGTTGTCTCTAAATGTAAAAAAATCTAAATTTATGGTATTCCACACGCCGCAAAAAAATGTAAAAATTCCTCAGATTAAGATAAACAATATGCAGATTGAATGTGTTGATTCTTTTAATCTATTAGGAGTAACGATAGATAAGCACCTTACATGGCACGCTCACACAAACAACTTAAGTAGAAAACTCTCCTCGCGCGTAGGAATACTGAACCGACTTAAGCAATGCATACCGCAACATATATTACTTTTGCTATATAATACATTAATATTATCGTGTCTTAATATTGGGCTATTAGTTTGGGGATATAAAAGCAAACCGATAGCAAAGATCCAAAAGAGAGCAGTTAGAACAATTACCTGTAGCAAGTATAATGCGCATACTGAACCTATTTTCAAGCAACTAAATATACTCAAACTGAAGGACATTCACGTCCTACAACAGTTAAAGTTATATTTTAAATGAAAAAATAATAAACTGCCACCTTATTTTTCCATCATGGCACCTATCCAGCATTCCGACATTCATCGTTATCACACAAGACATTGTAATCAGTATCGTACTCATCCCATCCTTCATGAATTTGCTCGCAGATGCATACGAAATAGTCTACTCAATGTATTGAATTTAGCTCCGCAGCAGGTGACAGACACAATATCGACGCATAGCCTTTAATCTTTCGCGACAACTGTAAAGCTGTTATTAGTAGGTAGGTATAGCAGTAACTGTACGATTCCAAATTGTTACGTATGTCAAGCAATATAATATTCCTTCCCAGATTCACCCTCCAATGCCCCCCCCTACCCCCCTCCACGCCCCCCTTCCTGCACCCGTCCTTAAAATGATTCTAGGTGTATATAAACTTCTTTTTCCCTGTTTTTTTGTTGTTTGTTTTTTCTATTTTCTTGATTTTTGTTCTTCTGTTTGTGTATTTATTATTTGTTGTATTTGCTACTATTGTCCATATAAATTCACTTCAGAAGTCCGCCCATCGTCAATGTACCTATTCTAACTGAGGTGGCCCTCATGAAAGCGACCGCACAGGTCTTAATGGGGTCTCCTGATCAAGCTGAACTGAACTGTTGTAAATGTACTTTGTGTTATTAATGTACTTGATCGAATAAATTATTCTGATTCTGATTCTGATTCTGGCGTGCACAAGTTTTCACTTAGATCTATCTATCATGCAGTGGCAGATCCAGGGGGGCTGCTGCGGCTATAGCCCCCCCACCCCCTGGTCAAGCCGCAGAAGCCTCCCCATCGACAGGTTTAGCCCCCGAGAATAAAGCAGGGGGTGGGTTATGCGTTAGAGAAGAGATATGCGTTACTGCTCGCTATCCACGAGCAGTAACCTAATGCTGGAGAAGGACCAGTGCCCCCCCCTCCCCCTCCCCCGCTTCCGCCGCCTATGCACTGTAATCTCAAAATTCAAGCTCCCTATGGGCGGATCTAGAGGGGTGGATTACGGGGATTGCAACCCCCCCCCCCTTTGGGAACCTGAACATACACTGTTAAAGTCGGCTTCTCCGAGCACCCCCCCCCCCCCCCGCCTCCCACCCCGGTCACAAGTTTTTCAGAGAGCACACCCCACACCCCTGGTCGAAAGTTTTCAGAGAGCAGCCCCCCCATTGGCAAATTCCTAGATCCGCCCCTGCCGCCCCACCCCTAGCCCAGTAAACTTGACCCTTCTGACAACAAGCTGATAGGCAGAAGGGTCAAGCAATACACATGGTTAAAAAAGTAGTAATGCATAACCAAGCTCACTTCGATGAATGATTGACGATTATGACAACGAGCCTACCTCTCTAAATCGCCTCGACCCTCTTCTTTAGACATTACTTGGACCCTAGGATGCATTCAGTTTAAAGTTTGCTCTCTATTACTTGCACATCAACTATATTTTCATCGGTTGTTAACGGCTTTCCTCTCTGACGCTTCAAATTTGACTATGCTATAGAACCGACATCATCCGCATGGCGGCGCCGCTAGTTTCGTCAAAAACGCACGCACGACTATAGACACACAAAAAAACTTAGTGGCGCCGCCATGCGGAAGCTTTCGGGTGTATTGCCTGTTGTCAACAAACGAGCCGCGGCAACTGCCAAGGAAAATTTGAAGCGGCAGAGAGGGAAACCGTTAACGACCGACGAAAATATCATTGATGTGCAAGAAGTAGAGAGCAAACTTTAAAATGAATGCATCCTATGGTCCAAGTCATGTCTAAAGAAGAGGGTCGAGGCGATTAGGAGAGGTAGGTTCCCCGTCATAATCGACAATCATTCATTGAAGCGAGCTGGGTGATGCAATGCTACTTTTTTGACCATGTGTATGGCATGACCCTTACACCCCCGTTAGGGTTGAGGTCGTGAGGGTCATGCGTCAGGGCTAGGCCACCCCCTAAAGTCTGGATTCGCCCCTAGAGTATGCCCTGTAATCGCGAAATTCAAGCCTCCCCAACCTCTAAACTCTGAATCCGCTCCTGCATGAATAGTAGGCTTAATGGCAAAGAGTGGCCGGGTCATCAGATTCATTAAATACTCAATAAAAATACTCATAATAAAAACAAAAAGAATAGTAGGTCTATAGACTCACAGGTTACAGCACAAAGATCCGAGCTAACGTGGAAAGCGAATTAAAACATATAGGTTGGGGTGGGTGGGGGGGAGCTTCCATGTGAATTGACTCTTGTTGCATGCCGCGGGAAATACCCCCTTTTTTCGGAGATGTAGGACTACTCGCTCCATAAGACCCATCATTTTTTGCATGTACTTGTTCCAGAAGAAACACACCCTTTTCTTCTGCCTAAATCGGTCATTCTATTACTGAAAATACCCGGGAACTATTTCGAAGCGAACCCGCAGCAGTGTCTCCTATTAGATTTCACGCGTTAAACGAGTCACGCAGTTTGTGTTTGCAGGCACAGCCTCGTTTTGGCGTCAATATGGCGATTCCGTGAATAAGGCGAATGGACTGACCAGGCGAGGAAAATGGTGTTCAGAGATGTAAACATCAATGAATTGCCTGAAAATACAACGCTTCCAACAGTCTCATCGAACGGACCACGTGCATTATGGAGAGATAAATGTCTTATCTTTAACTATATTATGATTTCATAGTTAGCAATGCCTGGACCAAAGCAAACAAAGAATAGTTTCACACCCACTCGATTCTTCACGCACAAACCGCGCAGCTGGCCGGTTCCTAACACTCAAACGTTGACTACAATGAGTGCGCGTCACGCAGCTGTAGCAAAGCACCAGCGTGATGCGCACTCGTTCTAAGAGCACGTGTTTTTTTGTTGGTTCCCAAAAGACCTAAACCGGAAATAGAACCTGCAAGAACTGTACAGCCCTATTAGAAGCGTTGTTACGTTACCATAGATACCACGCGCAGACATACGAGTCATGATGATTATTACGTCATACGACATGACAAACCCCGCGCAGCACATTAGATCGACTGACACTAACAGTCATTCCTGGCGCAACCGCGTTCTGGTTGATGAACTGTCTAACCGCTCATATATTACATAGAGAGAGCAAGGAGAGCTTTAGCCGATTTCGTGTGTGAAGCGAGTGAAGGCAAACCACCGGCAGGTAGGCAGCACGTACAGGCCGTTGATCCTAGGCATTGACATGCCTAGCATAAGTATCGCTACCTGACCCCACCATGAAACTACAAAAAAGCTACCCCCATGACTGAGGCAGTGGTTAGCGTTCAATCGACGATTACTCCGTTATCAGATTCATAAAAAAATATGTCCGTTTTTCCTATAAACCCCAAACTTGATATGTATGTGTTGATTTATATAAAACAAATACTGACCTTCTCTTTTCTTGTCCATGTCCGCCCGTACGGCGAGAGATTGGTCATCAGTCTCGTACAAGATCGGTGCCGCGAAATAGGTAACCTTCATATCAAGTCTTTAGATGTTGGTTCCGTACACTTACCGCTTTGTCTTTTTGCAAAAGGGCTTTCGTACACTGGATTCTTCTTGAATTAAATGATAAATCTGGCAAATATAATTATACTATTGGAAATTTGTCATTCCGCGTAAGTTGGTTCTACGCTCATATTGAACGAGAACCAGTCTATGCTCAACGGATTTCATTTCAAATTGGAATACATGCGCCGCTTAACCATGGCGGTTGGTCGCAATATAATCAATGTCATGGTCACAATCGAACAACTTACAAAATGAGCACACACGACGGAGGAATAAGCTGGATGAAATCCAGTTCTAGACAGTCAAGCAAAGCTTGAGAAGGAAGACGAAAATTGGGGTTATGGGACCAATTCGACTATGTTAAGGCCCATTTCATGACGTTGGCATGGCACGCCGTCAGTCATTTGGCGTATCGAGGCCTTATAATGGGCTTGGCCATGTTAAAGTGTGATTATTTGCCAGCTTCGAAACTACTGGTTCGATTTTGATGGTATTTGGCATACATGATGTCAGTAATATGGGTACGTATTCCACCACATATGAGTCATCTACCTGCATTTATGTAGTCACAGCGAATTTTTTGCACTTTCGGCAATGTCAAAATTGATCATCCAATAACTCGAAAACTATATGTGGGAGGTGAAATCTGAGAGCACATTACTTTTGTGCATATCTTTGAAGAATACTCTGAAACAAATCGCGAATCTCTAGACCAAATATTAACGAAGTTACGCGGGAAAACATGTTTCGTACCTTGACCCTGAGTTGACCTTGACCTTGGAAGCGTGACCTTGGTCAATATAGTACTTTCCGCTCAAATACTAATGTAATCTCTCAGGCAACGTGTCGTTTGTCTGACATGTCCTCTTCATGGAGAAATTAAGGAGGCCTGATTCCCGCCAAAATGCTCCCATAGGGTCCCATGTTAAAATTTGGGAATTTTTGGCAGAAGAACTATGCGGACGATTTTCAAAATTGAAACACCGTATACAAGGTACCTATGAGCCCAATACGTGAATTAATTTTGAGCGTCATTAAGTAAATACTCGGAACGCTATAGCGACTTTGCCGATTTTTGGTCCTATCTTTCAATGGTTAAGCGAATTTCGAAAAATTCCTGTGACCTTGACCTTTGGCCTACATGACCCATCTACGAACTTAGCCTGACGGTAGGCCGTGGCATTGTCTGTGCAGAAGGAGGAGTCGATATCTCGAACTTTATAAAAAAAGAAAAAAAATCCAAAATGTTTAATTTTCAAGTGCCCGTAGCGCGAAAACTTTTCATTCTACGTCAAATCTGATATCAGTAACGAGAAAGATTTTGAGGAGTATTTTGATACTAATTGCGGCTCTCTAGCTGCAATATTAAGACAACTAGAGCGAAACATTTGTTTTGGACGTATGACGTCATCGTGACGTTGACCTTTCAGTTATATTGCCCATCTACGAAATTAAACTGACGATTGCCTTTCCGCATCTTTCTGTGAAATGGAAGTCGATATCTTAAGGCATTCGAAAGATAATGCCCCGCGTTACAAACAGACAGACCCACAGACAAACCGAACACACTGACATAAGACGAAAATTGAAAAATAATTTTCGTGTTAACAAAGTATCTGGAACTTACTTATTTGAAAACTTTCGACATCAACTAGGCTATATAGTCAAGAACTGCAATTTGTGAAGAAACAATAATTACGTTTCAGATGGGGGGCATCGGAAAAAAATGTTGATTTGTGCTTCGGGGATTTAGAGAAAAAAAGAGGTCATTTGGGCGGCACATATGTATATACCTAACTATATGTAGTGACCCCCCCCCACCCCGGAGCCCCCGCCCTGCCCATTTAACCCGTACCAGGATGTTTGTTCGGCGGGTACATTGTACGCTCGCCCAGTCAAATGTTGCAAACTTGACAGCCTACGTTTTCCTGCAACCATAACTCCCTCAGTGTTTAATGGGTCGAGCGGGGACAGGCGGAGGGGGAGGCAGTAGAGTGCATGGCTGTAGGCAAACTACACAAGTAGTACTCGCTTTAAAAAGATCCTCCCCCGCCAACACACACACCGGTATCTCCCTTCGGTCACGCATCTCGGCTGCTCAACATAAGCAACGACTCCGGTCCCTTTCACCGCCGTGACCGTCACTGGATAGGGTCTCCATGATGATACTGCCAGCGTACACCCACAAGGTAACACACATGCATAACATCAAGTGACAGTCATACCGACAATTTATCTAACGTTTCATACATAGCGTCATATAGAGTCATTTGCGCGTCCAGGCCCCTCCTTGATGCTCACACCATGAGGGGAGTAGTTACTTTTCCAGAAAGGTACGTTACTCAACTTAATATTGTTCACAGTCAACGATCAGTCTGCCTGCAGCCTACAGTGGGTGGTGGGCGGGACGCAAGCTATAAATCTATATACAGGTTATATGCAGCCTAGCCTGGTTCCGCGGTCCCAACTTCGCTCACTTGTATGAGTTTGAGCGGCGGTACCAGCTTATATGCAGCCATGCGGCCAAGCTCCCCGCACGGTGGCGCTAGGCAAGCTAGCTATAATGGAGCCCTAGCGGAGTGAGTCGAAGGCAGAGAGTGCCATGCGGCAACCGCCATTCTGATGAGTCACTCATTGCCATAAATACATCCTTTGACTGACTAGGTGGGTTTGGATGGTGGACAGATGTCGAGGGCTTCCTGCCGTGTGTTCAATAATGCAGTCTTCATTTGGATCCATTGCTGTATCTTATCCAGCCGCCATGCTGTTAGTACAACCTATATGCCTAGGCTCTTCCAAAGCCCCACCTCCGCTCGCTCCGCGTGAGGCTGTAAACGCCCTAGGCTCTTCCACAGCCCCACCTCCGCTCGCTCCGTGTGAGGCTGTAAACGCCCTAGGCTCTTCCACAGCCCCACCTCCGCTCGCTCCGCGTGAGGCTGTAAACGCCCTAGGCTCTTCCACAGCCCCACCTCCGCTCGCTCCGTGTGAGGCTGTAAACGCCCTAGGCTCTTCCACAGCCCCACCTCCGCTCGCTCCGTGTGGGGCTGTAAACGCCCTAGGCTCTTCCACAGCCCCACCTCCGCTCGCTCCGTGTGAGGCTGTAAACGCCCTAGGCTCTTCCACAGCCCCACCTCCGCTCGCTCCGTGTGAGGCTGTAAACGCCCTAGGCTCTTCCACAGCCCCACCTCCGCTCGCTCCGTGTGGGGCTGTAAACGCCCTAGGCTCTTCCACAGCCCCACCTCCGCTCGCTCCGTGTGAGGCTGTAAACGCCCTAGGCTCTTCCACAGCCCCACCTCCGCTCACTCCGTGTGGGGCTGTAAACGCCCTAGGCTCTTCCACAGCCCCACCTCCGCTCACTCCGTGTGAGGCTGTAAACGCCCTACGCTCTTCCACAGCCCCACCTCCGCTCGCTCCGTGTGGGGCTGTAAACGCCCTAGGCTCTTCCACAGCCCCACCTCCGCTCGCTCCGTGTGAGGCTGTAAACGCCCTAGGCTCTTCCACAGCCCCACCTCCGCTCGCTCCGTGTGAGGCTGTAAACGCCCTAAGCTCTTCCACAGCCCCACCTCCGCTCGCTCCGTGTGAGGCTGTAAACGCCCTACGCTCTTCCACAGCCCACCTCTGCTCGCTCCGTGTGGGGCTGTAAACGCCCTACGCTCTTCCACAGCCCCACCTCCGCTCGCTCCGTGTGGGGCTGTAAACGCCCTAGGCTCTTCCACAGCCCCACCTCCGCTCGCTCCGTGTGAGGCTGTAAACGCCCTAGGCTCTTCCACAGCCCCACCTCCGCTCGCTCCGTGTGAGGCTGTAAACGCCCTAGGCTCTTCCACAGCCCCATCCCCGCTCGCTCCGCGTGAGGCTGTAAACGCTTTAGCCTCTTCCACAGCCCACCTCCGCTCACTCCGTGTGAGGCTGTAAACGCCATAGGCTCTTCCACAGCCCACCTCCGCTCGCTCCGTGTGAGGCTGTAAACGCCCTAGGCTCTTCCACAGCCCCACCTCCTCTCGCTCCGTGTGAGGCTGTAAACGCCCTACGCTCTTCCACAGCCCCACCTCCTCTCGCTCCGTGTGAGGCTGTAAACGCCTAATCTAAGCTTGGCAGGGGTTGGGCGGAATAGCCAGGGGGGTCATGCAACAGAGCTACCGCCTTTCCCCTCTCTCCGTCGCTTTACGGTGGATAGCTGTGGCTGGATTTTAAACATCTACATTGATTCTATACATTACAACCCTTTGCTGGCACCAAATTTGTAAGTTAAAAGTGAAACAAACCCATCGCACTCTCGCCCTTGGGATCAAATGGTCCGTCCCTTAGGCTCAGCGGGTTTGCGACCTATTTTTGCTGAGTTGGTACCTGCACCAGTAAACCACCGCTGAAGCCAAATGTAAAGTTACGAAGAAGAAATTTTGTCTTGTCATGATAAAAAAGTGATACGAAGACATCAAAACGGTCTTGTTTTACCTTTATCGTGTTGTGTAATGACACATTAGTAAGTTCCTACGCCATGCGCCATACAGCTTTTCAGCGGAATGGTTATGTCGACCACTAGCTCTCGCCATCTCTGTTGGTGAGATGCCGCGGAGGCTGATTCTGGGATTTTTGTGACGTCACTGTACGGAATTCCGTACAGTGAATTTGGCCGTTTACAGACCCAATCTGAGCGAGCTGGCCACGCAGCGGGGGGCTGTGGAGGAGACTACAATATGTCTTGATAAAGCAACGCAAGCTATGTGATTTACAGGAATCTAGGATGTTCTGAACGTCGCTGGTCGCTTTCTATCACGAGGTTATACCTCACTTAATACTTGGCAGTACTAAAATCACGCAAACGACATTTCTAGGGGTTTATATCGGTAGTAATCTAACATGGAAGGAACACAAAGCATAAACAAAAAGAAAAATTGCACGAGGCTTAGGCTTTAGTACTAAAGATAGAAAATATTTTATTACAGAGACCCTCTAATTTTTCTTTTATCCATTCATACATTGTTTATGCCCATGAACTATGGGGAACTGCGGGCCAACCAGATCTATTGCCGCTTGTTACGTTGTGTTGCAAAAAAAACCTGTCAGAATGAAGCCTGGTGTAGGAAGAAATGCTCATACAGACCTGTCGTTTAGAAACCTGAATATTGAACCTTGATTGTTATCAAATACACGGTTACGGTACTCGAGGATCTAAGTTATACCACACCCCTAATGCCAGAATCAATTATTTGTATTTAAATATTCTTATGAAGTCATTCTAGTGTCTTTTTGCCACCATGAATGATTTAACTTTCTATTATTCTCCTTGTCTAACGAACAGCAATGGTGGCTCAATATTAATGTCCGTGCATATCTATAGCAGGCTAAATGAAATCTCAATTGACTGCTTGGTCTTTTGCTACTCTGAATTGTTATCTTACTTTCAGGTAGTTGGGTCTGCCCCCAGCATGCTGTGGGTCGTGGCCTGTGTGGCGGTGACCTGGCCCCTCCGGGCGTCTGGGCGGGTGACCCTCCCGGGGAAGCAGGTCACCCACTGTGACTGGCAGGGGGGGTACGCGACCAGGGACTGGCTCTACTACGTCTCAGCCTCCAGCTGGCCTCTCACCCAGCTAGAGGTCATGTGGGACAACTTCACAGACGTGGGCGGCCTGTTTGAAGACGGCTTGACCTGTGACCCGGCCTTATTCTTCCCCCCACAGACCGGAAATTACACCACGGCGTCCGTCGTTATGACGTCACCCAACTTCACGGAGGAGATACGAGCGATAGTGACGTCACTCCCCGATTATGTGACCATGTTGAATGTGACTTTCCGGGAAGAGGTCCTGGGGGGGTGGTCGGGCAACGGACTGGGGGTCTTGGGGGTCTTGAGGGCCGCCAGGTTAGTGTGGAGGGACTGCCGGGGGCTCCGCTCCCTCGGGGCGCGTCGCGCCGGCGTCACTAAGCTACCGGATCGTTATCTCTCAGCGTGCAGATCCCTGGTCATCCTGGACCTTTCCCACAATGGGCTTACGGCGCTCGGGGCCGGGGCCTTCCACGGTCTCTACTCCCTGGCGCTGCTCGTCCTGAACGGAAATCGCCTCGCCACCATTCACAGCCACACCTTCTGCGGCCGGCAGCTCAACCGCCTCTACAGTCTCAACCTACAGGGGGCACTCACAACGTTCCCGGAAGTCGCCTTCACCGCGCCCTCTGCCGAGTGCGGCAACCTGACCTACGTCATGCTGTTGCGGATGTCCGGCTGCACGGACTTCGGGCGCCTGCCCCCCGGGGGGCTCGCCCGACTGACGGCCCTGCGGAACGAGATCCAGATAGCCAGGAGCGGCGTCACGGAGCTGGACGCCCTCGCCTTCCAGGGACTCGGGCTAGTGCCCTATGTCTTCCTTCCAGACAACCTGCTGCGCAATATACCGGATAACGGCCTCACACATATGGTCCAACTTAAGGAACTGCTCCTCCAGAACAACTGGCTCGAAATCCTGAAAGCGTCGTGGTTCGCGAACAGCTCCAGATTCGCTCTCCTGGATGCCTCCAATAACCGGATATCCGCCATCGAGGGCGCGTTCTCCGCGGTGGGGCGTCCTGAGACGATAATTGTCGCTGACAACCTATTAGAGGTCATCGGCAGGGTCACCTTCTCCGGGTGTAGCTCCCTCCGCAAACTCGTCCTGGCCCGAAACCAGCTGCACACCCTGGAGGCTGGGTCCCTGTTCGGCCTCCACGCCCTGAGGATTCTCGACCTCAGCGGCAACCGGCTCACGGCCTTGGGCGACCAGTTCTTCCGCGACTTGACCGACCTCCGGGAGCTCTACCTGCGGAACAACATGCTGGAGTATATCGACGGAACGGCGCTGCTTGTCCGGTCCATCCTGCTCCAGTCGGTCTCCATCGGGGGCAACTCCCTGCGGTGCGACTGCGCGCTGGACCCGCTGCGAAACTGGCTCGCCGCCTTTTCCAACCGGACCCAGGACAGCGATGACGTCATGTGCTACGCGGATCCGGCGTCAGCGAGAGGAGTAGGAGGAGGAAAGCCGCTGAGCGAGGCTGACGACCTATGCGCTGAGCCCAACCCGCTGGTGCCGGCCGTGGGGGCGCTGGTCGCCGTCCTCTGCGTCATCCTCGTCATCTCCTCCGTCCTCTACCGCTTCCGGCTCGACATCCGGGTTCTGGTGTACGCCAAGTACGGCTTCCGGATCCGGACGCCCGGCGGCTCGGGCGGGGACGCCGCGGACGCCGGGCTGCAGTACGACGCCTTCGTGTCGTACAGCAGCCACGACGAGACGTTCATCCTACGGGAGCTGATGCCGCGGCTGGAGGGCCAACCCCCATATTATCGCCTATGTCTCCACTTCCGGGACTTCGCGGTCGGGGCGCCCATCGCGGAGAACATCGTGCAGGCCGTGGACAGCAGCCGGCGCACCGTGCTGGTTGTCTCCCGCCACTTCCTGCTCAGCGAGTGGTGCCGCTACGAGTTCCAGATGGCCCACCACAAGGTGCTGAGTGAGGGGGGGCGGCGCGCCGTCGTCGTCATCCTCGACCCCGACCTCCGCCCCGCCAACGTCGCGGACCGCGCCCTCCGCAGCTACATGACGACCCACACGTACCTGGCGGCCGGGGACCGCCTCTTCTGGGAGAAACTCCGCTTCGCTCTGCCCGGCAAGACGCCGGAGAGGGATCAGAGTCAACAGGGGCAGAGTGAAGTGTAGTTAACATGGCTTCATTTTTCCCAAAAATGAACCACAAAGGGAGGCTGTTACTGCACGACCGTTGCATGTATATACAAGGGCGGACCCAGGGCGTGATTTTTCTTTGTGATGAACAATGCCGTTTTTCCATGCAAAATTTAAGCCATCTGAGGCCTTGCCCCCCCCCCCACTCCGCCTCCTCTTTTGGAAGGAAGAACGCTATCTGAGGGGGCGTGGACCCCCCCCCCCCCCGGCCGATGGCAAGTTTCAATGGACCCCCCCCATTTTTAAATTCCTGGATCCGCCCCTGTATATACACAACAAATGTTATATCACACGTGACAGTAAACAGTGTCACTTTAATACAAACTGTACGTTACGTTACAATACGGACACTCTTGTCTTTCACTATATCGAGGAACACATTTAGTTGCATTTAATGTAATAAAAATATCATTTCAATTATGAAGTAAGCGTCAAATAGGGGTCTGGAAGAGGGGGGGGGGGGAGTCCAGTGTCCAGTGACGATTTGTCAAAATTATCAGTGTCGAATGCCGATTTCTGACGCTTTTTGGCTAAGTTCGGTGCCGCGTTTCCAAAAATGTGCGTCGATATGGCTTTTTTCGATCCTCAGTGTCGAAATGTGGGGATCAAATGTCGATTTTTTTAAATATGTCTGTTTTCGCCTGTCGCCATTTACCCCTTCCAGACTTCTTCAAATATCATTCAAGGTCAACTAATATTCATTATTAAACATTGGACGAGCTGTGGAACGCAAAACAGTGGCGGAAAAGGTTTCATGACTTTAGAAACAGGCGTATTTAACCACTATTAGGTCATGTGGCGTGGTCGGTAGAACAGCGAACCGGATCGTTGGGTAGCGGGTTCAATTACTGATGGGGATAACCGTTTATGTTTAATTTACTGATGACAGCAACCTTCATTGACGCCGAAAATCGAGTCTTCTGCAAATTGTGATATATATATCTCCGGGGCCTACTTTTGGCGGGAAAGAGCTCGATATGCAACTTCAATGTCAAACGAACAAACGTCTGAGTTAAACGCTTCCCTGCCGCGCGTACATTCAAACAGAGTGGTGCGAGCAGTCGAAGCGAGCGACGAGCACAAGCTCGCCGCACGGTGGCGCTACGCAAGCTCCGCTTTTACCGCTGCTGTCCGGGGAAAATTTCACGATGCTTGAAAATCGGACAAATCCTATCAATTTGCGTAGCGCCGCCCTGGCGAGCGAGTGTGAAAATGCATGGAGGAAGTAGGCGACAAGATATATAATGGATCCCTAGCGGAGTGAGTCGAAGGCAGAGAGTTCGACGCACTCAAACCGGTTCATCTTGTGACCTCACAATCTCTACTCTGGGCGGGGCTTTGGAAATGGCTCGTTCGCTGCTTGAATTTATTTTGGTATTAATAATGATGGCGTAAGAGACATTGTAAAATAATTCCACCCGATAAATGACTTTAGTAACAACGAGGAAATGTATTTTGCAAGTGGTTTAGTAACAAATCTCCCCTTCACGAGATGAACGAGATGATTTTAAGAAGAGGTCCATGTCGCATGTCGATTTTAAAAATCGCCGTGTCGCCGTGTCGAATAAGGCCGTCTGAGGCCCTAATATACATGGTACCGGCATAACACACAGAACATACTGAAGGCAAGACACGCCTATCACTTGCGAGCACTTTTATTGCAAATTTAACACCACGATAACATACATACTGACAAAAACAAAACATCGTTTCTTGACTTCTAGGACTAGAGTATGTCGACTATTTAAAGAGAGAGAGACGACTAGGCAGCATGACGAGATTCAGTCACTGCAGGACTCATACCAGAATACTGATCAACAACCACATAATACCGGTACCATGGTGTCTATATATATATATATTATATATATATAACAAATGCCATGCGCCATACAAAATATAAATAGTCTACGAGTTAATTTTACAATCGAGTCAAACACTTTGCACCATTTGTAATTTTAAGTCATTAGTGCGACCCGCACTTTGGTCAGGTGACGTCACGTGACGGGGAACGCCAGGGTGGTGCGAGGAGGGTGAGTGAGAGGGCGGTCAGGGAGGGGTACACCGACCCCACCCCCACTCCCTCAGTCATCAGTCTCTGACAGGGAGGACGACCCGTGCTGGTCCCTCCACCAGTCCCACAGCTCCGTGGCCAGAGACTTGACCCCCAGCCCGGAACTGGTCGGCTTGTTCCGGTCCTTTCCGTCAGAGGGCGCCTCCTCGGTCTCGGACACGTGCGGCAGATTCTTGGTACCTGGGTGAGACAGAGACACGGTAATGTCCAATGTCAACAAGATATTTGCCAGCGGTGTAGCAATATCAACCAAATACATGTATAATGCATGTGGTTTAATGATCTTGTGATGTTTTATCATCGTTTAATGCGATCACATTATATATTTTCAGCAGACAATGATCTACAAAACATAACATATCCACAAAATATAAGATATCAGTATCGACCCAAGGGCAACCGGCCGGTGCGCGGTTCGAACCCCACCTGTACAAACATCTCCGTTTACGCAGGATTTATGTAGAGATCCTGTGTCTTCCTCTGCGCAATAGGAGCACAGTGTACCTTCCAGAGACATGGCCCATCCCTACCTTGACCCTCGCCATTGAGACCTTGACCCTCGCCATTGAGACCTTGACCCTGGACCCTTCTGGCGCTAACGAGTCCCAAATCAAACAACAAACACCAGACTGGGGGCCGGCCCGGTAGCTCAGTGGGTTAGAGCCCTCGCTTTGCGTGCTCTGGCTACCTGAGAGCCTAACGGCGCGTGGATCGATGGTTCGAGCCCCGCTGTGGCTATGTCTGTGTGGTCGCAGGATAAAGATCCCATGTCCTGCTTCGTAAATAGTTGGTTACCCCCGGACATGGCTCCACTCTCCCTTCCTTCTCCCATTGACGCCGCGATATGATAAAAAGTGGTTAAAGCGTCCTGAAGATACAACCAACCAACCAACCAGACTGTGACGTCATTGACTCACTGCTCTGGAGACGCGGACTGCGCTTCTTGAGACCCATCGCGGCGCTCGCCTTGTCCACGCGAGACGCCCCGTCGCTCAGACTCGGCGCCAGGTACTTCCGGGACGGGGCCTGTGACGTCATACACGCATCTCATTAATAGTTTATCAATGACCGGTCATGTGGCGCCACATCACGGATTAATTATGTACTAAGACAGCCAGCCTGTGACGTCAGTCATACAATTAATACAGTTAATACAATTAATTAAGATACAATTAATTATGTCTTGAAAATGGTCATGTGACGTCACATGCATGTAAACCAGACATGGGTCTGTGACGTCATATATATATATATGGATTAATATCAGTGACGTCACATACATAGAATTAATAATTCCCAGAAATATGCGTTAAATAATTCCTCGGCATACCTGCAGCATGGGGGAGGGGGTGGGTCCGGGGAAGAGAAGGGGGGGGGGGTCTGGAGGGGAGGGGGGGGGGGGGCGCAGAGAGGGCTGAGCCGGGGGGGGGCTACCTGCAGCACGCTGGGGAGGGGGACGCCGGTGTTGCACTCTGGGTGGGGGACGGGGTATGGGGAGGAGAGGGGGTGTGGGTGCGGGGATTGGAGGGGGTGGGGCGGGGAGCCTACCTGCAGCATGCCGGGGAGGGGGACGCTGGTGTTGCGCTCTGGGTGGAGGAGGGGGTGCGGAGAGGGGTGGGGGTGGGGGCGGTGACAGGGGGTGGGGCGGGGCGGGGGGCCTACCTGTAGCATGCCGGGGAGGGGGGCGCTGGTGTTGCGCTCTATCTTCTTGCGTTGCCGGGTACCCAGGCCGTTCTCCCCCGCGGGCTCCCCCTCCCCGGCCTCCATGATGGTGGGCACGTGCTCCGTCACCGTCAGCAGCGGCTCGTTGGTCGCCCGCAGGTTGGTGATAATGTTCGAGTGTTCCTTCTGCAAGCACACCGAGCCGCGTCAACCAGTGTATAGAGACAGCCGCGTCAACCATTGTATAGACTGCCGCGTCAACCAGTGTATAGAGACAGCTGCGTCAACCATTGTATAGAGACAGCCGCGTCAACCATTGTATAGAGACAGCCGCGTCAACCATTGTATAGAGACAGCCGCGTCAACCATTGTATAGAGACAGCCACGTCAACCAATTGTATAGAGACAGCCGCGTCAACCATTGTATAGAGACATCCGCGTCAACCATTGTATAGAGACAGCCGCGTCAACTATTGTATAGAGACAGCCGCGTCAACCATTGTACAGAGACAGCCGCGTCAACCATTGTATAGAGACAGCCGCGTCAACCATTGTATAGAGACAGCCGCGTCAACCATTGTATAGAGACAGCCGCGTCAACCATTGTATAGAGACAGCCGCGTCAACCATTGTATAGAGACAGCCGCGTCAACCATTGTATAGAGACAGCCGCGTCAACCATTGCATAGACAGCCGCGTCAACCATTGTATAGAGACAGCCGCGTCAACCATTGTATAGAGACAGCCGCGTCAACCATTGTATAGAGACAGCCGCGTCAACCATTGTATAGACACAACCGCGTCAACCATTGTATAGAGACAGCCGCGTCAACCAATGTATAGATCCAGCCGCGTCAACCATTGTATAGACAGCCGCGTCAACCATTGTATAGAGACAGCCGCGTCAACCATTGTATAGAGACAGCCGCGTCAACCATTGTATAGAGACAGCCGCGTCAACCAATGTATAGAGACAGCCGCGTCAACCATTGTATAGAGACAGCCGCGTCAACCATTGTATAGAGACAGCCGCGTCAACCATTGCATAGACAGCCGCGCCAACCATTGTATAGAGACAGCCCCGTTAACCATTGTATAGAGACAGCCGCGTCAACCATTGTATAGAGACAGCCGCGTCAACCATTGTATAGACACAGCCGCGTCAACCATTGTATAGAGACAGCCGCGTCAACCAATGTATAGATCCAGCCGCGTCAACCATTGTATAGACAGCCGCGTCAACCATTGTATAGAGACAGCCGCGTCAACCATTGTATAGAGACAGCCGCGTCAACCATTGTATAGAGACAGCCGCGTCAACCATTGTATAGAGACAGCCGCGTCAACCAATGTATAGAGACAGCCGCGTCAACCACAGCCACATAATATCATCGTACATAAACAACGGAATGAAAACCAATATATGTTCGGAAGGACTGGTAACTAAATTATTTCTACAGGCGGATTTAAAACGCTGTATGCTATGAAGAAGGTAAGCCCACTGCATTCACAAGTGTTTGTGGCAAATATCACATCGATTAGTAGAGGTAATAGAACGAACAAACACACACACACAAAGCAAGCGGGTACCAATTCCTCAGCTGCGTCAGTTCCCCAAATGTCCTTGGTTTTTATGCTCACAGTTAGGTTACTATTTACATTCATATCACAACTCAAAAATTACAACAACGTGGTTATATCGCTTGTCTTATGGTTACATTGGTTACAGTTATATCATTCTGGTTACTGCTTGATTCGCTTACATTTCCATACGTATTCTCACAATTCGGTTTCTTTGCTCATGGTTATATCTCTCTGGTCATTTGCCGGTAACTCCGCCCAGTTTGGATCAATTGCTCATAATGTGTCTTCTATTCTTATTAAACGCTTCTACGTCACTCAGACTATCAGGAGAACATATCTTCCTGTGATGCATTTGGCAGAGAATAGAAAAGCAGTCAGGTTCACGATAAAGAAAAACAGCCACGAAAGCGCATCACAGGAGCAGCCATCCAGGACGCTAAGTCCAAGTCACGTGACAAATAGCAAATAGCAGACGATATGTCACACGATATGTCTTACTCAGTCACGTGACTGATAGAGCACGTGGTCTACGGGCGACAGTCCAGTCACGTGACTGATAGAGCACGCGGCCACCGGGCGACAGTCCAGTCACGTGACTGATAGAGCACGCGGTCACCGGGCGACAGTCCAGTCACGTGACTGATAGAGCACGTGGTCACCAGGCGACAGTCCAGTCACGTGACTGATAGAGCACGCGGTCACCGCGCGACAGTCCAGTCACGTGACTGATAGAGCACGCGGTCACCGGGCCACAGTCCAGTCACGTGACTGATAAAGCGCGTGGTCACCAGGCGACAGTCCAGTCACGTGACTGATAGAGCACGCGGTCACCGGGCGACAGTCCAGTCACGTGACTGATTGAGCACGCGGTCACCAGGCGACAGTCCAGTCACGTGACTGATAGAGCACGCGGTCACCGGGCGACAGTCCAGTCACGTGACTGATAGAGCACGCGGTCACCGGGCGACAGTTCAGTCACGTGACTGATAGAGCACGCGGTCACCGGGCGACAGTCCAGTCACGTGACTGATAGAGCACGCGGTCACCGCGCGACAGTCCAGTCACGTGACTGATAGAGCACGCGGTCACCGGGCGACAGTCCAGTCACGTGACTGATAGAGCACGCGGTCACCGGGCGACAGTTCAGTCACGTAACTGATAGAGCACGCGGTCACCGGGCGACAGTCCAGTCACGTGACTGATTGAGCACGCGGTCACCAGGCGACAGTCCAGTCACGTGACTGATAGAGCACGCGGTCACCAGGCGACAGTCCAGTCACGTGACTGATAGAGCACGCGGCCACCGGGCGACAGTCCAGTCACGTGACTGATAGAGCACGCGGACACCGGGCGACAGTCCATTCACGTGACTGATAGAGCACGCGGTCACCGGGCGACAGTCCAGTCACGCGACTGATAGAGCACGCGGTCACCGGGCGACAGTCCAGTCACGTGACTGATAGAGCACGCGGTCACCAGGCGACAGTCCAGTCACGTGACTGATAGAGCACGCGGACACCGGGCAACAGTCCAGTCACGTGACTGATAGAGCACGTGGTCACCAGGCGACAGTCCAGCCACGTGACTGATAGAGCACGCGGTCACCGGGCGACAGTCCAGTCACGTGACTGATAGAGCACGCGGTCACCGGGCGACAGTCCAGTCACGTGACTGATAGAGCACGCGGTCAGCAGGTGACAGTCCAGTCACGTGACTGATAGAGCACGCGGACACCGGGCAACAGTCCAGTCACGTGACTGATAGAGCACGTGGTCACCAGGCGACAGTCCAGTCACGTGACTGATATAGCACGCGGTCACCAGGCGACAGTCCAGTCACGTGACTGATTGAGCACGCGGTCACCGGGCGACAGTCCAGTCACGTGACTGATAGAGCACGCGGTCACCGCGCGACAGTCCAGTCACGTGACTGATAGAGCACGCGGTCACCGGGCGACAGTCCAGTCACGTGACTGATAGAGCACGCGGTCACCGGGCGACAGTCCAGTCACGTAACTGATAGAGCACGCGGTCACCGGGCGACAGTCCAGTCACGTGACTGATTGAGCACGCGGTCACCGGGCGACAGTCCAGTCACGTGACTGATAGAGCACGCGGTCACCAGGCGACAGTCCAGTCACGTGACTGATAGAGCACGCGGCCACCGGGCGACAGTCCAGTCACGTGACTGATAGAGCACGTGGTCACCAGGCGACAGTCCAGTCACGTGACTGATAGAGCACGCGGTCACCGGGCGACAGTCCAGTCACGTGACTGATAGAGCACGCGGTCACCGGGCGACAGTCCAGTCACGTGACTGATAGAGCACGCGGTCAGCAGGTGACAGTCCAGTCACGTGACTGATAGAGCACGCGGACACCGGGCAACAGTCCAGTCACGTGACTGATAGAGCACGTGGTCACCAGGCGACAGTCCAGTCACGTGACTGATATAGCACGCGGTCACCAGGCGACAGTCCAGTCACGTGACTGATAGAGCGCGTGGTCACCAGGCGACAGTCCAGTCACGTGACTGATAGAGCACGCGGTCGGCAGGTGACAGTCCAGTCACGTGACTGATAGAGCACGCGGTCACCGGGCCACAGTCCAGTCACGTGACTGATAGAGCACGCGGCCACCGGGCGACAGTCCAGTCACGTGACTGATAGAGCACGCGGCCACCAGGCGACAGTCCAGTCACGTGACTGATAGAGCACGCGGTCACCGGGCGACAGTCCAGTCACGTGACTGATAGAGCACGCGGTCACCGGGCGACAGTCCAGTCACGTGACTGATAGAGCACGCGGTCACCGGGCCACAGTCCAGTCACGTGACTGATAGAGCACGCGGCCACCGGGCGACAGTCCAGTCATGTGACTGATAGAGCACGCGGCCACCGGGCGACAGTCCAGTCACGTGACTGATAGAGCACGCGGTCACCGGGCGACAGTCCAGTCACGTGACTGATAGAGCACGCGGCCACCGGGCGACAGTCCAGTCACGTGACTGATAGAGCACGCGGCCACCGGGCGACAGTCCAGTCACGTGACTGATAGAGCACGCGGTCACCGGGCGACAGTCCAGTCACGTGACTGATAGAGCACGCGGTCAGCAGGTGACAGTCCAGTCACGTGACTGATAGAGCACGCGGACACCGGGCAACAGTCCAGTCACGTGACTGATAGAGCACGTGGTCACCAGGCGACAGTCCAGTCACGTGACTGATATAGCACGCGGTCACCAGGCGACAGTCCAGTCACGTGACTGATAGAGCGCGTGGTCACCAGGCGACAGTCCAGTCACGTGACTGATAGAGCACGCGGTCGGCAGGTGACAGTCCAGTCACGTGACTGATAGAGCACGCGGTCACCGGGCCACAGTCCAGTCACGTGACTGATAGAGCACGCGGCCACCGGGCGACAGTCCAGTCACGTGACTGATAGAGCACGCGGCCACCAGGCGACAGTCCAGTCACGTGACTGATAGAGCACGCGGTCACCGGGCGACAGTCCAGTCACGTGACTGATAGAGCACGCGGTCACCGGGCGACAGTCCAGTCACGTGACTGATAGAGCACGCGGTCACCGGGCCACAGTCCAGTCACGTGACTGATAGAGCACGCGGCCACCGGGCGACAGTCCAGTCATGTGACTGATAGAGCACGCGGCCACCGGGCGACAGTCCAGTCACGTGACTGATAGAGCACGCGGTCACCGGGCGACAGTCCAGTCACGTGACTGATAGAGCACGCGGCCACCGGGCGACAGTCCAGTCACGTGACTGATAGAGCACGCGGCCACCGGGCGACAGTCCATTCACGTGACTGATAGAGCACGCGGTCACCGGGCGACAGTCCAGTCACATGACTGATCGAGCACGCGGCCACCGGGCGACAGTCCAGTCACGTGACTGATAGAGCACGTGGTCACCGGGCGACAGTCCAGTCACGTGACTGATAGAGCACGCGGTCACCGGGCGACAGTCCAGTCACGTGACTGATAGAGCACGCGGTCACCGGGCGACAGTCCAGTCACGTGACTGATAGAGCACGCGGTCACCAGGCGACAGTCACGTGATAGAGACAAAAAAAACAGTTAAAAGTAAGGTCACGTGACCGACACAGCACGCCATCTCGAGGCATTAGAAATTAAAGATTGTGACCACTCGGTACCTTACCCGATACTCAGACCAAAACTGCTCCCAAAACTTTGTCTTTCGCCTCTCCTAGTACGAAAACAACGAAATATAACCATGAAAACGGTGGTGAAAAAAATAGAAAAAGTTCCGCTAAACAATAAAGGAAATGAAAAATATAAGAACTAATATTTGCTTATGATGCTGATGAGATAAACATGCCTTAAAATATTGAAGGTAAGATACACAAGGACTTGCTAAGTAATCTACACAATGTGCACACATATGGGTGTCTTAACTAAAACCATTCAAGGGACTAGTAATAAATATACATTATAAATTATAACACTAAGGGACTAAGTTAAACATGAAAGACAGGAACAACACATATTGATCTCATTAGAACATCCATTCTAAACCAGGAGGTGGACCCACAACCCTAATAATGAGACAGCAATAGAACCCATGCGATCTAAAAACGCGAGTCCCAAATATTGCCCATAAGGTGGTCATATCCAAAACAATTACCCCTATACTGACCACACCATATATTAACATTGCCCCCCCCCCCCCCCAGCTATGCTAGCCACCCTCTATGGCGCCCTCCCCCCCACCCCTTACTTATACGACATGCCATACACAACATTTAGCACCCTTCCCGGGCTTTAGTAACGACCCCCTCCCATACACACACTGACCCCCCATACAGACCCCCATACTGACACCCCCCATACAGACCCCCATACTGACACCCCCCATACAGACCCCCATACTGACACCCTCATACAGACCCCCATACTGACACCCCCATACAGAACCCTATACTGCCCACCCCCCCCCCCATAAAGACCCTCCATACTGACTGCCCTGATGGACTTGAGGCACTTGTCCAGCCAGTTTAGCCACCTCACTGCCCCCCCCCATATAGCAACCTATACAGACACCCCCCATCCTCATGCAGACCCCCATACTGACACCCCCCATACAGACCCCAATAGACACCACCTCCCCCATACAGACCCCCCCCCATACTGACCGCCCTGATGCGCTTGAGGTACTTGTCCAGCCAGTTCCTGATGGTCAGTGTGACCACCCCACTGCCACCCCCCCCCCTCCATATAGCCACCTATACAGACACCCCCCTCATACAGACCCCCATATACACCCCCCCCCCCCGTTCAATACTGACCGCCCTGATGCGCTTGAGGCACTTGTCCAGCCAGTTCCTGATGGTCAGCTTGGCCACCTCCTCCTCGATCGTGTACTCCAGCTCCTCGCGCGCCAGTAACTCCTCCAGCTGGAGACTCTTGCGGATGTCCACCGAGCGGTAGGCCAGCATGCTGCGGGGGGGAGGCAGGCAGGCAGTCACACTCAGGCACACCCACAGGGCGGGGCCAGGGTAGCAGGCACACCCACAGGGCGGGGCAGGGCGGGGCCAGGGTAGCAGGCATACCCACAGGGCGGGGCCAGAGTAGCAGGCACACCCACAGGGCAGGGCGGGGCGGGGCCAGGGTAGCAGGCACACCCACAGGGCGGGGTGGGGCGGGGCCAGGGTAGCAGGCATACCCACAGGGCGGGGCCAGGGTAGCAGGCACACCCACAGGGCAGGGCGGGGCGGGGCCAGGGTAGCAGGCACACCCACAGGGCGGGGCGGGGCGGGGCCAGGGTAGTAGGCACACCCACAGGGCGGGGCGGGGCCAGGGTAGTAGGCACATCCACAGGGCAGGGCGGGGCCAGGGTAGTAGGCACACCCACAGGGCAGCGCAGGGCAGGGCGGGGCCAGAGTAGTAGGCACACCCCCAGGGTAGGACGGGGCCAGGGTAGTAGGCAAACCCACAGGGCAGGGCGGGGCCAGGGTAGTAGGCAAACCCACAGGGCAGGGCGGGGCCAGGGTAGTAGGCACACCCCCCCGGGCAGAGCGGGGCCAGGGTAGTAGGCAGACCCCAACACAATACAGGGGCGGAGGCAGGAATTAATCATACCCACAACACACGTCGTATGGGGGGTGGGGGGGTGGGGGGTTCACTTATTGACGCCGCTCAAAACAGGACACTCTTAGTTTGAATGATTGCTTTGTCGCTTTGTCTTAAATCTTGGGGCTAGAATTAGAATTATTTTAAGACAAAATTATTGTGTGGCAAGTGGAGCGGTGTCTTCTTCAATGATAGCAATCTTGCATGTACACCGTTATCTTTTAAATCAAAATTAACTTTGCGTATTTAACATGAACAAATAAGAATATTCGCGGTTACGTAAACGCATGGGAATGATATGAACTACAGTTGTTCCGCAGTGTCACCAACTGTTCAAGGACCCGAACTACATAGTCTCCTCTGCCAACGTGGTGCAAGGTTTTTTTTTTTTTTACAAACGTTTTTTTTTTTTTTTTTTTTTTTTTTATTGATTTAAATCATAAATCAACTACACCCGTTGAACACTTAAACACTTAAACGAATTTGAATCTGATGAGCCGGCCTACCTGAGCACATCGTGGAAGGTGACATCCCCCGCCTACCTGAGCACATCGTGGAAGGTGACATCCTCCCCGTTATGAAGCTTCTCGATCTCATAACACATGTGTTTGAACAGCAGACGATCCTTCTCGAGGTCGACCTCCAAACGACCTTTCAGCAGACGCAGCACAAACTTAACCCGTCGAACAGGAATCATCCCCTGAAACGATAAACGATAGTATTATGTTATTTTCCATTGCTTCTTTTCATACAGAATGGATGGGTACAAAGTACATTTATCGACAACCTTAACAGAAGAAACAGTAGAACGGGCGTCGACCCATTTACATCAGAGTTAGTCAAATAACACGAGCTTATAAACACTTAGTTAGCGGCGGAAGTCATTTAGAAATTGATATAACCAAACCAAAATAATGCAACTCTATAAACTGCTTCATCTCGTAATCAACCATATTGGAATTATTTCTGTCTAAAGCTAAATTTTGCAGTTTCTTCTATAGCAACGTGTCTTCTATAGCAATGTGTCTTCTATAGCAACGTGTCTTCTATAGCGAGAAACATGATGGAATATTGAGGGTTACATTTACAGAAATAGAAATATTGCTTTGCTATTAACAAAGCCAAGTCAATAATGCGGCCTTCAACTCCGAACAATACTAATTTCACGTTACAAATCAGACGTTTTTGAAACGTCTCTTCAATCCAGAACCCTTTAACCGCTCCACATTCAATATAGACGATAGCATCTTAAAGGCGTTCAGCACTTCGGTAACACACGCCCTCTGGCGACGACACGGATCCCCTGTAGCTCAGGTGGTAACACCAAAGAATAAATGCGATTTGTTTTTCTATCCTCGCGCATGTCCCATATTTAAATCCGTAGATTTCACTTCCCAGGACATTCAGGAGTCTGGTTTAGCCCATGTGTGCACAAATGTGGTCAGAAACACCAATCCGACATGCATGCCCAGATCGTGGCGCAAACTAGAGTAAAATATAAACTACGAACTTTATTCAAATATTTTAATAGAATTGATTTGGATCGCTAACACAGAAATATAGTCCGTTCACAGATTTTTCCCCGGTTGCCAATCATATACTAAGCAGGAATAAAGTAAGATATCTCAAGCCAATTGGAAGTATGGACACAAATATTTAGTTGACCTAAACTGACCCGGGCGCCCATTTCCCTTACCCTATCCCCCACACATATAATTCACCCAAGGATTTAGAAGCCGGTCACTCACCCGAGCGCCCACTTCCCTTACCCTGTGCCCCACACATATATTTCACCCAAGGATTTAGAAGCCGGTCACTCACCCGGGCGCCCACTTCCCTTACCCTGTGCCCCACACATATAATGCATCTAAGGATTTAGACGCCGGTCACTCACCCGGGCGCCCACTTCCCTTACCCTGTGCCCCACACATATAATTCACCCAAGGATTTAGACGCCGGACACTCACCCGGGCGCCCACTTTCCTGCTGACGTCCACCATGTTCCAGGTGTTCTGGAACTGCCTGATGTCGTTGTAGCTGAGAAGCGCGTCCTCCTCGTTGGAGTAGAAGAGCGAGAAGTTCTCCATAATGATCGCTGAAATACAACAATCGGTTACCACCAATTGCTCACATCATGCACCGTGTCCTCATCAGGAACGCCCCCCCTCCCCCCCCCCCCCACGGCAAAACAAGTGACTATCACTATGTAATAATCACATTAGAGATCAATGCCAAATCGGAGAATCTGCCACACCTCAGTAATCCGAAATCCAACCCATCTCGGATCTTTTCCTGGTCTCAGTTTTTGTTGTATCCCATTATTGAACCTTTATCGACCGAAACCTCTAATAGACAGACTATATTGGTCTGCCCCAAGTACATTCGGTTTCGACGAGTTATACTTATTAGCGACACACTTCAATGACGAAGTATGCCAATAACTGACTACATTATTTTTTTAATACCCTTAGCCGTGTTGTATAAATTACGCAAATTATTCGGCGTTTGCGTAAGAAAAATGCGACTCTCCGGTATCCAAACAAGAAGACAAATTTGGTAATGGATACATAACTCAATAAAAGCACAATCAGACAACATATTTGGTCAATTTCTAAAAAAAAGTTTTTATATTAAGTGTAATTGAGGAATTGCCAAATGTTCAGTTGGATATTACCAACATGGCCTAGTGCGTTTATTGTCGAGTGTGCTCTACTAGGCCAGCCCAAGCGGCCGGGACGTAGTTTGAGCCCCACCTGGGTAAGTGCCTATTTTTTGGCAGGATAAAGATCCCATGTCTCTTTTCCCCAAAAGAGTAGGGGGTTACACCTTGACACATGGTTCCTATCTACCTTGACCTTTCCCATAATTTCAATATGACCTAACAATAATACAAAGCTTATAATACAGAGTTCTACTTAAACCGATAAATCACCATGTGCTATGAGTCAGACTGCCGGGCGATATTAAAGATTACAATGAGCGCACGGCACGGCACTCACGAGCAGGCTGAGCGACAATGAAGGTTACTACAGAGCCCGGTACTCACCCACGAGCACGTTGAGCGATAATGAATGTCACTACAAGCGCACGGCACTCACCCACGAGCAGGTTGAGCGATAATGAAGGTCACTACAAGCGCACGGCACTCACCCACGAGCAGGTTGAGCGATAATGAATGTCACTACAAGCGCACGGCACTTACCCACGAGCAGGTTGAGCGATAATGAAGGTCACTACAAGCGCACGGCACTCACCCACGAGCAGGTTGAGCGATAATGAAGGTCACTACAAGCGCACGGCACTTACCCACGAGCATGTTGAGCGATAATAAAGGTCACTACAAGCGCACGGCACTCACCCACGAGCAGGTTGAGCGATAATGAAGGTGATTATAGATCCCGGCACTCACCCACGAGCAGGTTGAGCACTATGTAAGTGATGATGACGTAGAAGGAGCAGAAGTAAATAAGCGCCACTGAGAAGTTGCCGCAGTCAGTCTGCCAGAAGCTGGGACCGGGTGTGCAGTAAGGTTCCGCAACCTGTAAACAGGAAATACAGACAGTTCGGCCACTTCAAAACAGGAAATACAGTTGGCTTCGGTCGTGTGTAAACAGGAAATACAGACACCTTCGACCACCTGTAAACAGGTTATATAGAAAGGTTCGGTCACCTGTAAGCAGGAAATGAAAAAAGTTCGGTCACCTGTAAACAGGAAATACAGAAAGTTTCGATCGGTTTTAAACAGGAAATACAGAAAGGATCGGTCACTTGTAAAAAGGAAATACAGAAAGACTAGGACGCCTGTAAATAGGATATTTAGAAAGGTTCGGCCGCCTGTAAAAAGGAAATACAGAAAGGTTCGGCCACCTGTACGATACTGGGATACTGAAGTACACTTAGTTTCAAAGAATGTTTCTTGGCCCCGTAGCCATTGGTTTGTGGCGTAGTAATATCGCACACTAAGTGAATAGTCAATGAATCCTGTCTCTCAGTGGCCTGGGGCCGTATTCATAATCGCCACACGCTACGCCACTAGACTTAGCGCTAAGTGGAAGATTTGTCGAGCGATTATCGGGTTCAAAGTACATAAGTATTCACCCAAGAAGTGCATTTTCTGAATTAAGAAAGTGCCAAAATTATATTGTTTGGTTGTATATTCAGGACGCTTTAACCACTTTCGGTCATATCGCGTCAATGGAAGAAGGGAAGGAAGAGTGGAGCCATGTCCCCGGGGGTAACCCCCTACTCTTTGCGAAGAAGGACATGGAATGGAATGTTGGTGTTTTAGGCCACTTTTGTGCACATACAGGCTAAATTGGGCCAAGGAACCTCCCGAGACGATGAAGGATGAAGGAATGAAGAAGGACATGGGATCTTTATCCTGCGACCACACAGACATGGCCACAGCGGGGAGGTAAACCACCGATCCACGTGCCGTTAGGCTCTCAGGTGGCCAGATCACTCAATGCGAGCGCTCTAGTCAACTGAGCTATCGCGCCGGCCCCCCAAAAGTATATTGAAGAGGATTTCTTTATCATGAGCACCACCACGAATAAAAGAGCCGGTGAGGCTACGACGAAAATGCACTTTTCGTGCGTAACTTGCGAGAGGATTATGCACACGGCTCCTGGTGTCTGGGGCAGGCAAAATACAGGCCTGACGACAACTCACCATACAGTCGTGCATAATCTTGTTCCAGTCTTCCCCAGTCACGATACGTAGCAGTAAGACGATAGAGTTGGATGCTGTCTTGAAGTTCGCGTGTCTTAAAGAAACAAAGGTCCGTTCCTTGCATGAATTAAGACAGGCGGAACACTTTAACAACGTAACGGCACTACTTTATGACCGGACAAAGGACATATTTTATGACAAAGTAACATATGTTTTGTTACAGGTATACTATTTATTGATGAAAAGGAATGGTACTATTTTATGATGAAAAGTAAGGGCACAATTTCATGATGAAAATGAAGATATTAATTTCATGATGCAAATAAAGGGATTAATTTCATTATGCAAATGAAGGGATTCATTTCATGATGCAAATGAAGAGATTCATTTCATGATGCAAATGAAGGGATTAATTTCATGATGCAAATAAAGGGATTAATTTCATGGTGCAAGGGAAGGTAAGCTTAGTAAGACAATATTTCATGACGATCTAACACTTACTCTAACAAGGCAACATTTTATGTTTGCAACAGGGTAATAACAGATATGGGTTGTACGGACGCAGATGTGATCAATGTGGGTGGGGTTTGGGGGGGGGGGAGACTTACCTTCCCAGGTCCTGCCCGTGGCCGGGTGGGTGAGGGGTAGGGGGGGGACATACCTACTCAGATCCTGCCCGTAGCGGGGGGGCTCACCTGCCCAGGCCCTGCCCGTAGCGGGGTGGGTGAGGGGTAGGAACGGGGGGGGGGGAGAATCACCTGCCCAGGCCCTGCCCGTAGCGGGGTGGGTGAGGGGTAGGGGGGGGGCCCACCTGCCCAGGCCCTGTTCGTAGCGGGGTGGGTGAGGGGTAGGGGGCGGGGGGGGGACTCACCTGCCCAGGCCCTGCCCGTAGCGGGGTGGGGTTAGGGGGGGGGGAGACTTACCTTCCCAGGTCCTGCCCGTGGCCGGGTGGGTGAGGGGTAGGGGGGGGACATACCTACTCAGATCCTGCCCGTAGTGGGGGGGCTCACCTGCCCAGGCCCTGCCCGTAGCGGGGTGGGTGAGGGGTAGGGGGGGGGGCCCACCTGCCCAGGCCCTGCCCGTAGCGGGGTGGGTGAGGGGTAGGGGGCGGGGGGGGGGACTCACCTGCCCAGGCCCTGCCCGTAGCGGGGTGGGTGAGGGGTAGGGGGCGGGGGGGGGGACTCACCTGCCCAGGCCCTGCCCGTAGCGGGGTGGGTGAGGGGTAGGGGGCGGGGGGGGGACTCACCTGCCCAGGCCCTGCCCGTAGCGGGGTGGGTGAGGGGTGGGGGGGGGCCCACCTGCCCAGGCCCTGCCCGTAGCGGGGTGGGTGAGGGGTAGGGGGCGGGGGGGGGACTCACCTGCCCAGGCCCTGCCCGTAGCGGGGTGGGTGAGGGGTAGGGGGGGCTTACCTGCCCAGGTCCTGCCCGTAGCGGGGCGGGTGAGGGGGGGGGGGGGCTTACCTGCCCAGGTCCTGCCCGTACTTGACACAGCCGAAGAGGATGACGCCGGTGAAAGCGTAGAACAGGATGAGAAGGAACATTCCCATGATGATGAAGAGGCTCTTTGCCATGGATACCAGCACTGTCAGCATCAGCATCTTCAGTGTCGCCTGAGTTATATAAAGTATATATAGCCTTAGCGAAATTTAAGGTATTAGTATTATGTTAATTTATTTATTATGTTCTTTATACTGCATGTTTATTATCGTTGTACTAGGAACCAATGGCCAAATAAACAATATACAATAAACAAACAAACCATTACGTGAGTTATGTACTGAAAACCCCTCCCACCTCAACCCACCGACCCGCACCAAGGTTGGGCAGCATAGCCAGAACTTACGGAATCAGTTAATGGTGTGTACCAAAAAGTCCTTTCACCTTACATAATCCTTTGAGGGTGTGTACCCACAAGGCGTTTGCTATCGTACAAAATCTCTTGATGACGTCCACACAACATATTTTTTATCTTGGAATTATAAACTCCAAACTCCTTTTGCATCTTACAAAATAGATTTAAAGGAGTCCATGCAAAATTACTCTTCCAACTTATAAATACATTGACCGAGTGTAACCAAAAGTCTTATTACGTCGAGCAAACGTAAATTGAATGTCTGTAGATGATAGCGAGCGTAGCGAACTCTTTAGATAACACAATTAAAAAATATGATGAAATCTATATCTGAACCCCATACTGTTAAGAGCAGTAGGAAATCCACCGGAAGTCAACCTCCACTGAGGAAAGCGGAAGAGATCGCATGTTATGTACGCATGCGTGGTTTTTTTTGTCGAAGATTGATTACTGTAAGAATTATATGTATATATCGACAAAACTTGCTGAATTTAAAAATAAATCAACCTCTCGTTTTATATGTTCTATCATTTATTAACAAGAAGAAGTCAACGTTTTTTAAAACCGCATTCGAGACTGTGACGTCACTTACAGACTCTATACTGAGTAGTTGTGACGTCAAATTGTTATAAAAATGACGTCACAATGGGAGTTCCTGAGCAACCGAATGATATGCCACGAGCACGTGCATGGGATACGTCATCCCGCCAAAGATATGCATTATGGCAAACCGAAGTGGGATTTATTTTGAATATTGATCTAGATGTATCAGCACAGAATAGCTGACTTAATACATATACGCTCGCATTTTAGGTAGCACCTATCCATATTAGTAGGTAGTTTATAACAAGCATCTATTGCTCGGTTATATTACAATAATCCTGCAAAACGATTATTAAAATGTTATTGCCCGTAAAGTTAACGAATAGTAAAATTTACATCTAAAACATTCCGACCACGTAACTCTAAGCAGAAGTTCACCGCTCACAAAACCGGAAGCACGTGTTCATAGGGGCGCCCGGCGACCCCACGTGACCTATCTAGACCTACGTGTTTGCCGGTGATGGTGAAGAATCGAAGGACGATGATGGTGTAGCCCAGCGGGTTGCTGATGTCGTTCTGAAACCACCGTCACCATGGTAACAATCAGTTCAGCTGCACCGGTGTTATATTGACACTTCATTGTTATGTCACGAATCTTACTATAAGTTAATGTCCAAGGAACACGACATTACTGGATAATAATGGAGTCCGAGGGCGAAGCCCGAGGACCCATTGTTATCCGGTAATGTCGTTTTCCGAGGTTATTAACTTATGTAAAATCCACGTCCTTATGACTCAAACACACTACATTACTGAAAAATAATGTCGTGAGAGAACAATAGAGTGACGTCATCAGTGGATTTTACAACTGCGTAACAACGCTCACCCATCATAGAGGAACCACTGAACTCATTAAGGAGAATCTAAACGTTTCTGTTGCACACTGTGGAATAGCTATTGTGAAACACACGGGTCTCCCTCTCGACAATATGAAGGCATCTTGTGTCGCCTGGAGTGGGGGGAGTTCCACGACAGAGACGGAGTGGGTGGGTGGATGGGGGTGGGGGTAGAGGGACTCACGGCCTGGAGCGAGAAGTGCAGGAAGATCCAGATGACTCCCAGCGCCGTGACGAACATGTCCATCCGGTTCCGGCGACTCTGCCAGTATCCGCGCGGCGACAGCGCCATCATCTTCATCACCACCTAGCAACGGGGGAACACAGATAGGCAGTAAGACTGTCGCCTAGCGACGGGGACAACAAAGATGGCGGTCAGTATGCTGTAAGACTGTCGCCTAGCAACGGGGGCAACAAAGATGGTGGTCAGTATGCTATAACACTGTCGCCTAGAACGGAATATCCAGAAGTTCCACGATAGTTTGACGACAGAAGTGGCGACCTATGTACGACCTTCGCGAGATAGTCTAGGACGCCTAAACCACGTGACTGACCTCAACCAGGAAGAGCACCGTGAAGATGGCTGACACTGTGGCGAGAGCAAACGTGTACGGCTTCTCGCTGACCCACTGTAAACAACAGCAACACCAATGTTCAACTTTATTTATTGTAACATTATATTCGATTGCCAATTGACATTAAATTAGTATAGCACATCCACATTCGAGTCTATGATCTGACTTGTCAACAGCTATAATAGTACATTACTTTGATCATCTCCTTGGCAAAATATGTAAATGAATTTATTTCGCAACTGTTACAACAAATTTACATACAAATGCTCAAATCCCTAAATGTATTAATAATAAGGCACTTATCTCATACACATCCCGTCCCGAAAAGGAATACGGGAGAGTCCTTTATATACCAGAGTAATAGAGGATCTAAACACTACTTCCAATATGTACTGCTATGACCAGTTGCCATACACGACTTCGCAATTAAACGCCATCTTGGAAAAACCGTGACTGGCGCAAAGAGTTCTGGGAAATAGTTTGGTGTTATTTAGATTTTTTCTATGAAGATAATTACCATATTTCCAGGTTATTGGCAGGGCATGTATAAAATTAATGAGCACGTCTAACTTACATCTAGATTACGTATTTTTTACCGTTACATAAATGACAATATTGCGTGTTTAAGTGTCTACAAAATACGTTGTCATGCGATGACGCCATCTTGACATCTCGCGAAGACCAAAATAATACCCAGAATGCATTGCACGTGCAGTGGCGCCCCACAGTAGAATAATCTGAACTATGATTTGCGAAGTCGTCTATGGAACGTTGGTGACACTGGCTTGCCACCTACCGGGTATGCCAGGAGGCTGCAGTTGGCCAGGATGAGGAACGCGACGCCTCGCTTGAAGATAATATTCTGGGTGATGTCGTACATGAAGGCTCGGAAACGACTTGTGTCTGGAACACCAGGGGAGGGGGACGTGGGGGAAGGTGGGTGGGGGGGGGGAGGCAGAAGGTCAGCATTAGCCTCAGCCATTCTCAGGCAAAGAGATTAAGTTAACAAATTACATTGCGTGTCGACTAATATTTCTAACGCCTCGTTTACGTTTAGTTATTCAGATAATAATTGCTCCCCCTGATGAAACCGACAATAACAGGTCCCTCGTTGCCAACGGGCTGGTTTTGTTTACTCTTGTTTTCTCTGTCATTCTGTGTAAGCCGTGTTCGCGCCGTGCAAAGTATGAAGTTAATTCACATGAGAAACGAGTGAGAAAAATGAGTGTCAAATGTTTATTGTACACATTGTCTGATCTTTTCGGTTTTTAGTCATGACAACACGTACGCCTTGCCATATCTCGCACGCGAGATCTCGGATGTCACCGCTTCGTCATTGACATCTCATACATAGCACGTGACAATTCAAAACATGAGCGTTCGCACGTGACAACTCAAATGAAATCGTCTAGCAGCTGGCACGTTAGTTCGCGGTTTGCTCGCCAGGCGGCACTCACCTGGTCTGGGCGGGATGTGGAGCGGCTGGGCCAATTTGATCCGGCCCATCAAGTCCTGCCATCGCTTCTGGTCCACAGTCAACAGCGCGGTGCCCTGGAAACCACAGTCCCCATAGCGACCCGTTAACAAACCATAGCGACACGTCAGCAACGTCATGAAGACTCTCGTCATAAAGATTCCCCCACTCCATCGTCGCCCACATTCACGGCTGCATCTGGCAGACACTGGAAGGTGGCATAAGCTAGACCAATGCCTCTCAAAGAAAGCGTGTCTTGTAAATAAGCCACATTGTGTTGATCTAATCATGTCACAAAAGTCTATCAATCAAAAGAATCTGTAAAACTTGTGCGTTCCAGCTGAGATCCCTTGCGCAGAGCCACATTGGCCGAGAATGACAATCTTACCCGTCTCCCACCCGCCCTCTCCCCTCCCGCTGCCACCCCTTTGCCATCTCCGCTATGTCAACAAGACGGCCTTGCCCCACATATAGTTATGAAACATCTGCCCTATCCCACCCTGCTCCATGTTACTAACCCATGCCTCACTTCTGGCACCCACGCCTCACTTCTGGCACCCATGCCTCACTTCTGGCGCCAATGCTTCACTTCTGGCGCCCAGATCTCACTTCTGGCGCCCATGTCTCACTTCTGGCAACCATGCCTCACTTTTGGCGCCCATGCCTTACTTCTAGCACCCACGCCTCACTTGTGGCGCCCATGCCTCACTTCTGGCGCCCATGTCTCACTTCTGGCGCCCATGCCTCACTTCTGGCGCCCATGTCTCACTTCTGGCATCGATGCCTCACTTCTGGCGCCCATGCCTTACTTCTAGCACCCTCGCCTCACTTCTGGCGCCCATGTCTCACTTCTGGCATCCATGTCTCACTTCTGGCATCCATGCCTCACTTCTGGCGCCCATGCCTCACTTCTAGCACCCACGCCTCAATTCTGGCATCCATGCCACCCTTTTCCTCGCTTTTTGTGCCCCCATTCTCATGTTTGTCCCCCCCCCCCACGCCTTCCTACTTCCTCTCCCCACTGGCAATCCGGGATCCCACACCTGCCCCCCCTACGCCCCACCCCTCTGGAGTCACCCATACGCCCCCCCCCCCCCACCGCACCCCGCCCATTACCTTGTTCTCCATGTAGTTGGCGATGACGACGCCGACGAAGAGAGTCAGACCGATCATACAGCCGATGAAGACGAACAGATGGATGAAGAGCCCGTGACTCTGCAAACAACGACAACAGTATTGGAAACGGAAACAACACGGGGTGAAACGGAAGCACTGAATGAAACCAAAAAAATCACTGATTGAAAGTAAAATAACACGTTGAAACAGAAACATTGCTTTTATACATAAATATTAGTTGAACCAGAAGCAACATCGGTTGAAACAGTAGAAAATGGGTTGGAACAAAAACGACGAAAAATAAGAATGTCTTAACGACTTTTATACTTTACTTATTAAAGGCGGGCGCAAAATATTACATTAAATACAAGCACATCTATTGGATTCAAACAAATCCTTCATAAACTATAACTGCTTGGCTTCGGCGACACTCAACACACATTATAAAGATCGGATTGTCTACTGCCACTGTCTCCATTGCCAGGTCTGAAAGGGGAGTGGTGGATTGGATGGGTCCAGTATCCAGTGTCGATTTTTCACAAATCTGTGTCGATGTCGCTTTTTCAGATCCTCGGTGTCGGAATTATGGGGGACAATGTCGAATGTCGATTTTTCAAATAAGCCGCCATTTACCCCTTCCAGACCCCTATCGCCTGATCCGAGATAAGACAAATACCCCAATATGAGCCTCGTTCGCGAGAAGCGGATATGACGTACCGGACCGACGCGCTCAATGATGACGTCACGGACCTCCAGCCAGCCCTCCAATGAGAGGACCTCAAACAGAGCCAGCATGGCGTTAGCCAGGTTGTCGAAGTTAAAGTTGCGCGGATTGGCCCTGGAATCGCGAATCAATAAATACAGATCAGCGGGAAACAAATCATGAAGATGTTGATGTTAAATAAGATGAAATGTTAAAGCAGGTTATTTACACGCGCCATCTTAGATTTTTTACAGTTTAGAATCAAGACTACATGTATCTCAAAATTATGATTCATATGTTTTATATCTCGTTGAGTCTATAAAACAACAATTTCAAGATAAAACTGCGCAGTTTATTCATATCGCGCGCGGACGTCCTAGCGAACCGCGGTCGACATCACACAGAATACCGAACAGAGAACAGGCGCGCATGGTTATAAAGCCGGCCACCAACTTCTGCTCGGGTGAACAAATTTGCTTCCCTCCCGACAGCCCATATGCTCTCATGATTAAATTCAAGACAGAATATACTTATTTGACACGGAGAAGAGGTTGGTAATACACAAAATTACAGCACATATTGTTTAAGTAGCAAGTAGCGTAACCGGCCAACCGGCTTTAGTTCATTATTTTAATTACAAGACGATAATTTATAACAATCTACTCTTGCTATCGCACTATATCTTTTGAGAGCTTAAGGATAATGACGTATCCTAAATATTTACCCTTTAAATGCTTATCACTATATCACTTCTATTAACAGCGTTATATGAAATAACATTACATCAGGGCCTCTCGGACATTATCAAACGTAGTTTATTGGTTCTTCTGTATCAACCTACTGAGCATTCAATGATCCTCATCAGCCCAGTCCAAACTATCAGCCCAGTACTAACCCATCAGCCCAGTACTAACCCATCAGCCCAGTACTAACCCATCAGCCCAGTACTAACCCATCAGCCAAGTACTAACCCATCAGCCCAGTACTAACCCATCAGCCCAGTACTAACCCATCAGCCCAGTACTAACCCAACCGCCCAGTACTAACCCATGAGCCTAGTACGAACCCAACCGCCCAGTACTAACCCATCAGCCCAGTACTAACCCATCAGCCCAGTACTAACCCATCAGCCCAGTACTAACCCAACCGCCCAGTACTAACCCATCAACCCAGTACTAACCCATCAGCCCAGCACTAACCCAACCGCCCAGTACTAACCCACCAGCCCAGTACTAACCCATCAGCCCAGTACTAACCCATCAGCCCAGTACTAACCCATCAGCCCAGTACTAACCCATCAGCCCAGTACTAACCCATCAGCCCAATACTAACCCAACCGCCCAGTACTAACCCATCAACCCAGTACTAACCCATCAGCCCAGTACTAACCCAACCGCCCAGTACTAACCCATCAGCCCAGTACTAACCCATCAGCCCAGTACTAACCCAACCGCCCAGTACTAACCCATCAGCCCAGTACTAATCCATCAGCCCAGTACTAACCCATCAGCTCAGTACTAACCCATCAGCCTAGTACGAACCCAACCGCCCAGTACTAACCCATCAGCCCAGTACTAACCCATCAGCCCAGTACTAACCCATCAGCCCAGTACTAACCCATCAGCCCAGTACTAACCCATCAGCCCAGTACTAACCCAACCGCCCAGTACTAACCCATCAACCCAGTACTAACCCATCAGCCCAGTACTAACCCAACCGCCCAGTACTAACCCAACCGCCCAGTACTAACCCATCAGCCCAGTACTAACCCATCAGCCCAGTACTAACCCATCAGCCCAGTACTAACCCATCAGCCCAGTACTAACCCATCAGCCCAGTACTAACCCATCAGCCCAATACTAACCCAACCGCCCAGTACTAACCCATCAACCTAGTACTAACCCATCAGCCCAGTACTAACCCAACCGCCCAGTACTAACCCATCAGCCCAGTACTAACCCATCAGCCCAGTACTAACCCATCAGCCCAGTACTAACCCATCAGCTCAGTACTAACCCATCAGCCTAGTACGAACCCAACCGCCCAGTACTAACCCATCAGCCCAGTACTAACCCATCAGCCCAGTACTAACCCATCAGCCCAGTACTAACCCATCAGCCCAGTACTAACCCATCAGCCCAGTACTAACCCAACCGCCCAGTACTAACCCATCAACCCAGTACTAACCCATCAGCCCAGTACTAACCCAACCGCCCAGTACTAACCCATCAGCCCAGTACTAACCCATCAGCCCAGTACTAACCCATCAGCCCAGTACTAACCCATCAGCTCAGTACTAACCCATCAGCCTAGTACGAACCCAACCGCCCAGTACTAACCCATCAACCCAGTACTAACCCATCAGCCCAGTACTAACCCATCAGCCCAGTACTAACCCATCAGCCCAGTACTAACCCATCAGCTCAGTACTAACCCATCAGCCCAGTACGAACCCAACCGCCCAGTACTAACCCATCAACCCAGTACTAACCCATCAGCCCAGTACTAACCCATCAGCCCAGTACTAACCCAACCGCCCAGTACTAACCCATCAGCCCAGTACTAACCCATCAGCCCAGTACTAACCCATCAGCCCAGTACTAACCCATCAGCCCAGTACTAACCCATCAGCCCAGTACTAACCCAACCGCCCAGTACTAACCCATCAGCCCAGTACTAACCCATCAGCCCAGTACTAACCCATCAGCCCAGTACTAACCCAACCGCCCAGTACTAACCCATCAGCCCAGTACTAACCCATCAGCCCAGTACTAACCCATCAGCCCAGTACTAACCCATTAGCCCAGTACTAACTCATCAGCCCAGTACTAACCCAACCGCCCAGTACTAACCCAACAGCCCAGTACTAACCCATCAGCCCAGTACTAACCCAACCGCCCAGTACTAACCCATCAACCCAGTACTAACCCATCAGCCTAGTACGAACCCAACCGCCCAGTACTAACCCATCAGCCCAGTACTAACCCATCAGCCCAGTACTAAACCATCAGCCCAGTACTAACCCAACCGCCCAGTACTAACCCATCAGCCTAGTACGAACCCAACCGCCCAGTGTTAACCCATCAGCCCAGTACTAACCCATCAGCTCAGTACTAACCCATCAGCCCAGTACTAACCCATCAGCCCAGTACTAACCCATCAGCCCAGTACTAACCCATCAGCCCAGTACTAACCCATCAGCCCAGTACTAACCCATCAGCCCAGTACTGACCCATCAGCCCAGTACTAACCCAACCGCCCAGTACTAACCCATCACTGATGTCCAAAACTAACCAAGAGCTCGTATTGCGCCACTGAGATTTGTTGTCATGACAACCTGGGGATTTACTCACCAGACTCGGGGGACGTACATCTTGGGCCGCGGGACATCGTGGTCAGAGTCCGACGCCAACTTCAGCTTGGTCACAAACACCTCACGAGCAAAGATCCCGGTGCAGTTCTCCTGCGGCGAGAGGAGGGTTGATTGGTTGGTTGGTTGGATGTATATTCAGGACGCTTTTACCGGGTCATATCGCGTCAATGGGAGAAGGAAGGGAGAGTGGAGCCATGTCCCCAGGGGTAACCCCCTGCTCTTTGTATAGAAGAACATGGGATCTTTATCCTGCGACCACTCAGGCATGGCCACAGCGGGGCGCGAACCACCGACCCACGTGCCGCTAGGCTCTCGGGTGACCAGAGCGCTGAATGCCAACGCTCTAACCCACTGAGCTATCGGGCCGGCCCCGGGAGAGGAGAGACAGGTCACGCACAGGGCAACACAAGACCCGTCGGTCATAAAGCATCAACGGTCGAGGCACTCTGCCAGCAGAGGGAGCGCGTTCCTCACATCACAGCTGCCCCACGTGACCGCCCACCTCACGGTTGACCTCAACGGTGCTGGGGTCACGAATGGTTTTAGATGGTTTCTAAAATTGAATACTGTATATTCGATGCAGAATTTAAGAGCAGAGTTAAGCGAAACAATATTTCAAAATAACACAGGGGTCAAAGTTCAAAACGTTTCACGCCTTTGACATCAATCGAACTTGAAAATCTAGTACGAAAGTAATATGGCTTCGAATTAATCAAACACAAATGCATTCGTCAGGTATGGTACCATACCAGTGGCACAATAAATGCTAAACAGCGGTGCATTGGATGCCAAACTGCGAATTTATCTTCGATTAGATTCATATAAATTCTTGCGTATGACGGATAATTCTCTGCCGGGAGATCGCGGTCGAGGCCCAGAGGGTTAACCAAAGAAAGGCCAGTGCCGCTTAAAGGGCGGGGCGTCGGCCAACTAAGGGCGGGGCGTCGGCCAACTAAGGGCGGGGCGTCGGCCTGCTGAGGGCGGGGCGTCGGACTGCTGAGGGCGGGGCGTCGGCCAACTAAGGGCGGGGCGTCGGCCTGCTGAGGGCGGGGCGTCGGTCTGCTGAGGGCGGGGCGTGTATCCGATGGGGGCGGGGCGTGTATCCGATGGGGCCGTTGAGGGAGGGGCGGCCGCATGGCAGTCTTACCTTGGTGGTGATGGTGCGGTCGTTGCAGCGCGCCAGCTTACCGCCGAACAGCTGAACGCCGTAACTGGCGAAGACGAACATCAGGACGATCAGCAAGATGGAGACCTGGAGGGGTAGACATCGCGACATTACACCTTACTCGACGTAAAAGCGAGAGTACGAAATTTAATGTCACAAAAAACACCGGCACATGAACGTGACGTCAGCACATGTGTTGTCAGGTCAGCACATTTCTTGTGACGTCAGCACATGCCAGTGACGCCAGCACATGAGTGACGTCAGCACATGACAGTGACGTCAGCAAATTGACGTGACGTCAGCACATGACAGTGACGTCAGCACATGAAACTGTGACATAGCCCGCATGATTTAATCAGACAACAGAGCCCGATAGCGTCGAGTAGGCACCAACCACTAGTCACTGGAACGAGCCTGGTCTAAATAATAGTGTCGACATTGAGTGGCCAGGAACCAGGCAGTGTGATTAACATGACGGACGCTGTATTTAGGCCGTAACCCCGGAGGGTAAGCATCTTACCAAGCACAGGTAACAGCTCGTAGACCAGGCTGCGCGGCGCGGGGGGGTGGGGGGGGGGTCGGAGGACGGTACTTACCAGCAGGATCTCCTTGAAGCCGCGGCACAGCTCGTAGACCACGCGGCGCATGTGGGGCACCAGGTTAAAGATACGCAGCGGTCGCATGCAGCGCAGGATGAGCAGCAACTGGGCGCCAGAGTTCTGCGGAATCTCCTGTGGCATCCAGCACAGGAAGACCACGCCCACCTGGTGATAAAGGTAACAGAGACTGTCAGATAGCATGGGGAGACCACGCCCACCTGGTGATAGAAGTAACAGAGACTGTCAGATAGCATGGGGAGACCACGCCCACCTGGTGATAGAGGTAACAGAGACTGTCAGATAGCGCAGGGAGACCACGCCCACCTGGTGATAGAGGTAACAGAGACTGTCAGATAGCACGGGGAGACCACGCCCACCTGGTGATAGAAGTAACAGAGACTGTCAGATAGCGCAGGGAGACAACGCCCACCTGGTGATAGAGGTAACAGAGACTGTCAGATAGCACGGGGAGACCACGCCCACCTGGTGATAGAAGTAACAGAGACTGTCAGATAGCACGGGGAGACCACGCCCACCTGGTGATAGAAGTAACAGAGACTGTCAGATAGCGCAGGGAGACCACGCCCACCTGGTGATAGAGGTAACAGAGACTGTCAGATAGCACGGGGAGACCACGCCCACCTGGTGATAGAGGTAACAGAGACTGTCAGATAGCACGGGGAGACCACGCCCACCTGGTGATAGAGGTAACAGAGACTGTCTGATAGCGCAGGGAGACCACGCCCACCTGGTGATAGAGGTAACAGAGACTGTCTGATAGCGCAGGGAGACAACGCCCACCTGGTGATAGAGGTAACAGAGACTGTCAGATAGCACAGGGAGACCACGCCCACCCGGTGATAGAGGTAACAGAGACTGTCAGATAGCACGGGGAGACCACGCCCACCTGGTGATAGAAGTAACAGAGACTGTCAGATAGCGCAGGGAGACCACGCCCACCTGGTGATAGAAGTAACAGAGACTGTCAGATAGCGCAGGGAGACCACGCCCACCTGGTGATAGAGGTAACAGAGACTGTCTGATAGCGCAGGGAGACCACGCCCACCTGGTGATAGAGGTAACAGAGACTGTCAGATAGCGCAGGGAGACAACGCCCACCTGGTGATAGAGGTAACAGAGACTGTCAGATAGCACAGGGAGACCACGCCCACCTGGTGATAGAGGTAACAGAGACTGTCAGATAGCACGGGGAGACCACGCCCACCTGGTGATAGAAGTAACAGAGACTGTCAGATAGCGCAGGGAGACCACGCCCACCTGGTGATAGAGGTAACAGAGACTGTCTGATAGCGCAGGGAGACCACGCCCACCTGGTGATAGAGGTAACAGAGACTGTCAGATAGCGCAGGGAGACAACGCCCACCTGGTGATAGAGGTAACAGAGACTGTCAAATAGCACAGGGAGACCACGCCCACCTGGTGATAGAGGTAACAGAGACTGTCAGATAGCGCAGGGAGACCACGCCCACCTGGTGATAGAGGTAACGGAGACTGTCAGATAGCACAGGGAGACCACGCCCACCTGGTGATAGAGGTAACAGAGACTGTCAGATAGCACAGGGAGACCACGCCCACCTGGTGATAGAGGTAACAGAGACTGTCAGATAGCACAGGGAGACCACGCCCACCTGGTGATGGAGGTAACAGAGACGGTCAGATAGCATGGGGAGACCACGCCCACCTGGTGATAGAGGTAACAGAGACTGTCAGATAGCACAGGGAGACCACGCCCACCTGGTGATGGAGGTAACGGAGACTGTCAGATAGCGCAGGGAGACCACGCCCACCTGGTGATAGAGGTAACGGAAACTGTCAGATAGCGCAGGGAGACCACGCCCACCTGGTGATAGAGGTAACGGAGACTGTCAGATAGCACAGGGAGACCACGCCCACCTGGTGATAGAGGTAACAGAGACGGTCAGATAGCACAGGGAGACCACGCCCACCTGGTGATAGAGGTAACAGAGACTGTCAGATAGCACAGGGAGACCACGCCCACCTGGTGATAGAGGTAACAGAGACTGTCAGATAGCACAGTGAGACCGCGCCCACCTGGTGATAGAGGTAACAGAGACTGTCTGATAGCACAGGGAGACCACGCCCACCTGGTGATAGAGGTAACAGAGACTGTCAGATAGCACAGGGAGACCACGCCCACCTGGTGATAGAGGTAACAGAGACTGTCAGATAGCACGGGGAGACCACGCCCACCTGGTGATAGAGGTAACAGAGACTGTCTGATAGCGCAGGGAGACCACGCCCACCTGGTGATAGAGGTAACAGAGACTGTCTGATAGCGCAGGGAGACAACGCCCACCTGGTGATAGAGGTAACAGAGACTGTCAGATAGCACAGGGAGACCACGCCCACCCGGTGATAGAGGTAACAGAGACTGTCAGATAGCACGGGGAGACCACGCCCACCTGGTGATAGAAGTAACAGAGACTGTCAGATAGCGCAGGGAGACCACGCCCACCTGGTGATAGAAGTAACAGAGACTGTCAGATAGCGCAGGGAGACCACGCCCACCTGGTGATAGAGGTAACAGAGACTGTCTGATAGCGCAGGGAGACCACGCCCACCTGGTGATAGAGGTAACAGAGACTGTCAGATAGCGCAGGGAGACAACGCCCACCTGGTGATAGAGGTAACAGAGACTGTCTGATAGCGCAGGGAGACCACGCCCACCTGGTGATAGAGGTAACAGAGACTGTCAGATAGCGCAGGGAGACAACGCCCACCTGGTGATAGAGGTAACAGAGACTGTCAAATAGCACAGGGAGACCACGCCCACCTGGTGATAGAGGTAACAGAGACTGTCAGATAGCGCAGGGAGACCACGCCCACCTGGTGATAGAGGTAACGGAGACTGTCAGATAGCACAGGGAGACCACGCCCACCTGGTGATAGAGGTAACAGAGACTGTCAGATAGCACAGGGAGACCACGCCCACCTGGTGATAGAGGTAACAGAGACTGTCAGATAGCACAGGGAGACCACGCCCACCTGGTGATGGAGGTAACAGAGACGGTCAGATAGCATGGGGAGACCACGCCCACCTGGTGATAGAGGTAACAGAGACTGTCAGATAGCACAGGGAGACCACGCCCACCTGGTGATGGAGGTAACGGAGACTGTCAGATAGCGCAGGGAGACCACGCCCACCTGGTGATAGAGGTAACGGAAACTGTCAGATAGCGCAGGGAGACCACGCCCACCTGGTGATAGAGGTAACAGAGACTGTCAGATAGCACAGGGAGACCACGCCCACCTGGTGATAGAGGTAACAGAGACGGTCAGATAGCACAGGGAGACCACGCCCACCTGGTGATAGAGGTAACAGAGACTGTCAGATAGCACAGGGAGACCACGCCCACCTGGTGATAGAGGTAACAGAGACTGTCAGATAGCACAGTGAGACCGCGCCCACCTGGTGATAGAGGTAACAGAGACTGTCTGATAGCACAGGGAGACCACGCCCACCTGGTGATAGAGGTAACAGAGACTGTCAGATAGCACAGGGAGACCACGCCCACCTGGTGATAGAGGTAACAGAGACTGTCAGATAGCGCAGGGAGACCACGCCCACCTGGTGATAGAGGTAACGGAGACTGTCAGATAGCACAGGGAGACCACGCCAACCTGGTGATAGAGGTAACAGAGACTGTCAGATAGCACAGGGAGACCACGCCCACCTGATGATAGAGGTAACAGAGACTGTCTGATAGCACAGGGAGACCACGCCAACCTGGTGATAGAGGTAACAGAGACTGTCAGATAGCGCAGGGAGACCAGGCCCACCTGGTGATGGAGGTAACAGAGACTGTCAGATAGCACGGGGAGACCACGCCCACCTGGTGATGGAGGTAACAGAGACTGTCAGAAAGCACAGGGAGACCACGCCCACCTGGTGATAGAGGTAACAGAGACTGTCTGATAGCGCAGGGAGACCACGCCCACCTGGTGATAGAGGTAACAGAGACTGTCTGATAGCACAGGGAGACCACGCCCACCTGGTGATAGAGGTAACAGAGACTGTCAGAAAGCACAGGGAGACCACGCCCACCTGGTGATAGAAGTAACAGAGACTGTCAGATAGCACAGGGAGACCACGCCCACCTGGTGATAGAGGTAACAGAGACTGTCAGATAGCACGGGGAGACAACGCCCACCTGGTGATAGAGGTAACAGAGACTGTCAGATAGCACAGGGAGACCACGCCCACCTGGTGATAGAGGTAACAGAGACTGTCAGATAGCGCAGGGAAACCACGCCCACCTGGTGATAGAGGTAACAAAGACTGTCAGATAGCGCAGGGAGACAACGCCCACCTGGTGATAGAGGTAACAGAGACTGTCAGATAGCGCAGGGAGACAACGCCCACCTGGTGATAGAGGTAACAGAGACTGTCAGATAGCGCAGGGAGACAACGCCCACCTGGTGATAGAGGTAACAGAGACTGTCAGATAGCGCAGGGAGACCACGCCCACCTGGTGATAGAGGTAACAGAGACTGTCAGATAGCGCAGGGAGACAACGCCCACCTGGTGATAGAGGTAACAGAGACTGTCAGATAGCACAGGGAGACCACGCCCACCTGGTGATAGAGGTAACAGAGACTGTCAGATAGCGCAGGGAGACAACGCCCACCTGGTGATAGAGGTAACAGAGACTGTCAGATAGCGCAGGGAGACAACGCCCACCTGGTGATAGAGGTAACAGAGACTGTCAGATAGCGCAGGGAGACAACGCCCACCTGGTGATAGAGGTAACAGAGACTGTCAGATAGCGCAGGGAGACAACGCCCACCTGGTGATAGAGGTAACAGAGACTGTCAGATAGCACAGGGAGACCACGCCCACCTGGTGATAGAGGTAACAGAGACTGTCAGATGGCGCAGGGAGACAACGCCCACCTGGTGATAGGGGTAACAGAGACTGTCAGATAGCGCAGGGAGACAACGCCCACCTGGTGATAGAGGTAACAGAGACTGTCAGATAGCGCAGGGAGACCACGCCTACCTGGTGATAGAGGTAACAGAGACTGTCAGATGGCGCAGGGAGACAACGCCCACCTGGTGATAGAGGTAACAGAGACTGTCAGATAGCGCAGGGAGACAACGCCCACCTGGTGATAGAGGTAACAGAGACTGTCAGATAGCGCAGGGAGACAACGCCCACCTGGTGATAGAGGTAACAGAGACTGTCAGATAGCGCAGGGAGACCACGCCCACCTGGTGATAGAGGTAACAGAGACTGTCAGATAGCGCAGGGAGACAACGCCCACCTGGTGATAGAGGTAACAGAGACTGTCAGATAGCGCAGGGAGACAACGCCCACCTGGTGATAGAGGTAACAGAGACTGTCAGATAGCGCAGGGAGACAACGCCCACCTGGTGATAGAGGTAACAGAGACTGTCAGATAGCGCAGGGAGACAACGCCCACCTGGTGATAGAGGTAACAGAGACTGTCAGATAGCACAGGGAGACCACGCCCACCTGGTGATAGAGGTAACAGAGACTGTCAGATGGCGCAGGGAGACAACGCCCACCTGGTGATAGAGGTAACAGAGACTGTCAGATAACGCAGGGAGACCACGCCCACCTGGTGATAGAGGTAACAGAGACTGTCAGATAGCGCAGGGAGACAACGCCCACCTGGTGATAGAGGTAACAGAGACTGTCAGATAGCGCAGGGAGACAACGCCTACCTGGTGATAGAGGTAACAGAGACTGTCAGATGGCGCAGGGAGACAACGCCCACCTGGTGATAGAGGTAACAGAGACTGTCAGATAGCGCAGGGAGACAACGCCCACCTGGTGATAGAGGTAACAGAGACTGTCAGATAGCGCAGGGAGACAACGCCTACCTGGTGATAGAGGTAACAGAGACTGTCAGATAGCGCAGGGAGACAACGCCCACCTGGTGATAGAGGTAACAGAGACTGTCAGATAGCACAGGGAGACCACGCCCACCTGGTGATAGAGGTAACAGAGACTGTCAGATAGCGCAGGGAGACAACGCCCACCTGGTGATAGAGGTAACAGAGACTGTCAGATAGCGCAGGGAGACAACGCCCACCTGGTGATAGAGGTAACAGAGACTGTCAGATAGCACAGGGAGACCGCGCCCACCTGGTGATGGAGGCAACAGAGACTGTCAGATAGCGCAGGGAGACAACGCCCACCTGGTGATAGAGGTAACAGAGACTGTCAGATAGCGCAGGGAGACAACGCCCACCTGGTGATAGAGGTAACAGAGACTGTCAGATAGCACAGGGAGACCGCGCCCACCTGGTGATGGAGGCAACAGAGACTGTCAGATAGCGCAGGGAGACAACGCCCACCTGGTGATAGAGGTAACAGAGACTGTCAGATAGCGCAGGGAGACAACGCCCACCTGGTGATAGAGGTAACAGAGACTGTCAGATAGCGCAGGGAGACAACGCCCACCTGGTGATAGAGGTAACAGAGACTATCAGATAGCACAGGGAGACCACGCCCACCTGGTGATAGAGGTAACAGAGACTATCAGATAGCACAGGGAGACCACGCCCACCTGGTGATAGAGGTAACAGAGACTGTCAGATAGCGCAGGGAGACAACGCCCACCCACTGAGCTACGGGGCGGCCCCTAGTGGGTATTGGAGAAGGGGGTAATAATGTGGCACTCACCGCATAGTTGAATACGTCCAGAATCCCGGCGAAGTCTCGTACAACAGCCCTGGGCGTGAAGAACAGTCCGTCCGCCATTATCTTCAGCGCCATCTCGAGGCTCATGCAGATAACAAAAGCGTACTCGGCGATCTGAATGGAAACCATGGCACCCAACGTGACAACCATGACAACGACCCTGTCGAGCAAAGGTATAACAGTCCTCAGGCTCTTGTCGATCACACTGGACTCGTTTGCACAGTAAATAAGATTACCACTTTTGATATAAACACTGTTGGCATAAATCTGAAAATATCCAAAGGTAAATACGACCTTCTGGAACCATATGTATATATGTAACATCAGGTACAGCTTATTTTTCTTCGATACTTGTCAACGACAAATACCTTAAACATAAACAGCTGTACTTTCTCTGTTCCAGTGAGATGAAATACATTATTTTCACATAAGAGACACAAGCAGATCAGAATAATACGGCCTATACAGTTCTATTCACACCAACATAATATAGTACCAATATAATTACAATTCACAATATAATATAGTACCAAAATAATTACAATTTGTAATTTAATATAGTATCAATATAATCACAATTTATAATACAATATAGTACCAATATAATTATTCTTTATAATATAATATAATATAATACCAATATAATTACAATTTATAATACAATATAGTACCAATATAATCACAATTTATATATAACATATTACCAGGATAATTTCTTTTTATAATACAGTATAGTGCCGATATGATTATAACAATCGTGTGACGGCCCAGCACTGACCTGGAGTGCCGTGGTGTTCATGACACGGTCCCAGGGGGTCTCGAACATCATGGAGACCCCGGACAACGTGGTCACGACGATCATCACCCAGTCCAAGTAGGTCACCAGGCCGACCAGCTTACTGCGCGGGGCAATCAGCAGCACATTCATCAGTTAATTATTACGTTCATATAGTCTGGTGGCTCCAGGGGAGGGGGGTGGGGTCCCAATATCTTCGCCCTTCCCAAAGTGGATCCGGATCCCGGTTCCAGAGAGCTCATCCCATATTCAAGGGTGCCCCCCCCCACCCCCCTGTTCCCTTTTCAAAGTCCTGGATCTACCCTCGATACCTACTTCGTTAATTGTAATAAGTCTGATACACCTCTGTCGGTTAAAACAATTATATATTTAAATTGCTTCTAATGATATTATATTTGTTCTAACCTTATACATATCAACCACAAATATAACTTAGGCCCCTGCGTAGTTTTAGTTGCTGATAACGTGAACTGTTTTTATTGTCTTTGTACTATGGTGGAAATACATTTTATATACATAAAAAAGTTTATATATATAAAAAAGGTCAATTTTTTAAGGAAATAATCTAAATAAGGATAAATGGATCACGGAGCATGTGGTTGTGAGCGGCAATCAAGGATATTCACCGTATTCACCTTGTTCTTCACTTTCTGTCTCGTGGGTGGATCTAATGAGCGATAACACGGGATACTCACTGTATCTCCTTGTACTTGCTCTTCGCTTCCTGTCCCGGGATGTGGGTCTCTCAACACGTGGTTATAGGGAGCGATAATGGGGGATACTCACTGTATCTGATTGTAATTGCTCTTCACTTCCTGTCCCGGGATGTGGGTCTCTCAACACGTGGTTATAATGAGCGATAATGGGGAACACTCACTATAACTGCTTATAATTGCTCTTCCTTTCCTGTCCCGTGATTGGATCTCTCAACACGTGGTTCTAATGAGCGATAATGGGTGATACTCACTGTATCTCTTTGTACTTGCTCTTCACTTCCTGTCCCGGGATGTGGGTCTCTCAACACGTGGTGCTAATGAGCGATAATGGGTGATACTCACTGTATCTCTTTGTACTTGCTCTTCACTTCCTGTCCGGTGATCGGGTCTCGCAGCGTGTGGTTGTAGCGGGCGTTCACGATCAGCTTGCACACTTTGCGGAAGCGACTCTCGCGGCCCACGGTGAACAGAGGGGTGTCGAAGTAAGGGTGATTCTCCCTCAGGTCTTCTTCTTGCTGACTCCTGTAGCAGACACCGTGCAACGAAACACTTCCAGAATTAAGAATCTGCCCTATATGCCAACAACACCAGATAGATGTTATTGAAGATGAATTTCACTTTTTACTCCGGCAGAATTATATATAAACATCGAACCTTTCATAAAAGTTGTTACATTGATGTCTTCACATGATGCTCAGACGATCCAAAACCTTTCTTTTTATATATTTAAAGCCATGGAAAAAAAGACTCAACTATTTAGAGCTTAAATGACTGTTCATGATTGTTATTGGTCCTAAACCCATTTGAAATTTGAAATTAACTTTAAATTGCACAGGTGTTTGCACAGGTGTTTGTCTTATGTTTATATGTATTTTGGGCCTGGTCGCCTTGAATGCTCAATGAACTCACACATCATGGCCTCAGCCGGCAACCCAGCCAGTCGCACATTGCTCGGCAGGCGAGGCTCTCACGCAAGGCATTTACCACTACCCCACCCATGAATCAACGTAAGCCATACAGGCAGTCGCCTTGCCATGTCTACACGTTCCATTACTTATGTTGCCTCACTATCTGAAATCTCTAGAGTTACCCGGCCCACCCGATTCGTAACATCGCCCCGTTCCTGCCCCCCTGACCCACCGTTTGACCTACGCCGGGGGGTTAGGCCCCCCCCCACACACACACCCACCCCTCTCTCTCAATCAACAAGCCCTCACCCCCTCCCCTGTCAACACATCCCCACCCACCCACGGTCTCTCAATCAACAAGCCCTCACCCGCACCCACCACCGCTCTCTCAATCAACAAGCCCTCACCCCCACCTACCCCTGCTCTCTCAGTCAAAAAACCATCACCCCCTCCCCTGTCAACACACCCCCACCCTCCCGCTCTCTCAATCAACAAGCCCTCACCCCCACCCTCCCGCTCTCTCAATCAACAAGCCCTCACCCCCATACACCCCTGCTCTCTCAATCAACAAGCCCTCATGCACCCCCACCCTTAACAACAAGCCCCCAGCCAACCCCTCTCAACACACCCCTTCCTGCCCCCCTGACCCACCTTTTGACCTCTGCCTGGGGGCTACGCTCCCCCCGCCCCCACACACCCACCCATCTTTCTCAATCAAAAAGCCTTCACCCCCACCCCTCTCAACACACCCTGTCTGCCCCCCCACCCCCCCGCCCCCTCACCCACCGTTTAACCTCTGCCTCGTGTTTTTTCTGCTGCAGCGTCTTGATGTCGAAGTCGTCTGTCGTCCGGTTGGTGGTAATGGCCGCTAGGTCACCATTCTCCCGCAAGGTGGAGTACTGGTTCTTGGCCTTCAGGCTTCCGGGCCGACCGCGCATGCTCCGACTGCTAACAACGCGAGACGATTAGAGTTTTAATGCCGTTAACAATCTCAATATAGTGCGCGCCACCTAATCGCACTTCGGGAAATTGCAACTTCCGCTGAATCGGAAGAAAATCTCAAATCCAAACGCCATTTCATATACATTCCCCTGTTAACAACTTCGGTTAATCACATTTCGGTTAATTGCAACTTCCGCTTAATCGCAACAAATCGTAAATCCAAGCGCCATTTCATATACATTCACACGTTAACAACTTCGGTCAATCGCAACCTCTTTGCTGACAAACAAAGGTCGCAATTAAGCCGAGTGCACTGCACCAACAATAAGTTAATCGGCTTAAAAATCTGCAATTTTGTTAGTTGAGTTGCAGGTATCTGGGATTTGTATCTAACACATGAAAATATCAGCGTAAGGAGGGGAACTCTCCGACCTCGGACACGATGGCTAGTCCGAGGTCGACAGTGTTCAATCAGCCCACTTACATGCGCCATCTTAGATTGTTTACATTTTAGAATCAAGAATAAAGTATCTCATAATTATGATGCATATTTTTTATATCTCTTTGAGTCTGCAAAACAGCAATTTCGACATAAAACTGTGCAGATTATTTATATCGCGCGCGGACGTGATAGCGAGCCGCGGTCGACATCACACAGAATACCGAACAGCGAACAGGCGCGCAGGGATATAAAGCCGGCCACCAATTCTGCTCCGGTGAACAAATTTGCTTCTCTCCGGATAGCTCACAGACTTTCGGGATTTAATTTCAAGACATAATATAGTTATTTGACATGGAGAAGAGGTTGGTAATACAAACAATTACAGAATATATTATTTTAATTACCGCATCACTCGGGTTGCCTCAGGACACAGAACGTTTCATCGCTTTCATAATGGCTGGTTTGTTGTATATTCAGGAGGCTTTAACCACATTTGGTCATGTCGCGTCAACGGGAGAAGAAAGGGAGAGTGGAGCCATGTCCCCGGGGGTAACCCCCTACTCTTTGCGAAGAAGAACATGGGGGTCTTTATCCTGCGCCCAAACAGACATGGCCACATCGGGGCTCTCGTTTTAATAATTATATTGCGTTGTGGAAATGCAAACCACTGCTGCTATTGATGGAGGCTATTTGTCCTGCGGGTACGGCAGGGTATCTGGGTCGGAGCGGGGGTTATACTGGGGGAGGGGGCAGGGTTGATGGGAGCAAAGCGGGGGGGGGCGAGGGTGAGGCTGGGAGCGTGGTGGATGGGGGGGGGGGCGAGGGTGAGGCTGGGAGCGTGGTGGGGGGGGGGTGAGGGTGAGGCTAGGAGCGTGGGGGGGTAAGGGTGAGGCTGGGAGCGGTAGGTGGGGGGGGGGGGTAGGGTGAGACTGGGAGCGCGGAGGGGGGCGATGGTTAGGCTGGGAGCGTAGTGGGGGGGGTGCGAGGGTGAGGCTAGGAGCGTGGGGGGTGAGGGTGAGGCTGGGAGCGGGGGGGAGGGGGGCGAGGGTGAGGCTGGGTGCGGGGGGGCGAGGGTGAGGCTGGGAGCGAGGGGGCGAAGGAGAGGCTGGGAGCGGGGGGGTGAGGGTGAGGCTGGGAGCGGGGGGGTGAGGGTGAGGCTGGGAGCGGGGGGCGAGGGTGAGGCTGGGGGGGTGAAGGTGAGGCTGGGAGCGTGGGGCGGGGTGAGGGTGAGGCTTGGAACGTGGGGGGGCGAGGGTGAGGCTTGGAGCGGCGGGGGCGAGGGTGAGGCTGGGAGCGGGGGGGTGAGGGTGAGGCTGGGAGCGGGGGGGTGAGGGAGAGGCTGGGAGCGTGGTGGGGGGGGCGAGGGTGAGACTAGGAGCGCGGGGGGGGGGGGGGGCGGGGCGAGGGTGAGGCTGGGAGCAGCGGGGTGAGGGAGGTTCTCACCTGCGATCCATACGGATCTGGTGTTGCTTGGAGAGCAGGGACTTGGTTCCCGGGGTGATCATCTGGACGCCCTCCTCGCTGATGATCCGCTGACGGTTGGACTCCCTGGCGAGATAAGGACAACTCAGGATCCGCGCGGACACCACGTGACAAAACAACCATGGGAGAGAGCGGTGCCACGCGATAATACGGCGCCACGTGGTTGTATGGCGCCACGTGACAACGGGACCACGTGACAACGGGGCCACGTGACCACAAATGTTTTAAAAACACCTCAGTACTCATACATGAGTAAGCGACAGGTATAAGTCATCGATTAAACAAACTACGACCATTCTGTAATTGCTCCGATGAGTCAGGTACACCGGCTGGAAGATCGCCGCATAGCAAAGCGATGCACGCCACCTACCGGATAATGGAGGAGATGCCGGTTTTCTTCTTGACCATTTGTCCGTGAGATTTGATCTGTGATGGCGACAGCAGTAGGACAGGCGCAGCGTGCTTCACCACCTGGCGGCAGAGAAAGAACCACGGTGGTCAGCATAGCGTCATGCCACAATCCATGGTGAGGAACCGCGCCCATAAACACGTTCCCCATCCATGCCCCCACCCCCTCCACCCCGCACACACAAACTATTGTGTAACGACAGCCGACGATCTCACATCACCTCCCCAAATAATAGCACCCTAGATTCGCCATATCTCACCCCTCCCCCTTCCCCCCTCCCGACCTCCCCCACCTGGTGCAGGTCCTCCTGGCTGTCCCTGGTTGACCCCCCCCCCTCCCCACTTCACCCACCTGGTGCAGGTCCTCCTGGCTGTCCCTGTTTTTTTTTTTTGTATCAACTGTATTTATTTTGCGAGTTTTTCAACAGCGAATACCCATGTGAATAATTACCTCGAATGTCCCTGGCTGACTAACCACCCCCTTCTCCCCCTCACTCCCCCCCCCCCACCCACCTGGTGCAGGTCCTCCTGGCTGTCCCTGGTTGACCCCCCCTCCCCCCTCACCCACCTGGTGCAGGTCCTCCTGGCTATCCCTGGTTGACCCCCCCCTCCCCCCTCACCCACCTGGTGCAGGTCCTCCTGGCTATCCCTGGTTGACCCCCCCTCCCCCCTCACCCACCTGGTGCAGGTCCTCCTGGCTATCCCTGGTTGACCCCCCCCCCTCTCCCCTCACCCACCTGGTTCAGGTCCTCCTGGCTATCCCTGGTTGACCCCCCCCTCTCCCCTCACCCACCTGGTGCAGGTCCTCCTGGCTATCCCTGGTTGACCCCCCCCCCCTCTCCCCTCACCCACCTGGTTCAGGTCCTCCTGGCTGTCCCGGGATGACCCCCCCCCTTCCCCCTCACCCACCTGGTTCAGGTCCTCCTGGCTGTCCCGGGATGACCCCCCCCCCCCTCTCCCCTCACCCACCTGGTTCAGGTCCTCCTGGCTGTCCCGGGATGACCCCCCCCCCTTCCCCCTCACCCACCTGGTTCAGGTCCTCCTGGCTGTCCCGGGATGACCCCCCCCCTCCGCCCTCACCCACCTGGTGCAGGTCCTCCTGACTGTCCCGGGTTGACAGAAGCAGGTCTCCGTCCGAACCCTGCTCCACGAACTGCCGCAGGAAACTGTCGCGCATGCGCGATGGGTTGAATTCGGATGGGATCTTGCTAAGTCGCACCATCTGGGGGCGGTCCCTGGAAGAGCCGGCCACGCCCAGAGGGATCAATTACACCGATACGATCGTGGCCTTTAAGGCCCATGTCGCGCACACGGGGGCCAAATCACACCGTAGTCTCATGGCTAAGATCACCCGCCGTATGAAACTACGTCGATTATCACGTTCGCAAAAACCAAACTCAAGTGGAAGAATTTTTTGAAAAGGTTTGATTGATATCAACGTGCCGGTGTCACATGCGGAAGTGCCCCCCCTCCCCTTGCCCCATGCGGAGATGCGCCCCTTATATAGAATACGTGTTATTGAGACCCTCTCCGCTCCATGTGTTCGTACGGTGCCATTATGATAGATACAGGTGGAGCCGGGGGGACATCTCCGGACGGGGGACATTTCCGGACGGGACACCCGCGGCCACCCTTCCAGGGAAGGTCGCTACACGCGCGGGCGCTTCGTGAACCCGGCCTCCGAAGCTGAGCGCGCTCCCAAAAACTGAGTCACGGAGGCTGTCACAGTGGACAAGAAACTAAAGCGAGTCACAACAATTTACAGCAACTTAGAAGTATTTATCAGTATTAATGGCGGGAGTTGACTCACGGAAAGCGTTCGAAGATTCGCAGTCTCAGAGGCAAGGTTTGTTGTGTCTCAGCCACTTGCTCGCGCAACTTGAGCTACGACAGATAAGATAAGACAAGATGAGGTGAGATAATATCTTCAAAAGCAACAGTTACCTTCGTTGTCCAAAACGCACCAATACTGGTCGTACATTGACATGGCCACGAGCTGAAGTCTATGAGGTAATATATACATCTATATGATGATGAATGGTGGCACTATTTAACACCTTCAACAAACTCTAACCCTTAGTCTTTAGCCAAAAAGAATCGCATTTGCATCAGAAGGCAAAGTAGTCTTGTCCAAACCGTATAATCTAGCATCTGTGGGTCAACATCAAATGTGGAACTGCTCGTTTTCGGCGTTTAGAACAATCGTTTCGCCATAAACTATGTGCCACTTCTCCTTCGCGACATTGAACAATTAGTTATCGTCAGAGCGAACCGTAGTAGGGGTCTGGGGGGTTCAGTGTCCAGTGTCGATTTTTCAAAATTCTCAGTGTCGAATGTCGATTTTCGCGATCTTGCTTGTCGCTTGTCGATGTCGCTTTTTCAGATCCTCAGTGTCGGAATTTGGGGATCAATATCGAATATAGATTTTACAAATATGTCGGTATCGCGTGTCGCCATTTACCCATTCCAGACCCCTCGTAGTCCCGTCATTGCGTTCGTCATCGGGCGCACGACAGCAACCATGCAACCCCAAAGCTACAGACACCACCACCTTCAAGAGGATGAAGAGTTGTACCAACCTGCTTCAGCTTCTTAATGTCCTCGTCTAACTCCAGATTGTCCAAGATGACAGCCACAAACAAGCTCACCACAATCTGCAACAATTGATACAGATTAAAAATGCAGACAACGGGGTCTGATACGGAATCTGCCGAAGTAGTCCGAACCAAAACACACACGTAGATGAACGTAATAATCGCGATCCACCAATTTGCTTCACAGCATGTTGTTACAATTCATAGCACCTAAATGTTACCCAACCAATTACAAAAATCCATATACATATAAAGACATTTTCAGAATATAGTCAAAGTAATAATTACTCTCTGCTTAACTCTAGTTTACGCAAATAGAAATTCGCCATTGGAAAACAGGCCTGGTCTCCAAGTCTATATAAATTCTACTTTCGAATTCCTCTGATTCATTCTCATGAAATACGGTCTACGAAATACAGATCTATATGTGGAAGAAAATTTCGCTTGCAATGCATTAGCTGGAGAACCTAACGAATGGGTGAAGTTCCATCGTCCTCACAACTCACTGGTGGGATGGCGCTGCTATCAACTAACCTCAAACCCAAAACGCGTTCGCACAGGACATACCGTACGCATTGGCTAAGACACAATACCGCATCGTAGAAAAAAGCAGTTTTCGAAGATGGCGGAACATAGTACTGTTGAGACACAAATGTCGTCTGCTGATCAAGGTTGCCATGACCACGGCCAACCATCAGGGACCTGGCTAGCATGCACGTGACCCCACCACGGCAACGGTACACAACATCACAGAGCAGAGATTACCCACAAAACATGGCGCCAAGAGAGGTGCGACGCGCGCTGAGAACGACCAGCCGAGGAGAGAGACAATACTCGTGAGGAACCGGAAGAACAACAGCTACAGAGCTTCGAAGGACGCTTTAAGCTGTAATCCGGGCCAATTTATATCCTATGCAGGAAGACCAAGGGAAACAATTTAAATTTTAACTGGTTTATAGGGACAATGAACAACAATTGCGTCTGTATATATGTTTTGCACCATGGGCCTGGTGCCTTTTAGTGCAATAAACTTTTTATTATTAAGCTGTATAGAAATGTTGATGTTTTAGACGGCTTTCTATGCACGTAAAAGTCTACATTGGCCCACGAAATCTGCGGGAATATGGTTAAATACGAGATGGCCCCAAGGTAGAGGCACCAGGGTTCGAGCCAATACCCTGTTGATCAGCAGCTCAGCATGCTTGCCACAAGAGCCCGCCCGCCCCTCACCCCATGGAATACATCCCTACTCTTTTCGAAAGAGGGCATGGAATTTGCGCCATATATCCACACAGTGGGACAAGAATTAACCCCCAATGGACCGTCCGCCATCGCTAAACAGCGAATTATCGTCGAGATCCAGTTGACAGGCTGAGGGAGGCTGGGAGTTACCATCAGTCATGTCCATCAACACTTCGACCCACCAAACATTCCTTTCTCCACACATTCCAGACATTCCTTCCTCCGCACATTCCAGACATTCCTTTCTCGACACATTCCAGACATTTTTTCCTCCACACATTCCAGACATTCCCATCCACATTCCAGATCCCCCTTCACCTATTCAGATTATCTCTGGACACTCCATATTTCTGGATACTCCAGAAAATCCTTGACACAAATTATCCGTGACACTCCAGAAAATCCCTGACACAAATGTTCTCTCCGTGACGCTCCAGTAACGACAACGATTTGCATCATACAACCTGTTACACTTTCAGCCGTTACGTGGCCAGCACTATTTCCTTTCAGTTATACACCTCACCACGTGGTACATGGAGCTAGGAGTGTGCCCGGAATAATATCTTCCTCTTTCAACAAGTAACAGTGAGCTTACTGTCCACTAGTAACGCCCGGCCATAACATTAGGATAGGGTGGGGTGGGGGGTACAATATCTTACAAGCTATCTTTGGAAAGTTATCAAATACATAAATATACAATATAATTCTTCCTTACTGTCTAATGTGAATAACGAAAACAATATAAACATAGTGTATTTTTTCTTGGTAATGGTTCCTGGGCATGACTGTTACAGTGGTTCTACTTACCAAGGTCACAAACAGGTGGTAGAATATGAAATAGATAGCGACCAGTGGAGCGTACTTTTCGCCCGTTTCCCACATGGTCAAATGCATCACTTCGTTCCATCCCTTCTGCGTCAAGATTTGAAACATCGACATCATGGCCTGCAAGAGACACGTGGGCCACAGCCCAGGCCGTGACGTCACAACTCATCCACCAACGCTCAGCGTCAACACACCGACGAGAACCAGGTTAAAGGTCATAGGTCAAGCTCCAAACGAAAAACTCCACCCGATACAATACAAGACAGAAAGTGACGCGGCTGGGAAACAATACCCATGTAGGTCAGGTCAGAGGTTAACTCCAAATGAAGATAACACCATAAGGATAACAACATAAGGAGGTCAAGTCAGAGGTTAGCTCCAAATGAAGATAACACCATAAGGTAACAACGCCATAAGGAGGTCAGGTCAAAGGTCAATGGTCGTATCGAGGTCAAGTGAGGAATAACAACACCAAACGGTAAACACAACCAGGGTTTTAATACGCCAAGGAACGTCAAATTCAACTCAAAACGGGATACCACGCGAGTGTTGGGGGTGTTAGTGAAAAGGAATGACCAACAAAAACACCAAGGAAGAGCCACTTTCACCACGTGGGTGGGCATGGCAACCAAGTTCAAATATATATACTTTACAAACAACACCGAAAGGCGAAAATTATATGGCGGTTAAATAACACAAGGCCAATTAAACTACAACGATAAACGCGAAGTTGGTCACGAACCTGGTTAGCCTGGTCCTCGCATTGGGTAAGGCATCCTATTATATAGTACTACGATTAACGGTTAACACAGTAGGGACAAGTCGAGAAAGGTGGACTTACCCTGATCACAAACCCTTGTATAGGGCGGGTAGGCGGATTTACCCTGGTCACAAACCCTTGTATAGGGTGGGTGAGCGGACTTACCCTGGTCACAAACCCTTGTATAGGGCGGGTGGGCGGACTTACCCTGGTCACAAACCCTTGTATAGGGTGGGTGAGCGGACTTACCCTGGTCACAAACCCTTGTATAGGGTGGGTGGGCGGACTTACCCTGGTCACAAACGCTTGTATAGGGCGGGTGAGCGGATTTACTCTGGTCACAAACCCTTGTATAGGGTGGGTGAGCGGACTTACCCTGGTCACAAACCCTTGTATAGGGCGGGTGGGCGGACTTACTCTGGTCACAAACCCTTGTATAGGGTGGGTGAGCGGACTTACCCTGGTCACAAACCCTTGTATAGGGTGGGTGAGCGGACTTACCCTGGTCACAAACCCTTGTATAGGGCGGGTGAGCGGACTTACCCTGGTCACAAACCCTTGTATACGGCGGGTGGGCGGACTTACCCTGATCACAAACCCTTGTATAGGGCGGGTGGGCGGACTTACCCTGGTCACAAACCCTTGTATAGGGCGGGTGGACGGACTTACCTTGGTCACAAACCCTTGTATACGGCGGGTGGGCGGACTTACCCTGGTCACAAACCCTTGTATAGGGCGGGTGAGCGGACTTACCCTGGTCACAAACCCTTGTATAGGGTGGGTGAGCGGACTTACCCTGGTCACAAACCCTTGTATAGGGCGGGTGAGCGGACTTACCCTGGTCACAAACCCTTGTATACGGCGGATGGGCGGACTTATCCTGGTCACAAACCCTTGTATAGGGCGGGTGAGCGGACACACCCTGGTCACAAAGCCTTGTATACGGCGGGTGGGCGGACTTACCTTGGTCACAAACCCTTGTATAGGGCGGGTGGGCGGACTTACCCTGGTCACAAACCCTTGTATAGGGCGGGTGAGCGGACACACCCTGGTCACAAACCCTTGTACACGGCGGGTGGGCGGACTTACCTTGGTCACAAACCCTTGTATAGGGCGGGTGAGCGGACTTACCCTGGTCACAAACCCTTGTATAGGGCGGGTGGGCGGACTTACCTTGATCACAAACCCTTGTATAGGGCGGGTGGACGGACTTACCCTGGTCACAAACCCTTGTATAGGGCGGATGGGCGGACTTATCCTGGTCACAAACCCTTGTATAGGGCGGGTGAGCGGACACACCCTGGTCACAAAGCCTTGTATACGGCGGGTGGGCGGACTTACCTTGGTCACAAACCCTTGTATAGGGCGGGTGGGCGGACTTACCCTGGTCACAAACCCTTGTATAGGGCGGGTGAGCGGACACACCCTGGTCACAAACCCTTGTACACGGCGGGTGGGCGGACTTACCTTGGTCACAAACCCTTGTATAGGGCGGGTGAGCGGACTTACCCTGGTCACAAACCCTTGTATAGGGCGGGTGGGCGGACTTACCCTGATCACAAACCCTTGTATAGGGCGGGTGGACGGACTTACCCTGGTCACAAACCCTTGTATAGGGCGGGTGGACGGACTTACCCTTGTCACAAACCCTTGTATACGGCGGGGGTGCGGACTTACCCTGATCATAAATAGGTGTATACGGTGGGTGGGCGGACTTACCCCGATCATAAAGAGGTGTATACGGCGGGTGGGCGGACTTACCCCGATCATAAAGAGGTGTATACGGCGGGTGGGCGGACTTACTCCGATCATAAAGAGGTGTATACGGCGGGTGGGCGGACTTACCCCGATCATAAAGAGGTGTATACGGCGGGTGGGCGGACTTACCCCGATCATAAATAGGTGTATACGGCGGGTGGGCGGACTTACCCCGATCATAAAGAGGTGTATACGGCGGGTGGGCGGACTTACCCCGATCATAAAGAGGTGTATACGGCGGGTGGGCGGACTTACCCCGATCATAAAGAGGTGTATACGGCGGGTGGGCGGACTTACCCCGATCATAAAGAGGTGTGTACGGCGGGTGGGCGGACTTACCCCGATCATAAAGAGGTGTATACGGCGGGTGGGCGGACTTACCCCGATCATAAAGAGGTGTATACGGCGGGTGGGCGGACTTACCCCGATCATAAAGAGGTGTATACGGCGGGCGGGCGGACTTACCCCGATCATAAAGAGGTGGAAGAAGACGAAGAGGACCGCGACGAAGGGGACCACCGCGTCCCCGACCGCCGCCATCGTCTCATGCATAATATCCACCCAGCCGTCTTGGGCCAGGATTATGAACAGACACATAAACGCCTTCCAAGCCAAGCCAGGGAGACACAATGTCCACGGCGGGGTGCGTGGGAAGGAGCGTAGGTGGGTGGGTGGGAGAGTGAGCGGGTGCGGGTAAACAAAAACCAATAAACAAACAAACATAACTGAATACAAGTGCATGTGCTCACGTTACCAGAGAAGACGGCTTTTATTAACGATATAAATCTACTGCTGGGATCCACTAAAGAGTGTGTGTGTGTGCTCAGGGTTATGGTACTACCACTAATAATAAAACACACAAATAATAATAATAACAATAGAATAAGCAGAAGGAAATGAATGATCGCACACATTTCTTAACTGCGAAAAAAATCATAAATAAATAAATAAATACACAACGCTTTGTCTTGTCTTACCATCTTATCTATTCAATGAATATCTTATCACGGACAGTTGCTTACAAATACGAGAACCCGTTGACGGTATTTTGTATGTGTATCTAGATTCGTCACGGAGATATCAATCATCTGATTACTCGCCTAAAACTGATCTGAATACTTAATAATAAAAATGGAAAGGTCTTACAACTACCCGGCCTCAAACATAGCAATGGCTCATTGCTCGAACAGCCAACCGTACTGATAAAACTATATATAATATTTATTCATACAAATACATCATCAACGTCAATTCAGTTTTATCTAAAGTCCTTATATTTAACAATATAACTGTAGGAATGATCGTACTTAGTAATGATAGAAATCGTACAGGCGATGAGATATTAGAATCGCATTCGCCACAACACAGTACCCGAAAGGGCCACCGACCTGAGGGAATGTCTCGAACTTGTGGAAGTCCTTGATGGCACAGAAGAGCTGGAGACTGACGCAGGACGTGATGATGAGGAGACACATGGTGAAGAGCACCAGGCTGCCCAGCTTCTTCCCCGGCCCGAAGATCTGAGACACAAGGAGACACAGGGTACCAGCCGCTGTTACCGGGCGATCAACAGGCGGTGTATGGACACTTTGGCCGGACTACCAACAGGGACGTATGTTGCTTAGGGAGGGTGGGTAGTTTAACAAATTACACGTGGTCCGCTCCCAACAGGTTTTATGGTATTTGCGTGAACTTCAGTAAAGCCTTCGATTCAGTCGCTCTCAAACTTCTTCGGTATAAACTAATATATTCATGGCAAATGGTTACAAATTAAGCTCAATGTATTCTAACCCATCATCGGCAGTAACCACAAGTGAAGGGATTTTGTACCCGACAATAATAAACCCGTTATTATTTGTCATTTATGTTGATACAGGTCTTGAAAATTTTGCTGTAAATGTCGACTCACATACAGTGATGTTGACACTAACCTTCCAACAGAAGTCTTCCAGCATTGGTGACGCCTTGATCAGTCGAACGACACGCAAGACCTTCAGAAAGACAAACAAGCACCATATATATAATTAATGAGGCTTAATCAAGGCGTATAAATTGACTACATGTAAGCACCCGACAGAGTATTTTCAATCGAAATGGTATGTAGAGCAACTCATTGCACCAAAAATATATGTACATACTGTGGAAGACTTAGATCTAGAATCTATACGTACTTAATGACGTTACAATTAACGGCATCAAAATGTACCTGTCAAAAGAAGTCATAATACTGGAATAACAATGTGCGACGTGAAAACAACCAAACGACGTCATAACAATATACGACGTCACAACACACGACGTCATAACAATATACGACGTCACAACAAACGACGTCATAACCATACACGACGTCACAACAAACGACGTCATAACCATATACGACGTCACAACAAACGACGTGATAACCATATACGACGTCACAACAAACGACGTAATAACCATATACGACGTCACAACAAACGACGTCAAAACCATATACGACGTCACAACAAACGACGTAATAACCATATACGACGTCACAACAAACGACGTCAGAACCATATACGTGGTAATAATGCAGGTTGTCATAACAATCTACTTCGTATTAATGAAAATTGTAATAACAATCTTCGTCGTAACAATCTAGGTTGTCATGACAATGCCCGGCACTACAACAATGTACGACGTCATAACAACGAGAATCTCGTTTATTTCTCTTCTGAATAACGTTCACGCTTCACGCTCCCCAGCGGGTAAACAGGCAGCCTCTCTAGATCAGTTTGTAGCTGGCTGGAGATCAACTGGTCGTGGGTTCGAACCCTGGAACCCGCATCTGGGGCAAGTTTTATCCAAACCAAACCCATTTCGTTGTTCTGGTAGATCTATCGGCCTACCTTAGCCTTCAAGTACACCAAAGCCGTCTAAACCACCAATATTTCATTTTAAAACAATTTGAACACGTATTTGACTTCTTCAAAGGCCATTATGGCTAGATAAATGATTTTTGAGCAGGTTGAAGGTATGTCTACAACACACTACTGTGACACCACGGTACACTTATACTGGTGCCAAATACAGGACAGCACACATCACTGGTATCTGCTACGTGCACCCCACCTGGAAGTATGTAAACTGTGTGCGGTAGAAGATGGGGATGATGTGTAGCGTCGTGCCCAGGCCTAACAGTAGCTCGAACTTGTGGACGGAACGCTTGAAGTAACCATTGAATCCCAGGCACCATATCTTGAAGACGGCCTCCAGATCGAATAATGCCGTGAAGACGACCTGTGAGAACAAAATGTCCACATCAAATACATATTCAGTACACTTAGATATTAAGTTTGAATATTGTTAAACCAAATCAAGTGAGAATACATGCAGATCAAATGTAATACATGAAGACCTGAAAACATAGCAAAAATTACCGCTTACAAAATTAATCAGCATAATGATGACTCGCTAAAAAATATTTTAATGACAGATCTACAAAAAAATCGGATATAATATTACGATGTTAAATATAGTTACAATATGAGGCAAAATAAGAAAATTGGATATAGTATTACAAAATTAAAAACATTAGGCTAAATAAGATTTCAACAGAATATCATTAGACCATGCATATACTATGTGCACTATACTATTAAAAGTGAAGATAAAACCATAAAATAGTGCGACCTAATCACCGCCCTCACCTCCGTGTAGTAATACCCATCCATCTTGTGGTAAGGGTCGATGTTCTTGTGGTCGAAGTGGATGGTTGCCGTGGTGATGGCGTTGGCCAGGACCAGCAGGAGGATGAGGATGTGGAACCAGGCCATCTTCAGGACGCGCTGGAGGACTGGTGGCGCCAACCCGCGGGGTTTGTTGTCATCGATTGTCACCATCTTCCAGCCGTCCGTGTCCCCGTGCAGAATCTGCATGAACATTGTGCACGCAGTGAACATGGGTGTATAGCAATGTACACCCAGCGTATATCATTTACAGCGGACCTCGACTTTGGTAAATAAAATTAAAACATTATCATGCACTGAAGGTCCGTTTCCGCCAATAGTATGAATTGCAAGATCTTGCGTAAAAAAACGATGCAGAAACATTGTTTGACTGTCTTAATGTGAACTTTGTACGACATAAATGCGGAATTTTTTATGATGGTGTACACAAGAAAACCACATTTTACCACACGAGAAAAAATGTCCTTTATCGACAAGCCCTGGCATTTATTGTATGCCGTATATGTGTAGTAATACACTAAGAACATAATTTCCATTTGAAGTAAAGAGGGAAAATATTGCTTCATGAGTAAGTTTACAAGATTCAGCTCGTGCCAATGCCTGCTAACCGCACAACTTTACAACGCAACGGCGAGTTATACAACGTATGCGAAGGGATGTGTACCAATGTAAACTTCTCGGTGCGTAACACAGTGCGCCGTGGTACCAGCTTGTCGTCTGTATAAGTTTTCATTAGCAGCCCCCCGGCCCCACCACCCCCGTCATGACGCCACGTGGGATGACCTGTGAGGTTGGTTAGTTGTATATTCAGGACGCTTTAACCACTTTTGGTCATATCGCTTCAATAGGAGAAGAAAGGGAGAGTGGAGCCATGTACCCGGGGGTAACCCCCTACTGTTTGCAAAGAAAAGGCATGGGATCTTTATCCCGCGACCACACAGCCACAGCGGGGTGCGAACCACCGATCTACGTGTCGTTAGACTCTCAGGTGGCCAGAACACTCAAGGCGAGCGCTTTAATCCGGACGGGCCCCTCACCTGGGAGGAGTCGGAGTCCGCCGTCCCGCTCCGCGACCCCCACATCTGTTGGAACTGGACCCGGATCTCGGCGAACGTCTCAATGATAACAGCGATGAAGACATTCTGAAGGCAAGGAGCACATAAACTTGATGACAAGCTTCTCCGCGGTACCGGAGTCATAATAATGTACGACGTCATAACAATGTAAGACATCCTCACGGTGTAAGACGTTATAACATTGCACGGCGTCATACCCATGCACGGCGTCATAAGTGCACGGCGTCATAACAGTGTCCTACATCATAACAATGAACGACGTCACAGCAATGAACGACGTAATAACAATCTACGGCGCCACAGAAAAATTAAGCATTATAAAATTTTACTATGACGTAACCATGTACGACGTCAAAACAGTGTACGCCATAACAGTGTATAACGTCATAACAGTTTACGTCATAAAAATCTACGTCATAATAGTGTATGTCATAACAGTGTATGTCATAACAGTGTACGTCATAACAGTGCACGTCATAACAGTGTATGTCACAACAGTGTGTGACGTCATAACAATTAGTACATCAGAACCACGTCGTCTGTATAAATAGATGACGATGAAAATGGTGAACGAGGCCACCGTAAACCATGCATAATGGCGTTCAAGGAATCCAAAGGTCTTGGCAACAATATATTCAAAGTCTAAAGAACCTAAACACGCCATATCCGTCTAAACATTTTCACAAAATTTCTCAGAGGAAAACACAAACTGTGTGAGCAAACTTTAAGGTGTGTGCCCTCTAGTATGAGCCAATTAAGGGCGGCGTCTGGGGGTCATGCATGCTGACCTTGACGAGCCAGGCCAGAAAGAAGATCATGGAGATGAAGAAGACGAATCCCCGCCAGGACGGGAGGCTATCCAGCGTCCGGTACATGAGGAAGACCCATCCCTCCTGGGACGCCGCCTCGTACACAGTGAAGAAACTCGTGGCTGTAACACACAGTCAAGAAACTCGTGGCTGTAACACACAGTCAAGAAACTCGTGGCTGTAACACACAGTCAAGAAACTCGTGGCTCTAACACACAGTCAAGAAACTCGTGGCTCTAACACACAGTCAAGAAACTCGTGGCTGTAACACACAGTCAAGAAACTCGTGGCTGTAACACACAGTCAAGAAACTCGTGACTGTAACACAGTCAAGAAACTCGTGGCTAAAAACACACTCTCCACTTACTGATTCATAATTGAAACACAAATGTTCAAGGGATACGGTTTGATCTATACTAATGCAACACATACCCATCTCGTCAAACCCGTTGAAGCCACGTTCCCGACGCGAGAGTTCCAGCGCGAGACAGACCATTCCCTTCGGACAGCGGGGACTCGAGGGCTGATCCGGCGGGCAATACGTATCCGGAATGGCAAGGTCATTTACGGTCACGTGACTGTAACGAGATGAGAGTCGTGATCAAGGGTAAGGAATAGACTGTATATGGGAGTAGTGTCAGAACGGAACTGCCTTGGTTAAGCGGTACTTCAATTGAACTGAATGGTTGGTTGTCTATTCAGGACGATTTAACCACTTTGGGTCCTATCGCTTCAATGGGAGAAGAAAGGAAGGGAGTAACCGCCTACTCTTTACAAAGAAGGACATGGGATCTTTATCTTGCGACCACTCAGACATGGCCATAGCGGGGCTCGCACCAGCGATCCACGTGCCGTTAGGCTCTCAGGTGGCCAGAGCACTCAATGCGAGCGCTCCAACCCACTGAGCTATCGCGATGGCCTCTAATTGAACTGCATGGAGCGATCTCTATTTCCAAAGTGTTCAATAGAAGTTAAATACTTTTGGCCATATATCGAAAGATACACGTAGTAACAATTCGTAACCAGTTAATCTGAAGTGTCGGATGCTGGGGAGACCAGCCATGTGTCGGTAGGGACGCGATGAATCCGGGGTCTGTGCCCAAATAATAACCTAACCCTGAGCTTCATTTTAACCTTATATCTAAACCTAATTCTAATCTAAAAGCCAATTCTAAACTTATTCCTTACCATAACCATAACCTTACAAAATGGCTGTCCTTACGCCCCGCAGCGCTGTCGGCCATCCATCTCTGTGTTTATTAATCTTAAGCCTTTTCTTTATTTATTGCAATATTTAGTTATTTTATCCCTTGTTTTTCGTGTATGAAATAAGATCAAACGACCACTCAGTATTTGAGGCATGACGAATCACTAAAGAAAGGGGACACGACAATCACTCATGGATACATTAAAACGGTCGGTATGTTAACAAGGTTGGTTGGTTGGTTGTATATTCCGGACGCTTTAACCACCTGTGGTCATATCGCGTCAATGGGAGAAGGAACGGAGAGTGGAGCCATGTCGCCGGGGGGTAACCCCCTACTCTTTGCGAAGAAGGACATGGGATTTTTATCCTGCGACCACACATACATGACCAAAGCGGGCTCGAACCATCGATCCACGTGCCATTAGGCTCTCAGGTGGCCAGAGCACTCAAGGCGAGCGCTCTAACCCACTGAGCTACCGGACCGGCCCCGTATGTTAACAAGGAGAAGCAGACAGCGTTCTTGTAGCACTGACTTTGGGTCTGTCCCGTTCTTGACGCAGTGGTACTTCATCTCGCCGAAAAACTGAACTCCCAGAATGCCGTACAGCGACATGAAGAAGAGGAAGAAGATCGTGACGTTGTAGATCTGCTGACTCGAACGCCTGAAAGCGAACACACACTCCGTCAGCTCACGGTATCCCAACGACTATTTGATGATGAAGACGACAACCAACCACTTAAAGGTCATAGGCAGCTGGAACTTGAGGAAGATTCGACAACCTGATGTACTCACTTAAAGATGGATTCAATCCATGTCTTGGGCAGCTGGAACTTGAGAATGATTCGACAACCTGATGTACTCACTTAAAGATGGATTCAATCCGGGTCTTGGTCAGCTGGAACTTGAGGAAGATTCGACAACCTGATGTACTCACTTAAAGATGAATTCAATCCATGTCTTGGCCAGCTGGAACTTGAGAATGATTCGACAACCTGATGTACTCACTTAAAGATGGATTCAATCCGGGTCTTGGTCAGCTGGAACTTGAGAATGATTCGACCACCTGATGTACTCACTTAAAGATTGGTTCAGTCCGGGTCTTGGGCAGCTGGAACTTGAGAATGAGTCGACCACCTGATGTACTCACTTAAAGATGGATTCAATCCGGGTCTTGGTCAGCTGGAACTTGAGAATGATTCGACCACCTGATGTACTCACTTAAAGATGGATTCAATCCGGGTCTTGGGCAGCTGGAACTTGAGAATGATTCGACAACCTGATGTACTCACTTAAAGATGGATTCAATCCGGGTCTTGGTCAGCTGGAACTTGAGAATGATTCGACCACCTGATGTACTCACTTAAAGATGGATTCAATCCGGGTCTTGGGCAGCTGGAACTTGAGAATGAGTCGACCACCTGATGTACTCACTTAAAGATGGATTCAATCCGGGTCTTGGGCAGCTGGAATCTGAGGAAGATTCGACCCCCTGATGTACTCACTTAAAGATGGATTCAATCCGGGTCTGGGGCAGCTAGAACTTGAGTAGGACAACCTGATGTACTCACTTAAAGATGGATTCAATCCGGGTCTTGGGCAGCTGGAACTTGAGGAAGACTCGGAAGACTCTCACCAGGATCAGCGGTCGGGGAGCTCTCATTATTGACCAATAGGAATACTGCTTCACTACACTCGTTATCTCGAAGATCTGATAACAAATGATGAAATGTACATTATAAGTTTTCAAACCATATTCCAAACCCAAAAGTAATCTCATCCTATAATTATTTCATACCATATTTAAAACCCAAAATCAATCTAGCAGTAAGCATCCAGTTATTTCATTCAAAGCTTTAATGAGGGAACACATGGATGTCCTTATATATATGTCATAATTTGAATCTGATGATATCCAAGGAATAAAGGATCGATTGATGCTAAAAACATAAACAACAATATTACTACAGGCAATTGTGGTGAGAAGTAACAGTTTATGTATTGTCACCAAAATATGACAAGACAGGCATGTGTTGCCATTCAAACATACCGGTAATAAAAGAAAGATAATCTGAGTTATGTTTTGAAATCATTTCACAGATAGAAATTCAATCATTTCTAGAGTTACTAGATGCGGGAGGATCACATATATTGATAACCAATAAGGTATGGCCTTACCTGCAGTATGACGGACACCCATATGACAAGCACCATGGAACCATCGAACTGACACCAGCGGTCCTTCAGGTACGGCACTTCTCCCTGTATCATTATAAGTTTTCTCCATATAATACAAATACAAATCGTTCACTCATAGATCACTCATTCAAAGGTATATGGTACGGCTAGCAACAGGTTTCTTCCACAGATGCCTTGCTAGCAGCTTTCTATAACATGTTTATATATTACTTTCCTCCCACAATAAGAAAACACAGGCCCGTAACCATTTGTACAATAATAATAATAATAATAATAATAATAATAGTCATAATAAAACATTAAAATGGATCATTTAGGACTTCAAGAAAATCCCCAAAGATTTATGCTGGACCACACACCTTGATGATTCCTCGTATATGCATCTTGGCAATCATTTCAGCAGTGAAGAGAAATGTCACAACCAGATCAATGGAGAACGTGACATACATGAGCTCTGGTTGCATCTCAAATGTCTTTGGAGTATTCATGCAGACCGATATGAGGCTGAGCAAGGCGCAGACCCGCAGCACCTTGCGCACCCAAGGTTTGTTGACCCATTCTATGTCGTTACTATCATTGAGGTTGTCATCAGGGCCAAAATCTGCCAAGTGGATATTGTCGCCCCGTAGGCTTTGCTTTCTGGCCAACATGGTTGATCAGTAACTTGTATCAGCGCAGCTTGGGCTGTCTACTGGTCAATCCTTAATTTGTAGTCACATTTTCCTGGCATGTCTGGAATAACATAGACAATGTAAAAGCATGATTACAAATATTATATAAGATTATAAACATTAATAAATAATTCTTTCTCTAGAAAGGATTAGCTATATACATACATGGCAACAAATTAAACTCATCAGTAAAGGCCATGTAGGTCAGGGCTTCTGTAGATTGCTGTATACTTGTAGTATAGCAGCCCATGCTTGCCTGTGGTATTAGAGCAGTGAGTGACTGGACTCAAGGAATATTTCTTTGCAGGCCAATAGCTAGCCCAAGCTAGCATGATCAGAGCATTGCTGGTTTGCATGATGCAACATATAAAAATAAGCTATATTTGGAACAGGTTTTACTGGGATATTGGGACATATTTTATTGGGACTTTGTAATATATTTCATTGCTATATTGCAGTATTGAAACAGGTTTACTGAGATATTAGAACAGGTATTATTGGGTTACTGGAAGATTATTGGAAGAGTAATTAGGTTATGAGAACATGTTTTATTAGGATATCAAAAACAGGTTTTATTGAGTTATTAGAAGAGGTTTACTGGGATAATGAAATATGACTTATTGGGATATTGGAAAAGGTTGTACTGGAAATGCATGGGTTGTTAATTAAGTGATATACTTTATAACATTGGCTCCATAGATACTGGTGCATGGTGCTTTTAATATACCTGCTTTTGAGCTTATAAAACACTTTCTGCCAAATATGTGCGGCTCTGCACATCCATTGCACTTTAACGTACCTTAAGGATTTTACAAGTGGTTATAAGATGATTAAAATGATTCTCAATATGATCTTGAACATTTTTGTCAAACTTTGAAACTTGTAACCTTGTGGCTATTCATACAGGCCTGCATTTCCAAGCTGATTTGCTATCTGTATAGCACTGTTCATGTGTCCCTATGCCGGTCATGCTACCTCTTAACCCATAAGCAATCAGAGGCATATCATGCAACTGTGCAGCTCACCCTCCCCCCATGGCCGGTTTCCTATCTATGTGACTTACAAATACTATGGTGGACTATTCATCCTGCACTAGGGTCTATACTAGCCTGAAAGTTCAGACGTTACAGTCCTGACACTTGTTCTTGGTGACTCCACCAAGAACAAGTGTCAGGACTGTAACGTCTGAACTTTCAGGCTAGGTCTATACATGCCTACATCAAGGTTAAAGCTGTTTGTCAAGTTTTTCCCACATAAATATAGGCCCAGGCAATATATATATATCACAATTTGCAAAAAACTTTCATTCATACTTTACTTCATTCTACAAATTAAAAAACCTGATAAACATTGCTGTACGATACGGCAAACAGGTCTATCCCAGGATACCGTAAAATTCTGTCGCAGCACAGCTACTTATAATAATGCATCACAAAGTGCAAAAACGGATGATATTTACCACTAAGTTAAAAATCTGTGGTTAATTGATATAACAGGCAAGAGATAGAGATTTTTGAAATTTTGGATGATTTAAAGACTGATTTTTATTTGTAATTTGACCTTTAGTTTTGGCCGAAAAGATCAAGCTTTATAAGTAACTTTAATAATTTATAATTATAAGCTATATCATTTAAAGTTGCATGTCGAGTTCTTTCCCGCCAAAACTAAGCCTAGGCGAAATTTATATCAAAATCTGTAGAAAACTCGATTGTTCCATTCCATAAATTCAGAAACCTGATAAACCTCGCCGTTTCGGCTGTGGTGTGGCCAACGTGTCTATCCCGCGACACCATAGCACTATGTCGCGGCACTGCTACTTATAACAAAGCATCGCGAAGCATACAAACTGATGACGTTTACCACTGAAATGAAAATTTGTGGTAAATTGATATCACGGGCAAGGCTAAGAGACACTATTTGGCAGTCTGGCATGGGTGGAGGTTAGACAAAACCAATCTTGAATGATTCAAGGACTGATTCTTATTTGTATTTGACCTCTTTAGTTTTGGCGGGAAAGAGCTCCACATGCAACTTTAACATCTTTGTCAGTTTTAAGTTTAGCGTAATAGCTAGAAACCATATGCAGTAAATAAATTAACGCAATCATTTGACATCTTAGGGCCCATAACATGGGCATTAAGTCTTAATTACTATAATCTGGCATAGCAGCATAAATCTCATCTGGCCGCTCATACAAACCTAAATAACATTGTAAATGTGGCTTTGGGTTTGTGACAAATGGTGTCCAAATCGGTTGATTTAAGTGCTGCGCAATCTGGTATTATGCTTAGATTTAGTAGTAACACTACCCCGGTCCCTGTGTACTACTACTGGTGTAAGGACGGCCGAACTACCAGAACAGCCTTATGGCTTAGGGGGGGTAGGTAGGGTGGCGGTCTATAGGGGTGTTCAAAGTTCTCCCCTCCACCACCTCCTCCCCCCACCTATACTAATTGGTGGGGAGACAATACGGCCGTTCTCTCTATACACCGGTGTACTCTGTTGGTGTAGTACTAATAGAGTCTGACGTTTCGCAGCGTAGTGCCAGGCCAGGGCAGTGTGCGGAGTGGGTGTGTGATATGTAAACATTCCCAGTGCAGCGCTCCCCTTCCGAGAATTCAATCAAAACAGTTTGAGTTGCACAATGAGTCTCGAAACGTAAATCTACCATCGTTAGCGATTCAAAAGGTTTGGTAGATTTACGGTAAATCTTTAAAACCTTCCACTATGTTGCTTCTCTTCTACACTCCCCGGATGTTGCTTCAAGAATATTAAATGACAAGCACATGCCATGTAAACAACCGGATGTTGACATTTAGGGTCAAGGTCGAATGACACAAGCTTTCATTCGCTAGGTGGTGCCCCGTTCCAGGAACCGGGCGGGAACCAGGCACTCTCGAAATAGACCACTCGTTGGACCACGTGTTTGGACCATTGCAATTCTTAGGAAAGGGGGCTTCGAAGCTGAGAATTAACGTTAGATAAACGTTACCAGCTACGTTTAATTTTATATGTTAACGTTATTCTAACGTAATTTTGCTCATTGATTTAACGTTAAAGTTGCATGTCGAGTTGTTTCCCGCCAAAACTAAGCCCAGACAAAATTTATATAAAAATTTGCAGAAAACTCGATTGTTTCATTCTATTAACTCAGAAACCTGATAAACATCGCCGTTTTGGCTGTGGTGTGGCAAACGTGTCTATCCCGGGACACCACAGAACGCGGCACTGCTACTTATACCAAAGCATCGCGAAGCACACAAACTGATGACGTTTACCACTAAAATGAAAACTTGTGGCAAATTGATATTACGGGCAAGGCTAAGAGACACTATTTGGCAGTCTGGCATCGGTGGAATACAGACAAAAGAAATCTTGAATGATTCAAGGACGCATTATTATTTGTATTTTGACCTCTTTAGTTTTGGCGGGAAAAGAGCTCGACATGCAGCTTTAAATTAAAGTTAAAGAAACCTTGTATCAACCATTAATTTATATATTGAAATAGTTCTTACTTTATTTGCCATTTATGGTTTTCCATATTTTAATTGCGATAACTTTTTTGTAAATTAGCTGGAAACCATATGTCAACCATTCGAACCCAAACCAAACGTTACATTAACGCTTACATGCTATCTGAGGCAATATTTTCCCGGAACGATGTATTGTTATAGTGTCCCAAATCCGCTTAGAATGAGCATTTTTTTCCGGCGACCGGCTCTATGTCGCAGTTTCATGAATACCCGCTCGGTGCATATTTTAATTGGGATAACTTTTTTGTAAATTAGCTGGAAACCATATGTCAACCATTCGAACCCAAATCAAACGTTACATTAACGCTTACATGCTATCTGAGGCAATATTTCCCCGGAACGATGTATTGTTATAGTGTCCCAAATCCGCTTAGAATGAGCATTTTTTTCCGGCGACCGGCTCTGTGTCGCAGTTTCATGAATACCCGCTTGGTGCATTCTTCACCCCCCCCCCCCCCCCACCCGATCTCGATCTACCTTCTTTTATCACAAATGTCCGTTCTATAGTGGTATCTTACATAACACAAATGTCTGTTCTCTCAGGCATCAATGGACACCCACGTACGGGGATTGTCATTCAGTCAAGATTTTGTGTTCAAGAACTAGTTAAAGATTAAAGATGTTTTAAAATGATAACGTGTGTGATCATTTGTTGTATGCACGAGGAGCTGTATATATGTAGATTTGTTGACGATCCAAACACATTAAATTGTCGTTGCAGTGGCATTGGGGTGATTTGTTCTAGCAAGGACAGAACCCACTCCAGGGGTACTGTCCAGGCGCAGTTAAAAAACTTGCGACTGGCAAGGCGGGCGGAGGGTGGGGGGGTTGTGCTAGTGACGTTGTGCATAAGAAAAAACAAAGAATAGGAGTATTTATTGCCTTTGTTTAGTCTATTCCGCCCCTCCCCCACTGGATCCCCCTCGGTACACGCACAGGCGAGGTCCCATGGAGCAGTCCGCCACTGCCTTTGATTTGGTGAAGACAAAATACTCTAGCGCAGATCTAGTCCCAATACCTCAGATTGTGTTCAAATGACAGAAGCGGGGAATCCTATGCTCGTGGAAATTCAGGAAACTTAGGCGTAGGCATAGGCGGGCGGGAGAAATTGAAAGGTTCCCTTAGCTCGCACCTACTAAACTATACCTTCTTCGGTTTCAACATATCATTTAAGACGTGTTTCATGTAACATATGTAAATCTATAGTTCTAAAGTGTAAGCAAGCTTTTTAAAAATCGCTGGTGCGTAGGCACCCAAGTTTATAATCAAATGGCGCCCTGGTCTGAACAAAACACACAAACGTGTCATGATCACACAATAATCAAAAATGACATTCAACTTTTATTGATCTTTTTTTCACATGAGGCCATAGTATGACAAATGCTATACATAAATAAATCATTTCACATAAGAAATACAATTTTACAATGTTGATAGTAATACAGAAGTAAAGTGTAGGATAAAGACTGATGAAGGTTCCTGCACTGGGACGACCCTATCGCGATGATCCTGGGAAAAGGGTGTATCCAGCCTGCCAGCAACATGTCCACGGCCATGACCCCTGCCTAGGTAAGCAGACCAGCGGCACAGGTCGACTATGTAATCCCAGGTGCCACACAGTAGCCAGATTGATCAGAACAAAAGTCACATCCTCTGTCTGCATTACCACAGGTCCTCATCATCAAAAAGATCATCAAAGTCTGAAATCAGAAGGCCATTTGTGACATGAAAACCACACTAATTATTAGCTTTAAAGATAATACAAAATTAAAATAAATAAATTTATTATCTTAAAGCTGCTAATACTGCATTTTCCACCTATTATGATTTTCCAAATCTCTTAGCAAAATGTGACAGCCACATTGACTGACGGTGTGAATGCTAACTCTGTCTATGAAGTAGATATTTTATCTTATGATAAAAGGCACATAACAACAGTGATGCCTGCATTCTTATATAAACAAGAAGCCACATTTTCCCACAGGAGACGCACCAAATTAGACAAATAGAGTGCCATAAGAATCTAAATACATCTTTTTTATTTTCTTACTAGTTTTTCAGGGAAAATATTGGTGTCGAAGTAACTTTAAAATCAGTAAGTAAAAATAATATCAAAACAGTAATCAAAATGTGTCCCATAACCAGAAAATTCATCAACAATTTAAATGTTGTAATTAAGTAAATACATACTATTATAAAAATCAGCATGGACAGATTTCTCATTGGCAGCAAGGTCCATCAGGAGAGCACTGGAACCACCAGCCTGCAATAAAGATGGATTAGCCATATTAATTTAACAAATTACATACGTATTCACTGATACCTTGCATCTAATAAAACATTCACTAAAGCAGGGTATTAGCCAGAGACCCACCCGCCTGCCCGCCGGACTGGTGGGCAGTTTCAATTTTAGATGGGCAGATTTTCAGTTTGGCGGGCACTCAGATGCTGTTTACCCACCTAAAATGGATTTTTTGTCAGGGTTTTTAGAAGAAAATCACTCATAATTTTATAGGACATCGAAAACTACTTTTGTTTATAGAATTGTAAATTGAGTTTAAAATGAGACCTGATCGGCTGGTGCCATGTCATGTGTGTACACACAAAACTGTTTTTTTCCCAGCCAAATTTTTGGCTAATACCCTGCATTTAAGGGGTCTGAGCTTTTGTTCTATAAAAAGAATTCATCAAAATGATGAGAGGAAAGCAAAATTAATATGAGAGTAGCTATACATAAGGAATGATTTTAGACCCACTGGTAAATGTACAAATCTAAAGAAAGGATACAATGTGACAGCATACTTGGCTTGCATCAATGTAATTTCATGAATTCATTCATGTAAAATTTCGAAAATGCGTTTATGAAATCAGTACCATATATGAATGGTACAACTAGAAATGGCTATAGATGGGATAGCCTTGTTGGCTGCTGACAGTGGTCCCTGCAGTGTTCAGGTCCCTTCATTATAGGGCTATACAGTTCTCGCGATCGGGCCGCGAGACTTCAGTTTTGGGGACAAACAAACACACGTGCTCCATGTTGAAGTATAGGCAGCTATAAGTCAATTTCTTTCCAGGTTTATTCTAAAGACCATGAGTACCATTTCACTAAACATGGCTATGAGAGATATACGTTAAAATATTTGGAGGCGATGAAGCGCAGAACTTTGGGAATATACAAGGAAAAATCCGTCTTCAAAATACTCGAAAGCTAAAAATAACGTTCTAAATTTAGCCCTGCACCCGGGCTTTCGCAAGTTCACCACACAGCGAGTGACGTCACAGAGTTTCGCGTGCCTCCGCGGTAACAAAAATGGCGAGAGCAAGTGATCGACTTAACCATTCCGCTGTCATAATGTGCAGTGCATGGAGTAACAGCACACGGATGCGTCATTAAACCACATGGTAAAGATAAAACAAGACCAGTTGAATGTTTTCGTATCACTTTTGGATCACGAAAAGACCAAGTTTCTTCATTTCTGTAAGTTTTCTGTTTGAAGCGTTGCGCCAACGTTGTCACTCGGGGAGAATCCGTGTGACGTCATAATGCCTCGTTTTCGTAGGAAATGCAAAAAAACGTTAGTTTCTCAGTCGTATTGTCCCGTAGTAACAAATATTCGTCATTGTGATGGCGCGAACGAATAAAAAATATGTCGTCTATCCGTTTTGTTAAGCTATATTTCTTAAATATTCTGAATCATATCGCTAGGCCTTCCGCAATGGACCCACCCCTCGGCGCCTGACTCTTGCGCAGGTAGTCTGGTTCCCGGTCTCTCTCTTTGCGTAACATACACGTCACGCCTACGTCACAGATAGTCAGCATACCAGTGTGCGCAGAGCTTCTAAACTCGTTCCGAACACGTGCTTCGTTTGTTTGTCCCCAAAATGAGTAAACCGGAAGTCTAAGCGAACGAGACTTTATAGACTCACTGAATCAAAAAAGGTCTGCCTTGCCATGCATGTGACAGGGCTAGGGGTTAGTAGATGGGGGCATGCTCCATCTCTGACTAAAGACAATTCATTAGAGCTATTTTAGCCGATATCTGAGCTCTCAATCAAAGTTTAAGAAAGATATGAGTGGCGGAAGGTTTGTTTCCGTGGATATCTTATAGACTGATGAATTGAAACCGATAAATTTACTAGTACCTCTTGAGGCCTTGATTCGATCTTTGTTCCTATATAAATATATCCTGGACTTGAATATGTGACATATAAGTGTGACTTCATCATATTCTTATAGCATTCAGAAATCTTTGTCTGGGGGGGCGGGGAGGGAAGGTATTGCTAATCCCTAAAAATTAGAGAAGTAATATCAAATCGCTAATATCAAGATCGAGTAAATAGGCAAAAGGTCTTCATGTTGGACCAGGAATTGTACAGATAATGATCCCCAGAAATTGCCAACAGCTAATCAAAAATCTCCATGAATATCTGGATGCCAATCGCTGAGATTGGAAAAGGTATTCGAACCTACTTTACAATCCCCCATAAAAATTGAAAAATCGCCTCGACTCTGAATGGTATGCACATTTCATTGAGATTCCCAGGAAGTAGCCGCAGACTCCCCTAGTCTAGAGTCTGCCGCTAGGCTGGTCATGTGTTGCAGGTACTGGGTGGGATACTAAAGCTGGCCCAAACAGAAATGTACTCAGTGTCAGTGTGTGTTAGTCCCGTGTGACCTTTTTGTTAGGGTAAAAAACAATTCTTTTAATTTTAAAGCCATAACTTGGCACAAGTGACTTTTAGCGCAAGTGCCCCCAGGCAAGCCTGCTTCTCTAGGAGTACAACTGTATCAGTGTTAAAATCCTTAGACATTAGTAGGGAATCAACTGTAGCTTTTACCATGATATGTGCGCATACAATCATGTGTGCGTGTGTTTTGGCTGTGTTTTCAGTTCTGTTGTTGATCAGTGGATTGCCTGGGCTCGCGTTAGCATTCGCCAATAGCCATTTGGCGAGAAAATTCGGGATTTGGCGATAAGAACTTCCTGGACACTCGCCAATATGGCGAATATAAAATTTCGACTAGAAACACATTTTTATTCAGGTTTTTTTCAACAAATGGAACCAGAAAATCCTCAAACAAATATTTGGCTAGTTTTGGCTAATGTTTTTCCACGGAATTAGCCAAATTGGCTAATGAAAAAAATATCCTAGCGCGAGCCCAGGATTGCGTCTGGAAATATGGAACATCGGCTTTATTATGGTAAGTGTAAACCCCTGCAACAGACCTCAAATTTGCGAAACAGACACCCCGTTGGCGAAATGGATTCCTGATGGAGAAACAGACAGCAAAAGAAGATAGGATGCATCCTTAAAATGTCTTCAAGTGAAAAGTTAATGTGCGAGCAGCATCTTCGCAACAATGTTATTGACCGCCTATGTGACAAGCTTTGAATCAATACCAAGGGCCGAAATGCAATCGTCCACACCATTTTTGGTCAAGATGGAATGTCACAGGCACAGGCAAGTGAAGCAGTCCAAATCATCATTGCCGAGGTAGCTCCAACCTTTGGCGACTACTTGAAAAGGAGATGCCTGCCGTTGTTGCGCAAAAATGTGTCTGCCCAGTTTCAGAGATGGACAAATAACAACTCGGAAAGTTTAAATCATATATTGAAGCAGCTTCTGAATTGGAAGTCCCGCCCTATGTCGGAACTAGTTAGGCTCTTGCCACAGTCATGACTGCGCCCCTGGCTGGCAGGAAGCCACACCAGCAAAAATGAGGGAGAGCTGAGAGAACAACGACAGCTAACAAAAAAATGAAGAATTGCTGAGCTGCTACACTGAGTTATCAACTGTATATTTTGCATATGCATGTATATATATATAGGGTACATCCGTCGAATGTCGGACAGTGGGGCAATGTCAGACACTTATACAAAATAGCCTACAGGTTGCAAAATAAACGTCAAATGGTTCAATTCTGCCTTCTATGTGTTTGCTATCATCCTACCACATGCACTGGCATTCCGGAAAGTCTTGGAAATACCCGAATATAACATAATCTTGCAGGACACGTCACCCCCATAATCGTGTGTGAATTTTTCACGCCAACTCTTCTGAACCGTGTCAGCCCGCGAAAGAACGTGCTCAGAGTAAGCAATCACCCATTTTAGTAAAGAAATGATGATATTAGTGCAATTGCAACTCACTGAACCTAACATAGATATTTTTTATATATTTTTAATATGTAAAATTAAATAGAAATGAAGCATAAAATAAGGAGTGTCCAACATTACCCCACACCTATATATATATAGGAGTGTGATATAATGTCATGTAAGTATTTTGTCAGAACCACGATAAAGGAGATGTTGAATTAGCAAATATTATTTTTAAGCATTACTTGACTTTTTATCCCCTCTTTGGCAATTAGTCAGTTTATGACCTGCATTTTCTCATTTATTAAGGTTACACACCAATAGGTCATGCATAAAAAAGTATATACCGTCAAGTAGTGCCTAAAATATGGTCGTATATCAGGGTTATATGGTTATTAATGATTTCTGTCTTGGCATATATTGTTTCTTTTACTAATGTTTGGCCAGGATAATGCCTGTTCAATTAATCTGCTACGTATTTAATCATGCATGCAGATGTTACTGGTACGTGGTTTGGTCAAACTCATCACATGCTGATTCGCAGGAACTCTAATTTTCGGCGGGTTGCGCTAGGGGGGGTATCTATGGGCTGTAGCAAAAAATATCGCACGTCGACCTATGTTCTGCGTGTTTCCAAAATAAAATTGGATAATTGCTCTATAATTTCCTGTAGCCCACATAGATAGTCAAACATGGTTACCGATTTTTCTCTGGCATGGGGTTTTCCATTGCTTATCATGGGGATAGTTTCTATTGGTGTGTAACCTTCACACTGTTGCGCTCACTGCCACTGCCCGGCACTGCCACTGGTCCGTTTCGCAACTGAGTCCGTTTTGCGAAACGGACCTCCGTTTCGGGGTTTACACTTAACCGCTTTATTATTAAGACCTCACCTCTTCAATGTCCATGTACGATCCAGCCCCTTCGGGAAACATTTCATCGACAGCTAACGTTGGCTTCATCTTGTAGCGTTAACTTAGTAAAATATAGTCTATTTCCGAGTTCTCTTAATCTTTGTTCGACTGTTGTTTTCGTTTCTGCTTCTGCACACGCACAAATTACATACGCCTAAACACCGAAAACTGACGTAAACTATCGATTTGCAGACAGCGGATACGACGCTGGATGCGCGCCTTTTAATCCCCAGTCATAGACAAAAAGACATGTCTGCAATCTGAAAACTTTCGCTTTATTTGAACATGAAAATGTTTGGCGTCCTATATACATAGTTGTATACACAGGACGCTATAGGAACAGCAAGGTAAGTTACAGGTACAATCTACGGACATAAGCTTATAAGGCAAAGTGGGCTAATCTCGACCCCCTAAGACACAAAAGCGTCTATTTTCTTCAATAATGTGAAATGAACTTATTTTTTGTTCAAGCAGTATCCAGTGGTATTCAAATAATATATTTCAATAAAAAAAACGAAAACATCTGCAGTATGTGGGGAATGCTCATTTTTTGAAAGGCAGTGGGGGGCATGGTCGAACCTCGATCCCTGTGGTCTAACCTCGACCCCCTGGGATAGGTGGGTGACTGAATCTGCGTATCGTGATCGTTAGTGTGTGAAAGCAAAAATATTATATATTCTCATAACTGTGCTTCTACTGCGCAACGATAGATAAAACGGTCCCATGAAACTATATTTATTAGTCTTATTACACGGCAGTCATAACGCAAATACAGAATACTTCATGGGCATCACGCCAAAGAAATGCCATTTGGAACGGATGCGTTACGATGCCAAAATAAATCCTTTACGTTACAACACATCTGAATATTAGTTTACGTCAGAATATGCGGAAGCAGGGCCGGACCGTTATTGTTGCATGTATTTGTGACCATCAACTGCTAAAAATGATGTATTTATAACATATATGGTTAGAAAATTATGTTAAATCGAAGAGGGGATCGAGGTAAGACCACGGTCGTGAAAAAGGTGGGGTAACCTCGATCTTTTCCAAGGTCAAAGTCGATCTGGGGAAGAACTGCCATGATGTCACACCTGTTGTAAACATCGTCTGCTGTCACTCTTTATTATAAAATAAGTTATAATACTCAGTGCTAATAAGGCATACTGCTTGTTTTTGAAACTCACGTGTCTTAACTTTTGAGATTAGCTGCTTATACACCTGTTAACGTTGGGTTGCAAGACTTATTTAATTCAAATTTGACAAAAAAATAACATGCCTGTTATCCAGCGTATCTGTGTCTAGTTATCAGGGGTATCACTAAGATCGTGATCGAAAAATCAATAGGGCTATACAGTTCTCGCGATCGGGCCGCGAGACTTCAGTTTTGGGGACAAACAAACACACGTGCTTCATGTTGAAGTATAGGCAGCTATAAGTCAATTTCTTTCCAGGTTTATTCTAAAGACTATGAGTACCATTTCACTAAACATGGCTATGAGAGATATACGTTAAAATATTTGGAGGCGACGAAGCGCAAAACTTTGGGAATATACAAGGAAAAATCCGTCTTCAAAATACTCGAAAGCTAAAAATAACGTTCTAAATTTAGCCCTGCACCGGGCTTTCGCAAGTTCACCACACAGCGAGTGACGTCACAGAGTTTCGCGTGCCTCCGCGGTAACAAAAATGGCGAGAGCAAGTGATCGACTTAACCATTCCGCTGTCAAAATGTGCAGTGCATGGAGTAACAGCACACGGATGCGTCATTAAACCACATGGTAAAGATAAAACAAGACCAGTTGGATGTTTTCGTATCACTTTTGGATCACGAAAAGACCAAGTTTCTTCATTTCTGTAAGTTTTCTGTTTGAAGCGTTGCGCCAACGTTGTCACTCGGGGAGAATCCGTGTGACGTCATAATGCCTCGTTTTCGTAGGAAATGCAAAAACACGTTAGTTTCTCAGTCGTATTGTCCCGTCGTAACAATATTCGTCATTGTGATGGCGCAAACGAATAAAAAATATGTCGTCTATCCGTTTTGTTAAGCTATATTTCTTAATATTCTGAATCATATCGCTAGGCCTTCCGCAATGGACCCACCCCTCGGCGCCTGACTCTTGCGCAGGTAGTCTGGTTCCCGGTCTCTCTCTTTGCGTAACATACACGTCACGCCTACGTCACAGATAGTCAGCATACCAGTGTGCGCAGAGCTTCTAAACTTTAGCCCTATTGGGCGAAAATTGTTCGATTGGTGGCGTCATTAAAAAAAATAGCATGTGGGGGTCGAGGTTACCCAAGGATCGAGATTAGCCCACTTTGCCTTACTTCGGTTTATTCTAGGAACATTTCTTGTAGTTCAAGGCGCAGCTTAGCCCAGTGAACTTGACCCTTCTGACAGCAAGCTGACAGCAAGGCAGACGCCTTAAGCCCGGTTCCCACGATGAAACTTTTCCACGAAACTCGAGGCAGGCGACAGGTTTTGCCGAAAATCTCGCCGTGTGAACGGCGCACAAGACACGATTTAAGACGCTTTAAAAAAAAAGTCAAAGTCATAAATGCAGTAGCATGTCGTTTCGGCCCATATTTTCCACGAATTTATCGCGATCGCTCTAAAAATCACTGACGTGAGAAAGCAACACCGTGCAACTTTAATGATACCAAAAGCTTACGTTTGTACTGCGAGTTTATCCTTTTTTAAGACACAAACAATATTTCTCCATGCTGACACTCCATTGGCAGCAAACGCGTACGCAGTTCCGCAAATATGCTAAAGCACACGTCATAAGATGGCGTAGTTGCCATGGCGCCGAACGTGCTCTGAACAATAGATGCTCTATATTTGTACCAGCCACGCGCGCCATGGCAACTACAGAGGATTTCATTGTCTGTGATTTAGTCTATTTGCGACAAAGTGTCTGTTGGCAATGGAGTGTCAGCATGGAGAAATATTATTTGTGTCCTAAAAAAGGATAACCTCGCAGTACACACGTAAGTTTGGTATGATTAAAATTGCACGGTGTTGCTTTCTCACGTCAGTGATTTTTAGAGCGATCGCGACAAATTCGTGGAAAATATGGGCCGAAACGACACGCTACGGCGTTTATGACTTTGACTTTTTTTTTAGGAGATGTCGCACAGAAATATAGACCATGCTCTATATCCAGGCGACAAGATCAGAGAGCCGCAGCCGGGTCTGCATGGTCCCGGATCTGGTTTGTGTCAAGGGACTGCGTAATTCCCTTAGCATGTGCCCGTTGACAATACTGCAGAAGTTAGGCCTACCCCAAAGAACAGATGGCCAATTTGAAGGTCAAGCTGAAATCTCCTGGACAAATCTCCTCGTGTGAAAGGAGAATTTCAGCAGACACATTTTCACCAGGTATCTTCAGGATGGCGAGTTTCATGGAAAAGTTTCATCGTGGGAACCGGGCTTTACACCCACGTTAGGGTTGAGGTCGTGAGGGTCATGCGTCAGGGCTAGGCCCATGGCTCCGTATGCTGGAACTACCGCTCCAGGCTCCGGGCGATCGAGGGCTATGGCCCCGGGGTATGGCTACCTGCGCTAGACGATGCCCGGCTCCGCGGGCGGGTGATTTGGCTCCAGTCGCCGGGCTATGGCTCCGGACTATCGCTAAAAGCGCGGACTCCCATGGGGCTCCGGTCGCCTGGCTGTGGCTCAGGACGCTGGCTAGGTGGCTGCGGCCCCGGGTCATGGATCCGTGGACGCGGGTTATGAACCCGTGGGCTGGATTATTGCTCCAGGTGCGGGCTATGGCTCAGAGCTATGGCTCAGGGCTATGGCTCCGTTCGCTGGAATATGGCTCCGTTCGCTGGACTATGGCTCCGTGCACTGGACTATAGCTCCGTGCACTGGACTATGGCTCCGTGCGCTGGACTATGGCTCCGTGCACTAGATTATGGCTCTGTGCGCTAGATTATGGCTCTGTGCGCTGGACTATGGCTCCGTGCACTGGACTATGGCTCCGTGCGCTGCACCATGGCTCCGTGCGCTGGACTATGGCTCCGTGCACTGGATTATGGCTCTGTGCGCTGGACTATGGCTCTGTGCGCTGGACTATGGCTCTGTGCGCTGGACTATGGCTCCGTGCACTGGATTATGGCTCTGTGCGCTGAACTATATGGCTCCGTTCGCTGGACTATGGCTCCGTGCACTGGACTATGGCTCGGTTCGCTGGACTATGGCTCCGTGCACTGGACTATGGCTCCGTTCGCTGGATTATGGCTCTGTGCGCGGGACTATGGCTCCGTTAGCTGGAATATGGCTCCGTTTGCTGGACTATGGCTCCGTGCAATGGGCTATGGCTCCGTTCGCTGGACTATGGCTCCGTGCGCTGGACTATGGCTCCGTGCATTGGACTGTGGCTCCGTTCGCTGGACTATGGCTCCGTGCACTGGACTTTGGCTCCGTTCGCTGGGCTATGGCTCCGTGCGCGGGACTATGGCTCCGTTAGCTGGAATATGGCTCCGTTTGCTGGACTATGGCTCCGTGCAATGGGCTATGGCTCCGTTCGCTGGACTATGGCTCCGTGCGCTGGACTATGGCTCCGTGCACTGGACTGTGGCTCCGTTCGCTGGACTATGGCTCCGTGCACTGGACTTTGGCTCCGTTCGCTGGACTATGGTTCCGTGCACTGGACTATGGCTCCGTGCACTGGATTATGGCTCTGTGCGCTGGACTATATGGCTCCGTTCGCTGGGCTATGGCTCCGTTCGCTGGCCTATGGCTCCGTTCGCTGGACTATGGCTCCGTGCGCTGCACAATGCCGGGCTCCGTGGGCGGGTGATGTGGCCCCAGTTGCCGGGCTACGGCTCCCATGGGGCTCCGGTCGCCTGGCTGTGGCTCAGCTACGGTGCGGGCTATGTGGCTGCGGGCCCGGTCCATGGACCCGTGGGCTGGATTATTGCTCCAGGTGCGGGCTATGGCTCGGGGCTATGGCTCCGTGCGCTTGACTATGGCTCTGTGCGCTGGACTATGTCTCCGTGCGCTGGACTATGGCTCCGTTCGCTGGACTATGGCTCCGTTTGCTGGACTATGGCTCCGTGCATTGGACTATGGCTCCGTGCACTGGACTGTGGCTCCGTGCGCTGGACTATGGCTCCGTGCACTGGACTGTGGCTCCGTTCGCTGGACTATGGCTCCGTTCGCTGGGCTATGGCTCCGTTCGCTGGGCTATGGCTCCGTTCGCTGGGCTATGGGTCCGTGCAATGGACTATGGCTCCGTGCAATGGACTATGGCTCCATGCAATGGACTATGGCTCCATGCAATGGACTATGGCTCCGTTCGCTGGACTATGGCTCCGTTCGCCGGACTATGGCTCCGTGCGCTCGACTACGGCTCCGTTCGCTCTACTATGGCTCCGTGCACTGGACTATGGCTCCGTGCACTGGACTATGGCTCCGTGCACTGGACTATGGCTCCATGCACTGGACTACAGCTGCGTTCGCTGGACTATGGCTCCGTGCACTGGACTATGGCTCCGTTCGCTGGACTATGGCTCCGTGCACTGGACTATGGCTCCGTTCGCTGGACTATGGATCCGTGCGCTGGAATATGGCTCCGTGCGCTGGAATATGGCTCCGTACACTGGACTATAGCTATAGATGTCTTAGTGCCATGTGCGTTGGCTGAGTGCCGTGCACCAGATGTCTGAGTGCCATGTGCGTTGGCTGTGTGCCGCGCACCAGATGTCTTAGTGCCATGTGCGTTGGCTGAGTGCCGCGCACCAGATGTCTTAGTGCCATGTGCGTTGGCTGAGTGCCGCGCACCAGATGTCTTACTGTCATGTGCGTTGGCTGAGTGCCGCACACCAGATGTCTTAGTGTCATGTGCGTTGGCTGAGTGCCGCGCACCAGATGTCTTAGTGTCATGTGCGTTGGCTGAGTGCCGTGCACCAGATGTCTGAGTGCCATGTGCGTTGGCTGTGTGCCGCGCACCAGATGTCTTAGTGACATGTGCGTTGGCTGTGTGCCGCGCACCAGATGTCTTAGTGCCATGTGCGTTGGCTGAGTGCCGCGCACCAGATGTCTTAGTGCCATGTGCGTTGGCTGAGTGCCGTGCACCAGATGTCTGAGTGCCATGTGCGTTGGCTGTGTGCCGCGCACCAGATGTCTTAGTGCCATGTGCGTTGGCTGTGTGCCGCGCACCAGATGTCTTAGTGCCATGTGCGTTGGCTGAGTGCCGCGCACCAGATGTCTTAGTGCCATGTGCGTTGGCTGAGTGCCGCGCACCAGATGTCTTACTGTCATGTGCGTTGGCTGAGTGCCGCGCACCAGATGTCTTAGTGTCATGTGCGTTGGCTGAGTGCCGCGCACCAGATGTCTTAGTGTCATGTGCGTTGGCTGAGTGCCGCGCACCAGATGTCTTAGTGCCATGTGCGTTGGCTGAGTGCCGCGCACCAGATGTCTTACTGTCATGTGCGTTGGCTGAGTGCCGCGCACCAGATGTCTTAGTGCCATGTGCGTTGGCTGAGTGCCGCGCACCAGATGTCTTAGTGTCATGTGCGTTGGCTGAGTGCCGCGCACCAGATGTCTTAGTGTCATGTGCGTTGGCTGAGTGCCGCGCGCCAGATGTCTTAGGACCATGTGCGTTGGCTGAGTGCCGCGCACCAGAGGTCTTAGTGCCATGTGCGTTGGCTGAGTGCCGCGTACCAGAGGTCTTAGTGCCATGTGCGTTGGCTGAGTGCCGCGCACCAGAGGTCTTAGGACCTGGGGATCGTTTCACTAAGAGTTACGAGCTCGTAACCGTATCTTTTACATGCTAATTTAACGACAGATCCTAATTTTACGAGCAACGAAAATAAGCGTTATACTGCGATTACTGGTGTGCAGCCATACTCATGAAATTTATTTTCGGCCAATATTATTCAAAAACGTGAGTTCCATTTTTTGATGGCAAATATAACATTGTTCATTTATTTTCGGGTGGGCAATACAATTTTTTGAAATTTTGCGGGCAAAAATTACGAGATCTTAGTGAAATGACACCCAGGTGCGTTGGCTGAGTGCCGCGCACCAGAGGTCTTAGGACCAGGTGCGTTGGCTGAGTGCCGCGCACCAGAGGTCTTAGGACCAGGTGCGTTGGCTGAGTGCCGCGCACCAGATGTCTTAGTGCCATGTGCGTGGGCTGAGTGCCGCGCACCAGAGGTCTTAGGACCAGGTGCGTTGGCTGAGTGCCGCGCACCATAGGTCTTAGGACCAGGTGCGTTGGCTGAGTGCCGCGCACCAGATGTCTTAGTGCCATGTGCGTTGGCTGAGTGCCGCGCACCAGATGTCTTAGTGCCATGTGCGTTGGCTGAGTGCCGCGCACCAGAGGTCTTAGGACCAGGTGCGTTGGCTGAGTGCCGCGCACCAGATGTCTTAGTGCCATGTGCGTTGGCTGAGTGCCGCGCACCAGATGTCTTAGTGCCATGTGCGTTGGCTGAGTGCCACGCGCCAGATGTCTTAGTGCCAGGTGCGTTGGCTGAGTGCCGCGCACCAGATGTCTTAGTGCCATTCGCGTTGGCTGAGTGCCGCGTACCAGAGGTCTTAGAGCCATGTGCGTTGGCTGAGTGCCGCGCACCAGAGGTCTTAGGACCAAGTGCGTTGGCTGAGTGCCGCGCACCAGATGGCTTAGTGCCAAGTATGTTGGCTTAGTGTCGCGGCAGAAGTACTCACATACGCCTTAGCTGATCGAGTGCCGCGTAAGAGATATCATTGACTTGTGAATAGGCCGTGGCTGTGTTCATGTCGTACCATCTGTCTTAGTGACGCGTTGGTTGAGTGCCGTGGCCAAGTCTTTATAAGGTCATGTGCATTCGGCATGTACGGTCGTTGGCTTTGTGCCCCACTCCATCCACGACAAAGAAATTTGTGATTAATCGTTTTGGATTGATCATTATGATTGATCCATTAGGTAAACAGATACGGGTACTAAGCTTTGTAGGCCGTGGGACATATCTTATTTGCTTTGTAACACACATTTACATAATTTTCCAATGCATATAGAATACATTACACATTATACTGTTTATAAAAGACCACAGCTTACACATTGTAAGTTCGGTCATATTACATATAAGACCAGTATAATTTATCAGCAATGTAGCACAAATTTAATTCTATATAACCAGAGTTGGAAATGACAGTCCGCCCGGTCGTCCGGGATGGGTAACTTTTGCGCCGGTCGTTTAAGTCGGAAACGTTTCCAGTCTGGTGTTTTTTTTTAATTATATAGGCTCATGAGTGTTAATAACTGGTATTATTACTCTAACAAAACTTAAAATGGTTGATATCTGATTTACACTTTTTCGTATCAACCACAAATCGAATTTCATATACATTTGAAGTAATGACAAAATCCTGATGTGTTTTTGTTGGATAAACAGTATTGGTGACTTTTTGGCAGGACTGGTAATTTTCAGAAATTACCAGTACGGCTGTCGGGCAACTTTTTGAATGAATTTCCAACCCTAATAACAAAATCTGACGACATATTGGCCATCGCTATGATGGCCTCGTATTAAGGGGGGATACCCCCTCTGAATCGCAAATCCCCAAGAATTAGGGAGAGCAAACATTGCCAAGAGCTGATCGCGAATCTCCAAGAATTCCTGGATGCCAATTGCGGAGAACGAAAAAGGTATCCCCCCATTCCATATTAATCATTCCATATTCATCAATATGTTATGGTGATCAGCAGACATTTAATGCTTTTAAAACAATAATTGACAAGAATAGTTTATGCTATCCCTACTAATTATGCCATAACATACTAAAGAATATGTACAGATACTGGCACAATTTGGACGGCAAAGCTGTTTGTATGACAGGCAGCTAATCAACAAAATTAAGACATCAATTACGTTTATTGGAGGTTGATATTACACGCAACTCTATCGGCTGTTTGATTGATTATCTAAACACGTTTGCATGTTCATTCTGGTTTGGCCACTCCACGTACGAGGCAGTTTGTACACGATCTGTACAGCCATGTTTATTCGATATCCAGTACACCCCCTCCCCTCCCTCGCCACAATAAAGGCTGGGAAACCCAAAAAAAAGATATATTCAAACTGCGCTCAGCGATGTTGCGTACTACGCAATGGCGAGTCTGGTAACGGAAACAGTTTTAGACGGATCAACACAATGACCTATCGGCAATAGATACAGTTAGGAAACTGGCTATTTGTATTTTAGAATTCGATAAATCGAATGAGCCATACACCAGCTCTATGGCGGGTTCAATGTTAATACCACGCACGTATCCCACCAACGGAGAGCAGTGGCATTAACGTACCACGCCAACGACCTCACAACACCTCACACCGGGAGGGAGCTCCAAGGTTAAGTAAGGATGTGATTGAATCCAATGTGTATTTCCATAGAGGATATTATCCTTCGAAGGCAATAGCTTGTAATCATGCGTTTCAGGACCACTTACGCCAAGGTGTTGGGCTTTGGTCTTTGTTGCACAGTCATCGCCATCATCTACACAACGCGATTCGACGGTAAACGCGCCGCCGACTCGACCCACGGCCTCAGCGGGCGGGGCTGGCAGCAAGAGCGAGAAAGCGCGGGAAACGACGCCAATTGTCGTCTGCCGCCACCGGCGTTCCCCAGCGATGACGTCACGGCGGAAGACCAATGGCGCTCAGTGGAGAAGCGCAAGTCGTTCGTCTTCTCGGCCTACCACGACCCCCGCTTTCACGACCAGACGCTCGTCAGGGTGTTCGGCATTTTGCTGAAGCATGGGCCAAGGAAGCACCGACCGAAGTACTTCTGTCAGGGGTGGAGGCAATACGATCCCCAGCCCTTCATCGTCAAAGCCGCAACACACGACATCAGAATAGACAGAAAAGAGAGGTGAGATTGTTCGGACCAAGCTTCATCACCTTTAGCACTAACTGAGCTGACTTGAACCCCGACCCTTGACCTCTAACTGAACTATTTATTGAGTCCCCCTTAGTCGAACAATACACGCATGTTTTTGTTTGCGAGGTAGATTTACAAGACAATTACAGCACCCGTTCAGATAGGCCTAACATCAATAACTATAGTACGATATGAAGTAGATTTAATAAAATAGTAAATATTCTCCAAATAAAAACAACCACCCACCACGCCTCCCGCATTTATTTAGTTTAATCCCCACCATGCCATCATTGTAGTAGATAAAACAATGCTTACAATAAGTATTCCACTCCGCAAAACATTTTTTACACAAAATCACCTGTATCATCCATTGTTGTATCAACCATTTAGAATATGTGTGTTTTCTCATATCTATATGTTCATCTTAAAATGCAAAAAGCGGCACCGATGTCAAGTTATGATGCGCTAGACCTGCACAAGCCACTAGCCCACATTAGATGCAAAGCCTGGAATTTTTTTATTTAAACAACACCTCTTTTTATTACTGAATACTATCAATAAAAAGCAACAGATAAAATAAGGACCTAAATGCATAATTTCCATCTTAACACATGCAAAACATACCCAAACAAAGAACTTTAAGGGTATATTCAATAACGTTTCAAGGTTTGCGCCCGTGCTTGTTATTCTGTCTACATGCAGAACACCATAATTAATACACTAATTAATTCCAGCATATACCTATAATCGGTTTTCCACGCCACCGAGCGCACTGCTGACTGCGACATCAGGTCGACTAAAGGGCAGCCCTCCGTTCCCAGGTCGCTGCGTTCCTGCGTCCCCTGCCTCACGTTCATTGTTCGTGTCTGTTTCATCGATTTTGCCCCCAAACCAAGCGATCTGGCTGTAGCTTTTGACGCCCCATCGCTTTTGCCACTTCATACTTATATGGCGGAGTTTGTGCTCTAGTATCAACGCACGCATGTTGCGGCTTCATATCGATCGTGAATATAGGTTCGGCATAAATTCGTTTTATCGCTGTAATTTCACCTTTAATAATGTCACTAAAATTAGTTGCAGACTCCTCACAGTACTGGAAACACAGTTTCTGCGTGTCTCACTATATGCAGTAGAAGCATATAGAGCATAGCGGTTCACCTGATAACAGACATATCGGCAACTTACGTCGTTGGTCAGATCCTAAATCAAAATCTGTGCTGAAAATCATTCAACCAAAGGCCAGGTGTGTGGGATTGTTTGCGGTTATAGGTATGTGTGCATTTATTCAGCAAGTAACGATCGAAGGTCAGCCGAGCAAGGTGAAATATAGGAATATGAAGTATGATATGTGGGTGTATAAAATAGCAGGAAAAGAGTCATTATTTCACTGGGGCACACCCGTGTTGCTGTGGGGAGCTCTTTGGGTAATCTGGCCAAGCTACAGATCAATCATGTCACCGGTTTGGAACCCATGAGGGGCAAATTGCATCGAACACCATTTCCTGACCCGGGGAGCCATAATTTAGTTTTCCCATGCACAATAGCAAAAGCAAAACTCTCTGAAACCTGAACGCAATTGTGCCACGTTCCGTTCCTAGCAAACCAAATATATTATCCGTTATTATCACAGGAATTGCCACTATCTACACATGATATTAAAGGCCAGCTTCTGGTTACATTAATTCGCAAAATTAGCCTAATATACGCACAGAAGCGTAATGCTGTAGTAATCCGGGTGGTTGAGCAAATTATGTGGCTCATAATTTGGTAAGTGTAGTAAGTGCATGTGGCATGTTTCAGTCACGAAATCTGTACAATCTCAGGCACTAACTCTCAAACGATCAAAGCCGTAATTTTCGCGCAAAGTGGCGTAGATGCAGGTTCCGGTTTAGATGCCAAATATAGGCAGGCCAAGGGTTATGTACATATTAAGATGAATTGATATTTTTGAGAAAGGAACTAGGTATAACCAGTAAGTGTACGATCTGTGGAAATTCCTAATATCTCGAATAGCGTTTTAACCTGGGATGTTTACAAACGAAGTTTTTAATGAAAGAAATATTATGCCTGCATGCTCATGCATGAAGCGCACCAGCTCTTCAAACGAGAACTAACATTTACGTCACGAAACGTCGAATGATCGCCTCTGAGTATTTCTTGATTTTTTTATCGCGTCATAAGCGGTAATGGTCAATATTTCTAATTGTGCTCCCGAATAAAGCTAACGGGCATCATTTTGATGGCGTAATATGTTGGGCTTAATATCTTGAAAGTCCCTTTGAACCTAGGAGCTGGAATTTAATATTCTTATGTGTTATGACAGTTTGGTTTCACTTTCGTTTCAGATGGCGAGACGTTGTGTTCCATTGTAAGTTCCCGCCAGCTGTGAGGATAGACTCTGTAGCCATCAGTCCCGGCCCCTGCCAACCCATAGACTACGCCCTACCTGTGCATAGCCACCAGGAGACCTCCCACTACACCAGCGATTTCACCGTCTGTCTGAACAGCCCTCTCAGAAATATGTCGAGCATCTTTCTACTGACGCAGTGGATGGAAATGAACTCTCTTTTGGGGGTAGATCGATTCGTCATTTACAATCACTCGGCCAGTTCTATACTGGGCATGTATTTGCATTACTACGCCTATCTGAGTAAAGCTGAAGTCATCAAGTGGGAATTGCCACCGAGTCTGCAGCAATTTGATAACGACTGGAACTTCGGTCGGCCGGTTTTAACCAATGATTGCCTCTACCGGAATATGTTTCGCGCGAAATATATAATATATCTCGACCTGGATGAGGTCCTCATTCCGCGGAAGCCGACGGTGCTCAGTCTGTCGGATCTACTTTGGGACGCCGGTTGCCAGGAGAAGCCGTACAGCGTCCCAAGGAATGTCATATTCAGGACGGACTGGCATAACGACCAACGCTACCAACAAGTCAACTTCACCTCCAAGAGCAACGCCGTCGATCTCCAACTCAGCTTCATCCTGAAGACGAGACGTCAGTCGAAATTTTTGCCGTCGGGGTCGAAGTGCAAAGCTATCATTCGGCCAGAGACGATGAGAAAACTGTCGACGCACAACGTGGAGCTGCACGACTCGGTCGTTAAGGCCGAGCGACAGCCGTGTACGCTGCCGCCGGATGTTGCCGTGCTGCACCACTACCGAACGCTGACGTCGCACCACCACGCCACCGATATGGGGGTAGTGGACAAGACCGTGTCTCGCTTCGAGGGCGCCCTCGTCAACCGCTCGGCAACCGTGCACATCGGCGCGCGCAAGTTCGCCGCCACGTTTCTATATTAGCACCTCAATACATGCATGTCGGCGTCATCGTTCTGCGCCAGTGCTACGGTTATCTTTGTCTCCTAATCAGACTCTCTGCTTGCGCTGGATTTGAGAGCTGCACTTATGGAGGTGTACACGCGAGGGGCAGCTAGATTAATGTTTGCAGTGTTCCTCAATCAGATACATATACGCATGCGGTGCACAAGGACTAAAGCTGTCCAGAGGTCATTGCTCAATCTCGCCACCTTCTCGTGATACCGGCGCCCCAGGTTTACAAGTTTGGTCAGGAAATGCGTATACAGAAGTATCGACTTGCTATTAACGATGCCACCCATGCCGTGGCCGACCCCGCGTCAAAGGACTTTCACACGAGTTCATCATTAAGCTTTGCAGCTGGTGCAGGTCACGTGACACATACAGCTGGTAGCAGACACGTGACACATACAGCTGGTAGCAGACACTTGACACATACAGCTAGGCGACACTGGATACCAGTTTGGGCATCACTGTGGAGCTGTATACGACATTTAGAAACACGAACGTCATTTCCGTGTCATCGTTATAACGCAAGCCTTGTAGTATAGCTGTATCTGCCCCACTCGCTTGTTTTAGCCGCTGTATTATGTTCAAGTAATAAACCGGTGTTATACATAATATCCTGCGCAATTGCGTCAAAGAAACACGAAGCCCCAGAAAGTCTACGCGTGTGATAACAGTGAATCGGTTTTGTCATTGGCCATCAAAGGCAATAATTACATTCGCTGCGACTACCACTCGTGTTATTACTAAATACCGTAACGGACACATTGAAAACTCTTTGATTAATACAGGCCTGATCTCAGTTCGTACTAATAAGTATATTTTCCATCCAGATCAGTTAGTTGACGTGTCGCAAATAACGAGCGCCGTTTTGGTGGTGTTTTATGTAATTTTTATGTACATAGAATCCAAACTGAGGCCCAAACAAATCCTGAGACAATGCAATGGGTTTGAATGAAACATTCCACAGATGCAGGGTCCAGGGCGGGAACCCACGACCGGTTGACCTGCCGCTCAGCCTGAATTAATCAAGACTAATTTAATTCCAGATTAGAACGTAGAATCGTACGTGAAGCTGTAATTGCTTCTCTGGTCATTTTCGTTGATCTCGACGCATCTCTTACCCTGCTTCGGCAAACGGCTCCGGACAGGAAACCAGAGACTGTATTGTGTAGACAGAAACCAATTTCGCACTAGAACCAACACCATAATATACATATCATTCCACGCTTCCAATGACGTTGTAGAGGTACCCTGTCCCCTGCGCTTTGTTAGTGAATGCGAAATAACAAACATGGCGATATCCATAGTAACTCACAGTGGGCGCCCGGCGGGCAGGGCAAAGACAAGGAAACCTACATTATCCATTTCACGAGCAGTTTATTCTCAACGGATGAAACCTGATGAACGGTCGTACAAAAAGCTTCAACAATAATATCAACGTGTTAGATTATTCGTGGCAATGACATTGTTGATAAAGCGACACTTTCGAAGGTATCGCGAAATATTGTTATTAATAATTGTTAACTATAAGTTCCGCTGCCTCCCCTTATCACAGACACGGCTTATGACGGCGCAATCATGTCCATACAAACACACGGCGACCACTCACACATTGCACCATTGACGGTGGGGGTATTGTGACGTCACAGCCCTTCGATGACGTCATAACAATGTGACGTCATCACCCCATGCTCCAAAACTGTTTCGTATTGGGGATGACAGGACCGGACAGGTGATATCGGTATGTCAACTCCCATACAAAGTGGTCGCACTCGATTCGCATTCCCGTCACGTATATATATTATTAGGATGGCGAGAGAAGACAATGGTTGCACTCGATTTGTGCGCCGTTGTCACAGATATCCAGGCGACGTGGTCTTTCAGTCGGATGACGGGACATAAGCCCCGCCTGCTTCACATTTCCACGGGCTGGTCGTTCTTCCGTTTCAGAGCAAACTATTGCTTCAACATAGCTCACATATGACTTATGCCAACACTTACTATAATAATAATGCTTTTCGTGAGCTCCAACGAGGAAGATAGATCCACATGCTCCAGCCAATTCGTCACGTGACTATATCTCACACGGCGTTGAAGATTCAGGCCAAAGCACAGTCACCAAAACATGTTTCGCAACAGTTCGACGGCAGACGCCCTGACCGTGGCGGGGTCCTGGTCATCGGTCGTGCGGCAGACTGTGCTGCTCGCACGGCCCCAAGACCCCGGGCGGGTAAGTACTATAGTCACACCTGGGTGATAACCTCTCGCGAGATCTCGCTATAAATCGCCTCCCTGTGCCAACGTCACAAATATCACACCTTCACCTGTGTTTCATCCCGCGACTGAAGCGGTCGGCGTTCCTTCAGTGCGGACCACGTGACCGTCTCACGAATGCGACCGACGGAGCGACGCTTACTACTACCACATCTGTAAGGCCTCAAGCCCGTGACTAAATCACAGCTACTTTCCTAATAATACAGTTTTGTGTTCACGTCCGTTCGTCCACTCCAAGTCTTGCGTATTACATCGAAGAGCGCATTGTTATTCATCCGATGTTCAAACGATTGCCTTCACCACGAGTTTTAACAAGGTCGATCGATAACCTTGACCTTTGCTATTTCTCTGGACGCTGCACGTGTCAATCTCCCTAAAATAGCTTCACAAAGAGCCAGCGCGACCCCTGGCGGCGTCATCTGCTTGGCGAGTGCGGCGCCCCGTTGAAGCTGTAGGCGTTGACGCTTAGATTCACAGTTCTCCTGGTTGCGGATTCCGCGCTGACCAAGGATTCCTGGAACTGATCCAGAAGGCCAACCAGAGTCCGTTTCTTGAAGCGCATGGCCTCCCGGATCACGTCCCTGACGAGCAGACAGCGCGTATCCAAAGGTCCCTGAGCCGTCTGGAGCTGGGCGAAGAGACCGTCGTACTCTGCGGAGTAAGAAACGAGGATTGTTAGGCAGGACGCTTTGACCTTTGGAGGTCACATCGCGACAATGGTAAAGGTCAAGGTAGAGACTTGGAGGTCACATCGCGACAATGGTAAAGGTCAAGGTAGAGACCTGGAGGTCACATCGCGACAATGGTAAAGGTCAAGGTAGAGACCTGGAGGTCACATCGCGACAAAGGTAAAGGTCAAGGTAGAGACCTGGAGGTCACATCGCGACAATGGTAAAGGTCAAGGTAGAGACCAGGAGGTCACATCGCGACAATGGTAAAGGTCAAGGTAGAGACCTGGAGGTCACATCGCGACAATGGTAAAGGTCAAGGTAGAGACCTGGAGGTCACATCGCGACAATGGTAAAGGTCAAGGTAGAGACCTGGAGGTCACATCGTGACAATGGTAAAGGTCAAGGTTGAGACCTGGAGGTCACATCGCGACAATGGTAAAGGTCAAGGTAGACCCCTGGAGGTCACATCGCGACAATGGTAAAGGTCAAGGTAGAGACCTGGAGGTCACATCGCGACAATGGTAAAGGTCAAGGTAGACAGGAGCCGCGTCTTCGGGAGTAAACCCCGGACACTAAGAGAGGAAAGACCTCTCTACCAGCATAGCACAAACATATCAGCACAATAAATTTGCACAAGTGGGAATGGAACAACGCACCGGCCGCTTGGGCAAACAGGCCCACAGCCGAACACGCTACCTGCTCGGCCACGGGTGATCCCCGTGTAAGACGAGGACGGTGAAGCAAATGACACGCCTAATGCCACCGACTTCTTGCATGATTCACTTAAACTTCGCTCGTCTTTATAATCAATGCACTTTTAAAATGCCCCGCGATACAAAATAAAACGAGTTAAAACTTGATGAATTTTGTAATCAGCTACGGTTACCTTGACAAGTTTATTAGTTTGTTTCTTACTTCAATGCGACTACTTTAGCATCACAGTTACATGAAGCAGGACGCGTTCTCAATTACTTGACAGTTAGTGACAGGGGGTCACGTTGAAATTACGGCTATTACTTACTAAGAGGGATTTCTATTTACAATACGGTATATGCACCCATAATATCTTCACAACTAAATAATGCGCCTGTAATTAGATTAAGAATAACATTAAAGCGACGCGCACTCACTTTTTCCCGGTCGCTTCACCTCCACAAAGATCGCTTTCCGTAGCTTGGCGTTGTGCTCCCGAATACTGTTCTGTTTGGCGGCCGACAGCACCGCGGGTTTTCTCCTCCGCGCCCGACCCGCCATACGGTCATCGCCGTTCTGATTGGCTGTGGGAATGACGTCATTCGAGGGGGAATCCTCCTCGGAATCCCCCCCAGCCTCCATGTGGTTGAGCATCTCTATCTCGAGGTCTCCCCCCAGATGGTCGTAATCCTCCAGATAGTGGCCTTCCGACGGCACTGCAGAGAGATATATTGACGGTTATGGGAGCAAGCAGCCAGCTTGATTTGCCATATGTACCACACCAGCAAAATATACATAAACTGATTATAATTGTTAAAATAGGTGTTCTGTAGAAAGCGATGACATAGATAGCTTCGCGTTTTAAGCCGCCTTTGTACACACATGGATTAAACTAAAGCTTTCTGTGACAATAACACGAACAATATGTATATAATTAAATATATAATTAAATATATATATATAATATATAATAAGAAAAGTCCTTTGATTTAGATTCCGACTCCAAGGTGTCTCAGGAAATATTGGTCTCCTACCCAGGTCGGACTGCGGCACTTCCGGTACGTCGGCGTACACGGTGGGCAAGGCCAAGCTCAAGGCCTCCTGGGCCGCTTCTCGGATCGGCGACATCAGCTGCCACGTGGGCACGTCGCGTGGCAACGGGCCTGCCGGGTAAAACACGTCATCATACGTCAATGGATGTTGGGAGTAGAATAAAGGGGCGTGGTTTCTGATTCACAAGGAGTTTAGTGACGTGTCACACCTTCGTGGCTGTATATCCAAAAACTTATATGATACTGCCACCAAGGTGTAGGTAGCAGGATGTTATCCCGTCCTTGTTGACTTCATAGTGTACTCCCGTGCAATACTATAATAATTAAATCAAAAGGCAGGTTTATTTTACTTCCGTGCAATGCTATAATAATTTATAATTGTTTCAAGATAATGCAGACTTATTAATGTACTCCTTTCAGGTGAGCGATACTTCCTGACGCAGCAAAATATGATACATGGCGATGGTAGAATCAATAAATGGTCATCTGTTTGACCCCCCCCCCCCCTCCCTCCCCCGTTTACCCACCTGGCTTGGTACTCCCGATAGTGTTAGAACAAGACCCCCCCCCCACCCCTGTCCACCCACCTGGCTTGCGCTTGTTGGGTCGGGGTGAGGCTGGCATGGTGTCGGCCGACGCTCGTTTCTTGCTGGCGTGCTGTCCTGGCATCGCCTCATCAGCCTCATCAATCATCAGATTCTACAGCCACAGAAAACACAGTCTGAACAAACCAGGAAATAACCTGAACACTTCAGGAAACACATCCTTAACACCATAGCAAACACAACTGAACACTTCAAGAAACAAGGTTTAACACCAAGGAAAAACAAATCTCAACATTTCAAGAAACGCATCTTGAGTACCACATGGGTACACACGTTCCCCATTTGGAATAGTATGTTCTGCATCATATTCTTTTTCCTTGCTTTTATGTATAATTTGTTTCAGATATATATCTATTTAGTTATGTTATTCTCTCAGCAATGAAGGTTACAAAACAAAAAAAAAGTCGTGTGACACAAATACCGCCATAATATATATAGGACGTGTTTCTTGACACACAAACTTGAAGATTAACGTTTGGCTGATGTCTAGGTGTCATAATCATAATGAAAGGTATTTCAGGCCACGTGGGCAAAGAATTCTGTCAAACCTCCAAAATAAATGACAAAACAAGGTCACTTCCGGTCACGTGGTGCCACTGACCTTGTTGACCTTGAAGGGGTTGCCGAAGGTGTGTTGTCTGACAGGGGTTGTTTCAATCTCCCTGAGCGGCTGCGGCGTCCGCTTGAGGTACTCCTGATAGTTCCCCATGTCCTGGACAGGGATCGTGTGAACGTTCTCTGCAAGGCAGCAACCATGTCATCGTTACTGCAATTGTCCTGATATATCTCTTAATAACTAGGGACACTATTGCGCAATGGTGTATTTTGTAGCCCTCCTGATACGACACCTTAAATTATCAATTACTCAATTTCAAATTTAGTGCAGAGCCGTTCATTTCTGTTCATGGTCCTGCAGCCACAGGTTTCAACCCCCATCACTCTCTCCCCTTTGCCGAAAGTCCGCTTACCCTCCTCTTGAAGCTTGGAGCTAACAGATACTGTCTGCAGGAAATTGATTCTCATCTTAGCTATCTGATCCAATAAGTGTTTCCGCGGAATGTCGAACGGATTTCTGAAAGATTAAAGACAAATAGGTAAACATCGACATGACATCGACATGACAAGTCGATGGCGCTAACTCTATGGTTACCAATAATAAGGGGCCAACTATTGTATTACTGGCTCTTGCCTTTATTCCTGTTTTTATTCGGTCAATGTACTAATGAAAAGGATTCGTCAGTTAATAATTCGCACCACATATTTGAAGTAAGTGTTCCAAATAAAACCGCGTAAGGGTGTTTGGCAGCCCAGAACGTTTTGATAACATGTTTATGGATGCTAAAATAGGCCCGCAGAAAATATAATATTATACCCTAGCAAAATACACCAGACACTGTTTAGAAAAGAGGAAGTCAGCGCAATATCAAAGTAACTAAATTCTGGAAAGCTAATAGGTTTTCTTTAACTAGAGTGACTTGAAGGCCCTCAGGGCTGAGCCAACCTGATATTTCCTATCGTTTGTATATCATGGCGCCGCTGTATAGACACCATTATTTCATAACATACAGTGACGATCCAGAGTTAACACGAGTTCAGGCCAAACAACTAGGCTTAGAAACGAGTAACCCACAACACGTGATTCGACTGACAGTTTGACTGAAAACAGGCTATCCAGCACACCCTCATGAAAAAGTAGGACAAAAGTAGGAATGGAAACACAGAAAAAGTACGAAAATAGAAGCAAAAAAGTAGGAAAATAGAAGCAAAAAGTATGACTCAAATAGCATATGTAGCAACATTATTCCGGATAAACAAATGACAAAAAGTTATATTACTGAGAAAATGCTTTTTTAGAATATTTCTTGTATGCTGCTCAGCTGTACCTGTATTTTAATTATTATAATGTGACGCCTCCCATTTTGGTCCCCGCGGAAATCAGGTATTTTTGTAAAATTATCACTTTGTGAACGCTGTCAACCCCCAACTAAACTGTTTACCTACCTTGTATGAGGCTACATTGTCACTTTCTGTTGTCTTTTTAACTTGTCTATTCTTATTTGGGATGGTACAAACCAATTTGTACCGTTTTTGGTGATGTTTACCTCTCGGGGCGGCCATGATTGTTGTTTCTCGCGCGCGGCCTCGTTTTAGTCATTATGATAATTACCAAAGTTTTATAACCTCGCTGCCAACAAAAGCCGCGTTTGTGTATATGGCACTAGTTTCTGGTCCTGTTGATGTTTGTCTGCTATTCTTTAAATTTTTAGTATAAGCCAGCAACCTGCATTGCATACTTTAAACCCTTAAGTTGAGGAGTAACGCGAAAAGGGAGATATAGATTATTTCTGTGTGCGTCTTCCGGTGTGGCGGGTATAAAGGGAGACACCGGTTGTGATTTGAGGGACTCTAGACTCACACATTCGGGGGAGATAGAGACGAAAAGCAGGGCAGACCCTGTCGGTTAGTGCCCCTATTTACCCCCCACCCCTTTTTTTTTGATTAACCACGATGACCACGATGACCACGATAACCACGATGACCCGATGTCCCGAGGACCGAATGACGATGTAACTTAGATGATGACAGCCTCTCAGCCCTCTGACTGTTGATGTTTCCTAAATAGAATCTCTCCCAGTAACCCCTGCATTTTTCCACTGGTCTATCTTAATTCTTATGGTTCTTAATTCTTAATTCTTATCTGAGCTTAGGGGATTTTCCTTTTAGTTAGTCTATGCCAGACTAGGGGGTCTGGTTACATGCAGAGTATTTTATTTTTATATTGTCCCTCGTACCTGCTTTGACAAGAATGTTTCAATAAATGCCGCCAATGGTGGGAGACTGACACTGGTTGTGAATAGTTAGTTTTTGTTTCTTTCCCTTATAAAAGATTTTATTTTATTTTCGGCCATCCTGACAGGTTACGGTCGTAACAATATTTTGGTGTCAGAAGTGGGATCTGGTTTTAATACTGGATCCAAGGGTCGTGCTCCACTGCCTGGTGGTTATTATTTCTTTAAATTTCTTGTTTGCCGGGTGCAGAACTGTAATTCTGAGGCAGTTTAGTGATGTAATCAGCCATAGAGTTTTTTTTTTTATTTGATTTACCTCACTAACCATGCTGAGCCACATTGATGACCTTTGATGAACATGATGATACTTCCTTTGATTCATGTCGGACGAAATCTGATGTTACTGATGTTCAGCGATGACTGTTGATGTACTGGATAACCCATATATTTCCTGATGTGGTGGATTTGAGGAATTATCTGATGACAACTGATGTATTTGATGACCTGTGATGTGGCCCATAGACCTGTGATGTACTGATGACCTCTGATGTGACTTATGATGTACTTGGATGACAACTGATGTATTTGATGACCTGCGATGTGGCTCATAGACCTGTGATGTACTGATGACCTCTGGTGTGACTTATTGACTTAAGATGCACTTGGATGACAACTGATGTATTTGATGACCTGCGATGTGGCTCATAGACCTGTGATGTACTGATGACCTCTGATGTGACTTATGATGTACTTGGATGACAACTGATGTATTTGATGACCTGTGATGTGGCTCATAGACCTGTGATGTACTGAGATGACCCTTGATGTGGTTTATGGACATGTGATGTACTGAGGTGGCAGTTGATGTATTTGCTGAAACCTGAGTAATAACCATTGATGTACCTGGTGACCCCTGATGCTCCTTGTTGACAATTGATGTACGTTGGCACCTGTCGTTAAAAATTACTGGTTGGAGGCGGAAGAGAGGCACTTTTGCAGCAGGGACTGGACAATTTGGCAGCTTTATATATATCAATGATGGAGTCCCACGGGCAGCGAAACATACGTGAAGGGTTGAGGTCTCGTACCAACCATCAATTATCTCTGTCCGAGGGGGAGAGTTCAGCTGTTAAAACTGATGTCTGGCGTAAATCCACCCCTCCCAGAGATACTGCTCAGGATAGCTCCTTGGAGTCTGAGGCACAAGCTCCTGTCTCCAGTGCGGTGTCAACCCCAATGATGAGCCCCCAGCTCCCCACGTTGACGCCTCAAGCACCGATGTTGATGACCGGGCTCACCCAGCTGGTTCAGCCAGCATCAGCCATGTCGGGCTATTCCCCAGTGTTGTGGCCTCAGATTCACCCGTTGACACCTCAAGCCCCCGTTTCGGTGACAAGCCCGACCCTGCAAACCCCGGTGTCTGCCCATGCGCCAGCGATGCGTCCCCAGCCCTCCGCTGTGACGTCACAAGCACCCATGATGGTGGCCCACCCATCTCCGCAGAGCTATCAGGCTCCACCGATGCCTGCGTTTGCGCCAGCGATGCGTCCCCAGCCCTCCGTCGTGACGTCACAAGCATCGATGGTGGTGGCCAACCCGGCCCAGCAGACACATCAGTTTCCACAGATGCCTGCCCTTGCGCCGGAGATGCGTCCCCAGCCCTCCGCACTGACGTCACAAGCACCCATGATGGTGGCCAACCCGGCCCAGCAGACACCTCAGGCTCCACAGATGCCTGCGGTTGCCCCTGCGATGCGTCCCCAGCCCTCCGCCGTGACGTCACAAGCACCCATGATGGTGACCCACCCACCCCAGCAGAGCTATCAAGCTCCACTGATGCCTGCGTTTGCGCCAGCGATGCGTCCCCAGCTCTCCGCACTGACGTCACAAGCACCCATGATGGTGGCCAACCCGGCCCAGCAGACACCTCAGGCTCCACAGATGCCTGCGGTTGCCCCTGCGATGCGTCCCCAGCCCTCCGCCATGACGTCACAAGGACCCATGATGGTGACCCACCCATCCCAGCAGAGCTATCAAGCTCCACCGATGCCTGCGTTTGCGCCAGCGATGCGTCCCCAGCCCTCCGCCGTGACGTCACAAGCACCCATGATGGTGACCCACCAATCCCAGCAGAGCTATCAGGATCCACAGATGCCTGCCTATGCCCCACAGATGCGTTTCCAGCCCGCCTCCTGGACGTCTGGAGGACCCTTGGTGGGGCTCGACCCAGTCCAGCAGGTTTATCAGGGTCCACCGATGCATGCTTACGCCCTGGAGATGCGATCCCACGTCCCCATGGCGCCGCGCCAGGAGCCGATGTTGATGACCGGGATTACCCCTCCGATCTACCGAGAGGCCATGGCGGGTAACCAAGCGCACCTTGTGCCCACCCAGGCGATGTCCGACCAGACCCCCACGATGGTACCCGGTAATCCCTTGGAGCACCATCGGACCCCCACCGCGGCGGACTATGACCGTGCCCAAGCAAGGCGGGAGACTGCGGCCCCAATCAACACAAAGGTCCGGCACCAAAAGAAAAAAATCTCTATCCGCAGGAGACGTGAATCACCCTCAACATCGGGGGAGTCTGCAAGTGACGAGGATGATGCGATGGATTGGCCCGCTTCGCCAAAGCACCGCGACACTCCTTCCAGGGGGTCGAAATTGCCCCCATTCACTGGCCGTGAAGCCTGGGAAGTCTGGTTTAACCGGTTCCAAGATGTTGCTGATCGACAGAGGTGGAATCTAGATGACAGACTAGATGAACTTCTCCCAAAGCTGCAGGGTGTGGCTGGCGATTTCGTATACGGCCAGCTCCCGCGGAAGGTGCGGAACAATTTTACAGTTCTCGTTAGCGAGTTGGGGAATAGATTCAGGACAATTGAGACTTCTAAATCATATGGCGCTAAATTTAGTAACAGGAGCCAGAAGACCGGAGAGTCTGTGGAAACGTACGCAGCCGAGCTGAAACGCTTGTACGACAAGGCGTACCCGCGACGGGACTGCGCCACGCGCCAAGAAGACCTTCTCCGACGTTTCTTGGACGGACTGACCGACAACGAAGTGACCTTCCACGTCGAATACATTAAAGAACCCCGGGACATCGATGAGGCCGTGTATGAGTCAGTTAACTTCCTGGATACGCGTCATCGCCTTAACCCAGCCGACGGAGCAGCCCGGTCGAGGAAGGCAGTACGGGTAAGCCGTTCCGGAGACGTTGAGCCAGAGGCCGGCAGCCATAGAGTAGCCCGTGTTCCGGAGACTACTAACATGGGGTCAACCAAACCTCACGGGACAGCCTGGCCAAACGATCCGACCCGTGCGATACCTCCAGAGGGAAGTATGGATCCAAAAGCGATTGCTGAGCTGCTACAAGAACTCAGAAGAGTTACACAGCATCTTGGCCTTGGTGGTGCCCGGCCTACCCAGTCGCAACCTAGGGAGGGTCGTTCCACCCAGCAGGGGACGGAGGACAGATTCGCCTGCTACGGATGTGGTCAGCCGGGACATTTCGCCAGGAACTGCCCCCGAAATGCCAATCAACCGAGAAGGCCAAACTACCAGGATAACTTCCTACCTCGTACCTCTCGTACCCAGATGTCGGACCGTCCTGCGGTTAATTACGGGCACCCGTCAAACTGCTAGGGACCGGCCGTGCTGGCCAACAACCGGTCCCGACGTCACCAGGCCCGCAGCGGATGGTTCATGAGTACGGGACCACGTACCCAAAACCCGTAACCGCCGTGACCGGGGAAAAGTCCCCCGATGTGAAGTCCCCTGATGAGAGGTCACCTGACGAGAAGTCACCTGACGAGAAGTCACTTGACGAGAAGTTGCCTGACGAGAAGTCGCCTGTTTTGAATTTTCCTGTTGTGAAGTCCCCTGATGAGAGGTCACCTGACGAGAAGTCACCTGTTTTGAATTTTCATTTTGTACAGATGCCTGATGCGAAACTTGTTGTAGAGTCGCCTTATGTACAGTCGCCTGATGTGAAGCTCGAAGTGAAGTCCCCAGATATGAAGTTGCCTGCCCTGATGTCGCTTGTTGTGAAGTCGCCTGTTGTTGTATCACCCGAAGTGAAGTCGCCTGTTGTTAAATCGTCCGAAGTCAAGTCCCCTGATGTGCAGTCCCCTGTTGCGAAGTCGCCTGTTGTGGAGTCGCCCGAAGTGAAGTCCCAGGAAGTGAAGTCCCCAGATGTGCAGTCCCCAGATGTGAAGTCCCAGGAAGTGAAGTCCCCAGATGTGCAGTCCCCAGATGTGAAGTTGCCTGTCCTGATGTCGCTTGTTGTGAAGTCCCCTGATGTGCAGTCCCCTGTTGTGAAGTCGCCTGTTGTGGAATCGCCTGAATTGAAGTCGCCCGAAGTGAAGTCCCCTGATGTGAAGTCCCAGGAAGTGAAGTCCCCAGATGCGAAGTTGCCTGTCCTGATGTCGCTTGTGAAGTCGCCTGCTGTGGAATCGCCCATTGTGAAGTCCCCTGATGCGAAGTCCCCTCGTGTGGAGTCACCCAATGTGAAGTTCCCAGAGAAGGAACGTCCTGATGCCAAGCCTCCCGATATCATATTCAACGACGTTCCTTCCTTAGGCGAACTGTCAACTGACTCCATAAGCACTGACCCCCCTGACAAGCCTCTTACCACTGAGGACGTCCATACCAAAGCGGCTGCGAAACGTGGAATTGCCAGATACGATGGGGTTTATGTAAATGGTTCGGTTAATGGTACCGAGGTGTTCGTTACTGTGGATACCGGGGCAACGGCAACGTTGATCTCGCAACGCCTGTATGAGAGAATTCCCTCCCCGCACCAACCAACCCTATTGCAAGCCAATTCAAGTGACGTGGTTGGAGGAGCCGATGGACATCCAATGCCTTGTTTGGGGCGTGCTATGTTTGATCTGACGATGCATGATGTTCATGTGGACGCGGAACTGCCCATTGTCAACATCACCGATGACGTCTTGCTAGGTGGCGACATCTTGTTCAAGGATCCCTCTGGCCCAGCTGACTTAATTCTAAGTGAAGGCTATATGAAGTTCCGAGACACCAGGATCCCTTTAGAGGTTGTCGGGCGACCGCGAGTGCGTAGAGTACATGCGGCAGACCACTACATCATACCCGGGATGAGTGAAGCCGTTCTTGATGTATTGATTGATCGATGGGACGAAGACTGTTCAAGCAGCATGATTGTAGAACCCATCCCCAATCTGGCGGAGAAACACTTGTTGGCTATGGCTCCCGCCTTGGTAGATCCCTCCCGCGCCTGCACGGTTCAGGTGCGGGTGATGAACCCGATGAAGGACCCAGTCTCAATAAAACAGGACACCGTTCTGGGATATGCGGAGCCGATTCGACGTCCGTTAAAGACACTTGCTCACTCTGAAGATGAGGACCAGCTGGGAAATTTCAACCGGATTAGACGACTCGTGCCCGGCGGACCCAAACTAAGCGGTGACTGCATCCGAACAACGGGACCTACACTACCTGGTTGCGCGGCCAAATCAGCCGTCCCGACACACCTTACCGAGATGTACTATGAGGCAGCCCATAATAAATCACCGACTGAAACGAAGTCCATCAGTGACCTGCTCTGCGATTTCCCAGATGTTTTCTCGAAGAACGAGTTCGATCTCGGGCAAACTTCCATTCTTGAGCACAACATTGATACCGGCGACGCGAAACCCGTTAAGCAGCCCCCACGGAGAGTGCCGATGGCCTTCGCTGGGGAAGACCGAGAAGCTTTGCGAAAACTTCAGCAGCAGGGATCCATTCGCCCGTCCACCTCGCCTTGGGCGTCACCAATTGTGTTGGTCCGCAAGAAGGATGGAACAGTGAGACCGTGTGTGGATTATCGGAGGGTTAACGCGTTGACGGTCAAGGATGCGTTTCCTCTACCCAGGACGCAGGATTGTCTAGACGCCATCAGTGAGGCAACAACGTTCTCAACACTCGACATCACCTCAGCTTACAACCAAATACCGGTGTGTCCCGAAGATATCCCGAAGACAGCATTTGTTACCAGACACGGACTGTTCGAGTATACCACGATGCCGTTTGGACTGACAAATGCGCCTGCTACCTTCCAGCGTTGTATGGAAATTGCTCTCTCTGGTTTGCAATGGACATCCTGTTTGATCTACCTAGACGATGTTATCGTTTTTGGCCGGGATTTCCATGAGCACATGATGCGTCTGCGGAATGTTCTGCAGAAAATTGGAGATGCTGGGCTAAAACTGAAGCCTAGTAAGTGCCACCTGTTCCAGGACGAAGTGGGTTTCCTGGGACATGTCGTTTCCAGGGATGGCGTCCGCCCGAACCCCGCTAATGTTGCCAAGTTAGTGTCCTGGCCCACCCCAACGACCGTGACGGAAGTACGTGGTATCCTGGGACTGGGAAGTTATTACCGGCGGTTCATCCCTCGCTTCTCAGAGCGAGTAAACCCGCTTGTGCAGCTAACCAGGAAGGAAAAGACATTTGTCTGGACTGAAGAATGCGAACACTCATTCGTGGATCTGAAGAGAGTCCTTGTGAGCTCTCAGGTCATGGCCTACCCTCGGGAACAAGGAGAATTCATCCTGGACACTGACGCATGCGATGTCGGCATCGGCGCAGTTTTATCTCAAGTCCAGGAAGGGAGAGAACGGGTGATAGCGTACGGCAGTCGCACCCTGGGGAAAGCAGAAAGGAATTACTGCGTCACCGACAAGGAATTGCTTGCGGTAAAGTACTTCATGGAATATTATCAGCACTACCTCTTGGGGCGAAGATTCATTGTGCGGTCGGATCACCAAGCGCTCAGGTGGCTTTTCAGCCTGAAAGATCCCAAGAATCGTGTCGCCCGTTGGATAGAGTCTATGTCTGCTTTCGACTTCTCCTTGGAGTACCGGTCAGGGAAACGCCACGGGAACGCCGACTCGTTGTCACGATGTCCAACCCCAACCGACTGCCAGTGCCCATACGCTGAAGATACTGACAAACTGAAGTGCGGTCCATGCAAGAAGTGTTTAAAGCGCGCTTCGCAAATGCAAAGTGGTTTGGGCGACCTAAAGGAACGTGACCAGGCGCGACGATGCCACTCGGTCCCGCTGACCGAGTGTGATCAGGTGCCGTTTTGCCAGACGGTGATGCTTGTTGCGATAGTGATCATCACCGTGGTTTTTGCGGTCAGCCGGAACGTTTTGGGATCCGTTCTGATTACACTTACGTCATCAACCTTCTACTGGGCCATTCGGGCCGCCATCCGGTCCCAGACCCCTCAGGCGGAGTACTGGGCCCCCGAGGACAGTCGCCACCGCCCAAAACCAACCGACGAGAGACTCCCGGAATGCCTGCCAGCGACGACTACCAAACTGACCCATTGGTTACAACGACGCTTGTGGATCTTTGACACACGGAGCGGGAAGTGCCGCCGGACTACTCGCTCGCAGGCTCGGGCAGAGTCACCATTGACTGCGTTCTCTAATGCGGAGATCAGTAGAAGGCAGAATCAAGATCCTGATCTCGGCCCTTTGCTGAAGTGGTTCCGAACGGGAGAGAGGCCGCGGGGAAGGGATGTAGAGGCCTCCAGTCCGGCCACCAGGTTCTATCTACTCAATTGGGACAACCTGACGTTGGTGGATGGTGTTTTGCGACGTAACTTCACCCGTAAGGACGGGACAGGAGATTACTCCCAGTTGTTAGTGCCCAGGAATCTCCGACGCGATGTTCTCCACCAGACACACAGCAGCATTCTTGGGGGACATCTTGGACAGAAGAAAACCAGGGAACGGACGATACAGGCTTTTCACTGGTTCGGCCTGCGCGAGGACGCCAATAATTATGTGTTGCAATGTGATACCTGTAGCCGCATCAAGCCACCCAACAAGAGTCCGCGCGCTCCAATCGGAACCATGCTCACCGGAGCCCCCCTTGACCGTTTGGCCACCGACATCCTGGGACCCTTGCCGGAAACCCCTCGAGGCAACAAATACATATTGGTCGTAACGGACGCCTTCACCAAATGGGTGGAGATCTTCCCTGTTCCGGATCAAACGGCCATTACCTGTGCGGAAATCATCCTGAACGAGGTCATTGCCCGTTACGGCTGTCCTATCTCCCTTCACAGTGATCAGGGGAGAAACTATGAGAGCCACGTGTTCGCTGAGTTGTGTCGGTTGCTGGAAATTAGGAAGACACGCACCTCGCCGGGAAATCCTAAGTGCAACGGTCAAACGGAACGTTTCAACCGTACCTTGATCCGGATGATTAAAGCTTTCCTACAAGGCCAACAAACTGAGTGGGACAGGAACCTTGGCTGTCTGGCGGCCGCCTACCGATCCTCTCCATGCGAAACCACGGGCCTGACCCCGAACCTATTGATGCTAGGCCGTGAAGTAAGACTTCCCGCGGAGGTGATGTTTGGCAGCAGAATAGACCACATCGGAGAAGAAATTACGTCGTACGGACAGTACGTGGATCAGCTCCGTGAGCGGTTTCAGCGAGCCCACGAGATAGCCCGGGAACATCTCGGAGTCGCCGGTCGACGACAGCGAGAGGTCTACGGAGCCCGGGGTACTTTCCATCAATACGCCACTGGCAACCTGGTTTGGTTCCGATGCGAGCTCGGTCAGCTCAAGACCACTCCGAAACTACGGGTAGCCTATGATGGTCCCTTTTTGGTTCTCAGGCGGCTGGGCGACCTTAACTATCTCTTGCAGCTCGATGCAAAGGGAACACGCAAGCTGGTCCACCACGACCGTCTAAAACCCTATGAGGGCACGCAGACGCTGGCTTGGGCACGGGCTGCTTTGGCCCTCGATCGAAGAAGGGGTGTGGTGCGCACATAAATATTGATTCTGTTTTACCCCTTTGTGAAGTCTACTGGAAGATGCCACTGACTGTCCATTGACCACCCTACACTTTTTTTTTTGCAGGAACAATGGCTGCGTGTATGATCCAAAACTATGTCAAGGATATCCTTTTGAAACGCGGGCCGGTACACCGATGCACTGAATGTGGCTACCAGGGGGACCGTGAACGGATGGGTGTTCACATCATGAAACACCTGTCGAAATCTCAGGAGAAGCCTTTGCCTGGAGTGTTGGTTCTGAGCGGGGCGGAGTCCTGCCTCCACTACCGGGAAAAGCTCGGATTGCAGGGCTCTCCGAACTCGCCGGACTTAAACCTTCCGACCTTTGGCTCTCCTCAAACAGACACCTCCATGACGCCGCCTGTCCCGATGACTAATGTAACCCTTTCGGACCTGATGGAACTGGCCCCTCCGTCCGCGAGCGAGGTTGCGGCTCTTTGTAGCTCCCCGGCGCTGGTCGCCGCGACTCAGGAGTCGCCCAGTGTTCTCCCCGATGAGACGTCCCATGTCTCTGCAGCCATCGAGCGTCTCGAAAGAAATCAGCAGGAGCTGTTGCGGACGGTTAAGGATCTTCGACGTGAGGTCGACGAACTAAGGAACACCGATCGCCGAATCGACCCTAGCCGTCACAGCGGTCGTGAGTACAGCCCGGACCGTGGAGCTGCCGACTGCCGGGGACGCAGTCAACGCCCACAGGACCGCGACGTGAGGCCGGACCGCGGAGCTGCCGACTACCGGGGACGCAGTCAACGCCAACAGGACCATGACGTGAGGCCAGACCGCGGAGCTGCCGACTGCCGGGGACGCAGTCAACCCCCACAGGACCGTGACGTGAGCCCAGACCGCGGAGCCGCCAGGCAGTTCAGGGAATTACGCCAGCGACAGCGGAGCCGGCTTGGGTACCCGTACTAACGATGTAGTAGTTTCTTTCTCTTACTGCTCAGTATTATCCGATTTTTTTCTTACAGCTCAGTGTTATCCGATGTAGGATTTTGTGTTCAATATGTGACGGTCGTTTTAGCTGTCCCAATGTAAGGTTGTGTTTGTTTTCACATGTTCGATATTCGAGTTACTCGTCATTTGCAAGGCCGGAAGCAACTACCTCATGAGTAAGCTCGTTAGATTTGTATTTACTATTTTTGTGCATGTCTTGTTGGTATTACACTACTGTTTGGCGATGATGCCAAACCATTAAGTAGGGGGGGGCAATATAACGGTCCCTATTCTAATCTCGTGTAAGGGTGTATGTTGACATGTATCTGTATCTAAGTACTCGTCGCTTGCAACGCTGCAGGTTCATTTTACCTGTGAGATTTTGTATAATATTTTTGTGGTGTTAGTTTAGTGTTGGCGAGGACGCCTAACACTTAAGCAGGGGGCATTGTGACGCCTCCCATTTTGGTCCCCGCGGAAATCAGGTATTTTTGTAAAATTATCACTTTGTGAACGCTGTCAACCCCCAACTAAACTGTTTACCTACCTTGTATGAGGCTACATTGTCACTTTCTGTTGTCTTTTTAACTTGTCTATTCTTATTTGGGATGGTACAAACCAATTTGTACCGTTTTTGGTGATGTTTACCTCTCGGGGCGGCCATGATTGTTGTTTCTCGCGCGCGGCCTCGTTTTAGTCATTATGATAATTACCAAAGTTTTATAACCTCGCTGCCAACAAAAGCCGCGTTTGTGTATATGGCACTAGTTTCTGGTCCTGTTGATGTTTGTCTGCTATTCTTTAAATTTTTAGTATAAGCCAGCAACCTGCATTGCATACTTTAAACCCTTAAGTTGAGGAGTAACGCGAAAAGGGAGATATAGATTATTTCTGTGTGCGTCTTCCGGTGTGGCGGGTATAAAGGGAGACACCGGTTGTGATTTGAGGGACTCTAGACTCACACATTCGGGGGAGATAGAGACGAAAAGCAGGGCAGACCCTGTCGGTTAGTGCCCCTATTTACCCCCCACCCCTTTTTTTTTGATTAACCACGATGACCACGATGACCACGATAACCACGATGACCCGATGTCCCGAGGACCGAATGACGATGTAACTTAGATGATGACAGCCTCTCAGCCCTCTGACTGTTGATGTTTCCTAAATAGAATCTCTCCCAGTAACCCCTGCATTTTTCCACTGGTCTATCTTAATTCTTATGGTTCTTAATTCTTAATTCTTATCTGAGCTTAGGGGATTTTCCTTTTAGTTAGTCTATGCCAGACTAGGGGGTCTGGTTACATGCAGAGTATTTTATTTTTATATTGTCCCTCGTACCTGCTTTGACAAGAATGTTTCAATAAATGCCGCCAATGGTGGGAGACTGACACTGGTTGTGAATAGTTAGTTTTTGTTTCTTTCCCTTATAAAAGATTTTATTTTATTTTCGGCCATCCTGACAGGTTACGGTCGTAACAATAACTTGACAGACACTAGTGTTGATTTAAAGATATAGCAGGACGCAAAAACAAAATACCTCTGACTTTTGCAATAATAGAAGCGATATACACACTTTCACAGCAATTCACGACATTTTGAAATTGCGCCTGGTGAAGCAAATACCAAAAAGTAGAAAAAAGTAGGAAAATGTAGGTATTTTGAAGAAAAAGTAGGAAAAATAGGAGGAAGACAAAAAAGTAGGAAAAAGTAGGAAAAGTAGGATCACTGGACAGCCTGTGAAGACAGAAACAGTTCAGACAATTCCCGGCGTGCACCGCCACACGCCGCACCCAGCGTGACCTCTGACCTGTAGGCCTGGGGCTTGAGGTCCGTGTCTGGCACAGAGATATTGAAGGTGCTGTACTCAGTCAGCTCCTGCTTCAACAGGGACATGTTCCCTGCCGCGTTCTTCAGCAGTTGGTTGAAGTCCTTTCGCTGCAGCATGGAGGTCGAGGTCCTGCCGACAACGTACAGCATGTGGTTAACACAGGCAGGTGCGGAGGTACGGAGCGAAAACGGGATCAGGACGGGAAAGTGCCCATGAGAGAACACGTGGTCAGCGCAAGTATACTGGTAATTCAGTTATTATAGTAAACCTTAAACAAAGCAAGAAGCTCACCTGACGTTAAACAGAACTAGGAATTAGTGATTCATAGACGAATATACAGAGTCAGGAACATCTAAGTTACGAAAGGTCGATGTGGCATTCCGATACTTCAGACCGGTTACTATAGGGTTTCGGATGGATACCCGGTGTGTAGAAATAATCCGCCCGAGTTACAGTTCGAAGTGACACAGACGGTTCGTAACCGGACAATTCCAGTCTGGGACATGATGAGCTACAGTGTCCTCCGGGCAGTGACACGGTGGCCCAGCCGTCTCGGCAACTTCTCGTTCATGGCGAGAGTTCAGGACTCTCCGGTGAGGATCTCGTGAGGCATACTGACCTGGATTGGACTTTGATTGCTTCGCATTGAGGTAACTTTCCTCCCACAGAGGCCACCAGTCGGTCGTACTCAAGCTTGGCCTGACAATGAACCCCGTCAAATATATTAGAAATTCGATTTAACAAAAAGCTATACAAGCTTATACCTATATGCAAATGAATGCACCAAATAATACGCCTCTTGCATCAATCAATACAAGTTATGCATTGAGATATACTGAAGATAATCCTCGTTCTAATTACCATTCTGGATTTCAAGGCATTACATTTCTCCGGTAATCTAGACATTAAATACCGAATTCATTGGGCATTGCTGGGTATATTACCGGTAAATGGCAAGAAAGTGAACGGTTGATTGTATATATTCAGGACACTATAACCACTTTTGGTCCTATTGCGTCAATGGGAGAAGGAAGGGAGACTGAAGCCATGTCCCGGGGGTAACCCCCTACTCTTTGCAAAGAAAGACATGGGATCTTTATCCTGCGACCACACAGACATGGCCACAGCGGGGTTCGAACCACCCACCCACGTGCCGTTAGGCTCTCAGGTGACCAGAGCGCTCAATGCGAGCGCTCTAATCCACTGAGCTATCGAGGCGGCCCCGAAAGTGAACGGTCTGTTCGTTGCATTACCAGCATGCTGCAGACTAACCTGGTTCTTCTGCTTCTTGAGGTAGGAAACGACGCTGTAACTCAAACCGCTCTCCATGTTGTCCGGCACGAGATTCTGCGCCCCAAGTCTCGCGAGAGCGCGTCTCAAAGGCTGAAAAATAAAACATTAAAAAAATGAAGATCAAGACACATATATATATCAATCACAATCCATAGTCTGGATAAAGAATACCAAAAGTACATTTAAAATTGTTTCTCCTATTCTTCCATAACGTAAATAACGTTTCTCATGTAGGTTACTTAAACAAAATATATTAAAATTCTAGTGTAAATAATAGTAGTTCACCTACCTATAAAGTTAGAACCCGGCAACAAAATAAGATACAAAACGGGATTACCCTACAGTCATACAAAGCAAGCAGACCGTGGCTTTGACATTATGACTTCCACCCATAGGGAGGCCAAGGAGTTGTCCAAGGTATTATTCCAGCTTGTGGAACATCCGGTGGCCACAAAACTTAAGATTACGAGAGTGATAAGAGACGCTCTGCTCAAATATTTGTCCCATACATGTAACATGGCGAATCTAAACAGTTTTCCCTGAGCTTGTGCCAGACGGTTCTACATTCTAAAGACGCAACTTCATCAAAACATTCACCTCATGGTAAAATGGAGGTTCTATTGTGATGAAAGCAATCTGACCCTAGCTTAAACATATGTCATCCACCGTTACTTGACTGAAGTAAGTTATCTGCTATGCTACGACTTACCGCAGCGTAATAAAGTGGCATGGTTTTCAAGTAGTTATCAAAGTTTTGCCGCCATTTCTGATTGGGTTTCATCTTGTGAATCTTAAACAAATCATCTGGAACAAAATGACAGTTATTACCGATTTTGCAACATTCACGTTTCCACCAACTCATGGCAGAAATATGCCACCCACGACCAGACGTTAAGCGGGCTACTCAGGAACATCGCTACGCTACAGACCATATCCTGTCAATAAATTCAAATCATCAAACATGTTTGGCGATATCCCACACATCCCTTGCCCCTTTGGCTAGTCAAAGCACTTTTCGCAATTTGAGCTGTTATGTACATAGAAACAATTTCGGCTAAGAAATGACATCTTAAAAAAAGACAACTGAAGCCAAGACGATTCCCTTTGATCTATATGTTGGAGGCCCGAAATTGTCCCAAGTAAATCGTGTGAGCCATCTAAAACATCACTCATAACCTCCAAATAAACGACAATGTACCTATACGTTAAACCACCGGTCACAAACTTCCGTAGAACCCCCGTTGCGTAATAATGCGGTGTGCCATTGCATAACCCCGGAGTACCGTAGAACTCCCAGTACGTGATAAAGCAGTGCGCGCGTGTGGGAACTAGAAATGCCGCTGATTGGCTATATGTATAACCGCTTCTATGACACGGCGGTTCTACAGTTCACAGGTTCACCTCGACGACTACAAATGACACCAATGCTGACTGTTGGGAGGCGTATGTATGACTAGGACTCACCTAACAGCGGAAGTAAGGTAGGGTAGTTGTACGGCATCACAAACAAATTGACTGTCGACAGGTTCGAGCTGGCCTTCAAATATCCGAAGGTGTGACCTATATCGCTGTATTTGGCGCTGTTACTGACGAAAACCTGTAAACGACAATGACGAAAATCGTTCAGATAAAACCTAGTCCTAATAAATTATCTGTAACTTTTAAGCAATATAATCAGTACACAGATCCTACAAGGGAAATTATGTTCACGGAAACACACCATCCGATGTATAACTGGTAAACTGAATAAGTTCCACGCGAGCCCAATGCAGGAAAGCTTGAGATTGTTATAGGATGCCAAATTATGAACAAACCTTAACATTGGGCAATGCTGGGTATATTACCGGTAAATGGCAAGTAAGTGAACGGTTGGTTGCATATATTCGGGACGCTTTAACCACTTTTGGTCATATCGCGTCAATGGGAAAGGGAAAGGAGAGTGGAGCCATGTCCCCAGGGGTAACCCCCTACTCTTTGCGAAGAAGGACATTGGATCTTTATCCTGCGACTACACAGACATGGCCACAGCGGGGCTCGAACCACCGATCCACCTGCCGTTAGGCTCTCAGGTGGCCAGAGCACTCAATGCGAGCGCTCTAACCCACTGAGCTACCGGGCGGGCCCCTAATGATACAGGTGGATAAATGCCAGATTGTAGGCCTGACCTGCCACGCCACGTTGGTTTGTCGTCGCTCCAGGATGTACTGTGTCAGCGGGGAGGGTTCCAGCTCATACTTGTCAAAGGGCAAGTTCTCCAGGACCATCGGGTCACATGGTGTGCACGAGAACCGCACGACGGGATGGGCGGAGCGGGGGGGCTGCAAAACAAACGCTCCTGGTGTAACTACTGAAGCGGAAGTGACGTGTTGTGACATGTCACGTGTCCACAATAAATATCCACCAGAACATGTAGAAAACTGTTGCGCACAAACCTCATAATACGAAGCCTCAGATGTCAAATGTCAACCAGAGCCCAATATTTCAAATTTCCATAGAGATTATTTAAAGCAGCCTACTTACATGCGCCATCTTAGATTTTTTACATGGTAGAATCAAGACTAAAAGCATCTCAAAATTATGATGCATATGTTTGATATCTCTTTGGGTCTGTAAAACAAAATTTTTAACATAAAACAGCCCGGTTGATTTATATCGCGCGCGGACGTCCTAGTAAGCCGCGGTCGACATCACACAGAACACCGAACAGCGAACAGGCGCGCAGGGACATAAAGCGGGCCACCAACTTCTGCTCCGGTGAACAAATTTGCTTCTCTCCGGATAAACCAGAGGCTTTCAGGATTTAAATGAAAGACAAAATATACTTACTTGACATGGAGGAGAGGTTGGTAATACAAAAAAATACCGAATATATCACTTTAAATATCTGAGAACGCCATATCACAGGTTAGTAGCAAATGAGAATAGAACTGTAAACCGGGATAAAACACAACAAGAGGAATATACATAAGTCAGTCAAAGTTATTTCTTTTGTAATAAGAATAGATGTAGGCCACTGCATTCAAGTGAAATATTTACCAGAGTTGGACTATTGAGGTCGGGCCAGAATCCCTCAGGGATTGGCCAATGGCCAAAGAAACCTTTCTGTGCAGAACGCTGAATGTACACCATCTTGCGACAATTCTGCCATGCGCTTCCTTGAAATGTCGGTGTCTGAATTCTCTTCTTGTCCTCACCAACTTTATCCTCTGCAAAATAAATAATACAATGAAGCAAAAATGAAGCGGAATATATTAAAACAAGTGTATATAATCGACCTTTGAGCGGAAGTTGTAATATCTCTCGGCCCGTGGACTCCTCCAAGGAGGACCGGACCGGTATCGAGATACTACAGTTATACAAATGGTCATCTGATCTCATGGTTAGTTAGCTCTTAAGCTGCGCCGTTTATCAGTACAGTCACAACAAATTGGACAAAAAAAACCTGAGTAGGATTGTTTCATATTTTGCCAAACAGTGACCATCACACTCAATGTTCTGCTTGTGATTGTAAGTACCATATTTCATGTATGTTTTTTTATTTTAAAAAGTTATTATTTTATTCGGCTGTCAGAAAACATATACGACATATGGTAAATGATTTGTGGTGACATTATGACTGTAATATAGTGCCAATTGAGTGCATCATGATACTTGAGCCTAAACTGCTCACCTCAGGGCATCACTCTATTGCCGAGATACTACAAAGCGACTATCACAGGCGTAGCGATACCTGGGATAAAGACGACATGTAGAAGTGAGAGGCTTACCCTCGCTGACAGGTGGTGGGTCAGGACCAATTTTTTCAAAGTTGATGACTACACCGCTCTGACACTTTTGCGCCAAGGACTCCAAACTCTGCATCAACATCCGTTGGGAAGAGATCAGGTACGAACGCCCTGAAAAAAAGAAATATATTGGACCAGGTAAACATAAGGAAAGTGGAATAGGGGAAGTGGTATTCACTTAGCCATATAAAATCATCACAAAACGTTATGATTAAATATAATTCTTAACAGCCAAACACCGTTCGTTGTACTCACTAAAAATCAAATGTAATATACACAAATTAAAGGAAATCACAAGAGATTGCATGGGTTACCATCACAATATCCTTCTTTCTTTAACAGTAGTTAAAACTGTTTACCAGGTAAATCCAGTTAAATCTGTCGAGTTTACCAGTTAAATCTGTCGAGTTTACCAGGTGAACCGGTCACGTTTACATGGTAAAACTGTCGAGTTTACATGGTAAACCTGTCGAGTTTGCCAGGTAAACCTGTCGAGTTTGCCAGGTAAACCTGTCGAGTTTACAAGTTAAATCTGTCGAGTTTACCAGTCAAACATGTTAAGCATAAAGTTATTTATGAACCAACCTCCTGTCACTTCACACATGGCGTCCACCGGTGAATCCTCCGCAGAAGGGATATATATGTTTGGTCCTTCGGGCGGGGGAGGGGTGGCGGGCACGCGTAGAACCATCCCAAACAAGCGCTGGTCCCAGCGGAACGGCTCCTTTGTAAGCTCCGTCCCGGGGACAGCATTGTTCATGGGAAGATTAAGCTACAACACACAAACAAAATCCTACATACCCCTGGATTTCTGTAATGTATTGTAAATACAGAGAATTACTGTCTGGCTAAATTCGGATATCTTTGGTGTGGGACCTTAAAGGGAACCGCCAGCCTGGCCTCTAACGCTGCTTTACCGATTCCTACAATACCCAATTGTCTATCCTCCAAATTATAGAATTTTTCGTTCTATCTGTAGCTCACAATAAAATTTAGAAGTGACCGCCAGGCACGATTTCGCCGCCTACCCAGGCGGCAGCCCTTTTTGGAGGCGTGTCCGCGATTGACCAATCAGGAGGCGATACTCTAATTTATTCAAACCGGAAATTGCGACTATTGTGTGAACAAAACAAGAGCGCGTGATAATCGCTAATATGAATAGCTGCGATTCTAACTCCAATCATGGCATTGTTGCGGAGTCAATCGTTGCAAGACGTATATCAATTTGTTTGGACGGTACTTTTCCATGAAACATGAAAGATCTTGCGCTACTGCGAGGCTTGGAACTGCCGCTGTTCATCTGTAAATTGCGGCCCTGATCTCTCTCTCCGCGAGTTATAATGTAAGGCGGCGCCATATGAATAGTCACAATATGCGTCACTGCTCCCGGCAAAATGGCGCTCTGCTTGACATTGCTGGGGGCGGGTTGCCTTAATTTTTTTTCTCCTTACCAGTCGGCCGAAACGAAGCGTTAACGCTCGCCAAATTAATTTTAATATGTAAACTTTCGGTGCAGATCGCGATTAAATTAGGTGGGACACCCGCTTTACGGAGAATGCCTGTCATGTGACAACTGTCAGCACACCTTTTTTTTTAACAACATTTCTCCGTCATGGAGCCGAACGACATGCCACGTAATAAAAAGCTGTCAAACCAACCGCAGCGGGCTTAGCTTCTCTTTCCAAGACAAGGTAATAATCTCTTTAACCAAAACTTAAAGAGTAATGAAAATCTGCCTAGCTCTCTTTTCTTTAAAAATGGCAATTTTCCTCAACAGGCTCTATATGAATGATTGTCCTGCTTATGTAGGTTGCAGTCCGCCAGAGTCCTGTAGAACTGCCAGTGTGTGATAGGACAAGCTGTTCATATGTAGGACATAAAGGCCAATGCACTGGTTGTGTAACTCTTCTAGGTCAGGGCGAACCATTGTTCCAGCATAGCTAAAGTAGGACTCACACCTACCATTTACTACCATAATACATTTTGTGGGCTCTCACATGGGAGACCAAAGCACTCCCAATTGACTACTTGTAGACTTGGTTTATCACTAACAGCTAAGTGCTCTTAGTATAGAGAGTAATGATTGAATGGGTTACAGATTTAGCTCATTCATACCAACCATAGCATCGCTAAATTACTTACCTCATGCTGAATTCCACCGGGTGATGTCATCTTTTTGCCATCTGTTATACAGATGATAATTGCAGGTTCCAGATAAAATGGACATCTTCCCTGTAAATGATACAATGAGAGACTAGCAAATCTTGTATCATATAGGTTCTCAATTCAAGTAAAAGAAAAACTTAAATGCTGATCTGCAACCTGAAGCTGCAACTATCACATAAATAATATAACAAATGATATCTCATATCACCTGAGGTTGTTTCATTGCAACGTTATATTGTATGGCGAAAGTATAGTACTGTCAAGAAATAATAGCATATATTATCAAAACATACTCTAGTTTGCCAAATAGTTTTGCTTGATTGATATTACTTTGTATTAGGTTTGTTGGTTGGTTGTATATTCAGAATGCTTTAACCACTTTTGGTCATATCGCATCAATAGGAGAAGGAAGGGCAAGTGGAGCCATGTCCCTGGGGGTAACCCCCTACCCTTTGCGAAAAAAGACCAGGGATCTTTATCCTGCAACCACACAGACATGGCCACAGTTCATTCATTAAATTCATACCTGTCCATATGTATCGATTCCTGACTGCATTCTGTTGATATTCAACAAGTCAAATGTATTCTTTAAGGCTGGGCCAACAGTGGTCAACCCAGTGGCTTGAAGGTTCTTCAACTCCTTCATAAAAGTGGCATGGTTTTCTTTCCACCCAGCCTAGGGAAAAAAAATACCAATACAGACAAAAATATACAAATGGACTTAATTAATATGGCTCCTTATTCCTGCACTACCGGTACATAAATAACATTCCTCTATTATACAACTATGTTTTCAAGCATGGAATACTTGTACATGTTGAAATATGACCCTGAGATAGTGGATGCAGACCTCTGTTTGCGTGGCTTTAATGCAAGCTGTCTTATTCCTGTTAAGATCATTTCACTGTTAGCGAGCAAGGTTATCACCAGAAACATCCCTATAGGGGTGGACAACAGTAACAATAGGGTGCACACACAGGACAGGGCTGGAAAAAATAATTTAACAAGTAACCCTATCCCTGTACTTGTCTCATAGGATAAGTGCTAAGTGTTCAACCTTTTTTTTCACAGATTTAATTTATATTCAATGGATACTGGCCAATGACCTAAACTGGAAGTTAAATTACTGCTTATAGAAGATGTGGACAGCATTTGAAGTGCTGTGCCATGAAAAAAACAATGAACCGAAAGGTTGGAACGGAGATGTAGAGGATGTCAAATGACAAAACTATTTTGGAGGGGAAACTAAATGGTAGGTCAGGGGCTTTTATGCTGAATATACTCAAACCCAGCAATATATCCCCCTCCACAGACTCCCACCCTCCTAGCTGTTAGGGTCACAACTGGATCTGTTGTTTCACAAATAGACACAATTTAATGGCGAAATAAAGTTGGACCCCATACCGGACAGTGGCCACACGCACAGTAAATCAGTGGAACGGGGAGAGAAGGGGGGGTGGGGGTATAATTATAGGGTCTTCTAACCCCCCCCCCAGATTTACTGTGCTTATGGCTATAAACCCCCCCCCCCCCATAACTGATTTACTGTGCCTGTGACTACAAGTCACAATACAAAACAGGGGCGGATCCCAGCAGGGATTTGAAAAAGAGAGCGGGCTCCATGTACCGAAACTTGTGACTGGAAGTGTCCATGCCGCTTCAGATAGCGTTATTCCTCAAAAAGGGAAGGGGGGGGGGGGGGGGGAGAGGGGAGTCTACACCTCAGATATGATAAACATTTTGCTATATGATAAACATTACTTCTTTTTTTTTTTAAAGGGGAGGGAGGGGGGGGCAGGTTCAAACCCCCTGGACCACCCCCCCTCCCCTTTCCACAATAGTTAAATTAAGTTTTTGACAATATAACTATCCAGAAAGGGTTATTTTAAAGTTAAATACAATTAAGTTAACCCTTGACGTTTGTTTGATTGATAGATTTGCATCACCATCAGGAAAAAATGCATGAGGCCAGCTCACTTTTTATAAGTGTTACAGTAAGCAAAGTCAATTCTGTGGTTGTGAAAGCTGAAGCCTGGCCAAGGGGTGACTAGATCCTCAAGCAATAACTTGTAGCCCTCAAATTATCCTATCTAGATCTATGGATAATGTACCATTTCATTTGCATTTTTTTATTACATATGCATTAGGTATGACATCTTGTCATTGTAAAAGTCAAAACAACTTTATTTCAGGCAAAAGTACAAGCTGTAAGAGAAAACACAGAATGACAGATGGACTGAGGAAAGTGGACCACGGTAAACGAGTGTGCTCATTGAATATTCATTTCAATACTTTACCCATAGTTCCCCGGGGCGAGAAGAAAGGCAAAATGGCGCCGGTGCCGCACGGGTTATTTTGCTGTGAATTATTCTCATGTAGCTCGCGATTAAAACTGGGTAAATGCACTTTTTTTTGTGCGAAATAAACAATGAAGATCTTGTGAAACTAGTAATGCCTTCTGTAGACGGCCATCACTTCTTGCAGCTTGATATTTCGCACTCACTTTGACGTTGCCCGGCGGATCTTCAAATGTCAGCAACATGTAACGATCCAAGCGACTGTTTGGGTCCCGCGACCGTATCTACAAACACAAATAAACTTTGCAAACTGAACCTAATAAAAGGCTACGAAATCGATCAAAGTACCAGTCGAACGAAACGCTAAATAGTTTCTGTAGTTACCTTCATAAACATCTCTACGGCATTTTTCGCTACGTCCATAAGAGTGGTTCCCAAATATGTGCGCTGATTCATGGACGCAGACGTATCGACTAAGAAAATTAAAATGGTCATCTTGCGGTTTATAACAGAGGCCTAACTATCTGGGAAATAGTGATAATATAGGACCCCCGGGAAAGAAGGAGAGGGTTGACAAGCCCTCCCCGTTTCCCTGTTTTGTAATACGTCCGCTCAGACCGCTGCCAAGCCAGCAGCTAACACGCCACGAGCAGAGTTCACGTGACTTTACCGCCATCACTCGTGGATTGGCTGAGCGGCGAACGGGGTGTTGTTTTCACATTCATATTTGAAGGACAGGGCTGCGGCCTAATATTGAGAGAATGTCGGTTCAGGTCCTTTAAGGAAACATGTGAACGTTTTCTAGCAATAGAGGAATTCTTTAATTGCGCAAATTCGCGTAAATAACATAAAGGTGTCTTTTTTGCGATATTTTGACATATATGAGAAAACAAATGATCCCTTCTGGATGCGGCGTTGACAGAAATTCAAAGGAAAAATGGAAAATAATACATTGTCCAACCTTGTCTTTGTATAACAGTTAACGTAGATGCAATCAGCCACCTACAAAGTGTGCTTAATGTTTAAATTAAGGATAATTAAGACATATTTGTAAGATTTGGCAGGGACTTAAAGTTACGTGTACGGGAGCTGCGCAATTGCCCGGATGTGGATGTACACAAAAGCATGTGGTCTGACGTGTGCTCTGGTTGACGTTTCGCTGATCGGCTGATAATACAGCGCACAACCGGCAACTGCACACTGAAAGCGCTGGTGGCTGGTCCTAGTTTGCACAGATGAGTTGCGATACAAAAGTGCATTCACACGGGATTGCAAGAACAGTTACCTGATTGACAGTTGAGTGAGTATCTAGGCCTATTTCATATTATACAATCAAAATCAGGCATGACCAGATGACATGTCATGTAGGGTAAGTACTTATACTTGGTTCACAGACACAGAGACAAACGCTAGACCAGTGGCAGTAGGCCTACTGGCAGTACTAGACTAGTACTAGTAGACAGTCCTCAGTTTTGTCGCCATCAACATCCACCCTGTCCTAGCTGACTCAGTGACTGTCTCAGTGTCACTGACTGTTCAGCGTGACACTGTCACCACTCCACAAATCAGGGGGCATAGCGTCAACAGTGACACTCTCTTTGTTGCCCTCAGTTTGACACAAATTGATGAGATCAGGTTCGATTGAATCTACAAATGGTATACACTGGCTGCTACAGTTACAGTTAGCCTTGGATACCTAGTTCCATATTTGGACCATAGATGTAATGTAGACGTACTGTGCCTGTGGGTGTTACTCTTGGCTGTTGGCGGTAGCCACATTCGATTGTTTTTTTTTATATATTTTTTTATTATTTCTAATATTTCATTACAGGACAGTACATAATAATGCCACAATTACATTGGATTGGTTGCAGAAATACAGGATACCTATACTTGTTATTAGGTTTAAATTTGCATACAGATAATTAACCGGAAAACAAGATGTTACTGTCATAAGACAGTTGGGAAAGGGATAACATCATCCCTTACCTAACTATCTGCATGCAAAGTTGAATTCAGTTGGGAGAGGGATGGTATGTCATCCTTTACTAAACTGTCTTACAACAGTAACATCTTGTTTTCCAGACCTGTAGACTGTCATGCCAATGGAGCAAAAATAACAATTACATTTTAGTTTAGTTCACATACTTAGCTTACTTCAGCAGTTGTTGATTTCTTGTTGAATATGTGGAGGTGATCTTAAATATTTTAAAAGGTAATGTTTTCCTACATAAATAGGTAAAGTCAAAAGATAGAATATGGTAAGGACAGTACCTCTAACGAAAGTAATACCTTGGATAGGCTTGTACCTTTCAAAGCACCTCTCATAATTTATATTACTTTAAAGATATTCAAACAGTTTGTGCCAGGTTATCTTTTCTTTTTCTTATTGGTGGGGAAATACCTGCATACATAACTTTAGATAAGATCCAAATCATCGCTTACAAATCCCTATGCATACCACTTTATAAATTATAGTGTTGTTGATTGATACAATTGATATCTTAAACATATTTAGTAATAGTTTTTTATTATATTATTTTCCAGATTGAATGAATATACACTTGCGCCCTATGCAAAGATGAAGCTGCTTACAAAGTTCTACAGACGTCGTGCAGAAATGCAACACATCATCTTGACTCTTGTATTATTATTACATGGTATAACAGGTGCTTTGGATGGGGACCACCTGCCTCAAAATGGTTGCCCGGAAAAGTGTATCTGCCATCATGATGAAACTATGGATGCCAGCTCTGTGTCCTGCTCATCTACAAACATAACCATGCTGGGCAACAGCCTTCCCATGTCGACAACAGAACTTCGATTTAACCATGTCAACTTGAATACTTTTGAGATTGATTTGCTGCAAACTGTTCCCAACTTGAAGCGACTGATTCTCAGGCACTGTAACTTGAAAACAATTATCGCCTCTGATAATCAGAACTCCAAAAGTCTTTCACTGCCATTATTGGAAGTTCTTGACTTGAGCCACAATGATATTTTGGAGATTCCAAAAAACTTACCCACAACGCTGAAGACCTTACTTCTCAGTTACAATAGAATTTCTCGCATTGACGCGGAATCTCTGACCGGGTTGGTGCTCCTGCAGGAATTATTTATTGACCACAATGAGCTCACGTCGCTCCAGGACGTCGACTTTATCATTCCAGACCCGTCGACTGAGTCGTCGACGCCGTCGCTTCCCTTGCTGCAGAAACTGGCTTTGAACTCAAACAACCTTAAAACGATTGGATCTGAAGCGTTTCGAGGCTTACCTTCTCTCAATGCACTGACGCTTGCCAAGAACAAACTGACGACCATTGCCCGCGACACTTTTGGCGGGATTGGATACCTGGATCATCTGGATCTGAGCAAAAATGATCTGTCCACTGTTGAGGATGACGCTCTCTTGTCACTCCGAACGCTGCAATTTCTGGATCTGAGCCACAACGCCCTGATGCAACTGCCGAGAGGAATGCCGATGTTGGCGTGGTTAGACCTGTCCCACAACAACATCAGGAGCATTCGGGAGGAGTATAGGAGTGATTTGTACCCATCCGAAGTCTGGAATCTCGCCTACAACCCTTTTCACTGTGACTGCCATCTGCGCTGGTTGAAGGAGTTGTACGACAGACGTGAACACGTGCTCCGCCATATTGAAATGGACCCCAAGGACTTCATCCCCACGTGCTCGTCTCCGGATAACATGGCCGGGGAGTCATGGGATAACCTTGGAGACGAGGTCTTCGTCTGCCAGGCGGAGGATCGCGGCGACAACAGCGGCAAGCCACGAGCGGAGGAGAGCAATCCGAACACCCATGAATCCGACCTGGGAGTGGCCATCCGGATCGGGGTCGTGTCCGACAGCGCCATCCACGTGCAGTGGTCCTACAACGCTCTGGCGCTACAGCCAGACACCAGCGTCCTCGTGCAATATTACGTCTTCGGACTGCGCGGCTCCAGCACCAAGCACATCGAGGTGTCGGCCGCGCAGAAAGAAGTCATCCTCAAGCACCTGAAGTCCGAGACCAACTACGTTGTGTGCCTGACTCCCCGCCGCCGTGGCAGCGGCAACGGCCTGGGCACCCGCAGCTTGTCCCTGGAGGACTGCGTGGAGATCTCCACCAAGGCCCCGCAACCCGTGCCGGTCACGTCCTACGTCACCGTCATCTGGTACTACATTCTGGGCATGCTGGCCACCTTCATCGCCATCTTCAGCACGATTGGCGGCATCGCCATGCTGTACGGTCTCTGGAACAACAAGAACACGCAATGGTCGACCTCGGCGTCGCCCTCCCAGTCCTTCCTCGACGGCTCGGAGGCCGACGGACTAACTTACATGACGGACGTCCCTCTGTCAGCCCGGGTATTCAAAAAAGTACACAAGGACTGAATGATAGCAATGCGGTACAATTAAAGTACACAAACAACGAATGGTAGCAATGAGGTGCATTTAAAGTACACAAGGACTGACCGGTAGCAACGCGGTACATTTAAAGTACACAAGGACTGAATGGCAGCAATGCGGTACATTTAAAGTACACAAGGACTGAATGGTAGCAATGCGGTACATTTAAAGTACACAAGGACTGAATGGTAGCAATGCGGTACATTTAAAGTACACAAGGACTGACTGGCAGCAATGCGGTACATTTAAAGTACACAATGACTGAATGGTAGCAATGCGGTACATTTAAAGTACACAAGGACTGACTGGTAGCAATGCGGTACATTTAAAGTACACAAGGACTGACTGGTAGCAATGCGGTACATTTAAAGTACACAAGGACTGACTGGCAGCAATGCGGTACATTTAAAGTACACAAGGACTGAATGGTAGCAATGCGGTACATTTAAAGTACACAAGGACTGAATGGTAGCAATGCGGTACATTTAAAGTACACAAGGACTGACTGGTAGCAATGCGGTACATTTAAAGTACACAAGGACTGACTGGTAGCAATGCGGTACATTTAAAGTACACAAGGACTGACTGGCAGCAATGCGGTACATTTAAAGTACACAAGGACTGAATGGTAGCAATGCGGTACATTTAAAGTACACAAGGACTGAATGGTAGCAATGCGGTACATTTAAATATTCCTTGCGCTTGAAGTATTCTAGTGTCTGTGACGTCAAGCCATTATCTCCCATGATATTAATGCGAGGTTTTCATATCACAATCATTTTGCGAGTTCATCACGTTAACTTGCGATCTCACGCTCCACCAAATCATCTTCAAATTCTACGAAAAGGTTTCTCGGCATAATTGATGTGGTATAACATGGCTGTATGTGCGCGCCTGTTGCTTATAATTTATAATATGGTTGACCATATCGATACTATATATATTTATTATAAGAATATGAGTGTGTCAATGTTGTTATCCGAACGATGATAGGATCACAGGATAACAGTAGCGGATGCCAGCCGTTCGACTAGTACCTAAGGAGCCTGCCTCTAGTCTTGTCACCTTGCACACGCGTTTGTCAAGACTCAGTCAGTATTTCCCGCCGTCGTGTTTTGTGATGGAAACAATAGTTTAAATGTTAAATGTGTTCTTCATAGACGTAGTTAAGCCTTCTTCATTGGGCTTTCTAATTTCTCCCTAACCTGCTTGAAATATTGCGGTCACTCTACATAATTTCAATGTATTAGTCATGAGACCTGGTGCCATATCATTGTGACAACGCGTGTGTCCGTGTTTAAGGTACAGAAACATAATTTTTCACATTTCAGACACAACATTTTTCAAATGGAAATGATATATATATATTTAACAGACGCTAGTACATGTAGTGCCACTGGTACGTGTGCTATGATGAAATGGCGTGATGTATATGAGGCTGTTTCTCATGCCAGTGTATGTGTATGAAAAGGCTGGTTTACTTTTGTAATCTATCATCATAATTGGGCACCGCTGCTATTGTCTGTCGTTCAACATGAAGGTGGATTTATAGAATAACGCAAACAATTTATGAAATAATAATAGTAACGAGATGTGCAGAAAATGTACCATACACATCAGAACGCCCGCAATTAGTTTATTGCCACCGAGGTCGCCATGTGTCTATTTTACGAGAATGGTAAGCTGTATTTTAGTCCTTGTGTTATCGTCATATGACGGTTTGGCTCCATGAGGTGAGAGGGCCGGCCCGGTAGCTCAGTGGGCTAGAGCGCTCGCATTGAGTGCTCTGGTCACCCTGAGAGCCTAACGGCACGTGGATCGATGGTTCGAGCCCCGCTGTGGCCATGTCTGTGTGGTCGCAGGATAAAGATCCCATGTCGTTCTTCGCAAAGAGTAGGGGGTTACCCCCGGGGACGTGGCTCCACTCTCTCTTCTTCCTCCCATTGACGCGATATGATCAAAAGTGGTTAAAGCGTCCTGAATATACAACCAACCATGAGGTTAAGTCTCTTTTACCTGTTTAACTGCGTCGTGCATGTATATATACATGTATTGTTAAACCACATAGCAAGGGTCTTATTGGCAGAGGACGATTAGCTTTGCCCCAGGGCAAATTGTCTGCTTCCGGTGATTCCACTGTTGTCATGGATACAGACATCTCAAAGTATCTGGTTTTTTTAGGGTCTTAATTGACAACAGCATAACGTTATCTCTTCATGGTAATTATATATTTACATTTGTCATGTGTTCATTTTGGTATGTTTAGTCAAAAAGATCTGCTTTTACAAAATGTTTGCCTATCAAGGTCTTTATTGCATCGGTTGATATCACTGTGGTATTTAGTATTGTAGCCAGTATATAGTTATCTGAATAGTCAACTAATACGGTACATTCTTGTGGTAGAATAGAGAGCTTATCTTTTACTTAAGACTGATATAGCCTATTTGTGACGAACATTACCATTTCTTGATATTCCTCGATAGTTTGACGTTTATACGTGTGTTTATAGAATATCATTAAATTATTTGTGGTTTTAACAATATTTTAATTTCATCACTGTTCCGTAATGTCATTTCCAATTGATTGGGTTGGGTTACTACGGCGTGATTTACAGGCGATCAAATAAATAATGGGAATGCAACATAATTATTTATGGAAATGCAACTATGACCATATGGCACCGATATTCAGCGATGAACAGATATAGACGATTAAACTCTGCTTCAAGAGTGAAACTTGCGGGGCGCCACCGTGCGGTGTTTTTTCATGTAGCTATGTAAACTACATGTGACTGTAATTTCTTTGTTGCACAGATTGAGCATTTAGGTATGAACCCGATAGCATCCTGGGAGTTATTTATTTTTCATGTGTATAAAAAAACATCCTTAGTGGAGTGATTACACTATTAATTGGTTACGTTTGGTTCCAGGTGTACTAAGTATACTCGACAGTGTTTAGGTTTGGTTACAAGAGTATTTGCCGAGGTCTTGGCACCCGCATCTGTAATATCCAACGTCATTACATTGTTCCGGGAGCATTCTTGGCCCGATTTACCCTCCGTATGAACACACGTGGCTAAAAAACCCTAACATATCTATGACATGCAAGGCCTATTTATAAACATGAATTGGGTGATGCTACTACAATTGTACTCGTAATTTTATTCCTTACTATCCGTGAGTGGCGATGAGGTGCCCTGAAAAACACCTCTAGAAAACGGACTTTGGCAAGCCGGTGGTGACAAAAATCGTCGGCAGTTTTGTGCAATATTTAGGACTTTGGGTTAAACGGTTGCGGTGACGTCACTCTTATTGTTCGTGTTTGGCATTATTTGCCACGACTCCACCGCCGTTTTGAGTTATTTTGAGTACTAAACGTCGCTAACTGTACTTTGGATACGATAAACAAAAGGAAGTGGTGACCGAAGTCAATAGCATGTAATATGTAATGGTTAAGCAAAACCACCACGTTTGTCGTTTATCCAACACATGACGGTTATCACAGAGTTTCCCATCCGCCCATTGTTCTGTCCCAGTCCTGTAAAAACTGCAATCGCCGTTCAGTGAAAATAAAAACCAGTTGAATACAAAGTATTGGTATGGTCTTCCAATCCTGTGTCATTCAAATCGTCTAGCCGTAGTTTTATATTAGTGCTAAACGATTAAATCGGAAGAAGCAGGAGAGGGGCTTACAGAGGATATCAAATATAGGTCGCTATTTTTTTGAAGTGGGCCAAAATACTTAGATCGGTTCAGTATGGTTTGTGGCGCATTTGACAACATGAACTATTTTTCATCGCGAAACGTAGATTGTTCGGAGTATGTGGCCCTGGCTACTGGCCGGGGGGGGGGGGGGGGGAGTTCTAGAAGTACTTTTCCCAGGAATATCACTTGTTGACATTCTAATTTCTTGAATAATTTTTTTTGGAAGTGTCAAGTTATGGTTTTGTGGTAGAACTCCTCGCAGTGACGCTGATTGACATTAATGCAAGAGCCATCCGTTGCTGTGATATTTATTATATTTATTTTTCATCCTCTTCATAGTCTCAACTAAAGCTATCACTTTAAAAACAACATCATATTGCATACAACTAGCGTGAGGTATCGAGTAAAGTCACAACACCAGGACAATGGTGAATCTCTCTCTAAGGAGAAATGTAAAATATGAAGGCGAACAAAAGTACTATTAAGGTGGTTTTTCCTTAATATAACTCAATCGCTGTCGTCGCTGAGATCTTCGTCCTCATCGTCATCTTCGACGCCGCAAGATGGCGACACTGTGAAAGCGCACGTGGCGTCTGCGTCTCCGGCCCCCGCCGTGACCTCCCCACCCATGGTGTCCTGACCTCCAAAACCAGCGGATAGGAAATCTGAAACAGCTGTTGTCTTTCGAATGTTATCATCCACAGAATGAGCTCTCGTCGATACTCCCGCTCTCTTCTCGCGAGATATAGTGACGTGGAGGCTGCGAGACTTTTTGAAGGCCATGATGCAATGGAGATTGCCACCCTTTTTCTTCGTTTTGCGCTCCTGGAGACCCCTCCACAGTCGTCGTATGTCCCAGAATTCAGGATTTGTGGTGTTCAGATCAGCAACAATATCCGTCCATCTGAAACCAAACAAATGACTAAAAAATATATCTTGTAGCGCGCTATATAACGGATGCGATGTAAACAAAAATATTTTGAAAGACAAAAAAAACCAAAAATGTTTTTATCTGAGTCAGTAGTCAGGCGTCTTTGTTTGGAGTTCTAAGTTTCTTGTTTAGTCCTAGATGCACATACTACTTAATAAAAAAATGTTATTAAGACTTCAAGATATGAGGAGAACGCGCGCTTACACTTAGTTATAGAGGAATCCGCTAGGTGCCACCCCTAGTATGCCCCTAGTACGCAAAACCAATCCCGGGATATACCGTTTATTCGTTTTTCCTTTTGCTTCCGAACATTATAAAAGCAGAAATTTTCCCTTTTTTAATTTTCACAAAAGGTAAAGCAGTAAAGGGTTTCGGCAATTCCTTTTCCAATTACCGATTTGAAACATGAAAAAGCGAAAAGGGTCATCAGAAACCGTTTGCCCTTTTTGAAAGGAGCAAAACGAAAATAGGTAACACTCGCGCGATAACTTTTACCCTTTTGTAAATTGCAAAACGGAAATAGGTAACTCTCGCGCGCTACCTTTTACCCTTTTGTAAATTACAAAACGGAAATAGGTAACACTCGCGCGCTACCTTTTACCCTTTTGTAAATTACAAAACGGAAATAGGTAACACTCGCGCGATACCGTTTTATCTTTTTCGCGAACTTCAAAACGAAAATGAGTAACACATCGTGCCAATCTGTTTCGAGCTCCGGACTCAGGCTCCGGGCTACGGCTATCGGGGCCGGGCGATGGCTCCGGGTTATGGCTCCGGGCAATAGCTCCGGGCTATGGCTTCAGTCTATGGCTCTGGGCTGGGTTTCTGGGCTTCTCGACGCTAGAATATGGCTTCGAGCTCCGGGCTATGGCTCCGTGCTCAGGCTCCGGACTCTGCACTATGGCTCCGGTTTCCCGGCTATGGATCTGGGCGTCAGGCTATTGCTCCGGGGCGCCGGGCTATGGCTCCGGGCTGTTGCTCTGGGCGTCGGGCTATGACTCTCGGTGCCGGGCTATGGCTCCGGGCGTCAGGCTAAGGCTCCGGGCTATGGCTCTCGGTGCCTGGCTATGGCTTTGGACGTCGGGCTATGGCTCTCGGTGCCGGGCTATTGCTCTGGACATCGGGCTATGGCTCTCGGTGCCGGGCTATGGCTCAGGACGTCGGGCTATGGCTCTCGGTGCCGGGCTATTGCTCTGGACATCGGGCTATGGCTCTCGGTGCCGGGCTATGGCTCTCGGTGCCTGGCTATGGCTCAGGACGTCGGGCTATGGCTCTCGGTGCCGGGCTATGGCTCTGGACGTCAGGCTATGGCTCTCGGTGCCGAGCTATGGCTCTGGACATCGGGCTATGGCTCTCGGTGCCGAGCTATGGCTCCGGACGTCAGGCTATGGCTCTCGGTGCCGGGCTATGGCTCCGGACGTCAGGCTATGGCTCTCGGTGCCGGGCTATGGCTCGATCTTGACGTCGGGCTATGACTCTCAGTGCCGGGCTATGGCCCTGGACGTCGGGCTATGGCTCTCGGTGCCGGGCTATGGCCCTGGACGTCGGGCTGTGGCTCTCGGTGCCGGGCTATGGCCCTGGACATCGGGCTATGGCTCTCGGTGCCGGGCTATGGCTCTGGACGTCGGGCTACGGCTCTCGGTGCCGGGCTATGGCCCTGGACGTCGGGCTATGGCTCTCGGTGCCGGGCTATTGCTCGATCTGGACGTCGTGCTATGGCTCTCGGTGCCGGGCTATGGCCCTGGACGTCGGGCTATGGCTCTCGGCGCCGGGCTGTGGGTCTCGGTGCCGGGCTATGGCTCCGAGCTATTACTGGGCGTCGGGTTAAGGCTCCATGCGCTGGACTATGGCTCCATTCGCCGCGCTGAAATCGAGGGCGAGATCGCGAGGGCGAGAACGCGAGATTGATCTTGCCCTCGCATTCTCGCGATATCGACCTCGCAATCTCGCGATGTCGCCTTCGCGATCTCGCCAACACGATCTCGCCCTCGCGTTATCGCGATCTCACCCTCGCGACCTCGCCCTCGCGTTCTCGCCCTCGCGTTCTCGCGATCTCGCCCTCACGTTCTCGCGATCTCGCCCTCGCGTTCTAGCAGCCATAGCCCTAAGCCATAGCCCGACGCCCGGAGCCATAGCCCGACGCCTGGAGCCATAGCCCGACGCTCGGAGCCATAGCACGGTGCCCAGAGCCATATCGCGGAGCCTGAGCCCGGATTTGGAGCCCGGAGCCATAGCCCGGAGCTCGAAACATATTCGCTCGAGTCTTACTCATTTGCGTTTGGAAGTTCGCGAAAAGGTTAAAACGGTATCGCGCGAGTGTTACCTATTTCCGTTTTGTACATTATAAAAGGGTAAACGGTTTCTGATGACTTCTACCTTTTTCGCTTTTTTATTTTTCAAAACGGTAATGGAAAAAGGAATTGCCGAAACCCTTTTCTGCTTTACCTTTTGTAAAACAACAAATTGAAAAAGGGAAATTTCTGCTTTTATAAGGTTCAGAAGCAAAAGAAAAAACGAATAAACGGTATATCCCGGCATGAAAACCTTTAACAGAGAAAAACTCCCCTTTTGCTGTGTATACTAGGCTGCATACGACTTGGCTCGCCTATCAAGATCCAGGTCTCTATCTCTTCTTCAGTAAGATCAGCTCTAAAGAAATAGATAAACACAACTTATAATCATGTTCGATAAATATGAAGACTTCGTAAATAATCGTAAATAAAGCCTTGATTTACTGACTTCATTGCACCGGATTTTGACAGCCGAGTCTCTGGAGAAAATATACACCACAATAAATAGTCTCATTATACGCAGCAAGTTTTATGATGTATTAATTCGAATAATTCAAATTCTAAGTTAGCGGCGCACATTAATGTCCGGTGAACATGACCAGAAAAGCAAAAAAGAAAAACATGCATTTGAGGAGGTGTTAATGACGGAAACAAATAATGTTAACCTGTAGGCATCTTCTGTTGCGAGAGGCACATCCTCAAACCCCATTGGACAAAAATAATGGTTCTGGCAATGGTAGATGTAAGTGAAGTCTTCCCCCGCCAAGCCTCGTTTTAAGGCCGCCAGGGCCTGATCGGCAGTCACGCCACAAGTCGTGTTACGACCTTGGGGCTTGTAGACGAAGTAACTGTGACCTTGAACCCCGTAATGCACGTTCAATTGCCTGAACCATCTAGAATGCAAGGTGTGGCAACTAACATTGTTATTGCATTAAATTAATACACGATATGTACATCATAAATACGCCACAGTTTGTACTATACATTGTACATGCTTCGGATATCTTAAATCTGTCAATATACTTGCCGCTTATATGGAAGCATATGTGTACATTTATTGCATCATCTGTACTTAGTCTGGCCAATGCATACTAAAATGGTATGGTATCAAAAGAAGCAATATAATTGTAGTGTAGTGGCTAGATTTAGAATATAGCGGCATGGATACGCCATTAAACCATGATGCAAGACTTGAATTCAGATACGATAGAAGCGACTGAACATGAAAGAAGCAGTGTGGAGGACTAGTATGAAAATCTCATACCGCATTAGTGTCTTGTTGCCCGTAAAAGGGCCGAATTTAATGCCGTCAAACGGGGCCTGGAACCCCAGAACACCCAGTGCCTCTTCCTGGCTCACCGGGCGAAGCCTGAATGGAATGCATGCTCAATGGTTGTATTATATGGTGTCATAGGACACGGACATGGATGCCAAAGTTGCGCACATATAGCTTATTATAACTGAGTCCAGAATGAGTCATAGGACAAGAAGCCAATGAGATGAACGGATAAAATTGTCGGTTATATAACTCATGCAGCAACAATTGAAACGCCAACTGCAATAAGTAACAACGGATATATTATATAACCAATGCAATTGAGTATTGATCAGTAGCGTACCCATTTGCGTTGTGTCAATGCATCCACAAATCCAGACAACTTTGTGCAGCATACTGCACGTCACATGCAAAACTATTGTATTGATCGTATAAACCGGAGGATTTGTAACTTCTCGTATATGAAAGTACGGTATGACGTGGCACGTAATAAAAGTTGTTTTAAATCAATATTCGAAGACGTCGATAATACCTACGGACAATATCCTGGATATATAATAATGAGTTGTTGGTGTGAATAGGGCACTTTAACCTGTAAGGTCACATATTGCTTAATGGAGAGGTGAAGCATAGAGGGAATGAGGTTATCCGCACAGAACCTTTTTTTGTTATCGAAAGACATGATAGTATGGGTGGCATCCGAATCTCTTGTTAATTGAGAGATTCACAAAATAGACTCTGATACGATGGTCGGCCTGGCATGAGCCGAATTCTATGGCTGTTCGATGGAGGGGGGCAATATCGGACAGCCATGGAACTACGGCTCTAGGGGCACACCTGGCTCACATAACTACCACTGCCACAGCACCATATATTACTGCATTTATTGACGATATTGCTTTACAAAACATTCCAGGTTAAAAACTATTACAGGTATTTGGATTTCAACACATCCTCCCTTCCTTTCTCAACAATACCAAATCCTCTAAGCACATAAACATAAACGCTTCATATTTAGCAATAAAACTTGAAGCTACATCTAAGTCCCTTTGCGCGAAAATTGCGGCTTTGATCGTGCAATATTGCTTCAATAATTACTCGTCTGTGGGTATATTATTTTACTTTTACGACTTCATTTACCCAAAAGCTGACTGGTCTTTAAGTTAACTGGTCATCGTAAACCTACCTTCCGGTTCCTAAAGTACTGAAGAGATAGTTCCAACAGGAGACCACGGAAGAGATTCCACAGGACGTCTTGCACTGCGGTCTGCTTATACAATACCTGCAGGTGATAGACGTATGTTAGGATCTAAAACGTCATAGTGACGAAAACGTTGTACCACAGGGATTGCGCCATCTAGGAGCAAATGCACAGTTTCACACTGGGCTTCGACTACCGTGTTTATTGATGGGTTTATCCCTTGGAACATTCTACTCCTAGAAACCTTAGATTTCCTCATTTTCCTGCACCTTAATTCTTGAATTTCGACCTCCAAGAGGTCACTAATCGTCAATCAATCCCTTCTTTGGCCCCAAGTGGCCCCGCCCAGTCTCCTTCAGAAACGTCAACGCATGGTTGTGTGAGCGATAACCACCTGATAACCGGGATGGTTGAAGTTAAATTTGCAACTGTATATTTCATTCTACCAAGGTCTGATTTTTTCGTCACTATGACGTTTTGGGTTCTAACAGACGTATACTAAGCGATCCAAGAAAGATATGCACATATTGTTGTGACGTTAGCATTCGTGTTGTGGCCGGTCTGGACGTCTACTTATTCGACTCTACTAGTCACATTTCATAAGAAAGAAGAATTCAAGAAAAGCGTTCTCTTCAATGCCATGTCTATACGATGCTTATCCAACATTTTGTCATAAAACTTTAAAACCAACCTTCACATCGGATCAATTATTATTTGTTTGTTGTATCATTTGTTACAATTATTTTGTACAATTAAACAAATATTTCACATTTTACCAATATATACCATGATATATTTTTTTTATAAAACAACGACTCCGCGCGACACGTTTGCATAGCTATAATAAGTACAACATTAACGAAGCTAATGAACCCTTAGTGCTAACGCCCACTGGACGCGTTTGCGGCGCGGCGACGGAACTGACGCGGCGCGGAAAAATAGGACAGTTGAGTTGCGCTTGGCTAACGCCCACTGCACGCGTCAGCGGGACGGCACCGACGCGGTGCCGTTGCGGTACCGTCGAGGCTCCGCGGAGGGATAGGACATGTTCTATATTTCGGTCGTCGGTCGGCGCGCCGTCGACATTTCAGCCAATCAGAAAAAAGAATGAAATTCAGCGCGATGCACACTTTCCAACATGGCGGCAAAAGCCTTTGTTCCGAACGCAAAGACGCGCGAAAGTTGGTGGGGACATGATACAGGGCTCCCCCAACCAGATCCAGCAACTCCTGCAACTGCACTGGCGTCAATCTGAAGTAACTTTAGGTCCGAAACCTCTCATTGTTTGCATTTTTAGCTCCTGTATTAGCCTGTGGTGTTCTCCCAGTGCCAGTCTTCTTTGAAGAGTGCGATGAATCCAATACCTCTTCCTTCTGCGACGTCTTCCCGTTGCTAACAGCATGAGTGCGTCCTCATCAGAAGAATGTATCTTTCATTTGTTTCAAAACACCGCCAATATCTAAAAATAGCCTAAGCCGTTAATTCAGACAGTTATTATCGTGATCGGGCACTGAGGAGAGTTATTTACGTGATTCGAGATCAAAGTAATTCTCGTGATCGTGATTTGGGTAAAACTGCAAATAGGTGATGTGTGATTGGGAACAATCGTTTTCGTGTTTCCTGACCTCCGTTTCACTTGTGATCGTGATTTGCACTACAGTTAATATCGTGATTCTGTAATATCGTGATTGAAGGATGCTCAGCATACAGCGACCCCACCTACTCGGAACTAGGACAGCGGCGCATGAAGTGAAATGGTGGTGCCTTAGGCATCCTGTGCGCACATTGAAGTTAAATTAGACCAAGAAACTCCTGGGAAAATCAAAAGGGGAAAGACCAAACCTTTCATTTATTTATGATTTTTTTTTGTGTATGTGTAAGTATTTCCCGAATGTGAGATGAAGCGATAATAAATTTCTATTAACTCGACCCCACCCCCTGTCCGCAGTCTCCCATTCCCTTCACGATGATGACATACGAAGTGTTCACGAAGTGTTTTGGTTTTCAAACCACGCCTTCACATTGACAAAACATGCATTTGCACACCGTCTGCCATGCCTTCTGGTGGTCATGACAAGCCAAACATTCACATGGTATTTCAAGGCCTCTCTTGGTCATGATAAACCAAGCATTCACACCATCTGCCAAGCATCTGCCTATCACAACTATCCGCTCTGACAGGCATCAAGACACCCGCGAACCCCCCCCCCCCCCCACCAGATTTGTATAATAGTGCCTCCCCCCCCCCGAGGATTTCACATCGTCTGCCAAGCCATCTTGCGCTCATGACAAACTAAGAATTCACATCGTCTGCCAAAACCCTCTCACGCTCACGACAAACAAGGCATTCATATCGTTTGCAAAGCCATTTGACGATCATTCTTAATTCTTCTGCCAATCGCTCTCATGCTCATGACAAACAAAGCATTCACATCGTCACGTGCGAAACGGGATTTATTGTATCTTGTCATTAAGCCATTTCGTAATAAAGGAAAATTCATGTGGCAACTGTCATACTGCCAATGTCATAATCTGTCACATTATGGCGTACACATTCTTTTGAATTACTAACGTTATACATGAAGTCAAGTCTGCTTATTTCCGTGATCTGTGATGGGCACCTTATTTCCGTGATCGTGAACTGCCATCATTCTTGTTTCGTGATGCGGGATTTAGGAATTTTATTTCTGTGATCCGAGATGAGATACCCCTCTTACCCACCCCCCCCCCCCCCCTCGCTATACGCGTCCAGTGGGCGTCAGCACTAACGCGTCGAGGACTTAGTGCTGACGCCTACTGGGCGCGTTCGCGGCGCGGTGACGGAACTGACGCGGCGACGGAACCGAAGCGGTGTGGTTCGGTCGCGGTGGCTATAGCCCACTGCACGCGGTGGTCGTGCGGTGAGTGACCGTATAGCAGCTGTCTGAATTAACGGCTTAGGCTATTTTGAGATATTGGCGGTATTTTGAAACAAACGAAAGATAGATTCTTCTGATGAGGACGCACTCATGCTGTTAGCAACGGGAAGACGTCGCAAAAGGAGCTAAAAATTGCAAACGATGAGAGGTTTCGGACCTAAGTTTACTTCAGATTGACGCCAGTGCAATTTCAGGAGTTGCTGGATCTGGTTGGGGGAGCCCTGTATCATGTCTCCACCTTTCTCCACCTGTCTCCCAACTTTCGCGCGTCCTTGTGTCCAAAACAAAGGCTTTTGCGGCCATGCTGGAGAGTGGGCATCGCGCTGAATTCTATTCTTTTTTCTGATTGGCTGAAATGTCGACGGCGCGCCGACCGACGACCGAAAAATAGAAAATGTCCTATCTCACCGCGGAGCCTCGACGGTACCGCGACGGCACCGCGCCGGTGCCGTCCCGCTGACGCGTGCAGTGGGCGTTAGCCAAGCGCAACTCAACTGTCCTATTTTTCCGCGCCGCGTCAGTTCGCCGCGTCGCAAACTTGTCCAGTGGGCGTTAGCACTAAGAGAGGTTCCCCGCGATTGCACATGCTTGCTAACTAATAATAACAGTGATAGCGCCATTTTACAATGTGTAGCAACACTCTGATTTTATAATAAACTTGTTTAATGTTCTACAAATAATCGTGTAATTAATAAATCACCACTGACCATCGCCTCAAATCCAGAACTTTTCGCTCTGACATCAGTTGCGGAGTCGCCATATTTTTCGAAGGTTCGTGTTCCATCTTTCGTCTCTCTTCCAGGTGACTCAATTTTCTGGCTACGCCTAAAACAAGGAAAATAAACAGGTAATCGGTTGATGCGAAAATATTTGGTATTGGTATTCGATATTGATAATGGAGGGTGTCCTTTTCCTTTTATTGCCTTTTCCGTATACCTCTCTATACCTCTGGTGGCTGAGTGATTCCTTCACCAGATGTCACCACTGTTCTATGAGGTTTCTACGGCATTAAGAAAGGACCAGATGTCCATATATAATATAAATGCGATGTTACTAATTTATTATTTCAATGCCTATATCACAGACACTGAAATACTATATAAGTTTTTTTTATATGTACTTTTGCATTAAAGAAGTTTAAAGCAAAGAAGTTTAAAGCGAAATGGCATACCTTTCTTGGACTTTCCGGCCGGCTTTGACAGGTCAGCAAGGTTTATTTCCCACGCAGAAGACGCAAGAGGTACAGGAAGTCCCTCTTTACCCGCCGTGGTACTAAGGAACGTTTTCGGTAGACAAAGCGCTTGTTCCCCAGCCACGTCGGACACAGATGCTCCATGAACAATACCAGCACTATGTTCACCTAAGAAATCTTCGAGCTCCATATCGTGCAATGCCTGTCCAGAAATAACTTGATTGTCTGTGATTCCACCTTGGTCTCCAGAGGCTAGCGCTGCAGCTGATTTTTCAGGAATCATGGTTGAATCAGGCTCCACTGATTTCCTGTGTTCTGAGAATTCCGCTGCAGGGGGAATTCTCGGGCGACTGCCGTCATAAGTTCGACGATCTTGCTCTGCAGATACTTGGTTTACGACACACGACCTTTGGTCCATCATATCTTCTAGCATCGAGTCAATGTAATTGTGAGCCCACAACCGCGCTTCAGCGGAGATGCTGCATTTATCCATTGTCTGTCAATGGGATATCCCTAGTCGGTAGATTATTGGTGCGACACTGGTATCAATGGAACTATGTATATCATGCAGTTGCCGGAACTATACTTTTGGTTCCATGTTTCGCCGAGGAAACTAAAGCCTGAAAATAAACGATATACAAGTATAGATACATTGAAATCTGGTTGGTATAATCACAATAACAAAAGTCAGCAAGGGACAAAATTCAGTAAGGGACAAAGTCATAAAGGAACAAAAGTCATTATGGGAAAAAGTGCTTTCATCGGCACACCCAATGAGACGTTCGTTCTGAGCTTGCAGAGCTGTGCTCTCAGCCGCACTGACCTTTCTTTAAGGACTGGGATTGAAAGTCCTGCTAGCATCGAGATCGAGATACCAGATTTTTATGGTACTAAGTGTCGGGCCTGAAAACAGATGCACTATTTACCTCAATGAGCCTTACATGTATAAGACATAAACTCTTCTGCCCAGCTTCTGAGCGACTGTGTGCTTTGAATCTTTATCTTATTATCCCAATAGCTGCTTGATCAGTTAGACATTGGCAGATCTTGACATGCTCCGAACGAGCAACTTATCCCAGACCAGATCACCAGGGCATGAGCGAAATTATATTTTCAAAAGCAACACGGACAGAAATAAAGGCACATCTTTGCAAACGTCTGCCGGTCAGCAGGAATCAACTTGCGCAGCAAACCACAGGGAAAATCCTGAGTGCAGAGAAAGCAGAGTTCACCAAGTGGACCACTACACCGTAAAGAGAAGTGGACAATACAGCGTAAAGAGAAGTGGACAATATAGGATATACAATTAATGTACAATGAAACACCCCAACTCAATACTGTTCCAGTTGCTACATACATTATCATGAGGTTGCAAGGTTTCCCTCACTGTCGCTGACCCCGAGCCATCCAGTGCATCTGCGACTGTCGGGAATTTTAGGTCCTATAATATAGTCAGTATCAATTGTATGTCAAAAATCCATTTCGTTCGAAAAAAGATAATTCGAGATGTTGGAAGATGCGCTTGAAGTGTCTTTGTAGTCTTGCAGACCCATCTGATGCATTAGGGCTCATAAATGTCGCCCCAACATGCTGACAACGTGAGGGGCTTAGCAAGCTTACGGCTAACTATTGCATCGAAAAAAATGGCAGTGCACACAACAATGTATTACCAACGGTGAACAATGTTATTTTTTCCATTTGCTTTCTGCCGTTTGGGGTGTCTGCGGCAACAGGCGAATTCTAAAGCGGATATGATAGATGTTTGGACGCCTGGAGAAAATGTAATTACAGTCGCACACCGCAGAAGAGACCAGTGGCATCAGCTTGCAGCGTTATATAGGTGGATGACTTAGCAACTGCACTCTGGAAATATTCCTATCCAGCCCAAAAGCTGGCACATCTGACCAGTGATCGTGGGGCAGTGCATTCCTGCCTGAATAGTAGGGGATACTGCAATATTACCATGTGTCTTGTTGCTTCATATTGTTACTATTAAATACTAGATGTTCTTTGAACTATCTTAAACTATAAAAAAACAAATTGTAAAGCTTATTATACCTATAACAATAGTCGTACAGCCGCGAGGTCGCGGTTTCATGAGAAAGTGTGGAATATGTAGGTCCTAGGAGGGGTCCACGAAGGACCGGGCCGAGAGATAGCTCAGTGGTGCCAATGGAAAACGAACCTGTGGCGACCCTTGCGAACGGTCGCCTCATGGGCCGGTGATGCGAACGACATACGCAGATGTCCGCTTAGTTGACAAAGACGCGGTCCTTGTTACTCCTCTGGATGCCTTTGGCTAGGAGCCGTAGGCTTGGATTCACACGCAGGGCGCGGTGGCTAGACCGCGACGTCACGGTCCAATCGGAATGGTGGTTGGTTGTATATTCAGGACGCTTCAACCACTTTTGGTCATATCGCGTCAATGGGAAAAGGAAGGGATCGAGTGTGGAACCATGTCGCCGGGGTTCAACCCCATACTCTTTGCGTAGAAGGACATGGGATCTTTATCCTGCGACCACACAGACATGGCCACAGGGGAAATCAAACCATCGATCCACGTGCCGTTATGGGAAAGGGTGGAATGAATTGTAATATCTCGGTACCGCTCCAGTGCGACATAAATATACCAAAAACTACCTGCGCCAACGGGATTATCGTCCTGGAATGCGAGAGATCGGTGGTTGGAGTCTGAGCCATGGCGGGTACCAATTTCCTGACCCTTGATTCCCGTATACAGAGCTAGTTCCCACGAGGAGTCCACGGAGGGCTGGGCCGAGGATATCACAGCGATGTCACAGGGATTATCTGGGTGCGCTCTAGCAATTCATTTCAATTAGCAACTGTGGCTAAACACATTCAATTTGCTTTAGCCACACACAGATCCCATTAGCCACATATATGTTTTATTTTCTCCCTCCACATCACTGCGAGCAACCAGTTTCGCAAAATTGTGTTTTTATCATTGATCGATAATCAGGCCATTTTTTTCTTTTCGTCCACTGTGGCGTCACGCATATGCCAGTCTTGCGCCACGTACAGATTGTATTCGCCATTGGCTATGTGGCGAAAGGTTAGCGCACACACAGGATTATCCCTTTGGCGCATCATGTTTGACACTTCGCTCCGAAAGTCCTGGATTGCCAGAAGTCTGTGTTTTATTAGTACAAGCCACGGCAGGTACCTAACTTTTCGGGTCAGTTCATGACCTTTGGTCCCTGTAAACAGGAGGGGGAGGGTTGGGCATATATAAATATTCAGCCCAAATGATCCCTTTTTACCTTTTCTCCCTCAATTCGCTGTTACACTGCCCCTAATACTGCATGGGGAATATATAACCAGTATATCTACATATCTGATAACCTGGCTTACCTGAGGTACTTGCACCAATGCAAGGTCCTATAGATGTCTTTACTGGCGATACAGTAAGTGAATATACAGCAATTGAGAAGTTGTTGCGCTGTCTGTTGAAACTTTTTATTCATACTGATTACGTCAGTATGCTAATATACGTCCCTACATATAAGTATATTAGCCTGAAAACAAGAGATTACTGTTGTAGGACAGTAGGACAGCAATAAGTGCCAACTGTCTTAATTACGAAAGTGTAATGTCTTGTTTTCAGGCTAATAAGTATATAAATTTAATTTTAATTTAATATTAATATTAATATTTAAATTTAAAACTGCATGTGGAGTTGTTTCGCTGTTTTTGAATGCCAAATTTGCGTATAAGAACACAAACCTAAGGCCTTAAGTTTCATAACAGACAATAAACACCTACCATATCGCTCACCAATTATCTGCCAATGAGCAAAACATTTCAAATTCATGAATTGTCCGCCACAAAAATGAAAACTTGTGCTGATTTGAAACGTCATAAACGTGTGTACAAAGTCATTTACCGGTGCCACCGACAGGGGGCCCAAGCACTAAATTATATGAGACAATAGAAGCATCCGGAGTGCCACTTTTTCTTTGGCGGTGGCCGTTGACACTGCTTGTGGTCAAAGGTAACATTTCCTGTTTATGTTTATTTTGGTACAGCCATTGCAACGGTCAGCTCCACATGTAACTTTAATATTAATTTAAATAATAAGCATATTAAGCTTAGTTGACAAATTAATTACATAAAAATAGTAATACGATATAATTAGACTACATAAGTCTTATATATAATAAGCTGACCCTGTTTAATTTTACTCATAGTTAGATGATAGAACTGAAAAATTCAATCGTCGCATAAAGATATAAACAGGTCTACAAGCTATAAATTCTCAAATTAGTCTTAGATTTGGATCCCCTGGCCCTGGCATGTACAGTCATTGTCATATGTCACAAAATTCCTGCAAATGCATGGTACATGAAATACATATGTAACAGGCTGTAAATCCACTGACATAGGGAATGGAGGATCTGCACCATCGACATCATAAACAAGACGGTGCAGACACCCCCCCCCCCCCCACCCCCGGCTCTGTGTCAGTTGATTTACGGCGCATGTGGAACCTACACTTCGTGTCACAAGAATCACGGTCGAGCACTGAGTTTTTCTTCCAATGTTTACCTTAGATATAACTGGTATTATCGCCCACTGATTAATTGGGGCTGAACACTTCCCTATGAGCATCAGTTCAAAATTTCGAAATATATACAATTACATGGGCCGGTCTTGTATAATTGATATACATATAAATGTTCAATAAATAAACCTCATTTAAATTGCTGATGACAACTTTCTCTGTATCTCTGTTTCTGTTCTGCCGTCTTCCGCTGAAGTCAAAGCGCCACCTGTGGTGGATTTCACGAACGTAGTTTAGCCGACTACGGGGCTTAGTCGACTAAACTTACCATGTAAATGATGGACGATTTTAGCCGGCTAAGCCCCGTAGTCGGCTAAACTATGTACGTGAAATAGGCCACAGGACTCAAAGAATGGCGGCTAGAAACTAGCTGGTTCCCGCTGCTCTCTGCATTCGCCAAGCCCAGAAGGGCGGCCCTCCGTATCTGCAAATTATCCGGTCCAATCATGCTTGCCACATATATGTAAATTTTTTCTCTAATCTAATCTAATCAAAATACTATTGACGAAATTTGCTGTAGAACACACCTAGTTTTAGGGTTTGGACTTGTACTATAGCTATGCATAGTTAATTGTAGTTGTTGAGTAGATATTTACCGGTTCATACTTAATTTGAGTAATATGTAAATGTGTCTATGCGTTAAAAAAAGTGTTAGACAATTTTTATTTATTTGCGAATGTGTGAACAAAATTAACACACACTCGCCCAGCCACCGTTGATCTAAGCCGGTTAAATTTGTCTTTAATTACTTGATTTAAACCTCCTCATAACGCAATTTTCCCGTACCAACCTCAGTGCATTATGATTTTCAAGTACTAGTTAAAGAACGAGCTGGAGTGCATTCGCCAAAATAAAGCACGAGACGCGATAGCGTCGAGTGGTTTATTTGGGGAATGCACGACAGCGAGTTGTTTAACGTACTTTTAAAAAATTGCGTGACGTTACGCCTTTGTATAAAGTGTTCATTATCTAGAAGAATGGATCGAAAAACAGACCTAGCCGTGTTGTATTAACGTAAGTGTGCGTTATTCAAATAAAGAACGGTAAAACAGTGCTTTATTTTAATAATGAACGGAAAAACTTTGCATTATCTAGATAAAGAACAGTTGTTAATATTGACTCGTCAGTTGTCACGGTATAATCAGACGAGCTGAGCTGAGCGGAACCGAGTTGGCTGGTGTTGACAGAACTTGCCAATTTCAAGACAAACAATGGAATGCTTTAGTCAATGTTAAGCACCAAAGGGGCGGGGGTTGGATCAGAAATCTCAAAATATATGGAAATTCCACAGTTATCGATTGCATACATTTCTCATTATATCCGTCATATCGCTTTTCAAGGGGCGATGTTTTCACGAAACTAAGACGCAATGACTTTCAAAATGTCTACTTCATCCACGCCTTGCCACCCCTACCCTCCCCGCTGGGGCTTCACAAGGACGAACCGTTGTTTCCGCAATGTGCCTCATGTATTCGTCGGGCAGTGCAATTGACACAATAGTCAATTCCTGTGTCCAAACGTGAGCACATGTCATGTCTTGCTATAACAATTTTATGTACTAGTTAAAGAACGAGCTGGAGTGCATTCGCCAAAATAAAGCACGAGACGCGATGTGGAAACAACGGTTCGTCATTGTGAAGTTCCAGGGGGGCGGGTAGGGGTGGGAAGGCGTGGATGAAGTAGACATTTTGGAAGTCATTGCTTCTTAGTTTCGTGAAAACACCGCCCCCTGAAAAGCGATATGACGGATATAATGAGAAATGTATGCAATCGATAACTGTGGAATTTCACCTATTTTGAGATTTCTGATCTAACCCCCGCTCCTTTGGTGCTTAACATTGACTTATGCACTCCATTGTTTGTCTTGAAATTGGCAAGTTCAGCCAACACCAGCCAACTCGGCTCCGCTCAGCTCAACTCGACTGATTATACCGTGACACTTGACGAGTCAATATTAACAACTGTTCTTTATCTAGATAATGCACAGTTTCCCGTTCATTATTAAAATAAAGCACTGTTTTACCGTTCTTTATTTGAATAACGCACACTTACGTTAATACAACACGGCTAGGTCTGTTTTTCGATCCATTCTTCAAGATAATGAACACTTAAGACAAAGGCGTGACGTCACACAATTTTTTAAAATATGTTAGAGAAACGTCCTGATGTCTAATCACATGTTAAACTGTAGAAAGAGAGAACTGTTAAGAAAAGGAATTATGTGGGTGAACGACCTAGTAAATAGCAATGGTGAACTGCTTCGGTTTGACTATAGTTTATAGAGACATTTGGCAATGTTCTCAATTTCGCGGATTACGTACTATATTTTAGTATTTTCAATCCCCAGAAAATGGGTGAAGCCATATGTCGTCAGGAAGGACGGAGATTAGACCAGGTTACGTGTCTCTGTTTTGAAGAATTATTATCTAAGTAACATGCAACTATACAAGTGTATAGAAAGTTGGTTATTAGTCTGCAATTTAACATTAGTTCAAATGACGAGCATAAGTGGACCGAAATACTCGGCACAAACACAGTAACAGATAATTGGTGTATGATATGTAAATTACCATATCTGATGACCATCAACGAAAAGTTACGGAGTTTTCAGTTTGCCATTATACACAGAATAGTTGTGACTAATGTTTTTCTAAAGCGCTGTAACATTATAGCAAACAATAAATGTAATTTCCGTGGAAAACATCCGGAAACTTTAGACCATTTACTAGTGGAGTGTGACGAGGTGAAGATACATTGGACGAATTAGAATAATTGATTACGCATTCAAGCGAATATCACATACATAACTATGTTCTCCGCAAGAGACATAACGTTAGAGTTTTTAACGCAAGCAATGACGATCTCCTGAATATAATTATATTGATAGCCAAGAGATATATTTATGTGGCCAAATGTACAGGAAAAGACTTACATTGACCAATTGCATAAGAGAAATCAAGAATAACTTTAGGATGGAATACTATAATTCCAAAGAAAACATTATTCAAAAAGGGGGCCGGGAAATCCTTAATAGAACATTTCTTGTCAATTTGAGTGGGTATTTATATATTCTTGTGTTTAAATGTTCAACGGGTGTAGTTGAAAATCGTATATATGTACGTATGCATGTACCATATATGGTTGAATTCAATAATAAAAATAAAATATGTTAAACAGCAACAAACGGTAGCATTGTTCACATTTTGATAACTCGTAGAACACAAGAAAGCCACGTGGACAAGATCGATCGACCTGTACGTCGTACCATATTATTGGCCCAAACAGTGTCTTATCAGCAGGCCCTGTTATTTATTGCATGTATTATGTATGTGTATATTTAAAAAATAGTCATGTCCATTCACATTTTGCATGTTTTGAAGGAAAATATTGCTGAATTAGTAACTTTGACGAGTATATCGAAATTACTGCACGAGGATTAGGATCGCGACATCGACGGAATTCATAAGACTACATAAAAAAGGTGTTTTTAACGAAACGCCCACTCCCCCCCCCCCCCACCCCCCGGGCCCCCCGGGGGAATACTTAATACATTGCTTTTTGGGGGGGGAGGGGGGAGGGCGGTAAAGCTAGCCCCCTTTTTTTATCTGCAATCTGCTGGGAAGGGGCATTTTACCGCCAAAATCCGCCCGGAATTAAGGGTATTTTTTCCCGTTCCCGACCAGCCCCATGACGCAGATTTTTCCCGACAAACCCGCTCTACGAACGCAAATTTTCAAAGCCTCCGCCCCTCCCCTCCTGGGTCGCAAGAATTAAAATATCCGCTTTATAGGGGTATCAAAGCCCAAATGTCCGTTGTCAGCGAATGAATACTAAACTAATCACTCAATTTACACAGGAAACTCGCACAGATTTGTCATAACTGATCCCGGGTTCTTAAGAATTGCAGTTCGACATTTGTCACAGAAGGAAACATGGAATTATGTTATAGGTTCGACTCATTACGACATTTTTGGGATCAGTTGACCAAGCGGGGCAGATATAGGCGCGCCATACAAAATGCGGGAGTCAACGGTAGCATGGTTTGGGGTCAAGGCCGTTCATCAGCCCATCCCCCATTGCACTTGCGGCCACCTCGCCATCGAAGTTGGCGTATTGTTGTCGTCCAGATTCGGGAAATCGCCTTCCCTCTTCCCTTCGCGACATTGGCAGAAGGGAACTTCAATTTTATCTCATCCCTTAGCTATCGGTAAGCCGTTAATGATTACGCCTGTCTGTATAAAGTCGCTTTATTTGCAAACCCAATGACATTTGTGTGAGTTCTCAAGTTCAACAACAATCATCACTCTTTGTCATGTTCATGTTGTTGGGATTTGGCGTCAAAATGTCTCAATGTAGCCTTAAACTTGAAGTGTACCCACCCCAAAGTCAATTTCATAAATGCTGTAGAGTGACGTTTTTGTCCATAGTTAAGACTAGTTGTGTCATTAATCTGTCGATCATGCCAATAGCTAATTTATTCATGGTATTGTATTTCATGTATATATTCTGACACCCCTTCAAAGCCAAGAAAATGATGAATTTAGTATACTGTAAGTTTTCAGACGCTTAATGCAGCTAATTTTTCAAGTGTATATATATATTCGGACACTATAAGACCTCAAATAAGAATGCCTCCAGACTCATTTATTATTGCATAGCGCTGCATGGCCACCATACTCAGAGTACTCTACAAGCCCTGGCTGCCGGCGATAATGCCGGCTACTCGTATAACTTGCGCCATCTATTTTTTTCATTCGCTGCGCTCGTGGCTCAGCATTCAATGACAATGTGCTGGCTACTCCAAATTCTTTGTCTGTCTACTCTGTAAAGTGTGGAGCACCCTGTATAATTGCACTTCATTGCTTAATTGTTATAAATTGCAGGCTTTCTGGGAGAGGGGAGAGGGCGAAGTCACTGTATTATGGAGTTATTCAAAAGTGAGCTAGTAAATCACAGAATAAATGGAAGCACTTGTTTTGATTATTAACCAAACATCTTATTGCAATATATACATCAGGCAGTTCAGATGCTAGAAGATTACACTCCACTAGTATCTTCAAAACAATATTATACTCTTGATCACCTTGTAAATGTGTGAAACAGCAATATGCATTTAAGTGACTTAACCAGCAGCAGTCAACTAGCGATGTAGTAATTATTAGTTGATTTTTTTTTATATGTGTATGTTGTCAGACTGTAGATGTGAGAGTAAATTTTTTGACTAACTATTCAGACAGCCTGAAAAATTATTATTTTTAAGTATCAGAAAACATCTATATAGATGAAATACAGTACTGTCAATAATGTCACAATTGCATGATGATCTAGGGACTTTCCTATATTGAATATCCTGCATATAATGTATAATTATCATTGCTACCATTCTTATCTGATCCAGGTTGGTATAATAAAGATAGATCTATATAGGTAGTTCTATAGATGTAGCTTTGTCAGCTCTGTTTTGGGTCTAGTTCTAAGTGCTGTCTTTTCCAATATAGGTCCAGTCACAGAATTATGTATTGGTGGTACAGCAGCCTACTTGCAGGACTAATTTGGCTCATCTAATATCAGAGTAAGCTAATTTTACCTTATTTTAGCCTTCAAAGTAAGATTATTAATATTGTATTGTAGAAGAATATATTTTATATATAGTCTACCTTTCATTTAGCATTACAATTTGAGTTGATATTATAATATAATAAACATTGCCATTAAGATTTTAGTACTCAAGTAGGATACACAACTTCATTGAGAGTAGATTACTGAAGTACAATAAACAACATCATTGGGAGTAGATTACTCATGAACAATAAACCATGTCATCGTAAGTATATTGTTCTAGTGCAGTAAAGAGCACCATTGAGAGTAGATTACTCAAGAACAATAAACATCAATGACAGTGTATTACTCAAGAACAGTAAACTACATAATTGGGTGTAGATTACTCAAGTGCAATAAACAACATAATTTGGAGTAGATTACTCCAGTACAATAAACAACATCATTGGGAGTCGATTACTCATGAATAATAAACCATGTCATCGTAAGTATATTTCTGTAGTGCACTAAAAACAGCACAATTAAGAGTAGATTACTCCCGTACAATGAACATAAATAGGAGTATATTACTCAAGTACAATAAACATGGTTAGGGATATATTACTGGTACTGAAGTGCAATGAACAACATCATTGGGAGTTGATTACTCATGAACAATAAGAAGCACCATTGTCAGTATATTACGCAAGTACAAAAAAAAACACCATAAAGAGTAGATTACTCTAGTACAGTAAACAGCAGCACTGGGAGTAGATTAATCAAGTATAATAAACATCATTGGAAGTAGATTACTCAAGTATAATAAACAGCAGCACTGGGAGTAGATTACTCCAGTATAATGAACAGCAGCACTGGGAGTAGATTACTTAAGTATAATAAACATCATTGGAAGTAGATTACTCAAGTATAGTAAACATCATTGGAAGTAAATTACTCAAGAACAATAAACAGCAGCACTGGGAGTATACTACTCAAATACCCGAAACAGTACTGAAGCATAACACACGTCATTATTCGGATTAGAGTACTAACTAGCTAATTTACCCTTGTTAGAGAAATATATTTACTATCAATATTCTCTTATAAGTTTATGACATCGATCAGGTTTATGACATCGATCAGGTCTGTGACGTCAATCAAATTTATGACATTGATCAGGTTTATGGCATCGTGCAAAATGTTTAAACCACTACTGACCCATTAGGCGCCACAACATTCGTCACGTTGTCGTTATGTTGAAGACTTGACCTGGGGTGATGGCCCATGACTTCGATCTGTTTGTGTTTACCTCCAACATCAGAGAGACGTCGTTTAATGTTGAACATGTGCCAAGTTGTCTGGGGGGGGGCGGGCGGATTCACTCGCCTCGTTCCCATCTAATTATGAATAGATGGATGATATCACTGTGGGAAGCGCGGACAGAGGTGATGGTCACTGCTGTATTCGTTAATCCCCCGCTCCCTAATTTGTCTCCGAACTCCCCCCCGTCCTCATTTTTTATCATGCCCATTTGCGCGGAAAAAATTGCGCCGCCCATGCACCCGGTGTAGGCCAGCTTCGACCGCGGTCCGCTTTGACCGCCGGATGATTCGACTGTGGAAGTGTGGAGGGTGTAGGCCTCTTATGTGGCTGGGGAATGGGACCCTGTCTCGCTACTTCAGGCAGGCAGCCAGCTCATCGGACCCCGGGATGCCCAACCCTGTATTCCCGCCGCTGGGGCTGATGTCGCCGAGCTGATGTGGCTGACGCCCGCCGCTGGGGCTGATGTCGCCGAGCTGATGTGGCTGACGCCCGCCGCTGGGGCTGATGTCGCCGAGCTGATGTGGCTGACGCCCGCCGCTGGGGCTGATGTCGCTGAGCTGATGTGGCTGACGCCCGCCGCTGGGGCTGATGTCGCTGAGCTGATGTGGCTGACGCCCGCCGCTGGGGCTGATGTCGCCGAGCTGATGTGGCTGACGCCCGCCGCTGGGGCTGATGTCGCCGAGCTGATGTGGCTGACGCCCGCCGCTGGGGCTGATGTCGCTGAGCTGATGTGGCTGACGCCCGCCGCTGGGGCTGATGTCGCTGAGCTGATGTGGCTGACGCCCGCCGCCCAGTGACACCCTCTTCCATGGGTCGCCCCAGCCGCCATGTTTCAGCTGATTAATGATAACAACCCACTATCTCAACCCCTCTTCACATGGGTATGCCTCTACCCCCTCCAACATTGACCACCAAACCCTACACACCATACCCAATACCAACTTCACCCCCCAACCCCACTGGCGGTCAAACCACCCAGCGGTCAAAATGAGGGTAAACCATGCACCCTCCCCCCTCACCGAAACCAAATGCCTTGATCGATTCCTGCATGTTAACTAAAATTCGTGGCAATCAATTGTTAGCGCCGGTAATTTCTCCGAAATTACTCCTATCCCCTTGACGACAGTGTTCCATATAGTAAGGGTCGATATTCACACTGAGCACGTGCTTTTCCCGCATCCCGCATGAGCCATGCCGAACAGCACTTGGGGTGGGGGCAAAAACTCAACCCATGGATGGTTGAGTTTTTGGATGGTTCATAATTAATTGCCGCGAGATGGCGTTGCGGCGAGTACTATCTCTCCCTCTGCCGCTAGGCGCGTAACGCCGGTCGAGCCCTGTGTAGAGGTCGACTCTCCCGTTCACTCATTACCATGCAGCGAGCGGCGCGGGTGCAGCAACCCCAGATAATCTATGTATGTATTACCTGTAGGTGTGGGTAATAATTCTATTCTCCTGTGTAGTTGCCTTGTGTGGCGGAGCCGCTGGAGGTAGCGTTCACGCAGACCTATGCAGACTGATATGTTATATATGTGTCCATGCCACTTACGTCTGGGGCTGTTTCATCCTCATCATCCTCCCATGGTCGCCATGGTGCCATTCCGCCTCATTAGACAAAGCGCTGCCTCCAGCAGCAGCCTGACGGCCCCTGTGGCTATATGATACGAGGAACATGACTGTTCTGCCCTAAGTTTTCTTCGTGCGACCACCTGCATATTACTACCTTAGTCTGGCATCACATGAGACGGCCAGGGAGGTTAGTATCCGTCCGTCTAAGTAAAAGGGTTTAACGTGTTTGTGTCACTACATATTACGACCACCTGCAAACACAGCCAGCTACATAAAAGGCCGCCACATATTGCCCGCCACTTAGGAAACTACATTACAACCGTACACAAGGGAACCTCCCTGGTATAGTGTTTGGCGCTCCTGGACCGCAGATAAACAGGTCCTGGGTTCGAATCTGGGAATCTGGGGCATGTTTCATCCATTCATCCTTCATGGTCCCTTATAGGTTCCTTGGCCCAATTTAGGCCTGAAACGCCAAAATTTCTCATTTTACAACGGTACACGTGAACTGGATTAAGATCTTCATCTAAGTTCCTAACAGCACGTGTCTTTGCTGCTTTGGAATACTGCTCTGCTCGGTACATTGAAGGCGACGGGCTAATCATAAGGTACAATCTATTCCGGGAGACTCGTTTATTTTAACCTGGGTCACTTCCATATATAGACTGCAATGGCCCTACAGGTGTCTGACAGCTGCTGGGCGGGGGGGGGGGGGCCTCTCACGTTACAGTGTACCGGGTGAACACTTATCAGTGTCCTCTTGAATTCTCGCCGCGTCCTGTCTGGCCTGGTCCTCTATATCTGCTCTCGCCGCGTCTCGTGCTGTAATGCTATCGCACCGCGAGAATTGGCCCTGGAGGTGGCTTTCCAACAGTTACTATTGAAGTTGCCGAGTGGATTATTGTAGCTGACTGGACTTCACCGAGGTGAGTGAGTTGTATATTTAGGACGCTTTTGGTCATATCGCGTTAATGGGAGAAGGCAGGGAGAGTGGAGCCATGTCTCCGGGGGTAACCCCCTACTCTTTGCGAAGAAAGACGTGGGCTCTTTATCCTGCGACCACACAGACATGGCCACAGCAGGGCTCGAACCACCGACTCACGTGCCGTTAAGCTCTCAGGTGGCCAGAGCACTCAATGCGAGCGCTCTAGCCCACTGAGCTGTCGCGCCGGCCCCTCTGGGTCGCTCGGTGCATCTTGTCTGTCGATCATAGCGTTTAATGTCGCGATAGGTGCCCAATACCTAGAAAACGGCAGTTTACGGTACTACAATGTTGGATTGCATATCTAACGTGAGGATCGATGTTATCCTTCTAAATACATTAGGCGATCGATTTCATGCAGCGATCGGGCAACTGCTATTGAAATACCCGTGACTATCGGGGTGTGCAGGTGGCTAGCGGGGTGTGTAGGTGGCTATCGGGGTGTGTGGATGGCTATCGGGGTGTGTGGGTGGCTATCGGGGTGTGTGGGTGGCTATCGGGGTGTGTGGGTGGCTATCGGGGTGTGTGTGTGGCTATCGGGGTGTGTGGGTGGCTATCGGGGTGTGTGGGTGGCTATCGGGGTGTGTGGGTGGCTATCGAGGTGTGTGGGTGGCTATCGGGGTGTGTGGGTGGCTATCGGGGTGTGTGGATGGCTATCGGGGTGTGTGGGTGGCTATCGGGGTGTGTGGGAGGCTATCGGGGTGTGTGGGTGGCTATCGTGGTGTGTGGGTGGCTATCGGGGTGTGTGGATGGCTATCGGGGTGTGTGGGTGGCTATCGGGGTCTGTGGGTGGCTATCGGGGTGTGTGGATGGCTATCGGGGTGTGTGGGTGGCTATCGGGGTGTGTGGGTGGCTATCGGGGTGTGTGGGTGGCTATCGGGGTGTGTGGGTGGCTATCGGGGTGTGTGGGTGGCTATCGGGGTGTGTGGATGGCTATCGGGGTGTGTGGGTGGCTATCGGGGTGTTTGGGTGGCTATCGGGGTGTGTGGATGGCTATCGGAGAGTGTGGGTGGCTATCATGGTATGTGGGCGGCTATCGGTGTGTGTGGGTGGCTATCGGGGTGTGTGGGTGGTTATCGGGGTGTGTGGGTGGCTATCGCGGTGTGTGGGTGGCCTCAACGTCAAACTAAGAGACCAGTGAACAATGATCAAAACCAACCAGACAGGACATTGGTATGATCACTGGGGCATGGTTTGTCGGTCTCAGATAGGCTGACTCAGCGCACATAAAGGACAAATTAATCGAAATTAAAGGACAAAAAAGCCTCAAATCCATAGTCTCAATACGTGCCTGGGTGGGTGGATGCTAGGCAAGCAGGACAGACACCTGTGGCAGGTCAACCGGCCTTATATATACCCTCTGATGTCACACGAGTGGTGCTCGGCAAGCTTTCTGACAGACTCCATGGTCCGTATTCATAATCGCCACTTAGGCTACGCCACTAGACTTAGCGCTAAGTGGAAGATTTGTCGAGCGATTATCGGGTTGAAAATGCATAAGTTATCACCCAAGAAGTTGATTTTCTGAATTAGGAAAGTGCTAAAATGATATTGAAGAGCATTTTTTAATCATGAGCACCACGACAACGAGCTGGTGAGGCTAAGACGAAAATGCACTTTTCGTGCGTAACTTACGAGAGGATTATGAAGACGGCCCCAGAGCAGTATGGCCACCTCCTTTCCTTATCCCCATCGCACCACGTGCTAAATATACACCTCGTACGTAACCCGATAACCCGTCAAAACATGTCAACTCCCTTTTGATCCCATCCTCAACTGATAATGCTTGGTCATGCCCCAGCGTCCTTGGCTTCTCGGGGCCGGCCCGATAGCTCAGTGGGTTAGAGCGCTCGCCTTGAATGCTCTGGACACCCGAGAGCCTAACGGCACGTGGATCGGTGGTTCGCGCCCCGCTGTGGTCATGTCTGTGTGGTCGCAGGACAAAGATCCCAGTCCTTCTTCGCAAAGAGTAGGGGGTTAGCCCCGGGGACATGGCTCCACTCTCCCTTCCTTTTCCCATTGACCCGATATGACCAAAAGTGGTTAAAGCGTCCTGAATATACAGCCAACCAATCTGAAGAGTTTTTATTCTGGCGTGAATCCAGCGCTTTAGATGAGTACAAAAGAAACTTTAAAACAAAATTGTCAATGGTCAGTGGCTTGACGCAATCGGCAGACAGACTCAAAGCGTAAACTGTCGCGTAAGTGTCAGGCTGCGTATGTTATAAGAGGTAGTTATAAGCTAACCGTGTAACATGGCCCACCGGCCGCAGGGCGGACCGAGCGGCCATGGAGTACCGATCTCGGCCTGCCGTTCGAGAGCAGGGGATGGTGACAAAGATTTCTGGATTTCAAAAAAATGTGATGAATACGCCACATATATGTCACATATTCATGTCCAGGATACATTTATGAAGAGTTAGGCAAATAGTGAAGGCCCCGAGTGCTACTCGCGAATTCATCAGCCCCAAAAAACATCCACCAAAACAAACCTTCTGCCAAACCTTCTGCGATGTTTTTGAAATGGCGGTGAGTGGCAGAAGGTTTGTTTTGGTGGATATATTGTGGACTGATGAATTCGTGAGTAGCGCTTTGGGCGATCAATCTTTGTGCCTAAGTCTTCATAAACGTATCCTGGACATTAATGTGACAGATATGTGGTGCCTTCATCACATTTTTATGAAATCCAGAAATCTTTGTCACCACCCCCTGCTCTCGGACGGCGGGCCGTGCTCGGGAATCCATGGCCCTCCGGTCCGCCCTGCGGCCAGTGGGCCATGTTACAGGGCTAGTTATAAGTATAGTACGATCTATATCACTAGTAAATACTCCATGAAATCTTGGGCGCTGCTCAGTCGGGCAGAATACTCAATGAACGTACATACGTATGGCTGAGTACATCTATTGGGACGGGTTTATCGTACTTCTCTTGGTGAAAGGACTTACTCACCAACACATTTACTTTTGTCATTACACACACACGTACTAGGTTTTAACCCATTGCGCTACGCATTGGACTTAAACGGCGTTTGCCTGTAGGCGCTTTGACTGTATTCCTGGCCTAATTATGTCTATTATATAGTCCACGCATTACGTGGAGCGCGGTTTCACTGTATTCACTGTTCCTTACATATACGTGACTTCTGTATTCACGTATCCTGGGCTCTCCTGCACTGTATCTGTCAGCTCCACGGTATTTCTCAGTGAGTGTTTTGACATAGGTTGCCTCTATTTGTAAACATCATGTACTGGGCTTTGTTGCACTGTATTTCTAAGTGAATATTGCGTGAAATCTGTCTTCACATTCAAGTTGCGTTTCTCAGAGAATGTCAGAGACAGGACTTTTATCTTTACTTGTATTGGGTTCTGTTCCAGTGTATTTCTCAGTCATTGATTGGTCCCTACATACGTGCCCTCTATTAATATTTATACTAGATCCCGGGTACTGGGTCCGGTTTCACTGTATATCTCAGTGAACGCATTCCCGGTAGCAGTGATTTGGGCCGTCAAGCCTCCATGCTTCGCCCACGCCGCCTGGCGACTGTCCAACGTAAACCCCGCGCTGAATGGCGATGTATCCGGCATGAAAACCTCCACGCAGGACGGATCCATTGCGGCTCCAGGCTCGTGTCAGACCCGAAAACATCTCACTGGCGAGGTTACTGCAGCTGGGCATCAAACTCGATGGAAGACTTGTTTACACGTGATATAGATATATCCAACCGTTACTATTGAAGTGGATTGCTTAGGTCTATCTTCCATGTAAGAACCTACGAAATGTATTCTTGTAGTAAAAGTTAGGCGTGAGTAATACGTGAGCTATGCTGAAACAATGGTTCGGCCTTATATGGAAGAAGGATCATTACTTGTAGCTGACTGCTGGGTGTAGACTGCACAGTTCCACGCTCCGAGCTAAGCCCCGCCCACGCGTGAGTCCTTTTTCCTTAATCGTGAGTATGAAATTGACAACCATAGCTGATGGTAGGTTACAAGTGAAAAGTACTCATCTCTGAAACTGACCAGAAAGTGACGTGCTGCTTTGTTTTTCGGACTTGTTTGGCCGATATAACGCACGTGGAAGACGTCAATGAATGATTGACAGCCTGAACGGTGTAGTAAAGGGGTGGGCGGGGCGGGGGGGGGGGGGGTGGGCGAAAGTTCCAAATCATCAGTGATATAATGAATATATACTGCATCAAAGTAATTATCACCGGTATGAGTGGGGCAACGTAGGGAGTCGTAGGGAAGGTGTTTGCTAATGGAATTGGACCCAGTTTTTGTTGCGACATGTATATGGCTATGATAGTTCCAGTGGCTCAGCCAAACAAGTGCGTGTGTGTGTGGGGGGGGGGGGGGGGGGGGCTGCACTCCACCCCCTACGCTCTCTGGTTCTAGGGGCCCTCGGCATACATGAGTGTCGTTGAGTGTAGTTTTGCTTGTCAATGAGTGGTACCACAGTGGTATGTGTGTGTCACACAGCTGCTGCTGCTGCTGCTGCTGCTGCTGTTGGTCAGTCCTGAGTGCTGCAAACGTTTACAGCCATTGAGGTAAAGTCACGTGACCACATCCCCCTGAGCCCTGAAGACCCCACTCTCGGTAATCGGTGTCAGTACCCCGTGTGTTCGTTTTTTACAACACTACACTACATGAACCTGTTGGCTGTGGGGTTTTTAGTTTGACACTGACGACGTCGATAGGTGAGAGCCACTTGATATCTACGCTGCGTCGCCTGGCTGTCAATGATATGACACAACTTTCTTCTCGCCCGCTATCCCTGGGCTAGCATGATAACCTGTCCGGCTTAATCAAGTGTCCGGTTGACGCCAGGCAGCCCCACCTCTTGCCAGGTAGCCCCACCTCTAGCCAGGCAGCCCCACCTCTAGCCAGGTAGCCCCACCTCTTGCCAGGTAGCCCCACCTCTAGCCAGGCAGCCCCACCTCTAGCCAGGTAGCCCCACCTCTAGCCAGGCAGCACCACCTCTAGCCAGGCAGCCCCACCTCTAGCCAGGCAGTCCACCTCTAGCCAGGCAGCCCCACCTCTAGCCAGGCAGCCCCACCTCTAGCCAGGCAGCCCCACCTCTAGCCAGGTAGCCCCACCTCTAGCCAGGCAGCCCCACCTCTAGCCAGGCAGCCCCACCTCTAGCCAGGTAGCCCCACCTCTAGCCAGGCAGCTCCACCTCTAGCCAGGTAGCCCCACCTCTAGCCAGGTAGCCCCACCTCTAGCCAGGCAGCCCCACCTCTAGCCAGGCAGCCCACCTCTAGCCAGGCAGCCCCACCTCTAGCCAGGCAGCCCCACCTCTAGCCAGGCAGCCCCACCTCTAGCCAGGCAGCCCCACCTCTAGCCAGGCAGCCCCACCTCTAGCCAGGCAGCCCCACCTCTAGCCAGGTAGCCCCACCTCTAGCCAGGCAGCCCCACCTCTAGCCAGGTAGCCCCACCTCTAGCCAGGCAGCTCCACCTCTAGCCAGGCAGCCCCCACCTCTAGCCAGGCAGCTCCACCTCTAGCCAGGCAGCCCCACCTCTAGCCAGGTAGCCCCACCTCTAGCCAGGCAGCTCCACCTCTAGCCAGGCAGCCCCACCTCTAGCCAGGCAGCCCCACCTCTAGCCAGGTAGCCCCACCTCTAGCCAGGTAGCCCCACCTCTAGCCAGGTAGCCCCACCTCTAGCCAGGCAGCCCCACCTCTAGCCAGGCAGCCCACCTCTAGCCAGGCAGCCCCACCTCTAGCCAGGCAGCCCCACCTCTAGCCAGGTAGCCCCACCTCTAGCCAGGCAGCCCCACCCTACCTCTAGCCAGGTAGCCCCACCTCTAGCCAGGTAGCCCCACCTCTAGCCAGGCAGCCCCACCTCTAGCCAGACAGCCCCACCTCTAGCCAGGCAGCCCCCCCACCTCTAGCCAGGCAGCCACACCTCTAGCCAGGCAGCCTAGCTTCTAGCCAGGCAGCCCCACCTCTAGCCAGCAGCCCCACCTCTAGCCAGCAGCCCCACCTCTAGCCAGGCAGCCCCCCCACCCCCCTCACCTCTAGCCAGGCAGCCCCACCTCTAGCCAGGCAGCCCCACCTCTAGCCAGGCAGCCCCTCCACCCCCCTCACCTCCAGCCAAGCAGCCCCACCTCTAGCCAGGTAGCCCCACCTCTAGCCAGGCAGCCCCACCTCTAGCCAGGCAGCCCCACCCTACCTCTAGCCAGGTAGCCCCACCTCTAGCCAGGTAGCCCCACCTCTAGCCAGGCAGCCCCACCTCTAGCCAGACAGCCCCACCTCTAGCCAGGCAGCCCCCCCACCTCTAGCCAGGCAGCCACACCTCTAGCCAGGCAGCCTAGCTTCTAGCCAGGCAGCCCCACCTCTAGCCAGGCAGCCCCACCTTTAGCCAGGCAGCCCCACCTCTAGCCAGGCAGCCCCACCTCTAGCCAGGCAGCCCCCCCACCCCCCTCACCTCTAGCCAAGCAGCCCCACTTCTAGCCAGGCAGCCCCCCACTTCTAGCCAGGCAGCCGCACCTCTAGCCAGACAGCCCCACCTCTAGCCAGGCAGCCTAGGTTCTAGCCAGGCAACCCCACCTCTAGCCAGGCAGCCCCACCTCTAGCCAGGCAGCCCCACCTAATGTCCCGCTATGGTGTTGCCCCAGGTCTTGTCATAATACTAGGTGACTTGCCACACTCTAAGGCACAGGGGGCACGTGCCCCCCCCCCCCCCTTTCACACACTAAGGTTGATCTGCGCCCCCCCCCCCCTTTGCAAATATTATTCTGTGCCCCCTGGCCTTTACCTTGTATATTACAATGCATACATCAAGCTTTGTTGTATCTGTGGGTTATCTTACCAACGTTAAAAGGTGTGCACATAGTGCGTAACGTGCACCACGAACACCTACGTCTCAGGCTTTTACATGCAAGCTTTTGTGGAACGATTTATTGTGCCTTCCCATTAAAGAATTCCTGCACACGCCCCTGCAGGTAACTAGCCCCTCGTTCTGAGGTGGTAGGAAACAGCGCCCCGCACGGGCACTGTCCGAATTACTACCAGTCGTTCCAGTCACTGCAAAGTAAGTCTGTGAAGACCTTTAGCCCTGACCCAGGTACAAAAAACACGGCGATAGGAGGCGTGTCTGGACTGCACGGGCCGCCTGACCAGCAACCAATGTTTACACACGAGGTGCACGTACACTGACCATGTGCTGGATGGGTACCCTGCTCCGGAGCCAGGCCCGGGGAGGGGTTTGGGGGGGGGGGGGGGTGAAGTGGGTGAGGGCTGACCCCAGGTGACCCTAGCGCCTTGGCAACGGTGGTAACAACCTCTTCCCGTCCCACCTGCATCGATCGAAATAATTCTCCTGAGAATTCCAGGTTTTAGATCTGTTGACCATCTAAGGTCTGCGTAAGGACGTCACTATAGCCTATACTTTACTGGTCATTGCATGCTACAGACTATCTGCTGCAGAGATCTGCGGGCGTAAATTTTCTGTCCGCGCCCGCGTTTCATAGGCTGCAGATACTGTCCCCTCTACACCCTTTAACTAATAAGGTTTTATATTCGGTGCTGGATGCGCAACGGATATATTGCTGACCGGGCTAGTGCGCATGCGTGGCCTGGATCGAAGACGCGAAATCATTATAGCATTTCAATTTCAAGGGCAGCCAGCAAACTAACGGGGGTTCCCTTGGTCAAATATCACTGTTATCGACCATTTAAAGGCCCGATCACAGCGAATTTTAAGTAGTAGCCTGGTTCCTGACCATTCAGCACAACACATAGATCGGATTGATTTCAGCGAAGAAATTGAAAGGGAAATATGGTTGCGCATACTGCCGGGCGAATGTGTTCCCGTGGGTAGGCTAGTTCCGACTAGGTCCTTTACGTGGACAGGCTGGTTTCCGGCCCAAAACCATCGCGTCAATTCTGTGGACAGGCTGGCTCCCGGCCCCAAACCAGCGCGTCCATGCTGTAGATCTGCTGACGTCACGATAACTCATGTGGCGGCCTTTTTCTGTGATTTCTTGCAATGATCACTTTCATTTGTTGTAATGATCACTTTAATTTGTCGTAATAATCACGTTAATTCGTTGTAATACTCACTTTAATTTCTTGTGCTAACCGCTTTAATTTCTTGTGCTAACCGCTTTAATTTCTTGTGCTACCAACTTTAATTTGGTGTACTAATCACTTTAATCACTATATCAATTAGTCCCCATAATAACTATTAATATTAATAAGTAATAACTACATATTGCATCCTCCCCTTCAGGATCTGTCGCTTAGAGGAAGGCCGTTCCAGGAGTCAGACGCCCTCCCTCCTGCCCCCGTCCGCCCGCCACCATGCTCCGCACCGCGGCGTCTAAGCTGGTCCGCGCAGTCTCCGGATCCACCAAGCCGCTCCAGAAATGGTCCGCCGTCACGGCCTCGGGCTCCAGGCCCTACTCCTCCTTGTTCCCGACCGATCCGGACGACCCTCTGGACAACGCCAGCTTCTCCGAGATGGTGCAGCTGTTCTACGACAGCGCGGCGCAGATCCTGGCCCCGTCGCTGGCGGCCAGCATCAAGGACCGGCTGACGGCTGAGGACAAGGAGCGGCGCGTGGCCGGCATCCTGGCCATCATCAAGCCCTGTAACCGCGTCCTCGGCGTGGAGTACCCCATCAAGAGGGACAACGGCGAGTTCGAGATGATCCAGGCCTGGCGCGCCCAGCATAGCGACCACATGACGCCATGCAAAGGAGGTCGGTGGAGTTGGATTTTACTTATTGTTATAGTTATTTTATTTTAGGATTGTAGTTATTTTATTTGATGATTTTAGTTATTTTATTTTATGATTTTATTTATTGTTATAGTTATTATATTTTATGATTTTACTTTTCTGATTTTAGTTATAGTTATTTAATTTTATGATTTTACTTGTATGATTTTAGTCATTTTATTTTATGATTTTAGTTATTGCTATAGTTATTTTATTTTATGATTTTAGTAAATTTTATTTTATGATTTTAGTAAATTGTATTTTATGATTTTAGTTATTCTATTTTGTGATTTTAAATTGACTCAATTGTTTTTTCCGTCCTCTCAAAACACGTGCTTGGGGCCGCCCCGATCGCTCAGTGTGTTAGAGCGCTCTAAGTGAGCGCTCTGGCCACCTGAGAGCCTAACGGCACGTGGATCGGTGGTTCGAGCCCTGCTGTGGCCATGTGTGTATGGTCGCAGGATAAAGATCCCATGTCCTTTTTCGCAAAAAAATGAGGTGGTTACCCCACGGGGACATGGCTCCACTCTCCCTTCCTTCTCCCATTGACGCGATATGACCAAAAGTGGTTAAAGCGTCCTGAATAACCAACCAACCACGTGACCTACATGACTGCACGTTTCCTCTGCGCAGGTATCCGTTACTCACTGGATGTCAATGCGGACGAGGTGCAGGCCTTGGCCTCCCTGATGACGTACAAGTGCGCATGCGTAGACGTGCCCTTCGGTGGCGCGAAGGGAGGTGTGAAGATTGACCCGAAGAAGTACAGCGACAACGAGCTGGAGAAGATAACGAGACGGTTCACCATCGAGCTGGCCAAGAAAGGTTTTCTGGGTAGGTGGCCAAGAAACGTTTTCTGGGTAGGTGGCCAAGAAAGGTTTTCAGGGTAGGTGGCGAAGAAATGTTTCATGAGTAGGTGGCGAAGAAATGCTTCATGAGTAGGTGGCGAAGAAAGACTTTCTGAGCAGATGGCCCAGACAGGTTTCCTCGGTAGGTTGCCAAGCAAGGCTTTCTGGATAACTGGCCAAGAAAGGCTCCCTGGGTAGGGACGTTTCCCGGGTAAATATAGACCTGGGTACATGACCATTTCATCTTATGGTTTAAGCGGATCCTTTGCCCATATGTGCACAAAGCTGGCCTAAAACACCACCCAGCCATTCCGGTAACGCCTCACCCAGCCATGCTGTCCTTATTGTCCAATCACAGGCCCCGGCATCGACGTGCCCGCCCCTGACATGGGCACTGGCGCCAGAGAAATGAGCTGGATAGCAGACACGTTCTCCGAGACTCTCGGTAGGTGGCGTTCGATCGCTCTCACCTTAAAAGTTAAAAGCATGATTAGAAAACAAACATGTCAACTTGTTTATTTATACGTCACGTTTTCTTAACATATAGCTTTTTTTTTTATCTCGGCTTCGTCTTAATTAAACAAAATTTTAATTATAGATTTAATTTGTTTAATAATTTAAGGCCGATAAATAATGATCATCTGGTCAAATATGACCAAATATAATGTTCGCGTATGCACTGAATAATATTTAAAATGTTATCACTGGTCCAGTTTAGCCCTTGTGTACACAAAATTGGCCCAAAACACCCAATTCATTGATTCATTCCGTTGCCAAGGTTCCATCCGACATTTACATTCATTTATGATTGCATTGAAGTCTCCCTGAACCAGTATTGTGTTGCCAACCTGCATCTTTCTAACAGGTCACTACGATCTCAACTCTCACGCTTGTGTGACTGGCAAGCCCATCTCTCAGGGAGGCATCCACGGCAGAATCTCCGCCACGGGTCGGGTAAGTCACCACCCTCATAGGGGTATATATGTAGCAGGGGCGGATCCAAGTGGGCGGGGGGGGGGGGTCCCGGGGGTTCGGACATCCCCCCTCCCTGTTGGAGGAAGAATGCTGTTTTTCATTGCAAACTTTATACCATGTAAGGCCATCTCCCTCCCCCCCCCCCCCCTCTGCCCCCCGGTCGCAATTTGTTCAGGGCCCCTCGACTCCCCACCCCACCCTGCCCCCACTCGGCCGGTTGTCGTCAGTTTTGGGGATCCCCCCGGTAGCAAGTTTCCAAATCGGCCCTCGCCGTTAAATATACATATGTGTAATGATTGATGGAAACAAAGAGTACCTTCACAGTATTGATGGATAAATGGATTTGTTTTGATAAAATAGATGACTTGTACCTTCACTATGTTGATGCATTAAGGAACTGATTTGCCTGTATCCACAGGGCGTCTTCCACGGTATCGAGAACTTCATCAACAGCGCCCAGTACATGAGCATGCTAGGCATCCCACCGGGCTTCGGCAACAAGACAGTCATCATCCAGGTGAGTCTTGTCTTGCGCCCGCCTTGAGTGCTCTGGTCACCCGAGAGCCTAACGGCACGTGGGTCGGTGGTTCGAGCCCTGCTGTGGCTGTGTGGTCGCAGGATAAAGATCCCATGTCTTTCTTCGTAAAGAGTAGGGTGTTACCCTCGTGGACATGGCTCTACTCTCCCTGGGGTTGGGGGGGGGGGGGTCGTTTTGTTGAATTTGTCACCGCTTCTCTTGTCTGAATGACACTTATTTATTCTTGTAAATCTTACCAGAAATATACATGTTTACTTATGATTTATTAACATAATAATACAAAAAAAATTACAATAGTGAACCAGAAATATTGATTGTCAGGATTTCTATTTCGTTAGTTATTCACCACAAAAAATTATTTTCATAGAAAACTATCGGGCCCCACCATGGCCTCACCATGACCCAACCCCCCCACCACGGCCACACCATAACCCCACCATGGCACCATGACCCCACCATGACCCCACCATGACCCAACCATGATCCCACCATGACCCCGCCATGGCCCGACCATGACCTGTATTAATCACCCGGCGTTTGGCTGTGTCTCAGGGCTTCGGTAACGTGGGTCTGCACACCATGCGGTACCTCCACAGGGCCGGCTGCCGCGTCGTCGGCATCGTGGAGTACGACGGCTCCATCTACAACCCCAGTGGCATCGACCCCAGGGACCTCGAGGACTGGTTCCTGGTCAGTGGCATCTCATATATTTATATCAGTATACTGTTATTATTATGTTCGCATAATTATCTTGTCTGTGGCTCTCCCGCAAGAGCTGGCGGGCCCAGAGCAGTGTCGTACATATAGCATGGAGTTTCAACGCTGACGGTATCGGCCTATTTGTATTTAGATCAAAATTTAATTTTATATGAAATTTATATATGTTAATTTTTTATTATTAATCTTTTATTTTTATTGACCTTTTTGTATTAATCTTTTATGGTTGTTGATAGTTTTGCTATTATTTTTAATATTATTTTTATTGTCATTATTATAATTCAACAACTATACATACCTAGAATAGAATACTGTAGATACCTAGAATAGAATATCTGCAGTCACCTTGCCCAACATGACCCTAACCTAACCCCAAACTGACTCTGATTTGACCCCAACCTGACCCTGATTTGACCCCAATTTGACCCCAACCTGACCCTGACTTGACCTGAATCTGACCTCGACTTGACCTGGCCTGGTTTTGCTTGCAGGATAACCGGACGATCAACGGTTACCCCAAGGCGGAGGCGTACAACGGCCCCGAGGAGAGTCTGCTCTATGAGAAATGCGACATTCTGGTGCCCGCCGCCATCGAGAAGGTCATCACCATGGTGAACGCGCCCAAGGTCAAGGCATCGGTCAGTACATTCATTGGTCGCCATGAGTACTGTTTCCATGGTTACACCACATGTGTCGATTATCGTTCAGCAAATGTGTTTAGTTTTTGGTTATCGTGAACTGAAATGTACTCAGTGCCTTCTTTTACTGAAACGATATCCAAAACGAAAGTTTTTGTTACTTTTAAGGTAGAGCGTTTTGATCGAAAGTGAATATAATTGGGACTTGGAACTTTCGGATGTACACGCCTATTGTATCACTTGCCTCTGCAACCCTCTTCGGTATCACATTGGAAACTGACGTCATTCCGGGTAGTTTGAAGTGAAATTAGCCTCATATAATCACCTTGATCCATTCCATTGTAAAGGACGAAAACATGACATATCGATAATCGATAGCAATTGTGACTGTTACCGTATTACCCCAGATTATCGCCGAGGCTGCCAACGGCCCCATCACCATGGCAGCAGACAAATACCTGAGGGAGGAGAAGAAAGTGCTGATCATCCCGGTAAGGCGGGTTACAAGTCTTATCTGTGCACAAAAATGGCCTAAAACACCCACCGTCAATTCTACTCCACTTTGATGATACCTAATGTTGTCCGTGTTGCTAAATATTAGTTTGTCCTAATAATGTTTGTGTCTGTGATTGTCAGTTTATACATCTCTCCCTGTACGCTGTGTGACAGGATCTCTGCGTGAACACTAGATCTGTGACAGTTTGTGTCTGTGGGTGTCCGTTTATACATCTCTCCCTATACACCTCGTGACAGGATCTGTACGTGAACGCTGGTGGTGTGACAGTATCCTACTTCGAGTGGTTGAAGAACCTGAACCACGTGAGCTACGGGCGTTTGACCTTCAAGTACGAGAAGGACTCCAACTACTACCTCCTGGGTGAGTGGTTATAACTTCCGGTTCCTGAGTTCCTCCGGTGTGACAGGTTGCCATGGCGATGGTTGGCGGTGTGAAGGAAACGTGTCTGTCCGGGAGCGTTTTCTATTTTTAATAATAAATACATTTATTTATCCAGAGCTGCTGGTATAAACTGAAGCAGTGTTTACTCGCATTGAAATTCACTTGTCTTAGCTTGATGCGATAAAATTGATAAAAAGACGTCTGTAAGGTAATACAATTGTAAAATAAGTTGTGTTTTCATTGCTATTTATTGGTCATCGGCTTGCCATGTGAAATAAAACGTCAAGTTACAATGACACCATCCCGTAATTAGGTATAAATAATCTATAATATATGTGTTATGTCCGATCTATACCGGAAGTCAATCAAATCGGTTTTGACGAACTCCGCCGCATGGCGTCGCTCTGCAATCTTAGCGTAGCCGCCTAGCGGAGCAAGACGAAACTAGAGAATGTGGGTTTGAGTGCTGTCGCTGTCGCTTTTTATGAGAAATGAGACATTGCACAGCGTATCTACGGAGTCACGACCAGGGTAAAAAATGATGAAATAATATGAAATAATATCTGACACATCAGAGCACGATGTCCCTGAACATTAGGTTATTTTACTGACTACACCACAATTAACTTTTTTTATAATCCACAATGGTTTTGAAATAAATTCTTTATTTTTCATCAATATTACATCAATTAATTACATGTAATCGGATTCAGTGCCGAACATAAAATACTTGTCCACAAACTAATGATGAAGTCTCAATGGAGATGCAATGGAATGCCAACCGTGACCCCCGGACACGCTATTTACTTACAGATAGCATTCAGGGGTCTCTAGAAAGACTGTTGCATGACGCGGATGGTAGGCCCGGTGGCTTAACACTACCTCGTGGAGTGCATCTCTCAGCGTCCCCCTTAGATTAGCCTGCCTCTAGCTCTGCCGGCGTGATATGCGGAAGTGTCCCCCTATGCGCAGCTGTCCCCCATGCGCAGCTGTACCCCTTATATCAAATACATGATATTGAGACCCTCCCCGCTCCATGTGTTCGTACGGTGCCATTATGACAGATACAGGGGGGACATCTTCACATGGGGGACAATCCCGCATACCACCCCGGTTGGTGTCCAGTCCTCGTATTTCACGGGCTTCGCTCCTTTAGCTCTGACCTTGCGGAGTGCAGCGGTCATCTCGCCTACATACCAAAACACTTCGTTCCTCCATCGACGATTTAGTAATGTCAGAATGTCCGTTTATTAAATCTTTGGTACAAATCAAATGGACGAATTATTGTGAATTGTTCAATGGAGTTTTCGGAATAACATGAATTTGACAGGATTACCGTCTGTTACATTATATGTTAAACTGTATATGCATTAGGCGAGCAACCCATATCTTCTGAATAAGTCACTCTTATGATCACAACATATAGGACTTAAATAAATATAGTTCATGTAATTCACGAGGGGTTGTCGTAGACAACAACACTTATTCTGTGTGAAAGCAGTTAACCTGCGGAAAATATGAAAAAAATATAGTTTATATCATTCGCGCGGGGTTGTAGACAGCAACCCTTATTCTGTGCGAAAGTAGTTAAATTGCGTGAACCAGCCTTAATAAATATAATTGCCATACGGCATGTTATATGTTGTGTGGTCGATAGTACGTACACACACGTGTTCCCGATTAACATTTACCTCGTCAGAGCGAAGGCCTGTCTTAGTACGTCACATGGGATGTTGTGTGGTCGATAGTACGTACACACACGTGTTCCCGATTAACATTTACCTCTTCAAAGCGAAGGCGTGTCTAAGTGCGTCACACTGGTCCTGATTCTTCACTCACATATCAAAGAGAAAAAGTCATGAACTTATAATCTCCTAAATTTTGGCGTAACGACTATCTGGTCACATTCTTTTTCGTGCATTCAATAACACTAGTATTTTAAAGTCTTCACAATCTCTGTTAATACGTGTATACTCCTGAGCCTCATCCCCATTTGCTTGCGCGTTGTATCATATTGGTCATATTTCTTTGTTATTACTTTCTTCTTTTTAGACTTTGGAACTGCTGGACATACGTTCTATGAAGCAATGTGATGCCATTTGTTATAGATTAGAATATTATCATCAGAACCTTGACTTTACCATTGATAATGTAATTGTTATCACATTTTTATTTCATCAAGATTTATCTTTGGTGCTACTGTTTTAAACAAAAGCTGTGATTCCATTGACCGTATATTATAAATGTCTACCAACAGTTTAGCATTTGTATGTATGGTTTCGGGTAATGGCGTTGATTTACTCGTGCGCTGGTTCTGAATAACTCATTTGCATTACCATTATTTTTGCCATTGGTTTCATATTTTGTTAATCTACTTCCAGAGAGTGTGCAGCAGTCCCTTGAGAGGATGTTCGGCAAGGCTGGGGGCAAGATCCCCATCACCCCCAGCTCCTCCTTCGAGGACAGGATGGGGGTGAGTAGTATGGCGTCTCTCACTGCCATTACGTCGTCAAGGCAACCGTTTGCAAATGAGACAACGTTTCTGATTGGCTGATGAAACTATGTTTAACGAAATAAAGAGGGCATTCTTGTGATGAAGGGTTATGATTATTGCTGAGTTTTAAAAATTCCGCTCTTTAATTGCACTTTATCTCATCTACTCTTAAACAATATATGTTTGCTTAAACAAAACACCTGACTTTTTTGTAATGCAAGACCCATTCGACTAAATTGAGGACTAAATATTTTCCATAGCAGTTGACATGTGAGATATTTTAGATGTTGATATTTTGTGAAAGCCAATCATTTATTATTATTTATTACTATAAAAGTCATTTATGTTTGACACGCGGTTGATTTGCTGTCTCTCCCCTAGGGTGCCTCAGAGAAGGATATTGTTCACTCCGGTCTCGCGCAAACCATGGAGATATCTGCTAACGTAAGTGACGTCATGGCGGCGTCTGCACCTCGCCGAGTCTTTGTGACAGTAACGGTTGTGGCGGTGGTAATAGCAGTAAAAATAGTAGTGGTATTAGCAGTAATATTAGAAGCATTTACGTAGTAGCAGGAGTACAACTCTTTTTTTGTGATTTTTTTGTATGATATCAGTAGCAGCTGTATTAGTAGAAATAGTAACAGCGGCAATTATAATAACAGGAACAGTAATATTAGGAGTAATAGTAGAAAGATTGCAGCAATAGTACCAGCAGTAGAAGTAATAACACTACTACTAGCAGTGGCAGGGATTTCTGTGGTGGTATTGGCTGTAATGCAGAGATAACTGTATATGGTAGCCACCACTGACAGTAATAGTATAAGTGGTAGCTCCAGAGCCAGCAGTGATCTCAATAGCGACAGTAAAATTAATATTGGTAACACCAGCGGTGAAACGGCAGATATAGTTACATATTGTAAACATAATCCATTTATCTTCCAGCAAATCATGATGACGGCCATGAGCCATAACCTTGGCCTTGACCTTCGTGCTGCGGCCTACATGACCTCTATCTCCAAGATTTTCCACAATTACAACGAGTCTGGCCTCGTTTTCACGTAGATCACCGGTCGCCTACCTGTGTGCTAACAGCGCGTAGACTGTGCTTTATGTACTAATCGTGTATATGCATATTTATATATATGTATAAACTGAGATATCTTGGCTTGAACTTTTGTGTACCCTATTGTCCTTTATCCGTGACCTCTCGTGACCTATTGAACTGGAATAAAGCTTATTTGCCTGTAATGTCAAGACACCAGGGTAGTGCTTGTAGGGGGACTAGTTTCCGCGAGGTCTTGAAGTGTTTAAACTTGTCTGTTCGCCATCTTTATTTGACGCTTTAACAAAAGATCCGACTGACACTTATCTTAGATTATTAGGCGTCTGGCGGTAGTTCCCTTTTTTTCTCATACCTCACTGATTGAATAGGTGTAAGGTGATAAACCGTTATCGAAGGTCTTTATTTTTTCATTTGCGCTAGAGCATGTATTTAGATTTAAGTATATCTTGGTATATAAAAAGTATAAGTAAATACACTAAGGGTTTATCTAGTAGAAATCACGTATCGTGTGTCCATGCTCTCAGGCTCTGTTATCTACGCTACGTTCGTTACATGTGATGACGTTGGATTGGATATTTCGGAGCTCCAACTGTGCTGGGATCTGGCCTGTATTTTTTGGGGTTTAACTGGCCAAATATGTCTGCGATCTTGTGAAAAGGAGGCGTAAATCTAGCATACTTTTTCCATAATTATGCATGTAGCTATTTTATAAGATAAAATGGCATGAAAATGCTGTGGTGGGCATCTTTCAGCATGGTCGGGTGGTAAAGAAAATCGAAGGTTGCATCGGGTACACGTTCATGAAATAAACTTGACCCATGGTACAGTTTCGTGTTATTATTCTGATTTGTGCGGCGATATTCGACATTTTCGTTCAGAAGTATCTAAGGTGAAGTGATGACGTCACATCGTCGACGATGCTTCATATTTGATGACCGTCACATTAATGGCGTCTTGAACGTGACGTCACATTAAATGGCGTCTTGCACATGACGTCACATCGTGGATACTTCATCTTTGATGGCGTCGTGCACATGAAGTCACTGGCAGCTATGACGTCATCTGGTGCTTTCCCTCAATAAAAACCTCGTGAGAAAGTCGATTTTGCCTGAATGGTTCCATTCCGTCACCCTGTGAAAATCTCTGTCGCCAAGGCCAACGCTTTGTACGCACAATAAATGCTTTGCACAATAAACCCTAGTTCAACCACAGTAATCAATCGCGTATGTGACTTTTGTACATGTATTTTGGCCCTGGGGTATATGTATCATATTAGAGGCTGTACATTTATAGTCTATTATCTATTATTATAAATATGTTTCGGCCTTAGTTCAGACAGTTCACGTAGTAGCGACTTTTGATTCGGGCGTTGATTATTGATAGTCTAGGGTCAGAATTACTAATACGCATATCTTGTTCTGGTTTACACCAAAGCGAGCTTCTCTGACTCCAACATGGCGCCCATCATTCCAACAAATTATAGAATATTTGGCCCTAGAATAGAATATTAGCATGGATCTGGGCGTAATAATATGGGAAAATAGACTTGAGTGAGTTTCGGCGAACTATAACTTGATATTTCATATGTATGATATTAATAATCAGAGCCACCTCGTCAGTGAGTTACTTAAAGCTGGCCATCCATTTATCCGTGATCCTTGAGAAACATCCATTGGTCCGCTCCGTGTGCGTGTGCGAATCCGTGTCCGTGGGGAATCGCTTCGTGAGCGATTTTCACGGACACGGATGTCCGGGGTTGTTCGTTTGTGTTACCTACTTTCGGTTAGTAGTTTTCCCTCGTGCATCTTTGGAGGTGTATAGATACATTGTGTGTGATAACGATAGTTTATATTTTGCTCCAATATGCCAAAACTGAAGAAAGGTAGTGTCAGACTTACTGGTGCAGATGTATGTGAAAGAATGATCGAACTGGTCAGACAGAATTCGGTCATTAATGATGCGAGAGCGCCACAACACATGGACGCCATACATATCATCCAAAGTAAATGGCTATGCTCTTCCAAATTGCGACGTCGAGCTACAGATCTTGACATCTTGACAATTTCGAACCCAAAAGAGTGTTTCACGTAGACCTATTCACGTATATAAGGATGCTTACCTCACGGACGCGCGGACACGGACGCGGACACGGACGCGGACACGGACGCGGATCGCGGAACACGGATAAATGGATGGCCAGCTTTACTCGTGTAATTTCTGTTGGACAATTCGGTCGCTTCTGGCGAGCTTTCCAAGCCGTTGAAACGAACGCTTAAAAAAAACGCCTGTTTGTCGTTGCCTGGAGCAGGTCACGTGGTCCATCCCTGCCAGGTGATCACGTGATCGCGCGGTTTGTTGCAAAATGATCATTTCTTCCCATATGGATTGTTAATAGAAAATATACTAGATATATATACCGAAAACTTCGCTAAGTATCGAACTTTTTTATGAACGGTGTGGATTTTTAGTTTGTTGAACGCTATATCTTGTATTGCACTCAAGTTATAATGGTGCAGTTTAAGTGATATATCACCAATTTGTCACCACAGGCTAGACAACATTTAGGATATGTTTAAAACTGGTCATATAGCATTTTTTCTCAGAAACGGTTTAATCTTCGAACGGATATATAATGACTGCGCGTAATGCATGCACCAAATTTTTCTTCAGATGGGGCTAGTAACTATAACTTGGTGGTCGGAACAGACCAAGGGGACGTTCCTCATATGACTGTGTTAAGAGGCGTTTTGATAACATATTCCGAAAAGGCGGTTAAAAATGCGGTCATGGTGTAGGACACTTTTATACATATATATTTTTTTCTATGCTCTTGCATAGTCGACAGTCATTTGTAGGTCTACCAGTTTAATTATTTGGATTTTTTTATTTCTAAGAATTCTACTTTCCCATATACTCTGTTATGTTTCAAAAGGAAACAATATCGATGGGCTAAGTATTGTCGGAAGAAACTGTATGAAATATTTTACCAGGGAACCAGCCGGTCGAAATCTGTGAGACGTTTGAGACGTGAGATGGTTCACTGGCACTGCACCATGTAGGCCACAACTTTCGTCGGCCCAGTAAATCAGTGTAGGGGGGAGGACGGGGGTGGGGGGGGGGGGTAGGGGCCGACAACGTATACCTACCCCCCCCCCCCCCCGGCCTCCCCCCTCCACTAACTTACTGTGCCTGTGAGCTGTACATATATGTCGGGGTTTTTTGTGAGACCGGGGCGACACTGAATTCAAGTTTTTGCATATGTATCATCAGTCGAGACTGAGTTCGCAGGGTGCAGTGTCATGTTAGCAAGCAGGACGTGATACGTAACTTAATAGGTAAACTGTGGCCTCAGCAAAATCATATGTTGCCCATGATGTTGGCCTACGTAGGCGAGCTGCTGTGTTGGATGTGGATACTGTCTGTCATGTCGCTATGCATACATGGCTATTTGTATCAGCATTTCCGTGAGTAGGCCTATAACATCCATGTAATCACAATACGGTTAGGCCTATATTACGTACTTGCTTGCATCATACTTGTATGTCTTAGCCCACAGTAATACACTTGTGTTTCACGCTGTCACTGTGGTGAGGTTCTTTGTCAGACGTGTTGCTAGTTCACTATGTTCTAATTAGCCTTACTCGGGGTCTATACCTCTATCAGCGGTGTAATGCGAATCCTGCATGTGTAATAGTTCTGAAAGGGGTGGGGTGGAGGGGGGGGGGGGTACCTGTTCCTATCTCCGCGATTGGCATTGAGGAATTCTTGGAGATTGGCGATTGCTGTTGGCAATTTTTTTTCGCGTCCAGCCTTAAAATGTCCTAATCTTGGAGATTCGATATTGCTCTTCCTAATTCTTTGGGATTCGTGATTAGGAGGGGGTAAGTCTGGGAAATACCCCATTTTGGATGTCAGTTAGGTGTTAACGCCGACCAATAATCTAGTCACAGGTTTATATCTAAGAATTTTGACAAGCACAAATGAAACAGTTATCGCATCCTATTCCATGTACCGAGTGTCTCATTACCATGCGGTAGGATAAGATTATAAACGATTCTATATATTATAATGACGATTTGTCAAATTTGAACGCAATGTTGTAAAAGTTTTGTTTCCTTATAGAGGATTGCAACAGCGTTCGAAACATATGTGACTGCTCACCTGTCAATACTTCTACAATGGTGATGAAGCCCGGTATGGTTTAAAAAGTATGTATAAAAGTATGTATGTAATTGAAGAACCGATTTGCTTAATTAACTTCAGAACCGCTTATACTCACTTATAGGTATCGATTAATTTAAACAATTAAACAATTCCTTCAAAACGCGCTTGAAAAGAACAGTGATTGCTGTGTCGTTTCAAAGACTGTACGTATCGCTCGGGTACCCTCGGTACGCGCAAGTCTTCATTCTTGTTCTGTCTCCGAAAACCTAGGATAAATAATGCCTCGCTCTGGTGAACCATTCGGTAGGTGAGTGATATGACGGTGAAACGAGAAGATGCCTGGTCTGTACACGGACAGGATCCCGGGGGGTGGGGGTTTAATACATGGCCGGGTTGAGGGGGGGGGGGGGGTCCGCGATAAATCCCCCCTTTTTCACCGCCAAAATCGGCCCGGTCGGGGCGTTTTACCGCCAAAATCCGCACGGAAGAGGTTTAATTTTATCACAAACATCCGCTCTCTCAGGCTTCGAGGCACCCGATGACCCCCCCCCCCCCGCCCCCCTACACACACACCAGTTTGGTACAAGAGTGCCCCTCTAGGGACAGGATACTGAAGATGATCATCTTAATCTGCTCAATATGTTAGGGGGAACTATATTTCCCGTGTGTCTGATCTGAGCGTGATGCGTCAGTCACCTCTTAACACCTTATTATTTCAAGTGTGATTTCTTAAGCAATTGGGATTTGAATGAAATGTTTTCATGTTTTCAAATCTGGCCCGTGTCACTTATTTCCATTGGGTTTCTCATATTCTTTGAGACCCGGGCCTTGATGTCAAGGCCCGGGTCGGTGTGAGTCTTCAGGAAAAGCTGGAAGAACCGCGACCCGGGCCTTGATATCAAGGCCCGGGTAGGAGGATCGAGATGCGTTTCGGAGCCACAATGTAACCAGCCCAAGCCGCTCAACCTCTCGGCAGGTGGCCGGTCGTTATCAGCCTATTACTTAAGCACCACCCCCTCCCCCCTACTACCCCTCCCCTTTTAAGCCGCACCACAAACCACGATATATCTTTCTTGACTTATCAGCCCAACTTATCTTTCCTCAGACAGGAGACTGCGCGGCCCGGGTCGGCGTGTTTACAGCCTTTCCTGCAGACTCACACCGACCCGGGCCTTCATATCAAGGCCCGGGTCGGCGTGCTTACAGTTTTTACCAAAGACTCACACCGACCCGGGCCTTGATATCAAGGCCCCGGGTCTCCAAGAATATGAGAAACTCAATGGAAATAATTGACACGGGCCAGATTTGAAACCATGAGAACATATCATTCAAATCCCACTTGCTTAAGAAATCCCATTCAAATCCCAATTGCTTAAGAAATCCCACTTGAAATAATAAGGTGTTTCTCGTGTAGCCCCAGCAGTTAACAACTTCCGCCAAGACAAGCGGCGAGTGAGCGGGCGATTCGAAATTTGTTGTGTGGGAAAAGATGGACATGTCATGGAACATCGAGTCTGTTGAACGATATCAACGGTGCTACCCAGTAACATAACATCTATGGAGTTAAAAAATACTGGATTTGGCGGTGAGTGTTGCTTAGTTTGTTTCACAGAGATGCGGTTAGACGGCAACCCAAGGCGTTCCGCGGTCACAGGCTTGCTTGGCTCTGTGGCTGTAGACGGGCCCTGTCAGATTTTTGCCCGTCCCACAGCCACAGAACTAGGGCTATTTCTCGTGTATCTCTCGGCTGTCTGGCAATAACGATGTTTGTATAAACACACCCACGCCATCTGGCGAATGGGCGGGCGGCCCCCGCGTGTGCGACAGAAGGCAGGGAGCGTTGTAGCCTGGTTCCTGGACTGCACATCGCTCGTGTAAGGTCAGGTGCTAACCACCATTGCTGCATGGCTGATCGGTAAAAGAGGTATGAACTTGTAAATGGGGTATCGTAGTTGATATATGACTCATGTGCATAATACTTTGCTGTAATACACCGTGTTATTTATACATTCAGTACACACAGTCGAGACGAATACGTCTCCACATACGCCAATATTGGTCTCAAAAAGTAATATCGATTTTAATTTAGGAGCGGCGGTACCAGCGTAGGTTAGCCTTGAACGGCAGAGGTCGCTCGTAGCTGTAGCCTCCGATCCAGCCGTTCTGCGGCCAGGTGGAATAATAGGCTGCATGCCGTTAAGTCATGCCCAGCGGACTATCCCCGAATAAACGGAACGCCCTCTGTCGGGAAATTGATATGGAATGACACGTGCTTTTGTTTACTTCCTGTTTGGGACAGATGCCGCCAGGGCCCGCCTTTGGTCCTAGGCTCTTCCACAGATCTGAGTGAGCTGGCCACGCAGCGGGGGGCTGTGGAGGAGACTACCTTTGGTCCTCGATATGCCGCGATGCAGTGTCACACTCTTCAACAACTTACCAGACAATGTGTGCGCACGATAGAAACACGTGTTTTGGTGGGCGTCTACATGTAGATCTATCCGACACGGAGGGTCTAAGCCCCCTAAGCCATACATACTCCGCCATCAGGTTTTGAGACAGGACTGTTAAACTGTTCTTAATCAAGCTGTTCTAAATATAAGCTGTTAAAGCCGGGAATGTTTGTAATGGTAAATAACAATACGGCACCATAGAGTCAACCTAACCCCGCATACGCAAGCGGTTTTCTGACCCGGAACAGGTGTTTGTTTTGGACGATAGATGTCGCCAGGGAATCTGGAACGAACTTTTACTCCCCCTTCTCCCCACCGCCTCCACTTAATCCGACCCCTCTCCGGTCCCGCCTCTCCACCCAACATCTGCACTGGATTTGTCGGTAACCCCGAATAGAAATAAGGTCGTAGAAATAAGCATCGACAAACCGACACTGATCGACAAAGTAAAAGTTACCAACTGCGAATGGATTTAGCCATCAACAAATGTAAAACTAGCATCGACGAATGAAAAACAAGCATCAACGAATGAAAAACAAACGTGGACGAATGAAAAACAAACATCGACGAATGCATTTTGACACCAAGAAAAAAACCCAGCCACGAAGTCGTGTTTGGCGTGCCATACTAATGAAGGACCAGTTTACTGCTGGTCTGGCGGGCTCAGGTTAACTCAAGAATACACCGTTCTACATGCAGAAGCACTGTTCACATGTATGTGCCTGAGGACTGCCCCTGTCGGGCCGAGCACCTCGGTATTTACGCCCAAAGCGCTCTAGCACGCCACAGAGAAGACGGGGGCTTCGGGTCGTAAGAACCAACTCGGTTTATCTGGGCCTAGCAGCGATGTGGACCCAGCATTGATCCGTCCAGCCGTGGCAAACCACCATCAGTGGGTCACTGACTCCCCCAGCTACCCTCCCACGCGGTAGCTGGTAGCGGTAGGCCCCCAAGCGGCCGTTTTTGTCTTTGCTCGTAGGCGGAAATTATCCGGGAGGAATTACTGCATCTAGAGATGTGGAGGTAATGCCATCCCCTTAAACCTGGGAGCGGCTGGCACTCTTTACAGTCGATAATAGGTGCGACGCCTAACCTATGTCACTTTTACAATAAGCTGCCGATAACCACGTGATGTCGCTATAGTGCAGTCTCATGGATACCTCTGATGGCCGGCAGCGTGCGGCGGCACGGGGCCCCGAGATCTTAGCGGGACTTGGTCAACAAATGCCGGGATATTTAGATCATTCTCTTGAAGGCCGAGAACCGAACGTCTCAGAGGATAGCGAGGAGGATCTGAACGGATCAACAGAGGAGGTGTCAGAACGCCTCCAGACTACAGTCGACGGCTTCGTCTCCGACAACCTTCGAGAACCAGACGCCGCACCTCACGTCTCCACCGTTTATTCCCCGAAAACCGACGACGCCCACTCCGGCGAATCGTTCATCTCGGCGACGCCAGATGGCGCCACCGCTCCCCCTCCCGATGGTGGATACGGTTGGGTGGTTGTGGCAGCAGTCTTCGGCAGCACCTTCACTCAGGGAATCCTCTTCACGGGCTTCACGGTCTTATATGTCGCCATTTCAGAATATTTCGGGACGGCCAAAGGTGAAACGGGCCTGATTGGTTCTCTGTACATGTCAACGGGAAGCTTCCTAGGTAAGTCGTGTATATTTATGATCTGATAAGATGCGTCCACTACGTTATTCCACAGGCGCGGATCCAACAATTAAATAGGGGGTGGGGGGGGGGGCACCTTGGGTTGAAACTTCTTACGGCTGACAGAGCGATGCGGGGCGGGATATGTGATAAATTTTATGACCGGACTAGGGTGTGTGTGTGTGTGTGGGTGAAGGGGGGAGGTGGGGGGGTCACCGTCAAGAGGGTGCGGACGCGTATTAAACAAGGTTCTTACGATGATCCGGGTATCCGTAGATATCCTGAACATGATCCTTAACTTACCGTGTCACACTACGAATAAAAACATAAAGTAACTGGACCGCCCGGAGGTGTGTATGTGAAGTGACTGGTAGAGACGTTACCTGACTACAGTTTGTGGTGTGTTCACACTGTCATTGTCCCACACTGTACAGGTTGTTTGATCAGCCCCTTGATCGAGAGGTTTGGCTGTCGGGTCCTCAGTCTCGGTGGTACAATACTGGTGACGAGTGGACTCATCCTCAGCTGTTTTGCCGACAACATTCAGGAATTATACTTCACCTTTGGTATCTTGGCAGGTAGGTTTGCTTTCTTATAGCCGTCTACCGAGCGTCACCACCACACAAGTATAATCTGAATTAGCGATGCTATATCCACTTTCAATAGAGACTTTGCACCCCAGCACACTCTATCTTTTATTTTGCGCACTTCTCTAAATATAAAATCTCACTTTTGAAACGCGAAATTTCAACATAATACTACTAGAATTATATTTTTAACTGAAAGTGACAGAAAAGAATTGAGTCATAGGGAAAGTCGAATCAAAACGATATCATAACGATGATACCATCCCCTCCTCCCCCCTTGGTGAGCGCCATGTTGGATGTTTCATTCTGCAGGGACGGGGAATGGCGTCCTGTATCTGACCGGCGCAGTCATCGTGCAGCCATACTTCACAGAGCGGCGGACCCTGGCCTATGGGATCGCCGCGGCTGGGCGGTCCCTGGGATCCCTGGTCGCAGGCCCCGTGTGCAAAGCACTTCTCGATGCATACGGTTTACGTGGCACCTTTCTCCTGCTGGCTGGCCTCTACATGCACAACGCCGTCTTCTCCTCTCTGTTCCGATCATGTCCGAGCCAAGACTTACCGCCGTCGTCTCCTACAACACTGGAGTCAAAAACCGGGAAAAGTTCCCGGCATGCAACGCGGAGGAGGAGATCCGCTAAAGATGTCGGCTGTTCCTTTAAGAGATATTTACGTGATGTCTTTGATGTGCGGTTGTTCCGCAAGCCGCAGACTCACGTTGTGTACACCGCGTCAGTATTGATTCAGTTCGGGATTATGACTTTATACCCGCACGTCTATGGCCGCTCCCTGCACATTGGCATAGAGCGACCCCTGGCGGCTGTCATGGTAACTGTCCTTGGGGGCGCCACACTCGCCGGTCGTCTGCTGTGCTCCGCCATTGCCGCGCGGACCAAACATCTAGGCTTGCAATATACCATTTGGACTGCCGCCATGGCAACGACTGTGATGTTGATGCCGCTGACTACGTCATTCGCCAGTATGGCTTGCGTCGGGGCCATTTCTAGCGTGGCGTGTGGTACGTAGATCGAGTATTTGGTGTACGATAAGTTGAGTTGCATAAGCTCCTGCGCTGGAAACCTGATTTGACTTACACACCGATAGGAACTACATGGGGTAAAATTAATCCATTGATTGTTCCTTTCTTTTGCAGGTAGTTTTTTAACGCTACAAACGCCGGTCCTTGTGAGTCTCTTCGGAGTGACCAACATAGTGAGAACCCAAGCTTTACACAATATGTTTTGTGCTCTGGGAAGGTTAATGGCTGTCCCCTTCTCTGGTATGTACTACGCAAGGGCTTAATTATTACCGTAATGTTCACCGCATCCAAAAGACATCGCAATCTTAGAGTCAATCATCTCTTCGTTATACACCTCGCAGAGCTATGGCTGGTATTAATATCTTCACAAATGTCGAATACATATTTCGTCCTTTTGGACATTCGTGTGGAACTATTGTTGAATGGATATTACGGAAACTATTGCTCATATTAACTAAATCGCTATATTACTGCGGAAAAAGCCGTGAATATCATTAGATTTGTCATATTTCTAGTATATTAGCGTGGTATTCTAAGAGATCTTGCACCATTAGATGCGGAGGACGTTAACTGGCGGTTTGGTTTTTCTCTCTTGCAGGTCTTCTCTTTGACCTCACGCAGACCTACGATGTACCCTACTTGGTTTGTGGCGGACTTCAGTTACTGGGCGCCGGGTTCTTAGGCATACTCTGTTTTATAAGTCGTAAAACAACCAAGGATAAAAACAAACAAAATGCAGATGTTATTTGTAATGGAACTCAAGAAGTCGGAGAGCAATAGCTATATTTCAATCTGTCATGCGTCAGTCGCTCAGGGATAGAAACGCGCGAATTGCATTTGATATCTGTAATAAAACTCGGTGGGAAATAAATCAACTTTAATGTACAATTTGTATCTTTAAAACATCCTGTCGAACATTTGTGATTCAAATTATATGTCGCGCACATTTGTTTCTGGTTTGTTTTACGTGTTTTAAATATGTGAAAAGAGAATGGGAAATAACAGAAGTATGCTTAGGCTACAAACACTTTGATTTCGGTACGATATTGAGCAAAAAAACACGAAAGAAGCAATCAATGTCACACAGTTTATTAATAGCTAACATCACAGTATATCTCACAAAACATTGACATAAAAAACCTTGAATATCTGCGTCGATGCGATTTCAATGCTGCGACTGCGAGAAGCACGATTAAAAGGGCCGGACAACGACTTGTGAAGACATCACATGAACAATGATAGCTGTGACGTACGGCACGTTAATAACCAACCCTCGCCCGCCCCACTCTATAGACACGGGGTGGTGGTGTCTGTCCCCCACTTGCCGGGGTGTCACTTGCAGCGTCCGAACCTAACCACCATCTTTCTGATGCAAACAGAACGTCCCCCTCCCCGTCCCCCCTCCCTGGAGAGACACACATACACTCGCGATCCAGGATTTCGGAGTGTTCATCCCACTCTATATTAGATCCCCCTCCCCTCCCCAGCCTTTTCAAAATCCTGGATCTGCTCACGCACGATCTTCCACTGAACGGGACTAGTGTTATTGGAACACAGTAGGGACAGGCTATGGGGGGGGGGGGGCGAAAGACGGAATAGGGGTCGTATTCAATTCGGAGAAACCGTGGTCTCGAGTACATTAACCGTAAGTTCTTGCAGCTGCCGCAATGTCGAGTTGCTTTCCTCATGTACACACCACCGCTATCATATGGTAACTTGATTCAAGCCATAAGCACGGACCCTTTTGTTGGATTCCCTGGTTGACATGCCTAACTATACAAAATGACTTGCGGAAACATTAATCAGACACGTTTTGTAACGGCCTTTACAATATGCGACCTGAATTCACTTGTTCAGAACCACCGTCGAGCGTCTGTCGGGCTACTGGTGATCCAGGTAAGTGTTAGCTGTGTCTTCCCACCATCAAATATACACGACCCAGATATCATTCATTTAGCTTTGTCATCCAGAAACAGAACAAGATTTGTGCGGAACGAGGCTCGAAACAGCGGCTGTCGGTCTCAAGCACAGGACGCTACAGACTGAGCTATGGGGGTTCCTTTGACATATGGAAGTAGAAGAAACATTCCCCAGACAAACAGACTTGACACAGTGATGATGAGCATATCCATAAAACTGTCACTTAGCCATATAAGTGAATAATTACCAGCTAAATCTGAAGCTCGTTAAGTTAAGCCCCTGAGTAAAAAGAATGTTACTTTTTAGATTCAAGGTAATAACGGTACATGGCTACAATACATGTATGATGTTATGTTAGTAATAGTGTTCTAATGACGGGACTCCATGGCTGAACAGAGGTGGAAACTTACCCGCAAAACCAACCTCAAGAGAAGGGAAGCCACATCATGACGTCACCAAACATCACAAACTACTTCATGCAAGACTGACTAAGAGAAAGTGGCCTCGTTTCATAGGATGTCGATGGGTAAAAAACCCGCAATCTGTTGGTATTCAGAGGAGTACGCGGCCACTGGAGGAAAGTGCCTGCGAGCGTACATGGCGAATCATACCGCAAGTACCTCTATATTCCTCTTGCTCTGGTTGGTTTTTTTTTTGTAAGTAGGACGCCAGGTTATTGCGCGGCAACGGGATGGGTCAGGTTGGGGAGGACAGTATATCATAGACGACTTAGCAAATCATAGTTCAGATTATTCCATGGTGAGGTGCCATGCATGTGCAATGCATTCTGGGTATTATTTCGGTCTTTGCGAGCAAGCTCCCCGCAAGGTGGCACTACGCAAGCTACTTTTCACCGCTGCTGTCGGCCGGGGGCAACGTTCAAGTCTTGAAAAACGGTCAAATCAGCTGTAATTTCTAACATTATTATTTTCAAGAACATAAAAATAACGAGCTTTGTGTATTTAATGAAGCAAAAACCATCTCTTTCTATTCATCGCCTGATTTCATGTGTTATTATTAGACTTGGGATAGCTGGGTCCCAGCACTAATTTGTAGAAATTCGCGACGCATTTTTCCTATCGATTTGAGCAGCGCTGCCCTGGCGAAAAAAAATGGTATTTATCTCCCGTGAAGATTAAGTTTAAGTAGACACAATCGCCGCTCTGTTTCTGCGTCAGGACTCACTGACGACTCTCTGGACCGCATCACAAAGCCACGTGAGGTGATGGCAGACGACACGCCGGTCACGTGCGCTACATCCAGGGGCCTGAGGTAAAGCGTCGCTGCCTCACCTTTACGGCGGAGGAAGAAAATACACCTGTAAGCAGTGACAACCTTCAGCCACAATATCTCATCAAACAAGAGCGTTGAGTCAATGGGAAGATTTCTGATCGACACATAGCGAAAGTCCAAGCTAATCCGTAATCGAATAATCTGACCATGATATTGATTCAATCCAGCGGACATCAGTGAACGATAGTCATGTTTGAGGCACCTCACGTTTTCGCCACGTTTCACCAGCGGAGACATAATCGCAGCGGACGTAGATAGCGCCTTCTCTCTCAGCCAATCACTGCGTCTTTGAGAGAGGGTCTTCCTAGCGCTGCCTCAGCCAATCAAAAGACCGACATCCATTTGAGATGTACTGGTATCGTCCAATGAGAAGCCGTTCCGCATATCACGTGTCTTCTCCAGCCAATCAAAAATCTGCCCAGTATACGACTGTCCTATGTTTGTCGCAGCTGAGAAGGGCATTTCCCTTCGGACTCCACGAACAAGCCACGATGGGGTTTCTGTCAGGAGGGAAAGATGACAGATTAGACGTAGAAATATATAGTGTTCTCTCAATGGATGGTTTAACCATCAATATTATTATAATAGCATTTGCGGTCTTATTACTCGATCTAGTGAGCGAGAAAAATAAAAAATCACTAGCCAGTGAGTTGAATGAGGAAATGCAGCCTCTATTCAACATCGACACACATAGACGGAACTAGGAAAGCTCAGGGCCATACTGACTGAGATACAGAATCTTCCTTTGTTACCGACTGGTCTACGGAAGCCGCTGTTTTCGCACTCTATTGTCAGTGGCCAATGTTGACATCAGCACCGACCCATCCCGGTATACGTGTCCTCTTGTCACTCAGTGGTTACCACGCGGTGTCAATGCGCGAAATATTTACATATATAGTTCCAACAAACCAACTGAACTTAATAGCTATTGACTTGAATCATATGAACTCCAACTATAGACATACTAGCTACAATTTACGAAGCAAAAGGTTTATGTTCAGAAATAAATACCATTTTGCCTAAAACAATATGTTCGTTAGGCCTACCTCCGCAGTAATCACTTTGACGACGTCATATCTCCAAGGAAACACATCGCGCACAACACTTAGTTACTGGTGCTATTAAGCGCCACTGCTATGGTTTTAACCAAATATTTACGTGCAGTCGTGAGTACTACTGTCATCGGTAGATCTCTGTGTTGACTTAATGGCACCGTTTGAAGTTTTATTCGAGCGAGAAACTACATTTGGCACTGCTTCTCGAGCGAGATGGGTTTTTTCGCTTTTAAGAAATCCTGCCTTCGCCTAAAGGCTCAGGTAGAATTTTGGAGAAGTGTGCTGAGATAAACCCATCTCGCACTCGAAGCAATGCCATATGCATATCCTGCCGTGTCTGACCTGTGTTCTCGTAGCACCTTTTCCACTCGACCCTTGGCCACGTTCCAGATGTAGAGGGCGCCCTCGCTGGACCCCGCCATCACGTACTCCCCGTCCGGACTGAAAACCGCGCGGCTCCAGTCACACCCGAACCGGAACCCGTCCGCCCTGCAGGGATCACAGGGAGTAGAGGGATCACAGGGAGTAGACGGATCACAGGGAGTAGAGGGATCACAGGGAGTAGAGAGATCACAGTGACTAGAGGGATCACAGGGAGTAGAGATCTCAGGGAGTAGAGGGATCACAGGGAGTAGAGGGATCACAGGGAGTACAGGGATCTCAAGGAGTAGAGGGATCACAGGGAGTAGAGGGATCACAGGGAATAGAGGGATCACACGGAGTAGAGGGATCACAGGATCACCTTTTGAGGCTAGTTGCACCTCTTTACGACAAATATTAAGCAAACTACAGCACGTTTACGTTTTTCTTTTCATTGTATGTATTGTGTGATCTTTGACCTTGGGAAGTATGTAACTTGAAAATGATAGACGCTCCGACATGCCACATTTCCATAAAAGGTGTTGAACGATAGATGCTGGCGTTTGGACAGTAGAGGGTAAAGAAGAAAGGTGAATTACAAACAGACAAACAGGCAGCTTGCAAACTATACTGACCTACATAAGACGAACATCTTTAGATGTTCGTCTTAATGAACAGACAGGTAACAAACTAAATAGACCGACATAAGAGGACAGTTCACTTAAACCCTCCCACAACATCAGTCTGCTGGCACTGTACTCACGACAAGGTGGCTGATATTTGGTTCATCCGTAGGTCGATCAGGACTATGGAATCTTCTCGCGCACACGCTAACAGGGTAGTTTTGTCTGAAGGGAAACATAGGGTTAACATGAGAACTTTTATATTTTATATTATATTATATGTTTTATATCAGACCATTAGTTGTGTACGCAGTAACTTACTCGGACCAACACATCATCAAACCTAAGAAATCTTCTGGAATAAGAAGCCATAATAGAAACAAAAAGTGACGCGGCCTTGTAAGCACTTACCTACAGACAGGTCTAATGAAGTGACGCGGCCTTGTAAACACTTACCTACAGACAGGTCTAATGAAGTGACGCGGCCTTGTAAACACTTACCTACAGACAGGTCTAATGAAGTGACGCGGCCTTGTAAACACTTACCTACAGACAGGTCTAATGAAGTGACGCGGCCTTGTAAACACTTACCTACAGACAGGCCTAATGAAGTAACACGGCCTTGTAAACACTTACCTACAGACAGGTCTAATGAAGTAACGCGGCCTTGTAAACACTCACCTACAGACAGGCCTAATGAAGTGACGTGGCCTTGTAAACACTCACCTACAGACAGGTCTAATGAAGTAACACGGCCTTGCAAACCGATTTCATTTGAGGTGGAGTCGGCGCGGATGTCCCAGAAACGCACCTTCCGGTCAAAGTGGCCACTTATAATATTGTGAGTATCGATGGAAACTAAATCGTTGGCACTGGAACCTGCAAAAATAGTCTTTATACCTGAAATAAAGAAAACAATAACTGGGTAAATAAGACACCTAAACGACGACCAATCATGTGTAAACCTCTTCAATTTCACATCCACAATGATTAGTAAAATGCTTTACTCTCTGTATGTCATATCGGGACAACAGGAAGGGTCCAGATTGTTCTCATACATACACATTTGCAGAGGTGGGGCTCGAACTACACACCGGGTGCTTGAGGTGGCCCAGCAGAGCCAACTCGACAACAACCCGACTCATTAACACATTAACATTGAATGTCAGCGAGAAAAGTCAACGGGGTGATTGACATGTGCAGCGATCGGTTTAGAACGGTCACTCATAACAAGCATAAAAATAAATCAGCGAATCATTATCATGCTGACAAGATAACAGATTATATTTCACAACGAGACTGATATCAGTTGATATGAATTAGTCACACTTGCTAATGATATCGATACGATAACACGAAATACGGTTTCATTCGTCTGAATGATACACAACATATCGTTAAAAGGCTACCACAAGGCGACGACTCACAAGCTCTGCTCCGCAGGTCCCAGATTTTTAGCGTCCTGTCGTGACTCCCGGATACTATTTTTAATGGTTCAAGAAACTTCGCCGCCAAAACTTTGCCTCCATGACCCGTGAAAGTGTGCTGCAAACAGGAGAAATTAGACAGCTTGTGATACGCACGTGATACGCACATCTTTATCACGTTGTCACATTGCTGAAACAATTATTACAGACTATAAAGATTGGTCAGTGTTATAAAAAGTGGTCAGTGTTATAAAAAGTGGTCTATAAAAAGTTATTGACATGAAGAAAATTAATGAGCATGTCTACATTACATCCAGATTACAGACCGTTTCCGTTACATAGATGGCAATATCGCAGGTTTTATTGTACACAAAATGCGCTGTCATACGATGACGCCATCTTGACATCTCGCCAAGACCAAAATAATACCCAGAATGCATTGCACATGCAGTGGCGCCTCACAGTGGAATAATCTAAACTATGATTTGCAAAGTCATAGTCATAGTGTCATAAAATGCATGGAGCCCTTACTCGTAGTCGCTGGTCGGATATCGTCCACACTCTGCAGGCAAAATCATTTGATGCCGCTAAGATATGAGTTTCCTGAAAAATGGAAGAAAAGATACTAAATTCATTACCAGCCCTACATTCCAGATGTGCGTACTTGAACTCCTTTCATCAAATTATAGTTCTCAAATAAACTGCCTTAGATACATATCTACACATATCTTATATAGTATTTAAATTACCCTGGGTTTCTTTTTGACGATTACAACTCAAAAACTTTCATAAATATCAAATACATTTCTAAAAAAAGTGCGATAGTTAATTAATGTTCCATTTAGGATCTCACCTCAAGGTCAAATTCTATAGACATCACCGCAGCGTTACAGCCAATCAGCATTCCTTTGCTCTCACATTTTCCTGAAAAGGAGCCTCATGTTGCCATCACAGAGTGACAAAAATACCGCGGGAAGGGGGTTATATGGAGACCTGAATTAGGTCTACAGAAATATACCATAAACTTTCAAAACCATCTATATTCCCAAACTATATAACTATAGACCACAAGGTGACCATGGGATTGGTAAAGACGACACGCTTTTCGGACATTTGTGCGCAGATAGGCCTAACCGGGCCAATGAAGCAAACTTATGTAATATTTATGGCGAGACTTAAAGCCATTCCCGTCGGTCGTCATGGCGACGGCGCACCCCGTGATTCTCACCCATGGAGGCTTCCCAGAGTTTTAGCTTCCGGTCCGTGCCCCCGGTGGCGAAGTACTTGCCCGTTGGACTCCACTTTACCGCATTCACTTCTCCGTCGTGCGCGTCCTGAATGAACATATATATATATTTACAGTGGAACCCCGCTATTAAGACCATCTACGGGAATCAGCAAAAGCGGTCTCATTAGCGAAACTTCCCAATAACGAGATTCTGTGTTATTATCACTGGCGCCAACAATGGAGCGGTGAAATGCAGGGAAGGGGGGGAGGGGAGGGGGGGGGTGGCGGTGATGCAGTAAGAAAACAAGTCTAGTCTCTGCATATATGAGAACCCTTCAATTTTTCAAATGTTCACACCCTTTTATACACATCCTGGTATTGAATTGTGAACGCCTTTATCATTAATCAGAATCAAGTCAGGTGTTTATCAATGAAGCCGAACGGCTTGGCCAGTTTACAAGCAGTTCATTAAGATTACCATGCGTTTTGAGCGCAATCAGTGTTTAATCTGTAAAATATATATACGAAGTATATATATGTATATAGGCTTACATACAGGTTTACCACAGCCGTCCATCCCTGAGTCTTCAACAAGTATATAATGCATGTAGCTTAATGTACAAGGTACGTGCGTACACCTCCAGTACACACATTTGAGGACGTACAAGGGACGTGCGTACTCCTCCAGTACACAACTTTTAGGACGTACAAGGAACGAGCGTACACCTCCAGTACACGACGTGTTGGGTACATGACCGTTTCGGAACCTCTGATTCAGAGTAGCATAATATTTAAAAGGAATAAACTATAATACTTAAAAGGAATTATATGCGCAACAACAATGGGTTTATGCTTGCTCATATGTCAGTCCCACGCGCCGCTGATGCGGATTACCAAGCAAAAAGGTAGTTTTCTGTAATTTGTTAATTTGAGAGTACCATTTACTTACACGAGAGCCACACCTTATTCACTTACACGAGAGCCACACCTAGTGATATCGGTGAACAGGTATTTATTTTAAAATGATTCCGCTGCAGCGAATGTAGCAAAATGAGGCATCCTTACAAAAGGAGATCTTGTGTTTTGCTTCTGGGGTAACCCTGCCTGCAGAATTTTGGGTTGGTGTGACAAGGATAGTTTAAGGTTCCTCGTACAGCAACTTTCTCCTGAGAAATAGCTTCGATATTTTACTTGGCAACTATGATTTAGGGACAAAATAAAATGGTTGGTTGTACAGACCGTTTGACGGCGAGTGTGGCGTGCACACTTACAAAGACTTGCATGGCTCTCTCCGGTATGGTGACGGTGTAGACGGGGAGTCGTGGCGCCGCGAAGGCTCCCCTGAGGTAGACACAAACATACATGGAGACAATGAATCACAGCGTGCGGCCGGACGCGCCTTACCTGAACGGAACTGCACGCAACGAACTTACTATGCAATATTGTGCAACGAATAATCATAGTGGAACCGCGCGGTGGTCTTGACCTTATAACAATGAGTCAAACGAGTGTTACTACTGGCCTGGGCTAGAGGGATGACCCCAGCCGACTAGTTAGAGTGACTGACTCTAGAAAATTGCTGAAAGGTTGGGCTAGTTGGTTGCATATTCAGAATGCTTTAACCACTTTTGGTCATATCGCGTCAATGGGAGAAGGGAGGCAGAGTGGAGCCATGTCCCCGGGGGTAACCCCCTACTCTTTGCGAAGAAGGACGTGGGATCTTCATCCGACGACCACACAGACATGGCCACACCGGGACCCAAACCACTGATCCACGTGCCGTTAGGCTCTCAGGTGACCAGAGCCATCAATGCAAGTGCTCTAGCCCACCGAGCTACCGGGCCGGCCCCTGAAACCTTGGGTGCTTCAGGCCATATTTTTACTCGTAAAACCAAGAAACAAGAAACCCATTAATGCTTTCAAGATATTTATGATAAAAACACGTTCCCCTCTACGGCGTACCGCCTTTGACATTATATGAGGAACCATGTTCAGTGACATGGTCCCCAGAGGCCGTGTTCACAAACCAATGGCCGTTGGTGGCTTGCTGCAGATAACAACAAGATATACGACAAATCTCAGGGCCACGACAGGAAGATCTCAGCGCACTAACGACTATTCTCATGGCCACGATCCCGGCGCACTATTTTCTTGGTTTGACCGCAGCACGCACCTGTCGTCCTCGATGACGACTGGTTCCTTGGCCGCGTCCTCCAGGTCTTTCTGCATCTTCTTGCGCCGCGCCAGGATGGCGTGGTCGTTCTCCTCATTCAGGCGGTCCGCTATCTGCGACTTGGACGCCATCCACCGCGACACCAGCTCGTTGTTCTCTTCCATTAGCCTGCGAAACTTCTCCTCCAGCCCGATGTAGGCGATCTGTAGCGCCTGCTGCTCGTCTGTCAGTGTCTGTAGGAAGGAAACGGTATCGTAGGAGGTCTTAGGGCACAATTCACCACACAAATTAGGTCAAGAAAATCAATTGCTTCCAGGGAGGCTCCCAGGACCTATTGATCGGCGGTCTAGTGCGCTAACCACTACACCAGGGAGGCCCCCAGGACCTATTGATCTGCGGTCTAGTGCGCTAACCACTACACCAAGGAGGCCCCCAGGACCTATTGATCGGCGGTCTAGTGCGCTAACCACTACACCAAGGAGGCCCCCAGGACCTATTGATCTGCGGTCTAGTGCGCTAACCACTACACCAAGGAGGCCCCCAGGACCTATTGATCGGCGGTCTAGTGCGCTAACCACTACACCAAGGAGGCCCCCATGACCTATTGATCTGCGGTCTAGTGCGCTAACCACTACAACAGGGCGGCTCCCAGGACCTATAGATCGGCGGTCTAGTGCGCTAACCACTACACCAGGGACACCCCCAGGACCTATTGATCTGCGGTCTAGTGCGCTAACCACTACACCAGGGAGGCTCCCAGGACCTATTGATCTGCGGTCTAGGGCGCTAACCACTACACCAGGGACACCTCCAAGACCTATTGATTTTCGGTCTAGTGCGCTAACCACTACACCAGGGAGGCCCCCAGGACCTATTGACCTGCGGTCTAGGGCGCTAACCACTATACACCAGAGAGACCCCCATGACCTATTGATCTGCGGTCTAGTGCGCTAACCACTACACCAGGGAGGCCCCCAGGACCTATTGACCTGCGGTCTAGGGCGCTAAGAACTACACCAGGGACACCTCCAAGACCTATTGATTTTCGGTCTAGTACGCTAACCACTACACCAGGGAGGCCCCCAGGACCTATTGACCTGAGGTCTAGGGCGCTAACCACTACACCAGGGAGACCCCCAGGATTTATTGACCTGCGGTCTAGGGCGCTAACCACTACACCAGGGAGACCCTCAGGACCTATTGCTCTGTGGTCTAGTGCGCTAACCGCTACACCAGGGAAGCCCCCAGGACCTATTGACCTGCGGTCTAGTTCTCTAAACACACCTGGGAGGCGTACATATGCCCAAATCCACCTTGAAAACCTGTCGACTGCACTTTTGCTGTTCCTCGGCAGAGTGGTACAATTACCTGGTTTGTGACGGTGAGATCTTGGATGGACTGTTCCTGGTTCTGGTTTGCCTTTTGCAAACCCGATATTTTACTTTCCAAGGCGGCTATGCTGTAATGAACAACACAAAGCCAATAAAGCTAAAATACTTCGACATAATAAATGTTCTTGCGGATTCTGCATGAATAGTATGAATAGGCAACAAACTTAAACGGCAGCAGAGTTTATTATAAATTACAATGTATATGTAAGGATCTGATAAACACAAAAAAACAATGTTAGTATTTAGGTCCCTTTTGTCCACATACAGGCTAGATTGGGAAAATAAGATGGGATTGGAATAAACATTCAGGTGCCTGTTGCCAGCTCGCTTACCAATCAGTTAAAGACCTTAGGAGTGCCGGTAAGCACTACAATAGACTTTTGTGATGACGGTGGTTGGTTAAATAGTCAAGGATTAAGATCTAAAGTAACAAAGTACGACATACACAGAGATGTCGCTAAGAAACCCAGCAGAGCCCTCTCAACAACGTTTTACAAGTATAATCACAGGAGACATACACATTGTCCTTTGCCAGAAGTTCCTTTTCTTTTTCTTGCAATGCACTGTTGAGGTCGAGAATCTTCTGGGCATTCTGCAGAGAAGACAGTGACAACCCTTTAGATGCATAACATATATACCAGAGGATCATTCACAATTAAAACACTTATATAACACTGAGTTACTGAGAATTAAAGCAATAGAAAAGAAACTATTCTGTTAGATAATAATGACTCATTATAAGTGACTGTATATGAAGGCCACTGACAAAAGGATGCAAATTGTCATCAGATAACAGAAATTAGTAGATACATTAAATACACAAATTCAGACTTACCTCTCCCTTGCTCTTATGCAGTTCTGTAAGTTCATCTTTCAATTTGTAAACCTTTTGTTCTAAAGCTTGTGCAGCTTTTCCTCCTCCACCCCTAGAAAAAAAGACAACAAGTAAAAGATATGTTACCAGTAACTTACTTGTATAGCCAGACTATAATTGGTTTTGCAACCATATATTATGTAAACAGACAAAGGTATACAACACAAATAATTAAATGGCTGACAGTAGATGTATACAGATTTTGCTCCTTCAGAACTGTTTGGCGAATAGGGAGCTCAGTTTATAGCAAACTGAGCTTTAGACTATTGCATTGACCCTTGACCATCTCAGGCTCACACACAACTGGCAATGTAACCAAAATTGATTGGTTTTAACAGTTTTTACTTATTTGTCAGCTTTTTAATTACCCACAAATATCTGTCACATTGCTTTAATCTAAAATAAAAACTTTATACTTCAGTTGCCTTTAAAATTTAAATAAAAAACCTTTTTAGTTGATAGTTGATAAATTGTATTTTATTTATAATGTTCAGTCTATTTCTTTCTGCCAATCTTACCCAGAACTCCCACTTATCTGTAGTTCTAAGTTTTCTCTCTTTAATTGTTCAACTTCTACAGTCAGCTGGATATTGGAAGACTTGCAGTTATCCGAATTTTCAAAGAGTTTGTTATCTGAAAAGAGAAAAATGTTGTTATACAACATATGTTTATATCAATGAAAATTTATTACATATTTTAATTGTAAAAAAAGAAGATTATGGTTATGGATAATAATTTGCATGATAAGCTGGTATGTCATCTCATTCAGGGATAGGTACTAGGCTGGACTGCCAGACTGCAACTATCAATGATATTTGTAGAAACTGGTACAGGTACTTAATCCTTACATAGCAGTTAAATGAAGCCTCAAATTATTAATATTAACACCATATTGAGAGCTGAAACAGTAATCAGGTACAGGAAGTAACTTATTATGAAAAGATATTTTCAGGGTGATGAGAAAGCAAATTTTGCATGTATATATGTACAAATAGACTGCTCTCCTTCACCACCACCAGCTTTTCACCGGGGCAACAGGCTTCACCATTTCTATCCCTATTACTAGCTATTCTACCTATCCTGATCTATACAGCCATCTATACTCACTTCTAAAGAGTAAAGTAACCCTACTCATAATGGTTGTTTCTATACTCAAACGGGTCAGGATTAATGAAATAAAGGGTAATCCTGCAAATAAGCCACTGTGGCTACTGCTAACAGTCGTTCTGCGACTGGAGCCATATCAGAGCAGATATTAACCATATGGAACTATTAGCCCTTGGCCTGTTTGTTACTGGCGGTGTATGCCCACTTTGACCGCAATCCATTTTGACAGCTTATCGAACCCTGGTATGCCCAAACCTGTATTCCCGCCTCTGGAGATGATGCTGTTAAACTGATGTGGCTGACGTTGTAGCCTAGTGATGCCCACTCCCATTGCTTGCCCCAGCCACCATGTTTCAGCTGATTAATGATAACCAGCTATTTCAATCCCTCTTCATCCGGGTAGGACTCTACCCTCTTAAATATTAACCACCAAACCCCCTACACCATACCCAACACAAACTTTACATCCTAACCCCATTGGCGGTCAAAACATTTCACTGTCAAAATGGGTGTAAACCATTACTGTTGCCTACTCTACCTACCCTAATCTATACTGGTAAACTGTCTATATACGCCCCATTATTAGCTGGCATTAGGCGGTCTACAATAGATGATGGACTAGCACCTTTGTTTTGGTTTAAGTAATAAGATTTACTTAGGAGCTGTTGTGAATACCCCCTAGTAAAGAATAAAGCAGACTTATTCAGGGGTGCTACTTAAATGTTCAGATGTAGCAGTAGCCCTGACGCATGGCCCTCACGACCTCAACCCTAACGGGGGTGTAAGGGTCATGCCATACACATGGTCAAAAAAGTAGCATTGCATCATCTAGCTCGCTTCAATGAATGATTGTCGATTATGACGGGGAACCTACCTCTCCTAATCACCTCAACCCTCTTCTTTAGACATTACTTGGACCATAGGATGCATTCATTTTAAAGTTTGCTCTCTACTTCTTGCACATCAATGATATTTTCGTCGGTCGTTTACGGTTTCCCTCTCTGCCGCTTCAAATTTTCCTGGGCAGTTGCCGTGGCTCGTTTGTTGACATCAGGCAATATACCCGAAAGCTTCCGCATGGCGGCGCCACTAAGTTTTTTTGTGTGTCTATAGTCGTGCATGTGTTTTTGACGAAACTAGCGGCGCCGCCATGCGGATGATGTCGGTTCTATAGCATGGTCAAATTTGAAGCATCAGAGAGGAAAGCCGTTAACAACCGATGAAATTATAGTTGATGTGCAAGTAATAGAGAGCAAACTTTAAACTGAATGCATCCTAGGGTCCAAGTAATGTCTAAAGAGGGTCGAGGTGATTTAGAGCGGTAGGCTCGTTGTCATAATCGACAATCATTCATCGAAGTGAGCTTGGTTGTGCATTACTACTTTTTTAACCATGTGTATTGCTTGACCCTTCTGCCTATCAGCTTGTTGTCAGAAGGGTCAAGTTCACTGGGCTAATGTAGCAGGTGGAAGTGTCCCTCTAGGCTCTATGCACAGATGTACAGCTGTCCCCCTTACATGATATTGAGACCCTCTCCGCTCCATGTGTTCATACAGTGCCATTATGATAGATCCAGGCGGAGGGGGTGGGGGGGGGGGGGTTATCACCGCATGGGGGACAATTCCGCCTACCACACCGACGGTGAGGGGCTGCGTAACACTTTAATCAGCGAATGGCATTTGCAGACATGAAACTCAGACTGAGTAACTCAGTGAGTGCTAGAACTCCTTATTCAACAAGTCATGTCAACAGTTGACAACAAAGGATATTCCAAATGTGTCTTACGTGCTTGTATCAGTGTCGCATATCCTACATACTGCTGACTATTTCTATGTTGCAATTTTTGTAAAATTTCGTGTCTGACTTTGCTATCTAAATTCATCCTGTCAATAAGTTACAGAGCTGGGTCTCGCTGTGCAAAGTTTCGTATAATCTGTGGTTCAAGTGTTCTTGTTTATGCTACAACAAACCCCAACAAATAAATGCCTTAAACATATCTAAGAACTTAAAAAAATGTATAACTAATATTTAACACATTTGAATTAAAATAGTTGTTCTTTTCTTTTTCAGCCTTGTGCGAAAATAATTAGAAATATATCTAAGCTTAACAAGAAAAACAGGAAGTTGTCGAAATGACAAGTGCAGTTCCTGGAGCCGAGAAACCTTTCGTTGGAATACATTTGTAACTGCCAAGGGGCATCGTAAAGTATTTCTTCCATTTGGCCGCAAGCATACGTCTTGAAGAGAGACTTTCATAAGCCAGCAAAGTGGTAAGTAGCCAGGCAATGTGACGCTGTCACTGACACTGTTATTGTGTTAGACTTGCAAGTTGCAGTGCCAGTGCAGTTACAAAATGTCAGACGAGCCACGGCCCGCACGGGCCCGGCCACAGACACAGACAGTGACAGTGTCCGTCGCTGTGCACTGGCACACTGACTCAGTGATTGGGTCCGGGTTTCTGCTGGGATGTCACACCGAAATGGCATGCATGGATAATAGACAAAAGAAATTTTGGAATATTCAAGGACTGATTGTTGTTTGTATTAGTTTAGGCTAGAAATTACCAGAGCTGGCCTAAAGGCCAGAGCCGACAACTTGCTGAAAGCCAGCGATCATGACAGTTGGCCTAAAATTTAAAACCTGAAAAAAACAACTGAAAACCTTTTATAATTCAAAAAATATCTGTCCAATACTATAGTGGTGACTCTTGTAAAAGACTCAGTGCACAGTTTTGTCAGAGCACCATGTCGCAAGGATTGTTTTCGGCCGCTATTGCCGTTGTTCTCTTAACTCATTAAGGCCTGGAGCCAGTTTTACAGCCGAGCCCTGGCTGCACTCAGGCCATTAATCCTTGGTAATGGGCTTCCCTTTAAATCTCCCTCTCCCTAGAGCAGATCCTGTCAACTCTGGATCAGTGGGTTAATCTGCAGTATTGCATGGGTGGCCTTGGTAATATCAAAGTTATTTAATAACCAGTCGGATGATTTTCATTTTAATTTTTTTATCTTTGAGAAAAACAACTCACACACAAAAGATACTGTTTTCATATTCCTTCTGTGTTTGCATCCAATGTGAAAACAGATGTATATGCAGGCAAGATCTAAGAAAGTAACTAATATCCAGTCTGTTGAATTGTTGTCTGGCCTGTTCACTTGCTTGTGTTGTGTATACTGGTTTGTGTTCTAATTCGTTCTATCATCTCTGGGGTGAAGAATAGATGACAGAAATCAAGTTCAGTTGCATCTGGCAGTAGAACTTGAGTGGGACCTGGGTTAGGTCCAGTGAAATTGTTTTTCACTGTATAGCCAATATCTCTGGTCCACACCGGTGCCGGTGCACGTGGCTGGCCATGTTGATTATCCGGAGAATCTTCATCTTCACTTGACCGGTCCGACAAATCATTCTCAAAGTCAGATAAATCTTCTGTGTCAACAGATGATACATCTATATCTGAGAAGCCATCATTTTCTACTCCTACAACAACATTTTCTTCCGCACCCGGTGGATGAAAACCGCCCCAATCGCCATCTGAACCATCGCTATCAAACACCGCCGGGAGAGCCGCCACCATGTTTGTTTAGCGAGGAGAAAGTTCTGAGAAAGCCAGCACTTTGGCCCGCGAACTGAAGCCTCCAGAGCAGGTTTATTTGCATAACTCATAGGGAACAACATTGTACATTCATTAACATATTTAAATGTAGTCTGTGTGTGAAGCTGTAATTGGTTGAAAGTTTCTGATCTGACCTATCAAACTAGACGTGATATCCCGACTCTCGGGCCGACTGAAAATCCCGGCGCTCAGGACAGGCGCACTACAGGTAGCGACGCCCAAAGCCGTCTCTCGGCATACGCGCTGTAATATCGCGACGGGAATTCCCGTCACTAGGCCTCAATGAGTTAAGGTCAAGAGCGGGTGGGGGGTAAAAAAAAATTCGTCGACAGATTTTTTACAATTTTTCTCTCTAGATAAGTATCATGTATGGATCTACCTGAAAATGTAATAAAAAATATATGTCACTTCACTAAAAAAAAAGTTTGGGGCATTTTTGTCAAATCGGCTTTAACATGGCGGTCAATGGGAAATTCATATAAATGTGTTTTTTTCTCAATGTTTTGAAATCCCCTATAAAAACTGGTCGATAGACTTCCCAAAAAAACTGCCTGCTGAAGCCTAGCGTCATGGTGAATACAAAAATAAAAAAAAAACGATATGTTACTGAACTAACTTTTGTTCTATAAGCTCTTTTGTAATCAAAATAGGCTATAAAATAGGCCCAAAATGACGAATTGTCACAATTGTGCCGTTCGGCGCATATATGCAATCACTAAATATCTTGGTATTTGCTTTTAATACATCAAATACATGCAAATTTGGTGGAGGATATATTATTTGATGTGATATAGATTGATATTGGTTGCCATTTAATCCTAAAAAAAAAAAAAAAAAATCAATTTAGTTCTAAAAAATGTGCCAGGCGCCACCAGCTCTCGCCCTTACGTCCGAAGTGTCCAATGTTAGTGGCCTCACTCAGCTTACCACATGCATTCTTCAATTGCTTGCTTCAGGCCCACAAAAAAAGTCACTTTGACCAACCATTGAAAACAATCATGGCGCCTAAGCGGTTAGTGTAGATGTTGGGCTCTCGTTATGAAGCCCAGCGATTCGCACATCAGTTATTTATTTACGAAAAAGCAAGCTACAAATGAAAGGTCATATGATTTGTGGTTATGTTGGTTCTAAAGAAATATAAAAACAACAAAGATGTTATTGTGAAATTGCATTTTGTTATGCCGTCAGGAGTGTTTCACTGGCAAAAATGCTGGTGTCTGCTGCCACATTAGTGTGAGCCTGTGAGCGATGAAGTGGCTTGTCGTAAGGCTGGAAAGAGCTTGGTATATGCAACTTTAACTCTAACTTTAAACTGAAGTCAAATTCATAAATGATGTGGATACTGGTGGAGTGCAACTTACGATTGTACTGCAATGTCATCCTTTGTTATGATACAAAAAATATTGCTTAATTTTAACCCTTTATTGGCAGCAAACTTGGCGTCACAATTGTACTATAATATACTTCTGTAGAGTGATGTTTCGGCCCATATTTATATTGAAATAATATGGTTTATATCTTAAAAAGGATAATATCGCAGTACAAAATTATTTGTATCTTAAAAAAGGATAACATCGCAGTACAAATATAAGTTTGATATCATTAAAATTGCATAATAATAAAAAGTATTAGGTAATAAAAGTGTCTAAAGTCTGGACAAGTTGTACCCCTCATATGCAAAGAAAAAAAGGTGACTTGTACACCTAAAATTACAGTGATATAAATCTTATTTATGTAAGGATTAACACTGCAGCATTTATGACTGCAGCATTTGTAACTCAGTTATCAGTCATAAGCATAAATGCCACGTTACGAATCATATAGCTTAGACCAAACAAAGCTGCAAATCCATCGTCTTTCGCAGACAGACGGATGCCAACCAACGAACACTGCAGCATGACTTGTCCACATGTAACCACCATGCTCCCTATGTAATCTTCATACTATATACTACCCTCATTTATCTCCTGTAACCATCCTACTTCCTACGTAACTTTTACTCTTCTTGGAACCCTCCGACTTCTCTTGTAACCCTCCTACTCCCCATGTAACTCTCATATTCCCAATGTAAACCTCAAACTCTCAATGTAACTTTCAAACTTCCCATGTAACCCTCATACTCATGTAACCCTCATACTATCTATGTAACCCCTATACTGCATGTAACCCTTATCCTCCCCAAGTAACCCTCCTACTGCCCCTGTAACCCTCATACTCCCCATGTAACCTTCATACTCCCCATACAGCCTTCATATTCCCTATGTAACCCTCATGCTCTGTGCAACCCTCATACTCCTAATGTAACCCTCATTCTCCCTATTTAACCCTCATACTCCCCATGTAACCCTCACTCTTCCCATGGAACCCTTATGCTCCCTATATAACCCTCATACTCCCTATATAGCCCTCATACTTTCCATGTAACCCTCATGCCCTATGTAACCCTCATACTCCCTATATAACCCTCATACTTTCTACATAACCATTATACCCCCTGTGTAAGCCTCATACTCTCCATGTAATCTTCATACTCCCCATGTAAGCCCCATACTCCACATAACCCTCACTCTCTACCATTATACTCCTAATGTAACCCTCATACTCTCCATGTAACCATTATACTCCTAATGTAGCCCTCATACTCCATGCAACCCTCATACTGTCTATGCAACCCTCATACTCTCCATGTAACCATTATACTCCTAATGTAACCCTCATACTCTCCATGTAACCATTATACTCCTAATGTAACCCCCATACTCTCCATGTAACCATTATACTCCTAATGTAGCCCTCATACTCCATGCAACCCTCATACTGTCTATGCAACCCTCATACTCTCCATGTAACCATTATACTCCTAATGTAACCCTCATACTTTCCATGTAACCGGTATACTCCATGCAACCCTCATACTCTCCATTTAACTTTCATATTTACCATGTAACCGTTATACTCCTAATGTAGCCCTCATACTCCATGCAACCCTCATACTCCCCAGGTAACCCTCATACTTTCTATGTAACCGTTGTACTCCTAATGTAGCCCTCCTACTCTCAATGTAACCGTTGTACTCCTAACGTAACCCTCATACTCCCCATTTAGCCTTCATCAAACTTAATGTAACCCTCAAGTTTCATCACTAATTCTAGATTTCATATATGATATTCATCAAGAAATTATCTTCTTGCCAAATAACTAGTATAAATCCTAAAACCCGTACCGCTGTCCTACCGGGTTTGCTAAGACATCGCACAAAATATCTGACGTCATGCTCGCATAACAACAGCTCTGACATCCCCCGCCTGACAACCGTGTCTTAATGGATGCGTCTGCTGTCTGTACCCATGCCAGTCGGCGCAGCCCTGGAACCAGTCCATCGATTACTTAATTAAAATCTCTTTTTTGTTGGCGGTATGACTTTTGGTGATTATTTTTCTCTTTAGTCCTGTCCGTGTGCTCGTGTCTGGGCCCTTAATGGATTCCGTAAATAGCTCGGTGGATAAACCCGTAGCGTAGCTCTCTGTTGGACGGTTCGTTATAAATACGTCCCATGTAGCGTGAACAACACTGCTGCCTTGGCAAGTGTTCTCCGTAGGTTCGTTTTTCGTTATAGGAGCTGCACTCTCGAGCTGAGGGATGAGACTGTTGACCTGGTGTTACATATCCCTGCAGCAGGAAGTAGCCAGTCGTATTATCCAATGGCGAATCTGCATGCGAGGGATACGGCTAGTGTATATATTGGCCCTTTTCTTCACAGAGATGCGGGGGGGGGGGGGATCTCTATTGCTTTGAGGAAGCCGTCGTAGTGGTGATGTAGCCTACCCGACTGATAGACCCAAGAGAGCTGGGTCCTAATCTTCAGCGGGGTCTGGGTTAGCTGGGGTCAAATTTTCAGCGGGGTCTGGGTTAGCTGGGGTCTAATCTTCAGCGGGGTCTGGGTTAGCTGGGGTCTAATCTTCAACGGGGTCTGGGTTAGCTGGGGTCTAATCTTCAGCGGGCTCTGGGTTAGCTGGGGTCTAATCTTCGGCGGGGTCTGGGTTAGCTGGGGTCTAATCTTCAGCGGGGTCTGGGTTAGCTGGGGTCTAATCTTCGGCGGGGTCTGGGTTAGCTGGGTCTAATCTTCGGCGGGGTCTGGGTTAGCTGGGGTCTAATCTTCAGCGGGAGCGGGGTCTGGGTTAGCTGGGGTCTAATCTTCGGCGGGGTCTGGGTTAGCTGGGGTCTAATCTTCAGCGGCCTCTCGGTTAGCTGGGGTCTAATCTTCGGCGGGGTCTGGGTTAGCTGGGGTATAATCTTCGGCGGGGTCTGGGTTAGCTGGGGTCTAATCTTCAGCGGCCTCTGGGTTAGCTGGGGTCTAATCTTCAGCGGGGTCTGGGTTAGCTGGGGTCTAATCTTCAGCGGGAGCGGGGTCTGGGTTAGCTGGGGTCTAATCTTCGGCGGGGTCTGGGTTAGCTGGGGTCTAATCTTCGGCGGGGTCTGGGTTAGCTGGGGTCTAATCTTCGGCGGGGTCTGGGTTAGCTGGGGTCTAATCTTCGGCGGGGTCTGGGTTAGCTGGGGTCTAATCTTCGGCGGGGTCTGGCTTAGCTGGGATCTAATCTTCGGCGGGGTCTGGGTTAGCTGCGGTCTAATCTTCGGCGGGGTCTGGCTTAGCTGGGGTCTAATGTTCAGCGGGCTCTGGGTTAGCTGGGGTCTAATCTTCGGCGGGGTCTGTGTTAGCTGGGGTCTGGGTTAGCTGCGGCCTTTCATCTCGGTTTCCCAGGGGTTCCTCGGCCCAGTTTAGCGTGTGTGCACAAAACTGGCCTAAAACACCAAGCATCAATCAGCTGCTTGCTAGATACCAGGATGCATACATGGCTGCATCGCGAGGTTCATCTGGGGATTTAGGCGCTTCTCAGTCTGGATTTTTACATCTTACCCCCCCCCCCCCCCCCCCCCCCCATGTGGCTGTCAGGGTCTTCCCGCTGTAGTCGAGCTGTCAGCGTGATATCGGTGGGTTCTATACACAAGTCAACTTTAGCCACCCATGGCGCCCCCTATTGTACGAATGGCTCACTTCTTTACAAAGACCTTCCCTCTATCCCGTCCAGATCGATACCAAAAGCTTACCAATGGCGATTAACCGGATTCCTGCGTGGCCGACTTGGCGAACCAAAGCATTTAGCCCAAGATGAATTAGCCGCCACAATGAGCGTTAGTTGACCCGATTTATCCCATTTGTACACCAAGCAAACATGCCGATGTCTCGTGAGATGTTGGCTTAAGCCGTCTTTGTTTGATCCACACGCTACAACCATTGGCCTGTAACATATATATATATGTGTCTGATCCGTTATTGATTACGGATACAGATTTCATTCAAAGCGGTTTGGGGAAGGAAAATGGATTTTGTTACCTTATGACTTTATTATGCTATGACCTGAAGCTGTCCCTTCTGTCTCGCTGTCAACATTCTCAGTTCAAACAATTTCGACATGGGGTGGATATATAAATGTACAATGGTTTCCATGGTAATTCCGCAGGGCGCTCTTGGGTTGAAGCGCCGTGTGAGACTGACGGACTGATCCAGGGTCCTCCGGGTCAGGATTCTGGATTCGTTCATACCGCAGGGGTGACTCCCGACGCCCCGACATCCGGACTTGGTGTCGCATCCCGCGTCTCTCTGGCTGTGTGATAAGGGTGAGGGGTGGGGGGGGGATTCCGAGCACGGTGCAGCGAGCGCCCGGGCGGAGTAGTGATCACCAGTCGGCGTGACTCACCCGGTGCGGTGGACAGCCATACCGAGTCCTTGTTTCGTGTGTGTGGGCGGAGATAGGTGCGTAGAACGGTACTTCACAGGCCCTAGTCTGCACCATACCACCCTCATACCCCCCTCCGCCCCTACCCCCCGATCTGCCTCTGCCCTCCGCCCCTCCCATCCTCCGCCCCTCCCCCCCCCCTCGCCCCCCCCCTCCACCCCTACCCACCCCCCTCTGTCCCTGCGCTTCTCACATCCACCCACACGCGGCAGGATGCCGTCTATCACATGGCCAGTTCCAGTAGATCTCTACCTTGTTCCGGAGCCTGAATGAATCATGCCCGGGGAGTGGAAGCGATCTAAACGGATTCGAAGAACCTGGATTCGCTCGGCCTATATGCGTTGCCATAAACCATGTTTTATATACCGTGTAGCGCTGATTAAAGTGATGGGCTGTTTAAATATTCTGAATGGTGGCGGGCGTGCAATTACTTCCTTCTTGGAAATTACGTTATATCCTTGACTTTGGTATCAAGTTGAACGAATTACTTTTGCCCTGAATTTCCAAGAACTGGATATGATTGCCTTTGTACAGACAATGTGGGCTGCTCGTTTGCTTCGTGTATGACAATCCAGATGACGCCACAGTTTGCTTTGAATTCGTTCTCCCTTCTTAGCGGTAAAAAAGCGTGTTCACGAAATCCACAGCCCCACCCCCCCCCCCCCCTTCCCATTTCCCTCCCCCTCCTATTCGCCTTCAATGAAACATTGCCTGGCGGCGTCTTGGACCCCCGTGCTGGTGGTCTGTCAATCTGAATTTACAGTTACCCATACAGCAACATTTCAAAACGTCTTGAAGGTAAACGTTGTATTGAGGTTCTTAGTGTAGAAGAACATTAATAACAGGGCGTGTCGTTAAAGTAGTTTTTTTGTCAAACGGGTGCACTTCGTGTGTGAAAGTCAGGGTGGCTTTCTTGTGTACTACGTCATCAACATTCGAGCATGGCCGCGGTTTTTGCCTTTCAAAATTATCATAGCATATACAGTGATCAGTGATCAAGATGATCAAAGCCACAACTCTACATACTCTAACAACATGTAACAATTGACATGCAAACGAGATTGCGTCACCCGTATGGTGAAAATGACGTAAAATGTAAAATCCGGATTATGTCTTCGGTCCACTACAATGGCCTTGACCTTAACAATTGCCTTGACTGACTTTATTTGTGACGTATTTAGCCCCTCAGATCCAGATTTGACAATTTAGATCCAAATTGACCCCTCAGATGTATATTTGGCATATTTGATACCTCAGATCCAGATTGACCCCTCCGATTCGGCAGCTCTAAAACTGTCTCTATAGTGAGAATCCTTTCAATTGTCTCAATTGCAACTTGAACCAGTTAGTACCGACTGCGACTATGTACATGCAATATCGACGGGGCCGAAACGTCACCACGCCGTCAGTCATTTGGCGTATCGAGGCTATATAACGGGATTGGCCATGTTAAAGTGTGATTATTTGCCAGCGTCGGAACTACTGGTTCGATTTCAATGGCATTTGGCATACATGATGTCAGTAATATGGGTACATATTCCACCACATATGAGTCATCTACCTGCATTTATGTAGTCACAGCGAATTTTTTGCACTTTCAGCAATGTCAAAATTGATCATCCAATAACTCGAAAACTATAAATGTGAAGTGAAATCTGAGGCCACATTACTTTTGCGCCTGTCTCTGAAGAATACTCTGAATCTCTAGACCAAATATTGCTCGGAGAAACATGTTTCGTAACCTTGACCTTGATGTGACCTTGACATTGGAAGCGTGACCTTGTAGTGTCACGCAAAAGGTAGAACAATGCAGTACATCTGCAATATTAGTGCCTAGTTACTTTGGATACACACGTGGCCGTTGTCGCATTTTCCGGTGTGACGTCATCGTGACCCGGACGTGTTTCTTGGTTTTCTCTCGCGCTCACTTGGCTGTGACCCTGCGTGACATTACTGGGAAAAAACCATGACAGGACATCGATGTGGTGACTGCGGCAAGCTCTCTCATCGTGTCAGGCAAATAGTCCCGGTGAAACGTCACTAAGATATTATATAATAAAATGTGCAATTTATCAATACATAGATGGACATCTGCGAAACGAAACAAAACGAAAGTCCTGGCAAAATGGCATTCCTAATAAGTCTTTATTTTTCCCGGGGGCGGGTGGAGCTGGGGATACCTGACTGCAGTGGCGGGGTGTGCCGCCCTGGCCTCATTTCTGTGGCTGTAGGATGGGCATAAGTCTGACAGGGTCCGTCTACAATGTAGACGGGCTTTGTCGTGACACCTACTCTTGTATATAGGTACGGGCTTGGACTTGTGCAACATTTAGCACATTTACCGGTTTACGTTGACACGAATTTCTGGATGTGCGTCATTCATACTTTTGTTTGTCTCACCTAGAATTCTTAATGTATCCAATACGGCTAGTGGCTATAGCACTTGATGTCAGATTGACCGTGGCGACCAAGAACAAAGTATACAGGCCTGAGATAGGCAATCGGACTATCGAGGTGATCGACGTATTATATATATATATATAGGTTATTACACAGTCTATATAAATACTCTATATATACGAATTACACGTATATCGCGAAGGACTAGGATACTTTATTCGGTGTCATTTAGCTATACGTAAATATAGTTAGCTTAGCTGGGGCTCCATAGCTCAGTTGGTAAGCTGGCTGAGGTTGCCTGCTGGCTGAGGTTGCCTTCTGGCTGAGGTTGCCTGCTGGCTGAGGTTGCCTTCTGGCTGAGGTTGCCTGCTGGCTGAGGGTGCCTGCTGGCTGAGGTTGCCTGCTGGCTGAGGGTGCCTGCTGGCTGAGGTTGCCTGCTGGCTGAGGTTGCCTGCTGGCTGAGGTTGCCTGCTGGCTGAGGGTGCCTGCTGGCTGAGGTTGCCTGCTGGCTGAGGTTGCCTGCTGGCTGAGGTTGCCTGCTGGCTGAGGTTGCCTGCTGGCTGAGGTTGCCTGCTGGCTGAGGTTGCCTGCTGGCTGAGGGTGCCTGCTGGCTGAGAGTGCCTGCTGGCTGAGGGTGCCTGCTGGCTGAGGGTGCATGCTGGCTGAGGTTGCCTGCTGGCTGAGGTTGCCTGCTGGCTGAGGTTGCCTGCTGGCTGAGGGTGCCTGCTGGCTGAGGGTGCCTGCTGGCTGAGGGTGCATGCTGGCTGAGGTTGCCTGCTGGCTGAGGTTGCCTGCTGGCTGAGGGTGCCTGCTGGCTGAGGGTGCATGCTGGCTGAGGGTGCATGCTGGCTGAGGTTGCCTGCTGGCTGAGGTTGCCTGCTGGCTGAGGTTGCCTGCTGGCTGAGGGTGCCTGCTGGCTGAGGGTGCCTGCTGGCTGAGGTTGCCTGCTGGCTGAGGTTGCCTGCTGGCTGAGGTTGCCTGCTGGCTGAGGTTGCCTGCTGGCTGAGGGTGCCTGCTGGCTGAGGTTGCCTGCTGGCTGAGGGTGCCTGCTGGCTGAGGGTGCCTGCTGGCTGAGGGTGCCTGCTGGCTGAGGTTGCCTGCTGGCTGAGGGTGCCTGCTGGCTGAGGGTGCATGCTGGCTGAGGTTGCCTGCTGGCTGAGGGTGCCTGCTGGCTGAGGGTGCCTGCTGGCTGAGGTTGCCTGCTGGCTGAGGTTGCCTGCTGGCCGAGGTTGCCTGCTGGCTGAGGTTGCCTGCTGGCCGAGGTTGCCTGCTGGCTGAGGTTGCCTGCTGGCCTAAACTGCCATCCGGCGAAGAGTTATGCGGGACTATTTAGTGATTACTGTACATTTTAGAAAGCGGAGTGAGTGACGTCACAGGAGATTCCTTCAGGTTGGTCCTGCAGTGGGTATCTGCCGCTGTTATACTATCTGCGGGTATCTGCCGCTGTTATAGTATCTGTGGGTATCTGCCGCTGTTATACTATCTGCTGGTATCTGCCGCTGTTATAGTATCTGCGGGTATCTGCCGCTGTTATACTATGTGCGGGTATCTGCCGCTGTTATACTTTCTGCGGGTATCTGATACTGTTATACTATCTGTGGGTATCTGCCGCTGTTATACTATGTGCGGGTATCTGCCGCTGTTATACTTTCTGCGGGTATCTGATACTGTTATAGTATCTGCGGGTATCTGCTACTGTTATACTATCTGCGGGTATCTGCCGCTGTTATAATATCTGTGGGTATCTGTCACTGTTATACTATCTGCGGGTATCTGCCGCTGTTATAGTTTCTGCGGGTATCTGATACTGTTATAGTATCTGCGGGTATCTGCTACTGTTATACTATCTGTGGGTATCTGCCGCTGTTATAATATCTGTGGGTATCTGTCACTGTTATACTATCTGCGGGTATCTGCCGCTGTTATAGTTTCTGCGGGTATCTGATACTGTTATACTATCTGCGGGTATCTGCCGCTGTTATACTGTCTGCGGGTATCTGATACTGTTATACTATCTGCGGGTATCTGCCGCTGTTATACTGTCTGCGGGTATCTGATACTGTTATACTATCTGCGGGTATCTGCCGCTGTTATAATATCTGCGGGTATCTGATACTGTTATACTATCTGCGGGTATCTGCCGCTGTTATACTGTCTGCGGGTATCTGAGACTGTTATACTATCTGCGGGTATCTGCCGCTGTTATAATATCTGCGGGTATCTGCCGCTGTTATACTGTCTGCGGGTATCTGATACAGTTATAATATCTGCGGGTATCTGCCGCTGTTATACCATCTGCGGATATCTGTCACTGTTATACAGACAGTGATAAAGTGGCCACATAGTGACGTCGGGGCTCGTGTATATCATGAGTTGGTGTCAGGGTTAATGAGTTATTGCTGATGGCGGGATGATTGCCGCTGATATCGGGCTGGATTCCCACGGCCCACGCTTTCTCTCGTGTGGTGTCGTGACAAGCGGCTGGCGTATTGCCCACTCGTCTTTATATAGCAGTAACCTACACATAGGCTATATAGAAATTATATATACCTACTAATAAGAACATTGCCCCCCCCCCCCTTTTGTTGGTTGTTGGTTGTATATTCAGAAGGTTTTAACCAGTTCTGGTCATATCGCGCCAGTGGGAGAAGGGAGGGACGGGCAAAGCCATGTTTCCATATAGCATTGCCCTGCATAAGGCTATGTAGGCATTATATATACATACACTAATAAGAACCGCCCCCTATGGATCACCCTCTGCTCTGTTGGTGTCAGGAGGGGCATGGGGTGCGTGGTGGAGATCGGGGGGGGGGGGGGGGGTCCCACGCTAGATCCGCCAAGATTCTGGGCGAAAAAAAAATCCATTGAGATCCTCGATGATACTGGTCTATTATGGGAGTTTTTAGTTTGGAATGTGCATCTACTTCTAGATAGCACAGTGTTATGCGAAAATCATGTTTACATTTAAACCATGGTTACATGTAGACCATGGCCATGGTTACATATAAAACGATTACACATAAATCATGATTACATGTAAATCATGGTTACATGTAATTCATGGTTACATGTGAACCATGGTTACATGTGAACCATGGTTACATGTAAATCATGGTTACATGTAAACCATCGTTACACGTAAGTCATGGTTACACACCCTGGTAACACGTCAACTCTCTATATGGCTATATATAGACCATCTGGATACACTTCAAGCAGGCGATACATTTTAAGATAATCTCCACAATATAATTACAGTATCGAGGTACTTGATATGAAACAACCGCCAAGTGCTTGTTTCTCAATGGCTACCCCCCCCCCCACCCCCACCCCCCTTTTTTGTAATCGTGTCACATCTTGACAGCGCCCCTGTCGCTGAGAGAGTGCTTCTTCTTCACAAACGCGGCGCGCGCACACAAACACAGTCACGTTTCTTTCGTTTCTCGGGTCTCTGATATATCCTACTCGTTCAAAAGGTGGCTGGTGGAAAGGATGTGTCTATGCCATAAAATGCCGTTTTTTGCGGAGCAAATATCCCGTGTCCTGCTTCGACAAGATTAAGGTGCGTGGGCGGCGGGCTCGCCTCTCTACCTTTGATCCTCTCCCTTGACGCGATGTGAACTTTTGCGGCAGCTCACCGTGTCCTCATACCAAGCTACCACTGGGGGGTAACGATGCGGATATGGTACTGTGTATCACCGTGTCCTCATACCAAGCTACCACTAGGGGTTGTCACGATGCGGATATGGTACTGTGTATCACCGTGTCCTCATACCAAGCTACCACTGGGGTTGTCACGATGCGGATATGGTACTGTGTATCACCGTGTCCTCATACCAAGCTACCACTGGGGTTGTCACGATGCGGATATGGTACTGTGTATCACCGTGTCCTCATACCAAGCTACCACTGGGGTTGTCACGATGTGGATATGGTACTGTGTATCACCGTGTCCTCATACCAAGCTACCACTGGGGGTGTCACGATGCGGATATGGTACTGTGTATCACCGTGTCCTCATACCAAGCTACCACTGGGGTTGTCACGATGCGAATATGGTACTGTGTATCACCGTGTCCTCATACCAAGCTACCACTGGGGTTGTCACGATGCGGATATGGTACTGTGTATCACCGTGTCCTCATACCAAGCTACCACTGGGGGGTCACGATGTGGATATGGTACTGTGTATCACCGTGTCCTCATACCAAGCTACCACTGGGGTTGTCACGATGCGGATATGGTACTGTATATCACCGTGTCCTCATACCAAGCTACCACTGGGGTTGTCACGATGCGGATATGGTACTGTGTATCACCGTGTCCTCATACCAAGCTACCACTGGGGTTGTCACGATGCGGATATGGTACTGTGTATCACCGTGTCCTCATACCAAGCTACCACTGGGGTTGTCACGATGTGGATATGGTACTGTGTATCACCGTGTCCTCATACCAAGCTACCACTGGGGGTGTCACGATGCGGATATGGTACTGTGTATCACCGTGTCCTCATACCAAGCTACCACTGGGGTTGTCACGATGCGGATATGGTACTGTGTATCACCGTGTCCTCATACCAAGCTACCACTGGGGTTGTCACGATGCGGATATGGTACTGTATATCACCGTGTCCTCATACCAAGCTACCACTGGGGTTGTCACGATGCGGATATGGTACTGTGTATCACCGTGTCCTCATACCAAGCTACCACTGGGGTTGTCACGATGCGGATATGGTACTGTGTATCACCGTGTCCTCATACCAAGCTACCACTGGGGTTGTCACGATGTGGATATGGTACTGTGTATCACCGTGTCCTCATACCAAGCTACCACTGGGGTTGTCACGATGCGGATATGGTACTGTGTATCACCGTGTCCTCATACCAAGCTACCACTGGGGTTGTCACGATGCGGATATGGTACTGTGTATCACCGTGTCCTCATACCAAGCTACCACTGGGGTTGTCACGATGTGGATATGGTACTGTATATCACCGTGTCCTCATACCAAGCTACCACTGGGGGGGTCACGATGCGGATATGGTACTGTGTATCACCGTGTCCTCATACCAAGCTACCACTGGGGTTGTCACGATGCGGATATGGTACTGTGTATCACCGTGTCCTCATACCAAGCTACCACTGGGGTTGTCACGATGTGGATATGGTACTGTGTATCACCGTGTCCTCATACCAAGCTACCACTGGGGGTGTCACGATGCGGATATGGTACTGTGTATCACCGTGTCCTCATACCAAGCTACCACTGGGGGTGTCACGATGTGGATATGGTACTGTGTATCACCGTGTCCTCATACCAAGCTACCACTGGGGTTGTCACGATGCGGATATGGTACTGTGTATCACCGTGTCCTCATACCAAGCTACCACTGGGGTTGTCACGATGCGGATATGGTACTGTGTATCACCGTGTCCTCATACCAAGCTACCACTGGGGTTGTCACGATGCGGATATGGTACTGTGTATCACCGTGTCCTCATACCAAGCTACCACTGGGGTTGTCACGATGCGGATATGGTACTGTGTATCACCGTGTCCTCATACCAAGCTACCACTGGGGGTGTCACGATGCGGATATGGTACTGTGTATCACCGTGTCCTCATACCAAGCTACCACTGGGGTTGTCACGATGCGGATATGGTACTGTGTATCACCGTGTCCTCATACCAAGCTACCACTGGGGTTGTCACGATGCGGATATGGTACTGTGTATCACCGTGTCCTCATACCAAGCTACCACTGGGGTTGTCACGATGCGGATATGGTACTGTGTATCACCGTGTCCTCATACCAAGCTACCACTGGGGTTGTCACGATGCGGATATGGTACTGTGTATCACCGTGTCCTCATACCAAGCTACCACTGGGGTTGTCACGATGCGGATATGGTACTGTGTATCACCGTGTCCTCATACCAAGCTACCACTGGGGTTGTAACGATGCGGATATGGTACTGTGTATCACCGTGACCTCATACCAAGCTACCACTGGGGTTGTCACGATGCGGATATGGTACTGTGTATCACCGTGTCCTCATACCAAGCTACCACTGGGGTTGTCACGATGCGGATATGGTACTGTGTATCACCGTGTCCTCATACCAAGCTACCACTGGGGTTGTCACGATGCGGATATGGTACTGTGTATCACCGTGTCCTCATACCAAGCTACCACTGGGGTTGTCACGATGCGGATATGGTACTGTGTATCACCGTGTCCTCATACCAAGCTACCACTGGGGTTGTCACGATGCGGATATGGTACTGTGTATCACCGTGTCCTCATACCAAGCTACCACTGGGGTTGTCACGATGCGGATATGGTACTGTGTATCACCGTGTCCTCATACCAAGCTACCACTGGGGTTGTCACGATGCGGATATGGTACTGTGTATCACCGTGTCCTCATACCAAGCTACCACTGGGGTTGTCACGATGCGGATATGGTACTGTGTATCACCGTGTCCTCATACCAAGCTACCACTGGGGTTGTCACGATGCGGATATGGTACTGTGTATCACCGTGTCCTCATACCAAGCTACCACTGGGGTTGTCACGATGCGGATATGGTACTGTGTATCACCGTGTCCTGGTGGCTGCAGTTCGGCGCTTGCTGAGTGTCAAACATGAAATGAAATGAATTGTTGTATGCCGCTTTTGTGCACCCGAGCGCTAAACTGGGTCAAGCAACCTCCCAAGTTGAATGGATGAAACATGCCCCAGAGTAGTTTCCCGGCCCTGGTTTGTTGGTTTTATATCCAGGAACCCCGGCCCCCGGACCTATTGATCTGCTGTGTGTAGTGAGCCAGCACAACTACACCATGAAGCGCCCCCCCCCCTCCCCCTACACACACACACGGAAACAGACCCGACGCCAAATGTAATATATGTGCGAGAACATTATATATACGTGTATGCGACAACATTATATATATAACGGACGGACAACTGGCCTATAAATAAATATTAGCAGCTTTTATATAATTACTATAATTATTTAGCCTCCACCGTTCCATGGGAGCGTTCCTTCTCCCAGCTATAAACCGTCTTAATGGTGACATCAGTGAGATGACATTAGTTAGATGACATCAGTGATATAATAATTAATGAAATGACATCAGTGAGATGACATCAGTGAGATGACATCAGTGATGACATCAATGAAATGACATCAGTGAGATGACATCAGTGAGATGACATCAGTGAGATGACATCAGTGAGATGACATCAGTGATATCACATCAGTGAGGTGACATCAGTGAGATGGCATCATTGAGATGACATCAGTGAGATGACATGATTGATATCACATCAGTGAGGTGACATCAGTGAGATGACATGAGTGAGATGACATCATTGAGATGACATCAGTGATATGACATCAATGAAATGACACCATTGAGATGACATCAGTGAGATGACATGAGTGAGATGACATCAATGAGATGACATTAGTGAGATGACATCAGTGAGATGACATTAGTGAGATGACTTCAGTTAGATGACATCAGTGAGATGACATCAGTGAGATGACATCAGTGAGATGACATGAGTGAGTTGACGCAATGACCTTGCCTTGACCATGGTGACCTACCACGGTCTATTAAAGTTTTCAGCAGAACCTCTTTAAACCGAAATATGCTTTGTAACAGTGACATATTCGTTTGATATATAGGTATCTATAGGTAATTATATATAGGTTTTCAAGATTCCAGAAATGGAAATATGCTTTTCACGTGGGTGATATTAGATTGACTGTGTTAAGAAAAACGAAGTCAACGTGTCTTTGTTTGATCGGTACTGTGTACATGTCTGCTGTTCAGACTGAGAAAAACAAACATTTTAAAACTTACAGTCGATATATTTCTGTTTTAAATAACAAGGTCGATATCAAATTGAATATTGGGGCAGTTCCTATCCTGATTATGGACTAGCCTACCGAATAAAATGCACAGTTATTCCGAATCATATGATCGAGCGATCTTCCCTATCATTAAACAACCCATGGAATCTGGACAAATACGAGATAAATATTGCGTACAGAACGCCATGCTATGTATAGGCTTTCGAACCCAACACACCCAGTTAGTGTTCTGCCTGCCACCCAATTCGGGCGTTCGTTGGCGGCGCCGCGCTATAATACATTGGTAATAGTGGGTTCTGGCGCTGGACGCTGACGTGGTGGAGTCACCGCGTCCGTCTGCTATTATCGCCCGTTCCATCGGGGACAATTGCTTAGGAGAAGCTATTGGGGCGGCTTGTTACAAATATGTGAAGGGCTATTTTGTGATTGGTACAGCCGACCCATTATATATAATAATACTGAGTATATTATATTGGATATAACTCCATCGCGCTGTTACAGTTGGAGATCCGTATCAGGACTTGTCAGTGATGTGATGTGCATACAAACACGCGGCAGGCAGTGATGGGACCGCGAAGGTCCGCTCTCTTTGAACAAGGCCGCTCTGAAACCGTGGGTAGACAGCCACAGCACCCGCCCCCCTACGGGTCAGGGAGAACAGAAACAGAACGCAGACAATTTGGGTGATGAGGGCGAACGCTGATGGACATATAAATGCAAAAACCTTGGGTGTGGAAAAAGTAAAATATCAATAGCCCTTCGCCATGAAGCCTATGTTTTGACACGCAAGGAGTAAGTCAGTAAAAGGCGTATACGTGCGAACTACTGAGTACGTCGCAAATATATATTGAATATACGCTAAAACAGCGGAATGAACTTATACCTTAATAGTGTTCCGTGAAACAACAACAGAGAGGTGGGGTGGGGGGGGGGGGGTTGTAGCAATCTCTTCCTTTCACGTATCTCTTATGACTATATACCCGAGATTTGATTTCTACTGGACAAAAAAGAGTAAACCGAACGGGTCTGCATGGAACTGTGCCATAGGGCGGGTCAAAAAGGGTAAACAATCCCCTTCCGAGAGGATTTTGTTTGGTTGGTTATTCAGGACGCATTAACCACTTTTGGTCATATCGCGTCAATGGGAGAAGGAAGGGAAAGTGGAAACATGCCTCCGGGGGGAACCCCTCCTACTCTTTGCGAAGAAAGACATGGGATCTTTATCCTGCGACCACACAGACATGGCCACAGCAGGGTTCGAACCAGCGATCCACGTGCCGTTAGGCTCTCAGGTGACCAGAGCACTCAATGCGAGCGCTCTAGCCCACTGAGATAGGATTTTGCTGGTAGCACGCCCGTTTCGAGCGGATTTTGGCGGTAAAACGCCCGTTTCGAGCGGATTTTGAATGTGAAAGAACAGGGGTGGGGGGGGGGGTCACCACGGAATCCCCTCCAAACCCTGCATTGTAGTAACTTCCCCTCCCCCCCCCCCCCCCAGGGTCTGGTCCTGTGCCAGTACACACCTTGATAGTCTGTCAATGCAAACTGAAGTACTAAAGCAGAGTGGTGTTATATAACAGTCCGAGGCCCGTAAGTTCGAAACCGCGGGAGCCCAACATTTCACCCCGCCCCATGCTAAGGTCCTATTCTAGGGCGAATTATTTGGCCCCGGCTGTTTCGAACTCACGGGCCCTGGTGTGTACACATAAACCTTAGCGGTTGTGTCAACTTGGGCTCTGTAGCGTTTTGCGATTTATACGCGTTGTGTAAGCTACGTTTAGGAGCGATTACGACTTGTGAACCAAAAAAAACATTGCACAGGAAAGAGTGCCTGGTGGATACAAGTGCGCATGCGCTAAACCTGCTGTATTTATTGCATGTTCTTGTGTGCAATGCGTGAGACCTTTGGCTTGCGCTGCGGTCGTGAGCAGCTGAGCTGCTACATTTCTTACTTCCGGGTTACTCACACAGAAGCAGATACCTCGAACAGTGGATTCATCGTTAATGGATATAGTGGTAGGTTGCCGTTTCGTGCCACCTTTGTGCACACATTAGCTAAACGAGACGACAGGCCCACGTGAGAGTCGGACGGGTGTTCTTGGCCACTTCTGTGAACACATGGGCTGAATAAAGCAGGCTACAGCCTGATGGATGGGTTGTTGTTGTAGGTAACGGTTGTGAACACATTGGCTAACCGGGCCAGGGCTACAGCGGATAGCTGGACTGGCTAACCGGGCCAGGGCTACAGCGGATAGCTGGACTGGCTAACCGGGCCAGGGCTACAGCGGATAGCTAGACCGGCTAACCGGACCAGGGCTACAGCGGATAGCTGGACTGGCTAACGGGGCCAGGGCTACAGCGGATAGCTGGACTGGCTAACCGGGCCAGGGCGACAGCGGATAGCTGGACTGGCTAACCGGGCCAGGGCGACAGCGGATAGCTGGACTGGTCTATTGGGTCACTGTGGTGCCCACATTGGCTAACCGGGCCAGGGCTACAGCGGGTAGCTGGACTGGCTAACCGGGCCAGGACTACAGCGGATAGCTGGACGGGCTAACCGGGCCAGGGCTACAGCGGATAGCTGGACTGGTCTATTGGGTCACTGTGGTGCCCACACTGGCTAACCGGGCCAGGGCTACAGCGGATAGCTGGACTGGTGTATTGGCTCACTGTGGTGCCCACACTGGCTAACCGGGCCAGGGCTACAGCGGATAGCTGGACTGGTCTATTGGCTCACTGTGGTGCCCACACTGGCTAACCGGGCCAGGGCTACTGCGGATAGCTGGACTGGCTAACCGGGCCAGGGCTACAGCGGATAGCTGGACTGGTCTATTGGCTCACTGTGGTGCCCACACTGGCTATACTGGGCCAGGGCTACAGCGGATAGCTAGACCGGCTAACCGGGCCAGGGCTACAGCGGATAGCTGGACTGGTCTATTGGCTCACTGTGGTGCCCACATTGGCTAATCGGGCCAGGGCTACAGCGGATAGCTGGACTGGCTAACGGGGCCAAGGCTACAGCGGATAGCTGGACTGGTGTATTGGCTCACTGTGGTGCCCACACTGGCTATACTGGGCCAGGGCTACAGCGGATAGCTAGACCGGCTAACCGGGCCAGGGCTACAGCGGATAGCTGGACTGGTCTATTGGGTCACTGTGGTGCCCACACTGGCTATACTGGGCCAGGGCTACAGCGGATAGCTGGATTGGTCTATTGGGTCATTGTGGTGCCCACATTGGCTAACCGGGCCAGGGCGACAGCGGATAGCTAGACTGGCCTATTGGGTCACTGTGGTGCCCACACTGGCTAACCGGGCCAGGGCGACAGCGGATAGCTGGACTGGTGTATTGGCTCACTGTGGTGCCCACACTGGCTATACTGGGCCAGGGCTACAGCGGATAGCTGGATTGGTCTATTGGGTCATTGTGGTGCCCACATTGGCTAACCGGGCCAGGGCTACAGCGGATAGCTGGATTGGTCTATTGGGTCACTGTGGTGCCCACATTGGCTAACCGGGCCAGGGCTACAGCGGATAGCTGGACTGGCTAACCGGGCCAGGGCTACAGCGGATAGCTGGACTGGTGTATTGGCTCACTGTGGTGCCCACACTGGCTATACTGGGCCAGGGCTACAGCGGATAGCTGGATTGGTCTATTGGGTCATTGTGGTGCCCACATTGGCTAACCGGGCCAGAGCTACAGCGGATAGCTGGACTGGCTAACCGGGCCAGGGCTACAGCGGATAGCTGGACTGGTGTATTGGCTTACTGTGGTGCCCACATTGGCTAACCGGGCCAGGGCTACAGGGGATAGCTGGACTGGTGTATTGGCTCACTGTGGTGCCCACACTGGCTATACTGGGCCAGGGCTACAGCGGATAGCTAGACCGGCTAACCGGGCCAGGGCTACAGCGGATAGCTGGGCTGGTCTATTGGGTCACTGTGGTGCCCACATTGGCTAACCGGGCCAGGGCTACAGCGGATAGCTGGACTGGCTAACGGGGCCAGGGCTACAGCAGATAGCTGGACTGGTGTATTGGCTCACTGTGGTGCCCACACTGGCTATACTGGGCCAGGGCTACAGCGGATAGCTAGACCGGCTAACCGGGCCAGGGCTACAGCGGATAGCTGGACTGGTCTATTGGGTCACTGTGGTGCCCACATTGGCTAACCGGGGCAGGGCTACAGCAGATAGCTGGACTGGCTAACGGGGCCAGGGCTACAGCGGATAGCTGGACTGGTGTATTGGCTCACTGTAGTGCCCACTCTGGCTATACTGGGCCAGGGCTACAGCGGATAGCTGGATTGGTCTATTGGGTCATTGTGGTGCCCACATTGGCTAACCGGGCCAGGGCTACAGCGGATAGCTGGACTGGCTAACCGGGCCAGGGCTACAGCGGATAGCTGGACTGGTCTATTGGGTCATTGTGGTGCCCACATTGGCTAACCGGGCCAGGGCTACAGCGGATAGCTGGACTGGCTAACCGGGCCAGGGCTACAGCGGATAGCTGGACTGGTGTATTGGGTCATTGTGGTGCCCACATTGGCTATACTGAGCCGATGAAGTCCTGGGAGAGTGGGCTGATTGGTAACATTATGTGTAGCGGTTTGGAGAGGGAAGTGAGACGGAAGTGGTTTGTCGTTGGTGAATATACAGTGGATACGTATATTCCGGCTTCGTTTGGTCATCAGCTCCTGTACCAATTAAGGTTTTGAAATTACTTCATGGCGTGATGTATGAGCCGATGTGGTGGGAGATAGGTCAGTTTGGCCTGTTTATGAAGGTTTCCACTCATGTATGTAAGTGATTCGATGAGTGTAGATATTGTATAGCGTTCTTGAGGGCTTTATCCTACGCCGCAATATTACGGGAATGTGGGTGCTTATGTAGGTCAGGTTTGTTAAGGGGGAGGGGGGTAGGGGGTAGCCTTGTAACAGGGGGATTCTCCAAGCTAATGACCGTGGACGGGGGGGGGGGGCACTGCTGTCCATTCGGGAGGTACCATAGGGTCAGTATAGCTTGCTCACGTTTGACTCACGTCGCCACATATAGGGGTCTGGAAGGGGTAAATGGCGACACGCGACACAGGCATATTTGAAAATTCGACATTCGACATTGACCCCCGAATTTCAACGCTGAGGATCTGAAAAAGCGACATTGAACGAAATAGTGGCATTTTATAGGACAAAAAAAGCGACTCTGAACTTTGCCAAAAAGCGACAGGGAACTTAGTAAAAAATCGACATTCGACACTGGACCCTGCTCCCCCCCCCCCCTTCCCACCCCCACCCGCCTTTCAGATCCCTGCATATACCGCTTCAGCTTGTCATTTGTCGGCCATGATAGCTTTACTACCAGGCTACAAGGCATGTTTGCTTGGTTGAGGTTCAGGATATAATTAAGATTTTTTATGTTATTGGATTTTCCTCGAACCGTATCCAATATACTTGACAGGATATTGGATACGCTTCGAGTGCTTTGCCCGCAGGGGAGGCATTTCAGTCAAATATCGTACCATTTGCTCGTGAAATTCCCCACACGTCTCTGACTCAGTCGTAATCAGGCTGAGCGGACGACCCACAGGTCATGGGTTCAAACCCTGGCGACCAACAGGTCATGGGTTCAAACCCTGGCGACCAACAGGTCATGGGTTCAAACCCTGACGACCAACAGGTCATGGGTTCAAACCCTGGCGACCAACAGGTCATGGGTTCAAACCCTGGCGACCAACAGGTCATGGGTTCAAACCCTGGTGACCAACAGGTCATGGGTTCAAACCCTGACGACCAACAGGTCATGGGTTCAAACCCTGACGACCAACAGGTCATGGGTTCAAACCCTGACGACCAACAGGTCATGGGTTCAAACCCCTGGCGACCAAGAGGTCATGGGTTCAAACCCCTGGCGACCAACAGGTCATGGGTTCAAACCCCTGACGACCAACAGGTCATGGGTTCAAACCCTGGCGACCAACAGGTCATGGGTTCAAACCCTGACGACCAACAGGTCATGGGTTCAAACCCTGCCGACCAACAGGTCATGGGTTCAAACCCCTGACGACCAACAGGTCATGGGTTCAAACCCTGACGACCAACAGGTCATGGGTTCAAACCCCTGGCGACCAACAGGTCATGGGTTCAAACCCTGACGACCAACAGGTCATGGGTTCAAACCCTGACGACCAACAGGTCATGGGTTCAAACCCCTGATGACCAAGAGGTCATGGGTTCAAACCCCTGGCGATTATTCTTCCGCCTTTATTTAAATAGCGACGTCTAATTAAATTTACGTGTCTGGCATGTTGCTCTGCACAGAGACAGATCCTCGCACTGCACGCTGTGGCGAAATGTGCAATAATCCGCCTGTGTACATTCCTTCCTGTGTCAGCCACAGAGACAGATCCTCGCACTGCACGCTGTGGTGAAATGTGCAATAATCCGCCTGTGTACATTCCTTCCTGTGTCAGCCACAGAGACAGATCCTCGCACTGCACGCTGGGGCGAAATGTGCAATAATCCGCCTGTGTACATTCCTTCCTGTGTCAGCCACAGAGACAGATCCTCGCACTGCACGCTGTGGTGAAATGTGCAATAATCCGCCTGTGTACATTCCTTCCTGTGTCAGCCACAGAGACAGATCCTCGCACTGCACGCTGTGGTGAAATGTGCAATAATCCGCCTGTGTACATTCCTTCCTGTGTCAGCCACAGAGACAGATCCTCGCACTGCACGCTGTGGCGAAATGTGCAATAATCCGCCTGTGTACATTCCTTCCTGTGTCAGCCACAGAGACAGATCCTCGCACTGCACGCTGTGGCGAAATGTGCAATAATCCGCCTGTGTACATTCCTTCCTGTGTCAGCCACAGAGACAGATCCTCGCACTGCACGCTGGGGCGAAATGTGCAATAATCCGCCTGTGTACATTCCTTCCTGTGTCAGCCACAGAGTCAGATCCTCGCACTGCACGCTGGGGCGAAATGTGCAATAATCCGCCTGTGTACATTCCTTCCTGTGTCAGCCACAGAGTCGCATCGCCTCTGTGTTGGGAAACGTATGCTTTCGTGGTTTAGGACCTTTAGAAGCTGCCTAAAAAAACATAAAATATGAATTAATTTCACTTTCATTATTAGAATCAGACTTAACTTCTAACTATTAGGAGTACTACGGGGGTAGGTACCACAGCGATGTTCTGTTGTTGTAATATATATAATATTGATACCAAGACAGGTGAGATCACGAAGGGCTTTTATTGTACATAACGGTCCACAGAGTAACGTGTGGGCTATTACAATAGGGTTAGGAAGTAACTACTGGTTAAACACCAGATCCGTCGAAAAGCTATAATATTATAAATATGGTCGCCACAAGAATAACGATTTGTACCCTGTTATCTAGGAATAGACCTATTCATCAGAGTTTAGTGTTTTTGGTGTGGTTTCTGGGGTTTTCTGGGGTGCAGAAATAGATTAAGCGGTTAACATTCCAAGATGGCTGCCATTTTCCAAGATGGCCGCCAGCGAGAGCTTGTATTTACAATATTCTTGCAAGAGCTTGTGGGCGTCTAATTTTGGTCAGATTTGGCCAGTACTGTTGCAGTATTGACCTGACAAAAGACAGTATTTTAGGTATCGAGCCACAGCTTTTGGTTATATATTCAGGACGCTTCAACCCCTTTTGGTCATATCGCGTCAATGGGAGAAGGAAGGGAGAGTGGAGCCATGTCCCCGGGGGTAACCCCCTACTCTTTGCGAGCGAAGAAGGACATGGGATCTTTATCCGGCGACCACACAGACATGGCCACAGCGGGGCTCGGACCATCGATCCACGTGCCGTTAGGCTCTCAGGTCACAGCTTTTGGAAGTGGGCCGTTCCATCTCGGACGATATGCCCCCCCCCCTTTATTATGGGTCGCCAAAGCCCAGGAATCCGCATCTGATGCCTAATACCGCCATGTCGACAATGAACACGTCCCTCTACCTGATCATTGGTCCTCATAGTGTATATTACGCGCAGCAATATGAAAACAAATAGGGCGTAGTTCAGAAATAAGTGTTTATGCCACATAAAGGCATTTATAATAGTGTAAATTGTGTTTTAATTTTTTTTTCATTATAGCCTCTGAAATGTATAATTTCATCCAGACTTTTATTTGGAATTTCGCACTCGCACTCCTGTGGCTGTGGCTGTGGCTGTGGCTGTGGCTGTGGCTGTGGCTGTGGTTGTGGCTGTGGCTGTGGCTGTGGCAGTGGCTGTGGCTGTGGCTGTGGTTGTGACTGTGGCTGTGGCTGTGGTTGTGGCTGTGGCTGTGGCCCTTTGTGGCATCCGGTCCGTGAAACCCAAACCCATCTCGCTCTCGGCGACTAACTACTTATGCAAACAATTTGTAAGCTGTCTGAGTAAAGGGTTCATGCGACAAAATGATTTCTCACTGGATATCCTCAGTTTCTAAGCCGAACAAAAGCGACACTCTGCGTAGCGTTAACTAGGGTTTGTGCATACGGATCCATGGCTGTTTGAGTTGTAAGTTTTAAATCTTAAACTTTTCAGATTCAATAATACTTTTTATTCTAGGTCAGTGATCTCCATGTTTGATGGGTGATTACATATTCCGCGCTACCTTTTCTGTAAATCGGGAAAAATGTCGTGTTAGAGTTCACCCATTTGCCATTATATTATATAACCGTTCAACGACACAATATTGATGAACGCCCTCTTTGTCGACAGAACAGCGACACCTGGCGGTGTGGAGATTGAGGGCGTGATGAGCTGGTGCCTCTGACCCACCGGAAGCAAGACAAGATGGCGGTCAACTGTCACCACCGGGGGATCACCCGTCTCAAGGCTGAAGAGCTCCTACTGGAGGCGGGAAAGGACGGGAGCTTCCTGATCCGGGACAGCGAGACGTTCCCCGGGGCCTACACCCTCTGTCTCCTGTAAGGGTCAACGCCACGGGCAGGGCCTCTGGCCTCCATCACCTTGACTAAGAATGTAAAAATTAAAATTAAAAATGTAATCAATAAGAATAAAATGTTTTTCTTTAATTATATCAGGTAAAATCTAATTTCGTATGTTAATTTATACGAAGGACGATTTTTGTATGGTAGAATGGTACACGTTTCTGCCAAGGTTCCATGAAATGGATTAACAGATTATCGGAGCCTGTATAACTTAGGTAATTTGTTCACATCATTTTCCCCCATAGTTTCCCTTTAGAAGAATTATGTGAGTACTAGGGATTATCTGAGACATAAACTAGATTTGCGTAGCAGTCGAAATCTGAAGGCCAAATACAATCACTAATTTTGCATGTATCTCAAAAGAAAACAAAATACCAGTTTAAAGACCAGATTATTGTTATGCTCTGAACTGCATGGGTTCTCCTACCAGATCTGGTTTCCACCGGGCAGTCCAATGGGAGACACATCCCCAGGCCTCATTCATCCGTTACCACGATTATCCTAATACACCAATTCAGGCTGTCAATCCTTCACTGACGTCACTGTTTCTCTTATCCCATTATGTGGCTAAAAAAAGGTCTTCCACGAGTGTTGTGTCCGACAAACAATGCAGGCAAACAAAGCAGCATGTCACTTTCTCTTGTACCTACCCTCATCTATGATTGTCCAATTCATGCTCACGATTGTCGAAAAGGTAAAAAGGCGGGGCTTAGTGTCGGAGTGTGGACGGTGTATTGTACTAATTACAGAAAGCAGGGCCGGGTGCACCAGTACCGTATTCTCCCGGACGGCGGCAGTCAGCTCTTCATCCAGGCCGAGCACGGGGTCCAGGAGCGGAAGTTCGTGGATTTACTGCAGCTCGTTCAGGAGTATCTGCTGCGGGGGGAGCGTAACGGGCTGGTCTGCGCCATCAAGTACCCGGTGGAGGTCAAGAAAGCCCCGGATGAGGACAAAGAAAGCGGTGAGTGAGAGGAGCACGTGCACGTCATTTTTGTCGGTCACTTTTGTTCGCTTTTGTACTTGCGACTTTTCAGATTGGGAATCCACGGTGAGCCTTGTGCGCATCATTCATTATGGACTATGCTCGCTGTTTTGGGCCACATTTGTAGACAGTATGGCTACAATAGGTCCACGATCCTCAGGGTAATTGGTGAAGTGTGAGACGGCCCCTGAACCCGTATCGTGGGTGGATCTGCAGGCCACGCTACCTATCGCCCGTGTCTTGTGGGAGTTAAATTAGATTTCAGGGCTATACCTTATACCTTGTACCTTGATATTGCCATTTTATTCTTCACAATATGCTATTTTAAATCAACAAGGTATATATATATATATGGAGTTTGACTTGAGAGGGGACTAATTGCAGCCTGAAAGGCCTTATCGTGCCGTAACGGTTAAATAGCTCAAGAGACAGATTAAATTAAATTATTGAAACTGAAACAAATATTGTTATTGTGAGCGTGTAGATAAAATGGTTGTTTATATGAAGTAACTGCTGATGCTGGTTCAATGACTGCCCAAGTAGTCATATAGCCAAAGCGTCGATTTCTGAAGAGATACTCTCGTGGCGTGCATGGAGTGTCCGTGTTGGTTCAGTTACACGCCTTGAGGTCTCTGCGTTGTGGTGAAAACGATTTCCTTTATGTTCACAGAAGAGGATGACGATGAGATCGATCAAAACAAGAAGAACGAAAAGCAGGTGACGGAAAAAGACATTAATGACGTCACTTCCGCCGAGGAGACCGCCAGCGCCACCACGGGCGCCACTACCCCCGTCGGCAACACCCCCACCCCTACCCCCAGCACCCCTACCCCCACCACCGGGCCGGCCAGGGTCACGGATAGTCACACGGATCTGTTGCACATGAGCGTGCCGGTCAGCAACGTCCCATCCGCCAACGGGATTTCCCCGGATAATACCGAGAACAAAGGACGTTTACCTTATGCCCGGCAGGGGTCGGATCAAGGGGACGCCTTGTCAAAGGTTAAAACCCTCATCGACCTCCAGGGCCCCCTGCTGGAAGACGCCAACAACGCCGCGAGCCCCACCGACAGTGGTGACGTCACCAGTAAGGGGAAATCCCCGGAGCAGACGACATTTGGCGGCGCGCGGGAAAACTCGCTCAAAGGGAAAATAACGTCTTCGTCGTCCTCCTCCTCGAGTGGATCGTCTGCGGGGATCGAGTTCCCCTCGTGTAAACAACAACAACAACAACAACAACAACCTACACTGAACGACAGCGTCACCCGCAGGAGCTCACCGACGCCGACGTCGACGCTGACGACCGACAACCGACACTCGGAGCGGGAGAGCCTGACGCTGTCGCTGCGGGAGCCGGCGTACAGCGAGCCGGGCCAGGAGGGCGAGTATGACGGGCTGTACATCCGCAGCGAAAACCACCCGATAGGGCGACACTTCCAGCAGCGCTTCTCTCAGCTCAACCTGTCAGGGTGAGTCGGTGTTTGTATCAGCAGTTCTCTCAGCTCAACTGTCAACCCCTGTGGACATGGCTCCACTCTCCCTTCCTTCCCCCATTGGCGATATGACCAAAGGTGGTTGAAGCGTCCTGAATATACAATCAACCACAAAAGTGATTATAAACACACCCGACACTTGCTCTGGTTGGTTTAAATGTGTTTATTTAACGAGGATACTCCGAATAGCATACGCTAGGAACATGGGGCTTCCTGAAGAAAAAAAAACAGCAAAATGTTGCAATGTAAAACAAACGATGCAATAGTACAATGGCGAGACAAGTTTGATCACGTATAACGGTACATGGAAAGAGACAAGAAGAGGGAAAGGGATACACTTAACGGCTTACTCCAGACGAATTATTGGTATCTGAAACGATGAGTTGATGAAACAAATGTAGACACGGCGTCAATAATACCTGTACTGAGTTTTCAGTTGGACGCACGTGGTCATAGGGGAATAAATGTACACTGTTTTTTCGATTGTTTTTTCGATTGAGGTCCTAATTAGAGAGCCGAATAGATATTCTCTCCCGCGGTTATAATGAGGACAGTCGAGGCAAAAATGCACAACAGTGTCACTAACAGCACCACATGAACAGTAGGGGCTTGCTCTGGTTCCAGGTGCGACGGCAAGTTCATCAACAACACAAAGGAGTACGTGGACATGGGGGTCGTGAAGGACGCGGAGCTGGCCTCCGCCGCCACGGGGGAGATCAAGCTGCCCGGACTGAGGCGACTCCTGGCGGAGGAGGCCCGCGACCTCTACCGGTCAGCTCTCTCATTGGTCGCTCTACCCTGGTGGCTGCCATGGTGGCTGCCATGGTGGCTGCCATGGTGGCAGCTCTCGCCCAGAACCCTAGGCTGTATGTGGGCTGAAACACACCCTAGTCGTATTCTATAATGTAAACTTATGGTCTGGAACAACCCTATTTCAGGGTTGTTTGACTTTGACTAAGTGTAGCTCTGATTCTCTTTTGCTGTGGGAAAATTGTAACAGAAACAAACCTTAAACCTTTTCTTAATACTTTCTGACAAGTAGTGACTAATCACATGAGTAAACGTTCTTGAAAGACTCCAGTCTATCACCAGAAATTCTTATGAAAACATGTGTATTCATTGACCCAATAATTGCGTCGCTGAACACGAAGTAATCAATAAACCAATTAGCATGGCTTATGTTATCATGTGATGACCTTGCACATGTGCATTGATCAACTTCCTGTAAACAAAAATGGTGGCATGTTGTGGAAATTATGGCTCCTTTTGAAGTCTTTAACAACTTGGAAGAGTTCATACATCAGTAATTATGTATAGGAAAGTACTTTTAAATTGTTGAAACTAATTATGAAAGCTGTACTTAAACAATTCAATTGTTCACCATAGAATGCCACATGGCTATGATTCAACCATAGCCATGAATTCATGGCTAGGTCAGCTCTCTCATTGGTCGCTCTGTCGTGGGGGCTGCTGTGGTGACTGCCATGGTGACTGCCATGGTGGCTGCCATGGTGGCTGCTGTGGTGGCTGCCATGGTGACTGCCGTGGTGGCTGCCATGGTGGCTGCCATGGTGACTGCCATGGTGGCTGCCTTGGTGGCTGCCATTGTGACTGCCATGGTGGCTGCCGTGGTGGCTGCCAAGGTGCTGCCATGTTGGCGCGAGCCATTGTGTCCGCTTTTGCCTTGAGAAAATGCCTTGAAAATTAATTTAATGAATGTAATTTGTGGCAATAAACTGATTATGATTATGCATTGTAGCTCTCACTTTTACTAAAGTCACCGCTTTGGAGGAGGCTTAACAGGGAGCCTTCAAAGCTCAGCTGGTAACTGGATCAAAAGGTCGTGGGTTCGAACACTTGGGTAATATTTATACTTAATGTTCTCTTATGGTTTAATAAAATGTACACTATTTTAATATATTTTTGTCTATGTGATGCTTTCAGACATATGGAAATGTTTTTGTCGAAGATCGATGTCTGTCGACAGCTGTACGGCCCCCTGACTACAGATCTCCTGATTGACCCCAAAGCCAAGACGGTAAGTACTGGTGTGGTACATTCATGTATTATATGTATACCCTGCCCTCCCCCTGCCCTCTCCTCCCCCACCCTGGGGGGGGGGGGGTGGCCGGCCCTTGGCGACGGGCTGGTGATTGATCTAACACGCCAGGACTGGATACTGGTGTGCTATCCGGACCATATTCCCTTCCCCTTTCCCCTCCCCTTCCCTCCCTTGCTCACCCTTCCCCGCCTTTCCCAACCCTCCTACCCCCTTACCGCCCCTCCCCGTCCTTCCCCACCCTCCTAGCCACTCCCTGCCCTGCCCTCACCCTCCCGACCAGTCCCCGCTCCTCACCGCCCTGCCCCGCCCTGCCCCTTTCGTCCCCGTGAGTCATACGTAAGCTATGTTGAAACAATGGCTCGCCCTAACATACAATAACGGTCTCCCCACCACCACCATGCCGCTTCGTCCCCGCTTCGCTATGCTCACCCATGATATCTATGACGTCATTATGGTTATAGCTATGCATTAGATCATAGTGGTTCCTCATTCTATTCATCTCACTGTCTCTATGTATGTATATACTTGTAGAGAGGGGGGGGGGGGGAGGTATACATATATATATATAGATATATATAGATACTCGCCATCCAGGCACTATAAGCCGCAGGGGGTGGCGGGTAATGGGGACTAGTTACCAGCGTCCCCTTCACACGTGAAGGTCAACAGGCTGACTGTACGACCGGGTTTGATACATGTGTTTCTTTAGGAATAGTTAGGCTGGGTGGTGGGGGCAAGTCATTACCGTCCATATGGCTTCTGGACCCCAATGATATAACTACATAGCCAATGAACAGACAATTGGTTTGGGTTGTTGTACTAACTTCCTTGAAGTGAGGCGTCCTAGAACAAGATACCAGGAAGAACTGTTTTCGTTCCTAAGACAGTGGGCGAAAGTCACGACTTGGTCTCCTCACCAGCCTACTACGGGGATAGAAAGGGTGTCGAAACAATCAGCTAGTCACGTTTGCGGTCACGTGTACTTGGAAAACTTGCCGTCATCTTGTGACGGAGTCATCCACGCGTTAATCATTGCAAAAGTCTGCCCGCCACGCATGGGTGGCGTGGGATGTCTCGGGGATCGGAAAGATGCCAGCATTGTACTACATTTATATACGAATTACGGAATTGGGCAATGAAATGACAAGAAGAGAACATCCCCCATTCGTCCACGGGGTCCGTTACAATCCATTACCTCGAGGGACGCGTCGCGATGTAAGCTGTTGGCGGAATTACGGAATGACGCTAAGGTTCCTATTTAAGGTCTAGAGCGGGTGGGGGGTCAAAAAACATTCGTCGACAGATTTCTGTTCTTTTTTCTTTAGATAAGTTTCATGTATGGATCTACCTAAAAATGTAATAAAAAATATATGTCCCTTCACTAAAAAAAAAGTTTGGGGCATTTTTGTCAAATTGGCTTTAACATGGCGGTTAATGGGAAAATCCTATAAATGTGTTTTTTTCTCAATGTTTTGAAATCCCCTATAAAAACTGGTCGACAGACTTCCCCAAAAAACTGCCTGCTGAAGCCTAGCGTCATGGTGAATACAAAAATAACAAAAAAACGATATGTTTCTGAACTAACTTTTGTTCTATAAGCTCTTTTGTAACCAAAATAGGCTATAAAATAGGCCAAAAATGACGAATTGTCACAATTGTGCCTTTCGGCGCATATATGCAATCACTAAATATCTTGGTATTTGCTTGTAATACATCAAATACATGCAAATTTGGTGGAGGAAATATTATTAGATGTGACATAGATTGATATTGGTTGCCATTTAATCCTAAAAAAAAAAAAAAAAAAATGAATTTAGTTCTGAAAAAATCTGCCAGGCGCCACCCGCTCTCGCCCTTAACACGATTGATAACACTAGGTGATGTTGGATTTACTTGGCTCTCCACCAGGATAACAATGTGTCTCTGGATGCAGTGATCGACCGCTTCAGTCAGTGCAAGAGCGCCCTCTCCAACCTGGAGAAGAAGGTAAGGAACCTCTCACTCTCTGTGCTGACCTCGAACTGACAACTTCTGCATACTGATAGCCGAGTATTCCTAATACGTATAGCAATGTTAATGGCTCCAGTGTGTTAATGGTAAATTAGATTGTGGATTGTGACTGGTGTATGGACTGTGGCTGATGTATGGACTGTGACTGATGTATGAACTGTGGCTGATGTATGGACTGTGACTGATGTATGGACTGTGACTGATGTATGAACTGTGGCTGATGTATGGACTTTGACTGATGTATTAACTGTGACTGATGTATTGACTGTGGCTGATGTATGGACTGTGACTGATGTATGGACTGTGGCTGACTGATGTATAGACTGTTGCTGATGTATGGACTGTGGGTGATGTTGACTCGCTGATGTTGATTGCGGCAGATATGTGTTGACTAAGGCTGATATGTTTTGCGCAGGCGCAGATCAAGCTGCAGGACCTGAGTATCGACAACGTGATGACCGCTGAGGCTGCGGACGGCATCCAGTCCGACGCGCCGGTGGTGCCCCGGCGGCTGTCCAAGAAACCTCTCCACATCCCTGCCTCCTCCTTCGAGGTGAGTCCGCACCCAGCTGTCTGATATGTGCTGATATGCTATTCACTGATGTTGCCATATCAGTTGGCGATATGCAAGTCAATATCAGGTATCCTGTTATATGTACTTCACTACAATCTACCTCCTTTGAGCTGGGTATATATATCTATCTATGGATCTTGCTATCTCATATTGACTTGTGTATCGCCACTCAATATTTACTCACCACATAGACCTACAATGCCGAACCAAACGATAGCACATCATTGTGGCGAACCAGTCAGGCCATAATCGCAAATGTATTTAATAAAACCACAATACGCATCAGATCCATCGTCTCGCACTGGCGGATGGATGCCAGCGAACAACCAGACCAGCATGCCGCGACTGAACTTAACCTGAGTCTTTGGGTATTCTGTTTCAGGCACGGGTTGTCAAGTCTGGCAAGCTGAACACGTCGTCCAAGGTATCGCTGACTGTCGACATTCAGGCTGGACAACTCTTCATGGTGAAACCTTCAAAGGAAAAACTCAACGAGAATAATCTCTTCATGCACAATAAAGGTAGGCCCTCATTATGTCAGTATGGAATGACCTTCACCGTCAATATGTGACATTGGAGTGACCTTCACCGTCAATGTTTACTTTCTCATCAACTTTTGAACATTTAATACAAGTTCCTGATGGCAAAAAGAGCACATTATTGTACTTTCAAACGGTTGAAGAAAACTCTCTGGAATACTATGGATATGGTTTAATAACCAGGTCACCTTCTGCATCTTACGACAGCGCTATACACATAGGACACACATACTTACGTTTCTAAACTGTCAAGTTAGATTTCTAATTTTTTTTTATTCCGGATCGCTTTACATTACATAATGTAAATTACTTTCAATTCAGTCTCTGCATTCCATAATTAGGTAAGTTGACTTCCTGTTAACAAAATATTTAAAATTAAATTAAATTTTCAATGACAGGAATCCTAGATGCTGAAATGGCGGCTTAGTTCATTCATTTATAATGTATATCTCCAAGATAGCCATGTGTTTCTCATCAATGTATGTTTTTTGTTACCGTTTTGCAGTACTGCAGCTCATTAAAAGTACGACAAACAACTTCCGGTTGGACATTAAGATCGAGGGCCGGCCGAAGCAGACAGTGTTGTTTGAGGATGTCCGCCAGAGGGAGAGCTTCTGCCAACTCATGCAGCAGATGAAATCCATGCACAGCGCGCAACAGGAGGTCGACAGACTGAGTCTGTTTGTCGGCAGCTGGAACATGGGTCAGTCTCATACAGCGCAATCTGGTTCATTCGCTAGGGGTCGCTCTATTATTCTGTCATCTCGCTGGTCGACAGACTGAGTCTGTTTGTCGGCAGCTGGAACATGGGCCAGTCTCGCAGTTGAGCGGACTCTATTTGTCCGTGGCAGTCTCATACCAACAGTACAAACTATTTCACTCACTAGAGGGCGACACTCGAGGCCAAGTGTGTAGGGCCTTCGGCTATTGTCGAGTGGTCTCCGCTAGACCAGCCCAAGCGGCCGGTGCGTGGTTCGAATCCCACCT
>OZ025254.1:42096404-42260399 GCA_964019135.1 Arenicola marina | reverse complement strand
CTGTGCACATATCTACGTTTGTGCAGGATAAATATTCCCGATTAGTCTTATCGTCTCGCAATTGGACAGACTCATCCTGTTTGTCGACAGCTGGAATATGGGTCAGTCTCCCACTGTGTAATCTCTTTCATTCGCTAGGGGTCGCTCTGATTCACTTTAGTCTCGCAGTTGGATAGACTCAACCTATTTGTCAGCCTGTTACAGCACATCTTATATATTCGCTGGGGGGCGTTGTGTTGAGACCCTTGTGTCCCCGTGTTCTGAATCAGCAATAACGATTAATGTTTACTGTTACATACCGACGTTAAATACAACTTTATCCTCTCATATATTGTCTTTTCGGCCGCCAGGTGACGAGACACCCCAGGCTGACCTACAGCTGTGGCTCAAGTCCCAGGGGCTGGGCAAGGCGCGTGACAAGACGCTGGCGCTCATCCCGCACGACCTCTACGTCATCGGGACGCAGGAGAGCGCGCTGCACGAGAAGGAGTGGATCAACCGCCTCAAGGCCTGCCTCCAGGACTGCTTCGGCGTCGACATGGTCACGGTAGGTGAGGGAGTGGGGGCAGAAGGGGGGTGCGGGGGTGTGGGGGGGGGGGGGGCGGTACGGGGGGGGTGGGGTGGGAGGGGCCGGGCGCGGGCTACCCTAATCCGGTTATAAATTGATGCTTTGCGGACACAACAAAACGAATATTTGCATTATTGTACTAAATAGGTGTACATTTTACTAAATGTGCGTATTGCATGGCCATATATATATATATATATATATATGTTATGTTTATCATCTAATTTACTTGTCTTTGGCTGAACTCATCTCAAGATAATTCCCAACTTTCTGTTTCTAACTCCATCCCTATTATGGCCCACATGAATTTGTATTGTATCTTGAGCGGTAATATAGAAGTGTCAGAAACAGCATGATAACCCAAACCCGTGTTTACGGCCCTGTACCAGGTGACGACGATTGCTCTGTGGGGAATCCGCCTCATTATCCTGGTCCGTCCCGAGTACACCAACAAGATCTCCCACGTACAGCAGTCCACCGTCAGGACCGGAATAGCCAACACACTGGGTGAGTCCAATCACTGGATTAGCCAACACACTGGGCGAGTCCAATCACTGGAATAGCCAACACACTGGGTGAGCCCAATCACTGGAATAGCAACACACTGGGAGAGTCCAATCACTGGAATAGCCAACACACTGGGTGAGTCCAATCACTGGAATAGCCAACACACTGGGCGAGTCCAATCACTGGAATAGCCAACACACTGGGAGAGTCCAATCACTGGAATAGCCAACACACTGGGTGAGTCCAATCACTGGAATAGCCAACACACTGGGAGAGTCCAATCACTGGAATAGCCAACACACTGGGTGAGTCCAATCACTGGAATAGCCAACACACTGGGTGAGTCCACTCAGGTGGAATAGCCAACACACTGGGTGAGTCCAATCACTGGAATAACCAACACACTGGGTGAGTCCAATCACTGGAATAGCCAACACACTGGGTGAGTCCACTCACTGGAATAGCCAACACACTGGGTGAGTCCACTCACTGGAATAGCCAACACACTGGGTGAGTCCAATCACTGGCATAGCCAACACCCTGGGTGAGTCCAATCACTGGAACAGCCAACACACAGGGTGAGCCCAATCACTGGAATAGCCAACACACTGGGCGAGTCCAATCACTGGAATAGCCAACACCCTGGGTGAGTCCAATCACTGGAACAGCCAACACACAGGGTGAGCCCAATCACTGGAATAGCCAAAACACTGGGCGAGTCCAATCACTGGAATAGCCAACACACTGGGCGAGTCCAATCACTGGAACAGCCGACACACTGGGAGAGTCCAATCACTGGAACAGCCAACACACTGGGCGAGTCCAATCACTGGAACAGCCGACACACTGGGCGAGTCCAATCACTGGAATAGCCAACACACTGGGCGAGTCCAATCACTGGAATAGCCAACACACTGGGCGAGTCCAATCACTGGAACAGCCGACACACTGGGAGAGTCCAATCACTGGAACAGCCAACACACTGGGCGAGTCCAATCACTGGAACAGCCGACACACTGGGCGAGTCCAATCACTGGAACAGCCGACACACTGGGCGAGTCCAATCACTGGAACAGCCGACACACTGGGAGAGTCCAATCACTGGAATAGCCAACACACTGGGCGAGTCCAATCACTGGAACAGCCGACACACTGGGAGAGTCCAATCACTGGAATAGCCAACACACTGGGCGAGTCCAATCACTGGAACAGCCGGCACACTGGGAGAGTCCAATCACTGGAATAGCCAACACACTGGGCGAGTCCAATCACTGGAATAGCCAACACACTGGGCGAGTCCAATCACTGGAACAGCCGACACACTGGGAGAGTCCAATCACTGGAATAGCCAACACACTGGGCGAGTCCAATCACTGGAACAGCCGACACACTGGGAGAGTCCAATCACTGGAATAGCCAACACACTGGGCGAGTCCAATCACTGGAACAGCCGACACACTGGGTGAGTCCAATCACTGGAACAGCCGACACACTGGGCGAGTCCAATCACTGGAGTGGGGCCATGTGTTCAACATTGTATTGAGTTGAAAACGCTGAAATTATGTTGATATATATTTGTGCTGCCGGTAATATTCTTATATAAATAATATGCATCAGGGTAAGTACGGGAACTGTAGTATTTTCTTGTTGGGGCCATAGTTTCCGTTATATATATATAGTCTGCTAAATTAATGGCTAATTCGTGTCGTTGTAGTCGAGACAAATCAAAGACGTAAAATTGCAATTCTTTTTAACTCCTGTTGATGGTTGCCAGGCAACAAGGGGGCCGCGGCCGTCTCGTTCCAGTTCAACGGCACTTCATTCTGCTTCGTGTGCTGCCATCTGACGTCAGGACACGAGAGGAACGCCAAGTAAGATACCCTCTATCACCCCCACCCCCCCCCCCCCTCGACACCATCACCCGCCCTCGAAACCATCACCCCCCCCCCCACCGTCACCCCCCTGGACAACATCCAGTTCTTGATATCTTGGTAATGCGTAACGGTTGCGTGAGTGCGGTAGAACCACCACTGCGTATTCACGCAACGGCCGTTCTACGGTAGTCTAGGTCTGGCGGTTTAAAGGATACATATATTTTTATTTTTGTTATTTTGGTTAAAGTGTCTCTTTTTTTTGGCGGTCCTCCTGAAAGACCTGCCATCGAGCAGATCTTAACCGCACCCCTGTCCTTATTTACGCCTTATTGCATCGAGCAGCTCTTCACCCCACCCTTATGTTCGCCTATTGTACGTTTCTTTGCAGACGAAACCAAAACATGCGAGACATCATCAAAACTATGGCCCTGGGCAACAAGTCCTTGAGCCTGTTTGACCTCACCAACCAATTCCATCACGTCTTCTTCTTCGGGGACCTCAACTACCGCGTGGAGAATGTGCCCGCTCTGGTCAGTGAACCCTTCCATTGCCACGAGCAACGGGTGATAGCCCTGGGCGTTCAGTTTTCCGGTCCGTAATCTGAATTAACTGAATGGTAGAGGAGACTCAAGCGTCCCATTATAAAGGGACTCGAGATGTGGGCCAAAGTTCCAAAAGTGGGATTTTAAAAATATTTTAATGTGTTGAGGGCAAATAATGTAATTACAGGTGAGAACTGTGTGGCTAACAGATGCGTGATGGTGGGAAGCTCAGTGTATATATCGACTGAGCTACAGAGGTTTCCCTGTCGTGCCGTTGTATGTAATGGGAGCTGAACATTTCGGGGTCACCCCGTGGCCTATTAGTAGGTAGCGCTATTGTCGAGAGTGCTCTGCTAGTCCAGCCCAAATGGCCGGTGCGTGGTTCGACTCCCATTCCTGCAAATGTCTTTGATTGCGCAGGATAAAGATCCCGTGTGTTTATTTGCAAAGACTTGGCTCATTTGTACTTTGACCTTCCCATTGTCTCGACATGACATGCAGAGGTTAAATCGTCACTTTGAAGCCAACCCGCAAGCTGAACATGTCTAAGCCATGTACAATGTCACCCTTGTCTCTGGCCGGCAGGACAACATTAAGCGTGTTAAGGACAAAGACTACGGATATCTCCTCAAACACGACCAACTCAAGAGGTCGCAGCTGAGCAAGGAAGCATTGTTCGGCTTTGGTGAGGTTCTGCTCGTTCACTGACTTTGGTATTTGTATTTTATTTTGCAAGAATCTGGATGTAGACTTGCCTTCTCTTCTTGATATAAATAAGTTTTGTCCGGCGTAATTGAATGATAATATATAGGGTTTTTTTTTCATTAATTTAACTAAATTAGCGATAAGTGGTTGAATTATAATGCTCTCTTCTGACACTTGCAGCGGAAGAAGAAATCACATTCCCTCCCACTTACCGCTTCTTCAAAGGCGAACGTGAAAAGTACAGTTGGCAGAAGTTCAAGAAGACTGGGGTACGGATTCGTCGGTCGACATTTAAGGCTGTCTTGCCAGCTCTTTCTATATGGCGTATGCGACCGTGCGACATGTACATGTATCTATTTATCATCTGTACAATTGTTAAGCTAAAAATGCCGTGTTTCGGGTAAATATTGCATATATGTAAAAACGTCATCTATTTCTTTGAACGGTTAAATTGTCTAGAGTCGGGTAAATCTTACTTTTATGTTTTTAAAGTCGTCTTTATTTACGGCTAAAATGACTAGTTTCGGATTAATATTGAATATACATTTTATGGATAAAAAATACCTTGTGAATTAAGTATTCCTGCACAGTGGTTCCACTCAAGGGTTTACTTGCGTCAGGAATATGTTACGACATCTTAAGGTATAATTGTGTTCATGAAATGGCCTTGACCTTGGGTTTTGTTTCCTGCAGGTGCGGACGAACGCTCCGTCCTGGTGTGACAGGGTCTTGTGGAAGTCCTATCCAGACACCTACATTATCAATACATCCTACGGTAAGTCCTATCCAGACACCTACATTATCAAACATCCTATGGTAAGTCCTATCCAGATACCTACATTATCAATACATCCTATGGTAAGTCCTATCCAGACACCTACATTATCAATACATCCTATGGTAAGTCCTATCCAGACACCTACATTATCAATACATCCTATGGTAAGTCCTATCCAGACACCTACATTATCAATACATCATATGGTAAGTCCAATACAGACACCTACATTACCAATACATCCTATGGTAAGTCCTATCCAGGCACCTACATTATCAATGCATCCTATGGTAAGTCCTATTCAGACACCTACATTATCAATACATCCTATGGTAAGTCCTATCCAGACACCTACATTAACAATACATCCTATTGTAAGTCCTATCCAGACACCTACATTATCAAACATCCTATGGTAAGTCCTATCCAGACACCTACATTATCAATACATCCTATGGTAAGTCCTATCCAGACACCTACATTATCAAACATCCTGTGGTAAGTCCTATCCAGACACCTACATTAACAATACATCCTATGGTAAGTCCTATCCAGACACCTACATTGTCAATACATCCTATGGTAAGTCATATCCAGACACCTACATTAACAATACATCCTATTGTAAGTCCTATCCAGACACCTACATTATCAATACATCTTATGGTAAGTCATATCCAGACACCTACATTATCAGTACATCCTATGGTAAGTCCTAACCAGACACCTACATTATCAATGGTAAGTCCTATCCAGACACCTACACTATCAATACATCCTATGGTAAGTCATATCCAGACACCTACATTATCAAACATCCTATGGTAAGTCCTATCCAGACACCTACATTAACAATACATCCTATGGTAAGTCATATCCAGACACCTACATTATCAGTACATCCTATGGTAAGTCCTAACCAGACACCTACATTATCAATGGTAAGTCCTATCCAGACACCTACATTATCAATACATCTTATGGTAAGTCATATCCAGACACCTACATTATCAGTACATCCTATGGTAAGTCCTAACCAGACACCTACATTATCAATGGTAAGTCCTATCCAGACACCTACATTATCAATACATCCTATGGTAAGTCCTATCCAGACACCTACATTATCAAACATCCTATGGTAAGTCCTATCCAGACACCTACATTATCAATACATCCTATGGTAAGTCCTATCCAGACACCTACATTATCAAACATCCTGTGGTAAGTCCTATCCAGACACCTACATTAACAATACATCCTATGGTAAGTCTTATCCAGACACCTACATTGTCAATACATCCTATGGTAAGTCATATCCAGACACCTACATTAACAATACATCCTATTGTAAGTCCTATCCAGACACCTACATTATCAATACATCTTATGGTAAGTCATATCCAGACACCTACATTATCAGTACATCCTATGGTAAGTCCTATCCAGACACCTACATTAACAATACATCCTATGGTAAGTCCTATCCAGACACCTACATTGTCAATACATCCTATGGTAAGTCATATCCAGACACCTACATTAACAATACATCCTATTGTAAGTCCTATCCAGACACCTACATTATCAATAAATCCTATGGTAAATCATATCCAGACACCTACATCATCAGTACATTCTATGGTAAGTCCTAACCAGACACCTACATTATCAATGGTAAGTCCTATCCAGACACCTACATTATCAGTACATCCTATGGTAAGTCCTAACCAGACACCTACATTATCAATGGTAAGTCCTATCCAGACACCTACATTATCAATACATCCTATGGTAAGTCCTATCCAGACACCTACATTATCAAACATCCTATGGTAAGTCCTATCCAGACACCTACATTAACAATACATCCTATGGTAAGTCCTATCCAGACACCTACATTGTCAATACATCCTATGGTAAGTCATATCCAGACACCTACATTAACAATACATCCTATTGTAAGTCCTATCCAGACACCTACATTATCAATAAATCCTATGGTAAATCATATCCAGACACCTACATCATCAGTACATTCTATGGTAAGTCCTAACCAGACACCTACATTATCAATGGTAAGTCCTATCCAGACACCTGCATTATCAATACATCCTATGGTAAGTCCTATCCAGACACCTGCATTATCAATACATCCTATGGTAAGTCCTATCCAGACGCCTGCATTATCAATACATCCTATGGTAAGTCCTATCCAGACACTTGCATTATCAATACATCCTATGGTAAGTCCTATCCAGACACCTACATTATCAATACATCCTATGGTAAGTCCTATCCAGACACCTACATTATCAATACATCCTATGGTAAGTCCTATCCAGACACCTACATGATCAATACATCCTATGGTAAGTCCTATCCAGACACCTGCATTATCAAACATCCTATGGTAAGTCCTATCCAGACACTTGCATTATCAATACATCCTATGGTAAGTCCTATCCAGACACCTACATTATCAATACATCCTATGGTAAGTCCTATCCAGACACCTACATTATCAATACATCCTATGGTAAGTCCTATCCAGACACCTACATTATCAATACATCCTATGGTAAGTCCTATCCAGACACCTACATTATCAATACATCCTATGGTAAGTCCTATCCAGACACCTACATTATCAATACATCCTATGGTAAGTCCTATCCAGACACCTACATTATCAATACATCCTATGGTAAGTCCTATCCAGACACCTGCATTATCAAACATCCTATGGTAAGTCCTATCCAGACACTTGCATTATCAATACATCCTATGGTAAGTCCTATCCAGACACCTACATTATCAATACATCCTATGGTAAGTCCTATCCAGACACTTGCATTATCAATACATCCTATGGTAAGTCCTATCCAGACACCTGCATTATCAATACATCCTATGGTAAGTCCTATCCAGACACCTGCATTATCAATACATCCTATGTTAAGTCCTATTCAGACACCTGTTTTATCTATACCATTCTATGTTAAGTTCTATCCAGACATGTACATTATCAATGTATTATCTGATACATCCTGTCCAGACTATTTGAGTACTAATAAACCCTTTATTGAATCCGATGCAGTGAGTAATACGTGAGCTATACTGAAACAATGGTTCGCCCTTACATGAAAGGATGGCCGTGATGTCTGATCTCCTCGTTATAACTTACCGCTGGTGTCTTCTGAGTTACCCCAATACCGTATTTGTCCGTATCATCCATTACCCCTGATCTCTGACCTCTGACCTCTGACCACGCTAGGCTGCGTGGAGTCCTTCACCTCCAGCGACCACAAGCCAGTCTTCTCCTCCTTTGACGTCGGCATCATCAACCAGTTCGCCGCCTCCGCTCAAGTCGCCGCCAACGTCAATTCCCGCAACACCGGCATCATCTTCGAGGAGGTCATCGCAGAGGTGAGCGTCTCAAAACCTCAAGCTTTTTACGTCACGGGGAGACCTACTAATCAGGAGCTTTATCATACACGATAAGATCAACCTTAAAGCTGCTCATACGGAATATGTCCACTTATATTGCAGTGACTGGTGATTTAATTACTTCCTAAGAATTTATTGGACCGATCCAGTCTGGATTGTTGCCCGATCCTCGCACGCGATGAGATCAAACTTAAAGCTGCTCATACGGAAAATGTCCATCTGTATTACAGTGACTAGTGATTTAGTTACTTCTTAGACATTTACTGGACCTGGTGTCCAATTGGTGTTAATGCTAAGCACAGTATGCATCATCATATGTTTCTGCATTATAAATGAGCAAAATTCAGAGCAGCGATGCCCGAGTTTTCATAACGTGGCACGTGAGAAAGGTACTCGGTTCGACATAGATAGTTCATACCAGTTAGGTTCAGTAAGATATGCCCTTTTACTTCTTGTATATGCAGCTTGAAACGCGTTGACTGGACATTGATTGTAACGAAATAATTGTGAACATTTATGTGTATATAATATATTTGTTTCTTAATTATTGGTTGTTGGTGGATTTGGGAAAGAATGAAAACCATTAAGTGTTTGTTCCTGTACTGACCAGCAATTGTCTCAGTCAAGAATGTTTAGTGGATTGAGTTGCGTGAAGTTGTTGTCCAAATAACAGAATGCCCTCATTATTTGGTGAATAATCTAGGTTGCATTAATTTTACCCTCTTATAACGAGTTCACTCGGTAGTTCTGTCTTTCTTATAATACAATAATTACTTGGAGATGTGTGTCCAAATCTTGCTGTAATTTTGTTATGGTAAAAAATATTGCTTTTATGGGAGAATCCACAACATTGGATACACATGTGAATGATTATGCCGTATTATGTGAGCAGTAACTTGGAGACGGACCGATGTAACGTACCGCCTCGCTATGGGGGATCAGCCTGCACGGTACCGGTTCCCTCATTTACACTGCTGCTATAATGACTGTTATATCTGGATGTACCATTCAGGTCAAGGCAGAGCCCACGATGAGGGTATGCTGAGTATTGCTATAGTTAATACGGCTCTAGTCACGCTTCAGTGCTTCTACAGACAAGCTTTTCTGTTTATTTTTGTCAGGGTTTTCTTTTATTTTGTTTGCCATCTCCTGATATCTCATATTTCCTAAAGGTTCACACGAGTACATATATATATATATATATATATGGTTATATATATATAATAAATATGTATTTTATGTATGAATATTTGTAGATATAAAATACTGTATAATTTACGTGTAATTATTAAGCGAGGACTTGAACTGCTTGTTTCTTCCGTATATATGTATAAATATATAACTGTTACTACTGTCTATGTCTCCTTCCTTTGGTCTTCCTCCTTGTTTGCGTTGCGATGGTGTGATTGTTATCTATCGTTCCGTATATATGTATAAATATATAACTGTTACTACTGTCTATGTCTCCTTCCTTTGGTCTTCCTCCTTGTTTGCGTTGCGATGGTGTGATTGTTATCTATCGTTCCGTATATATGTATAAATATATAACTGTTACTACTGTCTATGTCTCCTTCCTTTGGTCTTCCTCCTTGTTTGCGTTGCGATGGTGTGATTGTTATCTATCGTTCCGTATATATGTATAAATATATAACTGTTACTACTGTCTATGTCTCCTTCCTTTGGTCTTCCTCCTTGTTTGCGTTGCGATGGTGTGATTGTTATCTATCGTTCCGCGTAGGAGAAAAGTGGTCGGCTAGTTAGGAGGGGCGTTTGGGTAGAGTGCGGAACGCGGTTGGCAACTAACTTCATGCGACTGTATTTGTATCTCTGGTGTATAATGAGGGAGAGTAGATGGCATGTTACTTAGTTTGTGTTATAGGAGGTGCTTCTTGTTTGATATTGGTTCTAGCCTTTCATTACTTTTTATTTTTGAGTAAGAAGTCAATGTTTGTTCCGTAGTTCATTATAAATCTGCATCGCTTTTATCTCGCTCGCTCGTTGCCATGGCGTCGTTGCCATGGATACAACAAGCCCCGGCGTACATTGTGTACATTGACATGGCATGACTGGTCGATACATGACAACATATCTACGTGATCGCTTTAGTATCGCTTCCTACTTGTTGATTCCAACCTACAAGTATTCATTTTCGTTCGATGGTTGTGCATTTTTTATGTAATGACTACCTGGTCTTAATTAATCAAAGCTACTTTAACGACACTTAACATATGATGTGAGATTTCCACATCACAAGACGCTTCGGGGGCTGGATTTTTGTAGCATTTTTCCTATTTGGTTTGACCGGATGTCCTTAACCCGATGTCTTTATCCTCCTCTCAGGTGAAAACCAGCACCAGGGATAACTTCAAGCTGGAGTTCTTCTCCCCGTGTCTTGAAGGTAAGTGTCGATGCGGATTACTTTCGCAACCTTACTTAAAGCGGGTGTCCAACCTAATTTAATCGCGATCTGCACCTAAAGTTTACATCTTAAAATTAAATTGGCGAGTGTTAACGCTTCGATTCGACCGACTGGTAAGGAGAAAAAAATTAAGGCAACCCAACCCCAGCAATGTCAAGCAGAGCGCCATTTTGCCGGGAGGAGTGACGCATATTGTGAATATTCATATGGCGCCGCCTTACGTTATAACTCGCGGAGAGAGAGATCAGGGCCGCGATTTACAGATGAACAGCGGCAGTTCGAAGCCGCGCAGTAGCACAGGATCTTAGCTATTCATGGAAAAGTACCGTCCAAACAAATTGATATACGTCTTGCGACGATTGACTACACAACAATGCCATGATTGGAGTTAGAATCGCAGGTATTTATATTGGTGACTATCACGCGCTCTTGTTTTTCTCACACAACAGGCGCAATTTCCGGTTTGAATAAATTAGAGTATCGCCTCCTGATTGGTCAATCACAGACACGCCTCCAAAAAGGCTGCCGCCTGGGTAGGCGGCGAAATCGTGCCTGGCGGTCACTTCTAAATTTTATTGTGAGCTACAGATAGAACGAAAAATTCTGTAATTTGGAGGATAGACAATTGGGTATTTTATGAATCGGTGAAGCAGCGTTAGAGGCCAGGCTGGCGGTTCCCTTTAAAGCAATATGTTCAGTAATTTTTATATTACCAATCTGTCCTCTATGTCAAATAAGTATTATGTCTTGAATTTAAATCCTGAAAGCCTGTGGGCTATCCGTAAAGAAGCAAATTTGTTCACCGCAGCTGGAGTCGGTGGCCGGCTTTATATCCCTACGCGCCTGTTCGCTGTTCGGTATTCCGTGTGATGTCGACCGCGGCTCGCTAGGACGTCCGCGCGCGATAAACTAGTCCGCGCAGTTTTAGGTTAAAATTGTTGTCTTACAGACTCCACGAGATATAAAGCATATATGCATCATAATAATTTTGAGATGCTTTTAGTATTGATTATAAAATGTAAGAACTCTAAGATGGCTGGATGTAAATGGGTTGCTTTCCTTGCACGATAATCTTTCCTTTCAAACGCCAGTGCCTCAATGCAGGGACGGATCTAGGGGGAGTGGTAGGGGGGGGGGTAGGGGGGAACCCCCCCCCCCCCTTGGGAAACTGAACATAAAAACATACATGCAAACATACATGTTAAAGTCCCAAGTATTCACAGAGAGCAACCCCCCCCCCCCTTGAGAAACTGAACATACACTGTTAAAGTCGGGTTCTCCAAGCCCAAGCCCCCCCCCCCCCGGAACACCCCCCTCGGTCGGAAGTCGGAGCAACCCCCCCCCCCCCCCCTTGGCAAATTCTTAGATCCGCTCCTGCAATGGCATTGCCATTACGGCGTTATGTCAAAGGAAACCATCCATTGCGACAGGAAATCAACAACGTTCATTGTGTTACCTTTGATGTTCATTTTAAAATACGGCAGGGAGGCCCCCAAGTCACCTGGCATGTGGCTTCTTAGCACATAACGGTCCGTCTGCCGTGTTAAAGGCCGCAAAATGGATTATTGTTGTAAATGGGAGGCGTAAGTCATACGTGAGCTATGATGAAACGATGGTAGACCGGCCTAGATAATCCACCACGCAAACAATAGTGACGTCACCAACATGGAAGACCGTCCTAAATAATCCACCACGCAAACAATGGTGACGTCACTACAATGGTTTAATCATCACTGATTTGAAATTGTTGTTGTTTACCGCAGCGTCTGTGGTGAGCACTCGCAACCAAAGCTGGCAGAATGAGGAATACCGAGCCAACTACGCCCACCCCAAGTGGGCGTCCGCACAGCTCCCCAAGGTACGGTACCCATGACAACCTTCTATACCGTGGACATGGTGTAGTGTCCTGCCATGCTGTGAAAAACAATAGTGTAGGTGTTTTAGGCTGTGTCTCGGCCAAGTAACCCCCCCCCCCCCCCCCGGGGACAATGAAGTGGGATGGAGTGAATATTGCCCAGATGCAGGTGTGAGAGCTCGAACCCACGACCTTTTGATCTGTAGCTCAGATTATGTACAATTGGTAACTGTATTTACCAATTGAGCTGGAAGATCTCCCCGTTCCTGTACGACATTAATGGCCAATTTAGTCTTTTGGGAAACCGGTGAAAAGGTGATCATTTTTGTTATAAATATTTGTAATAACATTAATTAATATTGATAATAATTCGTATTAGCAATGAGGCTAATTAATATTACTAACTATGCTAATTATTAGCAACAATGAGGCTAAGTTATAGTCACAATTAAAATAATTACTATTCATTATATGTACTAATGATTGGATAATAATGGCTTGATCGACGTTTTGTGAACCCCGTGCCGTGCTTTCCGCAGCTGTTCCCCATCGTGGATGACCACGAATATCTGGAGGACCAACACATCCTGATCGCCGTCAAGAGCGCCGACTGTCTGGAGTCTTACGGTCAGTACAAACTGTAATCATTGACCTCTGGGATACGTAATTGTAATAATAATTTAGTAGTATTAGTAGTCTTTATTGTACTATATGGGACCCTTGGTACATAAAACATAACACAAATACATACACTAAGACAACTTATGCAACACAATTGCATTATATACAAGCATGCCAAGATCCTTTAATAATTCCGGGTTTTGTGAACTCGTTAATAAATTAAACAATTGTACAATTCTGTGATTGAAATATTCGTGGTAAATACTTTGAACGGATTTATCTACATTTTTTTCGCAAATGATTAGGAGATGATATTCATCTTCTATAGCTATAATGTTATTTTCTTTGTAGTGTTTACATATTCTCTGGTTTCGTTCGAATTTTACCTCTAATAATAATAGGAAGGAAAGGTATCCAGTCTGAAGAGACTATGCGCCAAGGCGAGAGAAAGGAATGTTTCTCACCCCGCTGTGTTTGCTTTCTAGGAGAGTGTGTCTTGGCCTTGAAGTCGATGTTCGCTATCAAGCCACAGCCATTCATGTGCCCTCTAACTCACCTTGGCGAGGAGACAGGAGTACTAAGGTACAGATTGCGACTCGTTTTAAATGTACCTAAATACATAAAGGAACCTATAGTACCTTGTTTGTCGCAGGATAAAGTGTATCATATTATTTAAATGGCGGACCAGTTGGGAAGCAATTGATTTTGAAGATTTTGAGAAACACAAGTACACAAGTACAAGGGTCCTAAGTAAAAGTCACAAAAGAGTGTGTGATACTAAAACACTAATGTTATCTTTGGCACTAAAACACTAAGCTTATCTGGCTCCAGAGGCCGGATGTATGTCCGGAGTAAGGATGGAAGCAACATGGGACGCCAGAAGAGAGGCAGACGCAGCTTCGGTACGTGTGACGTCATCAGTGTACCTCCCTTCCCTCTTCCCTGACACACCAGTGACGTCATCAGTATTCTCCCCCCTGCGCGTTAATGACGTCACCAGCGCTTTTTCCCCGTCGCGTTAATGACATCACCAGCGCTCTTTCCCCGTCGCGTTAATGACATCACCAGTGTTCTTTCCCCGTCGCGTTAATGACATCACCAGTGTTCTTTCCCCGTCGCGTTAATGACGTCACCAGTGTTGTTTCCCCGTCGCGTTAATGACGTCATCAATGTTCTCCCCCCGGCGCGTTCGTGACGTCATCAAGGTTTATCTCGGACTCGTGGCAACGCGATACGTTCCTTGAAGTGGTTACGTTTATACAATCGCAGGGATAAGGTTTGTTTGTCCCGGTGTAAAGATGCAGTGAACAGTCCGAAATGCTTTGGATTATATAGATGATGCTATCTATATCACAATACCTCAGTATGTCATTCTGCTTTCAGAACTTCCCTTCACTAATGTTCATGTAATATATATTGCTTTCAGAATTGATATATATGGACACTGACAAGCTGTTCCGAGACTCAGACAGCCACCCCCCGCCGGCGTCGTCGTGTACGCCGTGTGCACCCCCGGACTACGGCCCCCAGTCCCTACCCACCATCCTCCCCCTACCTGCCGCTGCCGACGGCGCCCCTGACCCTCCCCCACCGAGGCCCACCGCCAAGAAGGCGCTTTCCATAGACTCCAACAGCAGCACCTTGAGACTACGAGGTCAGAAGTCAGGGTCAGCGTCTCGATCAAGGTCAGGGTCTCCGAAGCACCAGGGAAAGAAATCGGCATCGATTGCGGAACCTCCCAAGGCCGTTATTCAGTGTAAAGCCAGTCCCGATAATAGAGGTCAACCGGCAAATCGAGGTCAAGGTCAAGGTCATTCCTCGCAGGCCAAAGAGGAGCAGAAAGAGGAGACTCAAGTGAAGAGGTTGGAAAACGTTGACGGGGCGGCAGCGGCGGCGGCGTCGGCGGCGGTTGCGCCGCACGAGTACGAGAACGCCGCCATTCTGCGCGCGCCCAAAGCGCCACATAGCATCGGTATGATAAACGCCAGTCCTGCTTTGGCGGCGCGGCCCGGTCGTCCCCGCATGGGGCAGTCCAGCCTGACCGCCGCCGCCGCCGTGCTGCCCGTCGTCACGACGACCAGCGGGGTGACGTCACCGGCGAGTTCGGTATCGTCGTCGTCGGCGTCGGTGTCTTCCGGCTCGAGCCAGAGCGGCCAGAGTGGTCAGAGCGGCCAGAGTGGTCAGAGCCGCCAGAGTGGTCAGAGTGGTCAGAGCGGTCAGAGTGGTCAGGGCGGCCAGACCCACTCGGCGATTAACAACACGTACTCTGCGATGCCGACGCGCACTATGGATCGGAGCAGTCGTTCCTCGGCCCGCCTCTCGGACGGCGGTCTCAGACCCGTCTCCACGGGCAACAAACCGGCGGGACACTCTCCGCTAGAGGGCGCCGCCTCGGCGGTGGACCCGGATAAAGAAGGCGTGTACGAGGCCATCAGCGAGGCGTACGAGTTGTACCCACCGCGCAGCGCGGCAGTGGGCCACGGCGCAAGTGGCGCCGCGGTCACTTCCGGTGACGTCATCAGGCCGCTGCAGAGGAATGACTCTAAGCGCTGTGGAGTGTCTGAAGCGTCGCTCGTCGCGCGGGACAAACCGATTTACGGCAAGAAACCCATTGTCGTTAAATCCTCTGAAGGCGGGGTCGCGGTGGAGGGCGCCGACCCGCAGCGCCACCCGGAGGCCAGCGACGTCACCACGCCGGTCAGCGCGTCTGGCGAGAGCTCGGCGGGCAGCGCGTGTGCCGAGGACGGCAATGATCAGGTCAGTGGTACTCTGACTGGGTTCATGTCGCCGAACCACTCCAATAATCTGGCGGTTGGCGCGTTCGGTGGTGTCCCGTGAGATCTTGTAGTGTCGGTCGGGGCTTTAATTGGGGTCGCCCCCACATGTTTGTAATTGTCTGGGATCAAATGAAATATTGGTGTTATAAGCGGTTTTTTTGCCTATGACGGCTAATTTGGGCCAAAAAAATCTTCCGGGGACAAGGAAATGTGGTTGGATGAACCTTGCCTTAGATGTAGGCGCCACGGTGTGTACCCGCGACCTGTTGATGTGCAGCTCGGCTTGCTTATCAACTGAGATAGGGAGCCCCCCCCCCCCTTGTGTGGGAAAAACATCCAGTATTCTTTATCGAAGAACACCTCCTCGGACGTGATTCTTTGGACGCAATATGACCTCACAGGTTTGAGTGTTTTTCTCAAATGGAGCGCGCGCAAGTGGTCCCCTTTTCTACACTGGGAAGAATCGACCATTTAAAATACAAACGATGTTTGGTGTTTGCTTCGGTCTCATGCTCGACTCCTGTTGTCGTCCCCAGGAACAGGTCTACGTGTCGCTGCGTTGCCCGGAGACCATCAACCAATGGCTGCTCGACTTGGGACTGCCGCAGTACATCCCAGAATTCCTCGAGCAGGGCTGGGATCAGGTGGCGTTCGTCACCGACCTCACCGCGTTCGACCTCTGCAATGATTTGAAGGTCACGGATAAGGAGCACCAACAACGGATCTTAAAGAGTGTGGAAGATATGAAGTACACTCAAGCCACAGTGTCTGGGTCGAAGGGAAAGTGATGAAGAAAATTAGAGAATAGACTCACATTTTGGATTTATTAAAGGTCAAGGTCATGTTTCTTAATGAAGAACGTCAAGGGGTCAAAATCAAGATTTAATTTAATAAACGAATGCCAAGGTCATAAGAATGTTAAGAGGATAAGGTTTCATGGTCAACTTAACTGTTGTAATACCCGATGAGGTGCGATATGACGCATAATAAGGCACGAGACACTAGTACATGTTACTGCAGACTGACACAGTGGCGCTACCCACCGGCCAACAACTGCATTATATCAAAGTATTTAAGTATTATTGTTTTGCTGTGCGTGAAATACCTGAATCGTCCGACAGTGCGATGCAACGATTTAGGTGTTTATATCTAAATCTGAGCACAGTTAGAACTGTTGTCGTGGGTGATGGTTACCAAATCAAACCTTGAGTCTATTGGTATGACCGACAGCGTAGCAGTCCCGATCATCTAACGGAACATGTACGAACGAGATTAGAATGGGACGATAACATTGTTACATATTGTTACACATATGTTACACATCCATGTTACATGTTGTATGTTTCATAGCATTCTTCGAATACGTACTGTACGGTAATCAAAACTATATACAAGTGGTTTTGTGATAATTAACCCCATAAAACAGCCATTTTTTTCGGTAGTATGACATTTTTTGTAACGACTTTGACTTGAATATTAATAAGACTTGAAGGGAAGGCTTTGGCACGTGGTGCAAACTCAACACCACTGTTGTCTGTGTGAATGTCAAAATGATATATTAATGCGCGTTATCTTCGCTATTTATCTATTCTTTCATCTCGTGTTTGGTGCATTTAATTCCGATCTTAGCAGTACGGTGAAGCTAAACATATATAGCTGTGTAACTAATCATCCGTACAAGCGTGCAATATTAAAGGCGTGTGTATATATTTTGACAACGGTCAATGAAAATGAATCGACATAAATATTGTTTTGAATACCTATATATTAGTTTTTATTTGCTCGTAGCCATCCTAGTTTGATTAGTTATTCGTACATAAATTGTTATATATTATTGGTTTTCCTTGTATAAATGGTGGTTTAGAAAAGGCGTGGCGTTGCGTGACTCAGTGTTAGCGGTATCAAGTCGTTATAGGCTTTATATGAAGCGACGGTTGGTTTATATCCATAAACAGAGGAATTTAATCTGACTACATTCTCACTTCTTCACTTGTTGATTGTTCACCTTTGAAATTACCTCAGAGTTGTGTTTCCTGTTTTCACCATATTGTGTAACGCGCCCGGCAAGGGGACGTTTAGTCTCATTGGTCACGTGGTTGGTCACGTTGTTGGTCACCCTGGCGACTGTTAAGTAGAACAAACGCAGTTGACACCCATCTCGCTAATACTTGTATATGGGGGCATTGGGCGGAATTATTTCGCGGTTGGCTATGTTGTCTCTTGGGACCGAAGGCTAAGACGAAATGAAAATCTTAGGGTTGTTTTTTTGGTTTGTCAGTGACTTCTGCCGCAATATTAATTTAAATCGATATCGATATGAGCGGACCAGAAGATGTATTAACCATAGGGTTTGTGACGTCATAAGGGAATTCACAAAGGTCGGTTCAATTGGGGTATTAAGGTATGTAAATAATAGTCTGTAAATAGATCACACTTGTTCTGACAGTATACTGAAAGTATCAAAAAGTGGTATCAAAATCGATATCAGAATCAGTTTGGTGTCTCACCGTATGAATACAGTATCAAATTGTCTGTTTCGTACAGCCAAGTAGTGTCTCCAAAGTGCTACCCCAATGCGTTCACCGATACATGTAATGCAGGTTTTGCCACTTTAGGATCATGTTCCTTGTTAACCAATCAAAATAATAGCTTCTGACTCACGAGTGGATGTCGATCGTATAAATGAAGTTGCTGAATCTCACTGTTTATGAATTTGCATATCTCTACAAACTCCACCAACTACAGATAATATATAATGTGTGACATAATTAAATACAATGAACATTCTAGCGTGCCAATGAAGACTTTGGTATACATCAATTATATATATTTATATGCTGATTTCGAGGCGACATGCTGAACTATTTTGCGCAGGTGCTTCAATTTTTGACTTGTCGTTTGTGTGTATTTATCCTTGGAAAGAAAGCTTGTTCAGGCGTACTTTCATTTTTACTATCAAAACAGCCGTTGTACCTCTTATCGATGCAAAAGCTACCCCCCCCCACCCCTCCCGTCCCCAGTCTCCCTGCTGCAAATGGCAAATGTTCTATCTTCAGCAAATATTTCCTGCAATGGCATTCCTTACTTGATATTATCGCTGTTGAATATCCGGATATTATATTATAATAACCAGAAAGGTCTTAATTCAGATCTGCTGTACGCTACATGTACCGAAGGCATGCGGCCAATGCCAGGTCAGTTGTACACTGAGCGGGCAGCGGTGCCGTCTGTGTGGTGTCCCCGTGAAGCTCCCCCCGCCCCCCCCCCCCCCTCCCCATGTCTCCGTATCTAACACCCGCCCCAGCGACCACCTCGTACGTAGAGCGACCACGTGTATATAAGGACCACGTGTATATAAGGACCACGTGCGTGTGGCTCCTAACCCACCACGCCTTCATTCTCCATATCATGTATGTGTAGTAGCGTCACTATAACGATCACACTGGATTTGTTCCCCTGGGTGACCACTAGATCTTTATTTTGTCTTTATTACCCCTGACCAGTGTTAATATATTGGCTACTTTGTCTAATAAGTTTAAGGTGAGATAGACTTACGCATAATGAAACTATCGTGAGAGATTATTTGGCAGACTACTCTGAAGATACCCCCGATCTCTGTAGATCATAGTCCTGATGTATAAATTTTCACCGCGGCTCCACAGCGTGGTCCTGGGTCAGACCGGAGCAGGAGCATGATGCACTTTGTATTTGACGGACGTTAGCGGCGTCATTACAGAGGTTATAATGGTATATAGATACATGTTAGAGTAGTGGGCTGGGGGCTGGTACTGGGGTGTGAGAAATATAGCAATATCATCGTCCTATAGGGGTTATTTGTGCCGTCGTCTGCACTCAATGTCCACGTCATACCGATGGTTGTCACGTGACACTGCTGGGCCGATCTGCTGTCACAGTGGTGATCTTCCGCATTCTCTGTGTAAACACTGATTCCTGTAATTAGTTCATTAATGCGCTGGTCGAGTCTGTGCGCCTAGGGGTCATGTCGTTACTCAACATACCATCTACCAAAGAATAAATCAGGAGCGAAATGTACGGATCTTCTTCCCGTTTGTGTGACTGCTCCGGAGCCTCACTACCCCCCCCCCCCCTACCCTCTCCCTCGTTATCACTTGACTGGCTGTCATATGGGTGTTACACAAACGTTATTATATAGTTATAGTCAATATCAGATATAACTTCTCCGTGAAGATGATGCCCTACTTAGCTTGGCTGTAGGTGTTTCTGCTGAAGTAGCGAAATGTCTCTATAGAGGTATTTTATTCATTTACTTGGCTATACAAGACTTGGGGGAATTTCTGTGGCTAATATTTATCTCCGTGATAGTGTTGTCGACGGTGACTGTACTCAGATTGGGGTTTGATGTCAAAGCGTAAGTCTCATCGAGTCCATACCGGGTTAACTCCTAATGGAAGCTGTCTGTGCGCTCAAGGTTCATTAAGTCTTTAACTTAATGCTTACACCTGATGAAAATCCCTATACGTCATGATTATACACAACCAACATGTTATATTACATTGCTGTTGCTATGGAGATACATCATAAAAAGCAATATAATTAGTGAATGACATTTGTTATCCTCGTAATAGCGACACTATCGTGTTATAAATGGTGTATTTGCAGTAGTAACGACTTCATATGTATATTACAGTGCTGCGTACCATGAACATTATACTGCACGTAATCCGGATTCGAACCCAATGAAGTTGTATGTGTTGACTGCTACAAGTATTATAGCCTTGTAAGAATGTATGCATGGAATTGTGCTGTTCAGTGGGTGGGCCTTGTCTCCAGGCAGAATGCATTTAATGATCATTGTCGATGGCTTGAAGATGGGAGAACCTCTGTGATTGGCAGACTATTTTCGACGTTGCCGTGACATAACGTGCGACTAGCGAGAGAACAAGTTGATGATTTGTTCATATAATTTTGTACGGATTTTACTTTTTCAAATTATCGTGACATAAACAGTCACAAATATAATGAAGCAATGAAACAAATATCTATATCGGGAATGATTCTTTTAATATTATTTTTTGTGAAGTGAAGGAGTCTTTGGTTGCTGTATAACTCCCAATGATACTGCCAAATCACATGTTAAATCTCTATCGATATTTCTTTATGATGAAGACCATTCTATCTAAGTACAGGGGAGGCCGGATTGCTCATTGTGTCTTGTGGCATGTTAGTAAGTACTGGATGTACTATTAAGAACCCCCAAGACCTGTGTAGAATATAGGAACTGCTATTTCGTGCGAGGAAATAAAACTCGTTACAGAAAATTGTTTCTTTGTGTAATGACTCGCTGACAAGATGCTCCACATTTAATACAACACATTTACCTCTCACAATATAAATTATTTACAGATCATATCAATACATCGCACAAGTTTTCCAATGTAGACCGTGCAAAGTAACGGGGAGTTAGATACCGTATCAATCCACTGGTCTACCATCTCGACAGAACGGTCTCCTTGAAGTCCCCGAACCTAGAACCCGTTCTACCATAGAAAACAAGAAGAGCAACCGATGTATTTCATGATTTAGTCCGAAAACACAAGGATATAGGTATTACGGGTTAAATACTGTCTACATCCCAGACTACCTAATGTTTCCGCCCGAAGTGAATTAATTACCAGGTAACTCGCGTTGGCGTAACTGACAGAAAAAAGCGACATTGCCTACAATAGTTCCCTACATCTCCTGTGAACAACGATTATAATCTGAAGTCTGTCGTCATGGTGGCATTTCATATTTGTCGGAACAGTCGGTCTGAGCGTATCCCACAACGATTCCTGGCCTTCTCAGCCCGGAGCAGGTTTAGGCCATCGCCAGTTGGAAAGAGTCCATATATATATAGACATCGTTGAAACGGCTGACGTGTTAACTTGAACTGGACCATGGCGTGCTTGAGCCGGCAATGGTGACCAGGGCGTTATCCTGTTCCGTACAATCGGTGGTTCGACTCCCTCACCCCGGCCTCTCGGCCAACTGCGATGGAATGTCGACCAAAGCGGGCGCGAAAGGCAATTATGTAACTCCCACAGTGACGTCATCGGATGACGGCAGGGTTAATGACAAGATGATCCAGTCTCAGAACGTAGTTGAAGCAAAGCCAGCGCCAACAACCCGGGGCTTCTGTCTGTCTCGCACTGCAGCTCTAGTGGTATGTCCGCATTTTATTGTCGACTTTAATCATTTCGACACTGGTAGGTCCACCGAGCCTGCAGTACAATCAACCAGTGCCATGGTCACCAAGACCGCCTTCCGCACCACCGGGACCCATTGGATGCTGCTGCTGCTGTTGCTGGGGGAACCCCATCTGTCTCTTATAGGCTTGAGCCTGGGCCTGGGCCTGGGCCTGTGCGTGGGCTTGGTGAGCCTGTGCCTGGTCCATACCCTGGGCTGCACTGCGCACCTGCTTCAGGTTATCATTCTTTAACTTCTCAAGCTCCGCTAGGCGGCGCCTCACATGCTGGTTCGAGAAGTGAGCCATCTGAAGGTCTTTCTGAGCAGCGTATGTTGATCTCTCATGGGGCTGACCTGTCAATTACACACCATTTTAAGTAACATAATTTTTTGAAATCAAGCTTTATTTCCAGAGGGACATGCAGTAATACAATATTACAAATTACATGAGACTCATGTAGTAAAATATGACCATTAAGGATCTACAACAAATATCTACAAATTCCAGTTCTGGTGGTGAGAGTAAAAGTTTGTTTAATTAATAAAGAGCATATATCAGATTTGTGTAATATAGTACATGTTTTAAGCCTGCAAGGAAAGTTCAGAATAATAGAACTGGTATCTGGTTAAGGTTATCATTTGGCATAACAAACATTTATAAATGGTTTAAAAATGGTGCTAATAAAGATTGCCCCAACCTAAAAAGAGATATTACAATATTATGTAATATTGCCAATAATCCTTATTGTCAGATGTATTAAAACAATATGTTGACCTGTTAGCTTTGACCCAGGTCCTTGACCTTCATAAGTGAAGGGTTACTGTAGATTGAGACCTATATCAGATAAGAGATCTATATATGCTACAAACCTGTTGAAACTTGTGTCAGATAAGAAATTTGCTGTGACAGCCCATTTTCTATTTCTACTAGTGACTTCAAAAACTGTACTGTATGATTTTCTACTTGACGGTTACTGCTTTTATCTTTTGATATCTCCATCAAAGATTGTCCTGCAGAAAAGAAAAAAAAAGAATCAGTCAAGCATACAAATATCTAATTAGATCAGAAGCAAGATGATAAATATAGACAGTGCTTGACAGTGTTAAAGGTCCTATGAGCATATCGTTCTGAAATATGCATTGAATCAACCAGCACAGAGGCAGAATACATACAGAATCTTTATATAATACCAAAGGCATGCAGAGACATAATTTAATTAAGCCCTATTGAAAATTGTTCAAATAGTACCAGTCTAAAGATACTGTTTTCTTGCACACCAGCTGGTAAAGGGTTTCTCTCATAGGTGAGAATGATCAAAGAGGCAAGGCCATTCATAAGTAGCCTCCTTGCTCTGACTATCCGTGCATATGTGATAATTATACAAGTTTTTATAAATGCTATGGCTTGCAGTCGAACCACCAACCTTTCACACTCCAAATCGATCAGAGCAAAAAATTTGATACAGGCTAACATTCAATTTACACCCTTTTTTTAGTTTGAGTAAAATGTTATAAAAAGCTTTAAGGCAATTGATGCAATATCTAGTTGTAACACATTTTTTAATTTGGAATTTTTTTATTTAGGCTGGGTAATATTATTTATTAAATTCCCCCAAACTTATATATCCATAGTTTATTTTTTAATTAAATCAATCAATTCATAGAGAAATCTATTCTTTGTGATCTGGGAATACGACCCCCATTCCTACCCCTACCCAGGCCGAAGGAGGGCGGATAACTGCCTGGGCACCAAACCAGCAGCACAAGGCGGGGACTAAATCAGTCACTGGCTGCTAGCCGCTACCAAGCATGAGGCCGAGGCAGGGCCCGAAGTCACTGCCCCTACTGCCTGTAAGCTACTCGCCACTAAGCAAGGGGCCGGGGCGGGGGCTTAACTCACAGTGCCAAAACTAACGAGAGCCGAACTCAATATAATTTGTTAAGTGTATCTCAGTGCATGCAATGCACTGGCATCGAAACATGCTGATAAAATAGCAAAACACCCCATATTTCCCCACTATGTCTCAGACTCAATGTAATGCCAAGGCATTTAATCAGAAACCTGCCAGTATAATAGTGCTGCGCAGTCCATGACTGGCAATAAAATGACCTTACAAACAACAGCCAATCAGCGGCGAGAGCCGACAAAATAGCCCTATACAATCAGTAGCCGGTCTCGGTCAAATAGCAGCCTAAGAGAAGCTAAGTAGTACTTGTCAACCGCTTGTCACAAGAGGAATTTCTTCCATTATCGCTCACGACTTGAAATCCAGAGCCGATATACTATTTACAATAGGAATATACATCTCTAAAGTAATGTAATCCTATTCTGGAGGCGATAATTATCTTGCATTATACCTGCATATTGTAAAGCTGTGCCTATCTGTTGTTCTATAGTCTCCAATTGCTGTAAACGATCCACAACCGGTGATCCCGACATTTTGCTTGTCTCCAGTAATGGATTTGCTGGTTCTCAATTTGGTTTCATATCCGGTGTGAGACGCGGGTGTTCCTTCCCCGGTGCCATTATGACAGCTGCATTGGGGGGGGGGGGGGGGGGGGGCGTCTCTGCATCTCCGCATGTTATTTCCAATGTTATTTTTAATCATATTTCCAACCATTTACACAGTATATGCCTATATATGTCACATGCACATATATGCGGGCTGCGTAGAGGGGAGGGGGGGGGGGGGGCTCGCTGAAACACTTGGTAAAATAGTGGGGAGGGGAATGGGAACGAAATATATATATTAGTGTTGTTTATTGTAAACACTATCTGACTATAAGCTGATAATTAAGCTGGTGTATTCCTACCGTCTTAATTAGCTCAAGCCGGGAGTGTGGGGGATGGGGGGGGGGGGGGTTCTTATAACTTTCTCATAGCTTGCATGACAATAAGCCCTTCTTTTCGAAAGAGTCATTATGTAATTATGATTAATGTTCCGGACACCACTGTGCTTTCGACATACAGTGATACTCCGCTTTAAGACCGCTCCGGTAATATGACCACCCCGCCATTAAGACCACTTTTTCCCAGTCCCGAATTTTGGCCTCTGCCATGAGCTTGGGTTTGGACCCTGCTAATGCGACCACCCAGTTAATCCGGTATTAACACCACCAAGACCAAACCCAACCAATCAATTCCAATGGAACTCATCCCCGCTAATGCGATCACCGAATTTTCGGCGAAACAAAGAGTAACGGACTCCTTTCTTGTGACGGCAGACAATACATACGTGTGGCATTGATACGTACACATTTTAAGACAATAGCACAAATTGTCGCGGGCTCTGTCTTTTTTGTTAGTGACATGTTTATTTGATTACAGGATGCAGATTAACCTCTTGTAGACTGATTACGGTATTGATTGCGCTGCATGTGTGAACATTGATGCATAGAAAGACAGTAATTAACACACATCGTTATTTGATCTGTTTCATCAGGAACAGCGTACATGCATGGTAGTATTAATCATCTGCTTTTAAACTAGCCAAGCCGTTTGGCTTCAACGATTTATACTTGACTTGATTCTGATTGATGCAGAAGGTGTTCACAGTTCAATACCAGAAGATGTATAAAAGGACGTGAAACCTTGAAGGGTTCACATATATGCAGTGTGTTCCAGAGACTACACTTGTTTGCTTACTACCGGTAGGGGCCTACTACCGCCATCTACCCCCCACTGCATCACCGGTCTATTATTGGCGCCAGTGATAATCGCAGTCATAATAAGACTATAACGGTTGTTATTGGGGAGCTTTGCTAAAGAAACCACCCAGCTAATCAGATCACTTTTGCTCTGTCGCGTAGGTGGTCTTAATAGGCCTTAATGGCGGGCTTCCCGCACTGTAAATGATGGACACAGCTGGACCTTGATCTTACAAAACGTTTTATTGAGCACTAAAAAACTACCAGAGCCCCCTAGCCCCCACCCCCGCGCTGGGGTTCCCATGAATTGATAATAATAAATAAGATTAAAAAGAAGATTCATTCTCAAAAGTTCCCTCCTCCCCACTCCCTCGTCCCACCGCCGCACCCCCCCCCCCCCCAAAAAAAGAAGGGGTGAAGCAACCAAACAGCTGTAGGCCGTGAACTAGCACTACATATGTGCCATAAGACAATTCCCAGACTAACAGTTATATCGCAAGTGTCTTGCTATGAGAATAATCTGCTTGAATTACTGAAACTAAATAATCACGACCGAAAAAACATTTAATTATTTATGAAATTTGCCAGTTTTGCGCGGGATATCATTTCAATGACACACGCGGTCATTTTCCTTGAACTTTGACCCACATAGGTCAACAGCACCGAAGCTGACGACGCACACGCACACTTTGAGCCCACATTCTGAACTGACGGCGACGGGTCAAGGAAAGCTAAAGTTTTCCGGGTGTTGCAACTGTCACCGAGATGTATCGTTCATGCAGGAAGATCTCACAATTGTCTAAGCCTTTGGCCTTAGCAACAGAATCTCTTATAGCGAGGTGAGAAATTAATATCGCGGGTTTGGAACATGTCATGTGGAAGGGGCGGGGTTCATTCGAGGCCAAGTTGGCAAGTTCCAGTTGTTGACATGTTGTGTAACTCACAGTTCAACCTATTAATCAATGTTATACCAAGGACAGGGTTGTCAATAGTACATTTCACGAATGCAGTATTCTGCTTTCATGTCTTATTCTTGTCTTGTTCCATTTTTATTAGTAGGAAGATAAGAGTAAGACTTAATTATTCAGCATATTAGGTTGTTTACTCCTTTTTATTACATACGACAACGTGATAAATAATATTTATAATAGATCTAGACTCTATATAGACTATTTAATAATTGTAAATTAAAGGTATCAATACAAATAATATCTATATCCAAACAATACATGTTTTTGTTTTTCATTATCACATATGAGAGTGTATATAGCCAGTTATAGGCCTATAATTCTCACAAATGACTGGTAGGCAGAGCATCACTAGAGTAAAATAGTGGTCAATGGATGCAAATTTATCACTGCATGAGTAACTCCATGTAATCTAGTCCACAACTCTCCCTTTGATTCTGCACCTTCAAATATTAGGATTAGATGAGAAGCCATTTATTTGGGCTGTTAAATTAAAGTGCAATGTCTTCTGTAAAATTATATATTTCTGAAATTGGATGTACACAGGGTAATAAGCATACATCAAGTATCAGTTAAAGATATTAATTCAAAATGTTTTCAATATTATAGTTTCTTCATTGCGACATATATATAGATCTATAGCTATGACCTGTTCATTTTTCAGCCATGTTGTGGAACCTTGATTGATGAACCAAATGTATATTGCTCGATCCAAAACATATTGTTTACAGCATATACAGTTTCAAATGTATAAAGAATATTATAAGATATTTTAATTACACTCATATAATATATGGTATAATATATTCTCTGTACTTTTACCAAAAGAATTTCACTATATAAAGTTGGCTTTAATTTATAGAACTCACACAATAATGTCTGATAATAGTAAGCTATGCACATCAATCCTAATCTATATGACATATACTACTGGTACTTATTGGTAGGAGCTACCTGTTGGATAATATTTTGCTGTATAAGTACTTGTAATCAGTATAGGTAGTTTACTGAAGTGCTGGGATATGTGCAGTACATTGCCTGGGTATTGACTCACTCATCTACTAGCTGATACACTCAGTGAACTTGTGTAGTGATCTTTGCACCCCTTATCTTGCATGGGATACAATAGCTTCTTGTGCTGTAAGTTCCATAGTTCTGCTGCTTACTACTCAGCCAAGTGGCATTATCAAGTACCAGTAATAATTATAGGAATGTACATAGTCACAGACTGCATTATGTGGCAACATACAAATCATTTTATTCTTATTATTGAATTAATTTAGGTAAACACTGATTGTGAGCTGGTAAGCTGTGGTATCCAAGACAAATGCACAATCACCGCAAAACAGCAACCATGAAACTAATATTAATTTATGAAAAAAAACCTTAACAGTAGTATCATGCATTGTCTCCATATTGTTGAGCCTTAATTGCTCCCCCCCCACCCTCCGAAAGCAAACAGCAGCCAATACCAATGGTGGCATGCATATCTGTATCTGCTTTATGCCTGTGTTTTGTACAAGCATTGATATGTTATAACCCCAGGACTTTTATTTTAGTCTTAGTCTTTTATTTCCTTCTTCTCCAGACCATGCGTCGCCTTGCCTTTGATCCAGAAGAGAACAGAGATGACAGAATCTCGGTCCTTTGCCATGAATCTCTTCAAAGGAAAAATCAAGGCTGAGCAAGTGTTTCCTTTCCCAGAAGGTAAGATAGGGAACAGTGCATTGCATTTGAGGCCTAATTCATCAAATGTATTTTTGAGTAGTATGTTTTTCTGCTTTTTGCCAGAATATAAAAAATGTTTTGGTTTTGAGTGTAACTTATACCACAATGTGATATATAGGCCAGAAAAATATGATCTTACTTTGTCAACCCCTAGTTGAATGTTGCAGATCCTAGATCTCTTAGTTATTTATAGTCCCTCTATTGATTATAGAATCAGAAACTAAACAGGTTTCCTTCTGGGAAATGTAGTGTGGGCAAGTATGTAATGGCAGAAATAGTACTTGATGCATGGCATACATTTTGTGTAGTCTCATGTCCTCATGTAAAATTATAAATGTGTAATTGATGGATTACTTCACAGTGCTCAACGAAGAACAGAATGAATTTATCAAGGCCATGATTGACCCAGTGGAGAAGTTTTTTGACGTTAGTAGATATCGTTATGTATGATGTCTACCAGTACATATTGAGCAGTTAAATGAACTGTTAAAAAAATGCATGGAAATCATTAAAATTATAGCTCTACTGTTGAGACAATCAAAGTTAATTGTACTACATCGATTTATGTTACTTACATTTGAGTCACTTGATATATGTGAACCTATAATGATATATACCGCAGTGCCAATGTGTTATACATTTGTCTTCAACATAATTAGTCATCATAATCTCGTTAAATTAAGGTTAAGTTTATATGACACACATTTGACTGTCCCCAGTTACATTATTAATATGCAGCTATAATAGTTAAATTCGTAAAAGCCATGTTTGCTGCTTTAAGGAATAAAACAATACACTTAACTCTTTGCAGGAGCAAAATGATGCCTTGAAAAATGACGCCATGGAAAAAATTGATGACACGACCATGGAAGGCATGAAGGCCATGGGTGCCTTTGGTCTGCAAGTGCCGGAGGCCCTAGGTGAGTCATGGGTAGTAAGTGCCGGAGGCCCTAGGTGAGTCATGGGTAGTAAGTGCCGGAGACCCTAGGTGAGTCATGGGTAGTAAGTGCCGGAGGCCCTAGGTGAGTCATGGGTAGTAAGTGCCGGAGACCGTAGTTGAGTCATGGGTAGTAAGTGCCGGAGGCCCTAGGTGAGTCATGGGTAGTAAGTGCCATATGCCCTAGGTGAGTCATGGGTAGTAAGTGCCATATGCCCTAGGTGAGTCATGGGTAGTAAGTGCCGGAGACCGTAGTTGAGTCATGGGTAGTAAGTGCCGGAGGCCCTAGGTGAGTCCTGGGTAGTAAGTGCTGGAGACCCTAGGTGAGTCATGGGTAATAAGTGCCGGAAGCCCTAGGTGAGTCATGGGTAGTAAGTGCCAGAGGCCCTAGGTGAGTCATGGGTAGTAAGTGCCAGAGGCCCTAGTTGAGTCATGGGTAGTAAGTGCCGGAGACCCTAGGTGAGTCATGGGTAATAAGTGCCGGAAGCCCTAGGTGAGTCATGGGTAGTAAGTGCCAGAGGCCCTAGGTGAGTCCTGGGTAGTAAGTGCCATATGCCCTAGGTGAGTCATGGGTAGTAAGTGCCGGAGACCCAAGGTGAGTCATGGGTAGTAAGTGCCAGAGACCCTAGGTGAGTCATGGGTAGTAAGTGCCGGAGACCCTAGGTGAGTCATGGGTAGTAAGTGCCAGAGACCCTAGGTGAGTCATGGGTAGTAAGTGCCAGAGACCCTAGGTGAGTCATGGGTAGTAAGTGCTGGAGGCCCTAGGTGAGTCATGGGCAGTAAGTGCCATATGCGCTTGGTGAATCATGGGTAATAAGTGCCATATGCCCTAGGTGAGTCATGGGTAGTAAGTGCCAGAGGCCCTAGGTGAGTCATGGGTAGTAAGTGTCGGAGGCCCTAGGTGTGTCATGGGTAGTAATTGCTGGAGGCCCTTGGTGAGTCATGGGTAGTAAGTGCCATATGCCCTAGGTGAATCATGGGTAATAAGTGCCATATGCCCTAGGTGAGTCATGGGTAGTAAGTGCCAGAGGCCCTAGGTGAGTCATGGGTAGTAAGTGCCGGAGGTCCTAGGTGTGTCATGGGTAGTAATTGCTGGAGGCCCTAGGTGAGTCATGGGTAGTAAGTGCTGGAAGCCCTAGGTGAGTCATGGGTAGTAAGTGCCAGAGGCCCTGGGTGAGTCCTGGGTAGTAAGTGCTGGAGACCCTAGGTGAGTCATGGGTAATAAGTGCCGGAAGCCCTAGGTGAGTCATGGGTAGTAAGTGCCAGAGGCCCTAGGTGAGTCATGGGTAGTAAGTGCCAGAGGCCCTAGTTGAGTCATGGGTAGTAAGTGCCGGAGACCCTAGGTGAGTCATGGGTAATAAGTGCCGGAAGCCCCAGGTGAGTCATGGGTAGTAAGTGCCAGAGGCCCTAGGTGAGTCCTGGGTAGTAAGTGCCATATGCCCTAGGTGAGTCATGGGTAGTAAGTGCCGGAGACCCTAGGTGAGTCATGGGTAGTAAGTGCCAGAGACCCTAGGTGAGTCATGGGTAGTAAGTGCCGGAGACCCTAGGTGAGTCATGGGTAGTAAGTGCCAGAGACCCTAGGTGAGTCATGGGTAGTAAGTGCCAGAGACCCTAGGTGAGTCATGGGTAGTAAGTGCTGGAGGCCCTAGGTGAGTCATGGGCAGTAAGTGCCATATGCGCTTGGTGAATCATGGGTAATAAGTGCCATATGCCCTAGGTGAGTCATGGGTAGTAAGTGCCAGAGGCCCTAGGTGAGTCATGGGTAGTAAGTGCCGGAGGCCCTAGGTGTGTCATGGGTAGTAATTGCTGGAGGCCCTAGGTGAGTCATGGGTAGTAAGTGCCATATGCCCTAGGTGAATCATGGGTAATAAGTGCCATATGCCCTAGGTGAGTCATGGGTAGTAAGTGCCAGAGGCCCTAGGTGAGTCATGGGTAGTAAGTGCCGGAGGTCCTAGGTGTGTCATGGGTAGTAATTGCTGGAGGCCCTAGGTGAGTCATGGGTAGTAAGTGCTGGAAGCCCAAGGTGAGTCATGGGTAGTAAGTGCCAGAGGCCCTGGGTGAGTCATGGGTAGTAAGTGCCAGAGACCCTAGGTGAGTCATGGGTAGTAAGTGCCGGAGGCCCTAGGTGAGTCATGGGTAGTAAGTGCCGGAGGCCCTAGGTGAGTCATGGGTAGTAAGTGCCAGAGACCCTAGGTGAGTCATGGGTAATAAGTGCCGGAAGCCCTAGGTGAGTCATGGGTAGTAAGTGCTATATGCCCTAGGTGAGTCATGGGTAGTAAGTGCCGGAGGCCCTAGGTGAATCATGGTTAGTAAGTGCTGGAGGCCCTAGGTGAGTCATGGGTAGTAAGTGCCATATGCCCTAGGTGAGTCATGGGTAGTAAGTGCTGGAGGCCCTAGGCAAGGCATGGATATTAAGAGCTGGAGGCCCTAGGTGAGTCGGGGGCCTCCCTGGTGTAGTGGTTAGCGCACTAGACCGCAGATCAATAGGTCCTGGGTTCGAATCCGGGCTCGGGCACCTAATCTGGGGCATGTTTCATTCCTTCATCCTTCATCGTCTCGGGAGGTTCCTTGGCCCAATTTAGCCTGTATGTGCACAAAAGTGGCCTAAAACACCAACATTCCATTCCATTCCCTAGGTGAGTCATGGGTAGTAAGTGCCGGAGGCCCTAGGTGAATCATGGTTAGTAAGTGCTGGAGGCCCTAGGTGAGTCATGGGTAGTAAGTGCCATATGCCCTAGGTGAGTCATGGGTAGTAAGTGCTGGAGGCCCTAGGCAAGGCATGGATATTAAGAGCTGGAGGCCCTAGGTGAGTCATGGGTAGTAAGTGCCATATGCCCTAGGTGAGTCATGGGTAGTAAGTGCCGGAGGCCCTAGGTGAATCATGGGTAGTAAGTGCTGGAGGCCCTAGGTGAGTCATGGGTAGTAAGTGGCATATGCCCTAGGTGAGTCATGGGTAGTAAGTGCCGGAGGCCCTAGGCAAGTCATGGGTATTAAGAGCTGGAGGCCCTAGGTGAGTCATGGGTAGTAAGTGCCATGTGCCCTAGGTGAGTCATGGGTAGTAAGTGCCATGTGCCCTAGGTGAGTCATGGGTAGTAAGTGCCATATGCCCTAGGTGAGTCGAGGTTAGTAAGTGCCGGAGGCCCTAGGTGAGTCATGGGTAGTAAGTGCCATGTGCCCTAGGTGAGTCATGGGTAGTAAGTGCCATATGCCCTAGGTGAGTCAAGGTTAGTAAGTGCTGGAGGCCCTAGGTGAGTCATGGGTAGTAAGTGCCATGTGCCCTAGGTGAGTCATGGGTAGTAAGTGCCATATGCCCCAGGTGAGTCATGGGTAGTAAGTGCCATATGCCCTAGGTGAGTCAAGGTTAGTAAGTGCCGGAGGCCCTAGGTGAGTCATGGGTAGTAAGTGCCAGAGACCCTAGGTGAGTCATTGGTAGTAAGTGCCAGAGGCCCTAGGTGTGTCATGGGTAGTAAGTGCTGTAGGCCCTAGGTGAGTCATGGGTAGTAAGTGCCGGAGGCCCTAGGCAAGTCATGGGTATTAAGAGCTGGAGGCCCTAGGTGAGTCATGGGTAGTAAGTGCCATATGCCCTAGGTGAGTCATGGGCACTAAGTGTCGTAGGCACTTGGTGAGTCATGGGTAGTAAATGCAATCCCCTTTAAAACGTTACTTTAATTTTAATTTAGTGTTTTTCTTTGGAACATGTTTTTGGTTTGTTCATCTGGTTTGTTCACACGCGGACGCGATGTGGCAATGGTTTTTAAAATACACCTTGTCGTAACCATTATACTATATTTATTAACTTTCATAAAGTGATAACACATTTCATCCTTTACTATTGTATTGACAAGTACAAGTTAATTGTGTTTGCCCAACAGGTGGCGTTGGGTTAAACAACACGCAGTACGCGCGCATGGTGGAGATTGTCGGCGCTCACGACCTTGGCGTCGGCATCGCCTTGGGAGCCCACCAGGTAAGGTCAGAGCTGATCTAGGTCATTAGGTCAAACGTTATGCTAGAGCGGATCTAGGTCAGCAGGCCACAGGTGAGGTCAGAGCGGATCTAGGTCAGCAGGCCACAGGTGAGGTCAGAGCTGATCTAGGTCAGTAGGTCAAACGTGAGGCCAGAGCTGATCTAGGTCAGTAGGCCACAGGTCACGCTGGGCCGTCTATTAATCTGGTGTCCCAACTCTTCTGGTTGTGTATTATATTATATCTGTTATAAAGTATCCACACTTCGTTTGGCAAAGAAATTACTCGACATCTGTCGCTATTTACTTTGAGATGATTCAGCGATTTGTTTTTGCAATAAGTTGATGTCATTAGATTGATCCCGTTTGCTTACAATTGCTTCCAACCCGTAACCGTCTTCGGTAAAGTCTTAATGAGCCGATAGGCAAACCTTGTATCTTCCGTGCTTCAATTGACAGCACATCAGTAAGTTCCTGGGTTCAACCGTGGATCGTACTTGGCATCTGATTATTTTTGTATTGCTTCATACGTCATTCATGTTATTGTCCCAGCAAGGTCCTATAGTTGCATATACTGACCAGATACACAATATTACTCGTTGGAGTCACCATTGCCCCGGGAGCTTTCTCAGCCCAGTTTGGTCTTCATGTGCTCCCAAAAATGTCTAAAATCTGTATCCCCGCTTTCCCTGGCCAGTCGATCGGCTTCAAGGGCATCCTGCTGTTCGGCACGGACGAGCAGAAGGCGAAGTACCTGCCGCGTCTGGCCAGCGGCGAGCAGATCGCCGCCTTCTGTCTGACGGAGCCCACCAGCGGCTCGGACGCCAGTGTACGTATGGACGCTCACTGTGGATACATGACACACAAGGACATTGCAATATTATTGTTAATGGTTGAAAGATATTTATCTGAAGAACAAGAACAACTTTTTCTTGGCCATGGAGACGTGAAATACAGCTTTTTAACGAGCGTAAAGTGACGTGATTTTAAGGAAATTATTCCCAGAGCGATATAACAAAAAGTTTTATAGTTGAGGAATTCGTATGTTTACCCATGGATGATAGATTATTTTGAAAAATAGCCAGCAAATGATTTGTTCAGCTATGACCGTAAATCGACTCAGCAGCATAACCTGTTTGATCTCCTACATTTCATTGATGGTGTCTCTCTAAAGCATAATAATGCTTCATGCAAGCTCATTTCCAAAGGAAAAAACTCCATTTAACCCCATTTACGTTCATCTGGATACTCGTTAAGCAGTGATCTGTTTGCATCCGTGTAGTCCATCCGGACACGAGCTGTGCCATCGGAAGACGGCAGCCACTATATCCTGAACGGCAGCAAAATCTGGATTAGTAACGGAGGTATCGCCGAGGTCTTCACAGTCTTTGCCCAGGTGAAAACTTAGTCTGTTAATTCCACGGCGGCGTATGAGTGTCTTTATCGATTTGCAATGAGGAGGCTAGATTTAATCATAGAGATTTCCGATATAAATGATGAAAAGTATTTTTGTCATTTAAAACATTTGGCCCGGAACCCAGTTTAGTACTCATTTATTGTAATATGATGATGGCAAAATACCTAAAGCAGAACTGGGACTTTTCTTGCTGGAAAAAAAGTCGGAAAACACCTATTCATCGTCATCATTATCATTTGTCCTTGGTTGAAGGTGCCCTTTACTGACGCCTCTGGCAACACGAGGGACAAGGTGACGGCCTTTGTTGTGGAGAGGAGCTTTGGCGGGGTGACGAGGTAAACCTCCGGCCAGCGTGGCTGTTGTGTTGTAGGTTACAGGCCGCTGTAGATGAGATGGTTGTAAAGTGCTTAATACTCATGAGAGAGCTGGCGGCTCTGGTGGGCACAATCTGACTGGTCTGAATTTGGGAATTGGTTCATTTCGATGTACTGGGGAGAAGTTCGTGTGATGGCGCGCACGGTGGCTCCAGTGCCAGCCAGAAACCGATCATACATATGTTGGTGCTTGTCAGTAACTAGTTATGTACTGAAATTAAAGACGCGAGTTTGATCTCCCTGCGCTGAGCTTTACACCGGTCAACCCGGGTTATGCCCTTTTTTTTCACTCATTATCTCAATGTGGTTATCGCGTCACCTATCATTGCTCCTGTTACCGCCATGTGGTTCCTTGGCCCGGTTCGGCCCATGTATGCACAGATCTGGCCCAAAACACCAACTCATCAGTTTATCATTGAAGCTGTTACCGCTCAGTGACACTCTTCTGAAGTGATTCAAGCTGGGTTTAACCTTGCAGCGGTCTCCCGGAGAAGAAGATGGGCATCAAGTGCTCTAACACAGCCGAGGTCTACTTCGAGGATGTCAGGGTGCCAAAGGAGAACCTGCTGGGAGGTGAGCTATGTGCTAGGGGTAGCGGCTGATAGCCTGGGATGGTAGACCGATGCGTTTAATTTTTCTCATTCTATTTTTCTTCGTTTCTAAGGTTTTTTTTTATAGTTTTCTTTAGGTTATTATTATTATTATTTTTGTTTATTATTATTTTTTATGATTATTATCATCATTATTTTATTTATATTTCATTTCTTTTTCACGCCGATATATGCGTCAGTACTAGGACCATAAATTCCACAGTTACTGTCACAGAAGGGCTGGGTGAGGATTTATATTGTGTGTTTTCCCATGTTGTATGCGTTATCAGTTATATTCCTCATAAGTGAGTATAATAAACAAATTACTTACTTACCTTCTAATGTGCGTATTCGTTCCTCCTTGAGGATACACCCGGGTTATCAAAGAATGCGCCCACTGTTACCACGTCCCACTGTCCTCGTTTGGGTGCCCCAAGCGATAGCGACAGTATGTCTTAGCCTAGGTCTCCTAACCGATCAGTTGCATGAACGTGTTATGATCGAATTCTGGTTTTGGTTGAATTATACACGCTATGGAATTGCTTTGAATTCATCGCTCGCTCCTCTCGTGGGACAGGGAGATGGCTCCACTCTCTCTTCCTTCTCCCATTGACGCGATATGACCAAAAGTGGTTAAAGCGTCCTGAATATACAACCAACCAAATTATCGTGGACTTTAAAGAGTAGGGGGTTACCCCCAGGGACATGGCTCCACTCTCCCTTCCTTCTCCCATTCACGCAATATGACCAAAAGTGGTTAAAGCGTCCTTAATATACAACCAACCAACCTATCGTGGACTTTAAAGAGTAGGGGGTTCCCCCCAGGGACATGGCTCCACTCTCCCTTCCTTCTCCCATTGACGCGATTTGACCAACAGTGGTTAAAGCGTCCTCAATATACAACCAACCAAATTATCGTGGACTTTAAAGAGTAGGGGGTTCCCCCCAGGGACATGGCTCCACTCTCCCTTCCTTCTCCCATTGACGCGATTTGACCAACAGTGGTTAAAGCGTCCTCAATATACAACCAACCAAATTATCGTGGACTTTAAAGAGTAGGGGGTTACCCCCAGGGACATGGCTCCACTCTCCCTTCCTTCTCCCATTGACGCGATTTGACCAACAGTGGTTAAAGCATCCTCAATATACAACCAACCAAATTATCGTGGACTTTAAAGAGTAGGGGGTTACCCCCAGGGACATGGCTCCACTCTCCCTTCCTTCTCCCATTCACGCAATATGACCAAAAGTGGTTAAAGCGTCCTTAATATACAACCAACCAACCTATCGTGGACTTTTAAGAGTAGGGGGTTCCCCCCAGGGACATGGCTCCACTCTCCCTTCCTTCTCCCATTGACGCGATTTGACCAACAGTGGTTAAAGCGTCCTCAATATACAACCAACCAAATTATCGTGGACTTTAAAGAGTAGGGGGTTACCCCCAGGGACATGGCTCCACTCTCCCTTCCTTCTCCCATTGACGCGATTTGACCAACAGTGGTTAAAGCGTCCTATATATAAAACCGACCAACCTCTCGTGGACTTTGCAGAGGACGGCGGCGGCTTTAAGGTGGCCATGAACATCCTAAACAACGGTCGGTTCGGCATGGCGGCTGCCCTGTCCGGCACCATGCGGGGCTGTATGCAGAAGGCGGTACGTCACCCACATCTCCTCTCCTATATTAGTATATAGTAAATACTTCAGTACATGTATTTATATTATCAATTAATATGTATAGCGTGATCTTGTAATGTATATTATTATATGACTGTAATCAGTGGTTTCTGTTTTTGTCTGTTTGAAGAAACTGACTTAATTGGAATGTCCTGAGCCATTGCGAATATTATCTTTTCAACATAGCTCATGTATGACTCACACCTACCATTGATCATAATAATCCATATTAGTTGATTTGAATAATGTGATTTATTGAATTTGTTTTGTATATTACTACAATTATTGTGTTCTTTAATGAAGATACAGATACAGTCTGACTAGATTCCCTACTCCGTAGTATGTCTCTCTGTTTTATTGTTTTTTTCGTGAGAGTAAGAAATGTTATGACACTGCTGGATTCGCCAGTCAAAGGGAGGCCAATGCAAGGCTGGATCTGATACACTTTACACTCACCTATCTGATGCCACCGACCAAAAGGTGTTTTTTTATTTATTAAAATAAGGAGTAAACTGATTGATATATGACTGACATAACATCCGTGTGTCTGTCTGTTCGTCCAGGTCGACCACGCCTGTAGCCGGGTGCAGTTCGGCAAGAGGATCGACTCCTTCGGTGCCATCCAGGAGAAGCTGGCCAGGATGACCATTGTCCATTATGTCACAGAGGTGAGCGTCCTATTGTCCATTACGTCACAGAGGTGAGCGTCCTATTGTCCATTACGTCACAGAGGTGAGAGCTCTATTGTCCATTACGTCACAGAGGTGAGCGTCCTACTGTCCATTACGTCACAGAGGTGGGAGCTCTATTGTCCATTACGTCACAGAGGTGAGAGCTCTATTGTCCACTACGTCACAGAGGTGAGAGCTCTATTGTCCATTACGTCACAGACGTGAGAGCTCTATTGTCCATTACGTCACAGAGGTGACAGGTCTATTGTCCATTACGTCACAGAAGTGAGCGCTCTATTGTCCATTACGTCACAGAGGTGACAGGTCTATTGTCCATTACGTCACAGAGGTGAGCCTTCTATTGTCCATTACGTCACAGAGGTGACAGGTCTATTGTCCATTACGTCACAGAGGTGAGCGCTCTATTGTCCATTACGTCACAGAGGTGAGCCTTCTATTGTCTATTACGTCACAGAGGTGAGAGCTCTATTGTCCATTACGTCACAGAGGTGAGCGCTCTATTGTCCATTACGTCACAGAGGTGAGAGCTCTATTGTCCATTACGTCACAGAGGTGAGAGCTCTATTGTCCATTACGTCACAGAGGTGAGAGCTCTATTGTCCATCACGTCACAGAGGTGAGAGCTCTATTGTCCATTACGTCACAGAGGTGAGCGCTCTATTGTCCATTACGTCACAGAGGTGAGCCTTCTATTGTCTATTACGTCACAGAGGTGAGAGCTCTATTGTCCATTACGTCACAGAGGTGAGCGCTCTATTGTCCATTACGTCACAGAGGTGAGAGCTCTATTGTCCATTACGTCAAAGAGGTGAGAGCTCTATTGTCCATTACGTCACAGAGGTGAGAGCTCTATTGTCCATCACGTCACAGAGGTGAGAGGTCTATTGTCCATTACGTCACAGAGGTGAGAGCTGTATTGTCGTCACAGAGGTGAGAGGTCTATTGTCCATTACGTCACAGAAGTGAACGCTCTATTTTTCATTATTGTGCCAGAGTGTTTCTAAAAGAAAAAAAAACACCTCCAAGTGATTTACTGTATATAATGCGTGAAATGCATTAAATATTGAATATAGCCAAATATAATTGTTTAACCAGATGATTTTATAAACTCAAATTTGCTAACATTTATATGCAAATTACCAAGATCCACTTTTCTCGTCCTCGTCAGTCGATGGCCTATATGGTGTCAGCCAACATGGACCAAGGGTCGACCGAATTCCAAATCGAGGCCGCTATCAGCAAGATCTACGGCTCCGTACGTAGTTTTTTTAAGTTTTTTTTATTTAAACATCATTTCTTGTTTGAGGTTCCCCTGAAAGGGATGCCATCGAGCACCTCTTACAAAAACAAAAACATACATACACACTGACGTAATGTTTCATACAAAGAAACGGAAGCAAATATAATACGGAATAGGGGGTAGTTACGTAGTACCTTGTAGATTGACATCCGCTGGGTCTAGATCTACGGCTCGAAACGGATCGTCGTTTATGTTTCATTCTAAGACGCATATAGCTTTGATCTCACAGCGTTAAAGTCAGACCATACAGGAGTTGTATTGGCGAAAATGAAGTAATATTGGGGTGGAAATATGTTGCATGAGCAGATTTAATTCATTTAGTGTTTGTGTTTCCAGGAAGCTGCCTGGTTTGTTGCTGATGAGGCCATCCAGGTGCTGGGTGGCATGGGATACATGAGGGTGAGTGCAGCCAGCCTGAGACATGGGCTGGAGGGGAACCAGCCTGATACATGGGGCTGAGTGGAACCAGTCTGATACATGGGGGCGGGTGGAACCAGTCTGATGCATGAGCTGGAGGGGAACCAGCCTGATACATAGGGGTGAGTGGAACCAGCCTGATAAATGGGGGTGAGTGGAACCAGCCTCATACATGGGGGTGAGTGGAACCAGCCTGATGCATGAGGGGGAGTTTGACCTGGTGTCATTGGCGTTTAGATATCTGCCTCATTAGCAACTTATAGTTATCTTCCTTTGAGAGGTACATACGATAAAACCTCCCTAACCCGACCACCTCCCTAACCCGACCACCTCCCTGCCCGACCACCTCCCTGCCCGACCACCTCCCTGCCCGACCACCTCCCTAACCCGACCACCTCCCTGCCCGACCACCTCCCTGCCCGACCACCTCCCTGCCCGACCACCTCCTTAACCCGACCACCTCCCTGCCCGACCACCTCCCTGCCCGACCACCTCCCTGCCCGACCACCTCCCTGCCCGACCACCTCCCTGCCCGACCACCTCCCTGCTCGACCACCTCCCTGCCCAACCACCTCCCTAACCCGACCACCTCCCTGCCCGACCACCTCCCTGCCCGACCACCTCCCTGCCCGACCACCTCCCTGCCCGACCACCTCCCTGCCCGACCACCTCCCTGCCCGACCACCTCCCTGCCCGACCACCTCCCTAACCCGACCACCTCCCTGCCCGACCACCTCCCTAACCCGACCACCTCCCTGCCCGACCACCTCCCTGCCCGACCACCTCCCTGCCCGACCACCTCCCTGCCCGACCACCTCCCTAACCCGACCACCTCCCTGCCCGACCCCCTCCCTGCCCGACCACCTCCCTGCCCGACCACCTCCCTGCCCGACCACCTCCCTGCCCGACCACCTCCCTGCCCGACCACCTCCCTAACCCGACCACCTGATGCATGAGGGCGAGTGCCGCTCGATCGATCGGAGGTTTTACTGTACTGCCGATACGTTCTCTGTCAGAATCGCTTTCAGTTGCGGCTGTGTATGACAGTAGTTGGTATTTTATTACAGGAGACTGGTCTTGAAAAAGTGATGAGAGATCTCAGAATCTTTCGCATTTTCGAAGGCACCAACGACATTCTTCGGCTGTTTGTGGCGCTCACAGGAATCCAGGTAAAGGGCTTGATTCCGTATTATTGTGGCAATGAAAGTGAGTGCTATTCTGTGTGTGGCGCAGTCACTTTTATTGACTGGGATAAGACTGGTGTGGAGTCGTAGCAACTGCAACCACGATAAATAAACTAACAAAAGTACCAACAATTTTATTGCGTCAATATACCCCTCCCCCCCCCCCCCAATGATGTAAAAAAAAATTGTTTAGCAATACTTAACAATGATACGAGAAGCACCGTCTATCATATCTCCGTTTAGCATAGTTTAAATGGAATAAAGCGTTTCTGCAATTTATATTGCTCATTGTGAGACATCTCGTTGCTGACTTTCCCTTCGTTATGATGCTAGCAGTCTGGTAATGTATAGGTACCAACCTCCCTATGTTGACAGCACGCTGGTACCTCACTGAAGGAGCTGCAGAAAGCCCTCAAGTCCCCCGCCTCCAACTTCGGCATGATCGCTGACTACGGCGCCAAGCGAGCAAAGAGGTAGGTCTACCGTGCACCAGGAGGGTGTCACTTCACCAACAGGCGCTTACTTTTTCTTTCGTCTCATTTTGTTCATGGTTTTCTATCACAGATAGGGACAATGCACAATAGACCGATCCAGGCTGTCAATCATTCACTGACGTCACTGTTGCTTTTATCCGATCATGTGGCGAAAAAGGTCTTCCATATGCGTTATGTCCGACACACAAGTCCGACAAACAAAGCAGCATGTCACTTTCTGAGTATATATCAGATATATGTTACATTTCGCAGATATATAGATATATATTTGTATCTTTGCTTTTGTAATTTTTGTAGCTGTTTGGATTTATTATGTACACAATCTTTTTCATTGCTTGGTAACTGATTCCAGGATTGTCGGCATCAGAACGGGTCAGACTCTCTCAGAACACGTGCATTCCAGTTTGTCGGACTCCGCTGACATGGTGAGTTGTGGTCCCCACCCGTCCCCCCCACCCCCGCCCTTCGCGGTCATTCTTCTGTATAAGAGCAAACAATTATTTCAACGTAGCTCACGCAGGACTCACGTCTGCCATAATCCATTTCGTGTGCCCCAACATGGACCCCTCACGTACTCAACGAGAAATCCCCCCTCCTCGTGCATATAACTGTAGTAAACGACGATTTCTTGATTATTTTTCACTCACAGACTATATCACCGTTTAGTTTCTAAAACTTGTTTGTGCAGACCTATGTCAAATCCGATATAATTTGGTCATGTACAATTCTACCAAGTTACTAGACAACAACATCTATACTTACTTATTTAACTTTGGTAGTGATTCATATTAATTGTACCAATGCAATACTCAGACATAAATTACCATGGTTACCGAGCACGCGTTTTTGCTCAGGCGGAAGTCACATGGACATAAGATGTAATGTATACCCTAGTGTCACAGCACTCTGTAATTATCCAGAATCAGAAATATATCACATGAAGCAGTGATGACCTTTATGCCTCAGACTTCCAAGGCCGTAGAAGACTTTGGAGTCGCAGTGGAAAACCTATTGATGAAGTACGGCAAGCGGATCATTGGTAAGTTGTCACATGACTGTCATGTGACGTACCGAATGGTGAACACGGAATGGCATCTTTTCATTATGGCACTGGTTTTTGCCGCGGCCGTATTAATTATGTCTTATAATGTTACATCAAATAGAGCGTTACATTTTTAATATATACAGTCACTATCAATGGATGTTGATCCCTCTCACCCCGAGCGACATTGGCAACATAATTTTAATGTTAATCTATAATACAGCTAAATTCTTTCGTGAAGCTACACTCTTCACAGATCTTCCACCAACATCATCATGTTTAACCAATATTCGTTTATGAGTGATGTATATTTCCCCTCGGTTGCCTGGCGACACATGAGCACTTCCTATTGCTCACGCCGCGATCAATGTTCAGTCTTGTCGCGCCGACTGCTCATTAATGAGTGATGTCTATTTTCCCGCCGGTTGCATGGCAACAGATGAGCAGTTCCTGTTGCTGCGTCTCGCCGACGCCGCCATTGATATTTACGGCATGGTGAGCGTCCTGTCACGTGCCTCACGCTCCAAGCAGAGAGGTCACAACTCGGCCGACCACGAGGCCATGATCTGCACCGTCTTCTGCGACGAGGTGCGTATAGCTCTGACGTCACTGATAGCGCTCTGACGTCACTGATAATGGTTTGGCGTCACTGATAGTGCTCTGACGTCACTGATAGCGCTCTGACGTCATTGACAACGCTCTGACGTCACTGATAGCGCCCTGACGTCACTGATAGCGCTCTGACGTCACTGATAATGGTCTGACGTCACTGATAGTGCTCTGACGTCACTGACAACGCTCTGACTCCAATGATAGCGCTCTGACGTCACTGATGGCGTTATTACGACACTGATAACAGTTTATGTTTACCCAAATATTTTTGACTGACTTGTATATATTTATAATCTTTAATATAAACTATAAAGGTATTGTATGAAACCAACTTCATCTTACAAATGTTCTAATTTAATGTTATTACGTATTCATGATACAAGGTAGGGTGTATTATTGTGTTTTTATATAGTGTTACGGAAACTCGATATTTCACCGATCTCTTGAATATTTAAATTAAAATGATATTGCTTGGGTATACTACTCAAATGGCCTTGTCGGTTGCAGATTCATCTTACTTTTTACGGTACAAAATCGGTCAAAATAATTTGTTGTTGTAATGTTTTTCTGTCAGGCCTCGGAGCGTGTGAGACGTAACCTACTTGCGCTGGCCTCGAGCCGCTCCAGGAATAACTTCAACCTGCTGTCGAGCATCTCTCAGGACGTCGTGGCCAACGGGGGCTCCATGCAGCAACATCCCCTCGGCTTCTAGACTCCCAACCAGTTGATTGGAGCGATGCATGCGCATCTACGCCCTCCTGGTATTAACCGTCAGAACCAGACACCAGACTTTTGGCTCCAATAAAGCGTCAGGAGTATTAGACGACCAATAATAACCCGGGTGAAGATTTTGTTGCAGACTTGTGGAAAATTAGACGATCTACTATTTCCCGGGGAGTCCATTAATTGGTATCCATGACGAACAACGGTATCTCGTATTTATATGCTGTTTATAAGCATTGTCGTGTTGGTTTGCCAATGTTGCTTTAATTTGACATGTTCGCCAACCTGGTAAAAGTCTTTAATGTTCAGGAAATAAAGCTCCTTTTAAGGTATGCCAAGCTTGACTGAAGAAAATTAAGTCGTTCAGACAGGCATGCTCTGTGTAAAGTCTGAACAGGTGATGATATTTGCAGTGTCATATATACACGACTAGCTGGACAAGAGACAGTGTTGTGCGCGTTGGCGATATCGTTTGGTTGCCGCCTGCTGTGTGTGGTCTGAAGTGGTATCGAATGGCAGATAGTGTTAATAGTGTAACAGATCGTTTGCTGCATAGACAGTGGAATAGTCAGGTCTCGTGTCGTTTGCCTTCGCCACAATGTGTGATTTTCTATGCAAGGAACTTTTGTTTTCATACGTCATGTTAGGGGAGGGTGTGATGTAATGTACACAGGCGGCCTAGCGCTGTGAAACCCGGCTAAAGCTGAGAGGTATGTAATTTGTTTTCGTTACTAAGATATTTATTCGGCAGCAGCCTTATGGTTAAATCATGTATTAAACGTTTCTTGAAGTGACTTTCGTTCTGTGAAGTCAGAGGCCCCAGTTGGTAGGTAGTAAACCTTGGAATGGGAACAAGGGGGGTACAACCACTCTAATGGCGTGTACAGAGGTGTCATCCATCCGGGTGTCTTTTCCATTCGTTTTGGGCTAGCTATTCTGGAATGAAAATCAGGATTCAACTGAAAAAAAATATTTTGCTTTGGAGGTCGGGTTTAAAGACCTGCGTGGTATCCCCCAACCAGGGATCGAAGTTACCCTTGCTGGATCAGTGTGCAGGATCGAGTCGTGGTTGACCTGAAGGTCCTATCGCAATGAGTCATCCGGATGAAGGTTAATGTCTGCTATACTTATGTGAACATAGTCGCCTGGTTATCCGGTGAATAACGTTAGACCGTAAGTGAACGGCTTGCCTGTGCTGGTCGCATGTCTTCCATCAGATACGGTTATATATCATTTGGTGGGAGAAAAAGTCAGTGACGCTGACCTTAAGTGTGTTGAGGTGCCACAACCCTCGTCATTGGCTACAAGGAACAAGCAATTCTCAATGCAATTCATCGTACACACATGTATGCAGTGTACAAATAAATAATAAAAATATATTGTTCGTTATCATTGCCTCTCGTCGACCAGGACCTCGGAACAACAGACCCTGACTTTTCTCCTCGACCATGCTCAGCGGCTCTTTATGCCAGAATCAAGTGTCTGGAGCCATGCTGTGTGGCCCGAGCGGCCGCAATAGCTGACCAGTACATCAGTTTATTCTCTCTTCCGCCAGTAAATCGTCCGTGAATTAATTACATCATCACCCGAGAAACACAAAAGAACAATGAATGGTACCCCCCAATTTATTTATCTCTGTAATGGCAAAAATGTAACCATGTACATATCCGTTGTTTTAAACCTGAATAATCCAGATGCACTACTCTGGCGTACGACATTACATTGCATTTCTTACACATTAAGTTTATAATTACCGTAGTTGCTCGAGTAAACGCCCGGGCGGTTATTTTTTTTGAGCATCCAATTCCCCGGGCGCTTATTCAAACGGGCGCTTATTCGAACCCGGGCGCTTAATCATTTTTTGTGACGGTTTTGACAAGAATCTTTTTGAGTGAATGCGCTTATTTACTATGAAACGACTTCATCGGAGGCGGAACTCGGCAAGGGGAATTCGATTTGCCTCGTTTTATCTCATCTATAGCATCAAGCTTAAACTCGTAAGAGTGTCCAGTGGCGGATCTAGGGAGGGGGGGGGGGGGTTAAGGGGGTTGCAAGCCCCCCTTTGGGAACCTGAACATACACTGTTAAAGTTTTTCAGGGCGCGCACTCCTCGGTCGGAAGTTTCAGAGAGCAACCCCCCCCCCCCCCTTGGCAAATTCCTAGATCCGCCCCTGCAATGTAGCTATGCAAGTTCCTCTTCTTGTTCTCACTCGCCTCTCGGGATGAATCGCGCTTCCGTTTTCTCTCGTCCGCCATTGCCGGATACTGATCGAATTGTGATAGCACGCCTTCGACACACCGATATTTATATAAACTGGTCAACTCTGTTTGTTAAGTGCAATTTAAAAGATAATTCAAGCGAACAACTGCATCTTTTATGTTACGGTAAATGTGTGCAATCATGAGAAGCCGTGCCACTCTTAACCGCCCCCTACTACCCCCCACCTTCAATGCAACGGATTGTTTTCTTTATCTGAACGCGCTTGCCTGTGTGGAAGCCATTTAATTGAGCAAGCACGTTAGGCCGCGACACTCTTACGCACCCCTACCCCATCCCACCTAACACCTTCGTCCACAACACAATCGCTCTTCCGAAGTTAACTCCCTGCCCATACAAATCAGTAGATGGCTATTACAAAGACCAGCAAGCGATAAACAGTTTCCTTATCAACTCGTCGATGTTAGGAAGCCAGCCCAAGAGGGCTATCAGCCCTGTCTTATTGTTAATATAATCTTATATCACATAATATAGCTGTAATTGTATAATACCTCGCATTGCAAAGAACGTAATGCAGTAGTAAAAATGTTGGCTCCCTGGAGGTTATTCAACGTATGTTATCGCGGCATCAACGCAGTCAACGCGCCTACCACCGTCATGTGTGGTAGCCATTGACCCCCATTGAACTCGAAAGACATAGCCCGAAAGTAACATAGCTTCTAATTAATCAAGTTAATAATGTGTCTTCCCTGTCGATCTCGAAGTTAGCAATGTATCTTCGCTGTCGAGAATCTACACTTAGGACACAATTAGGCCTAAGGAAGGAATCTTTAGCGACGCTTGGATGTAATAATTTAACAAATAAACAAAATGCCCAACAACATCATACTTGACTTCCTCACACGATTTTATTTATTTCTGCAAAAAGAACATAAAAATATACTATTTTTCTAAGACAGCGCTCAGGCTATGACAGCTATGACAGCTACAGACAGCGCTCAGGCGATGACAGCTATGACAGCTACAGACTGTGTGGATGACGTTAGAGCTATATGTCGTCTATACCAGGAAGGCGACCTGGTGACACAGAAGACTTACCTCTTTCAGACAAGTCTAGATTCTTAACCAACGTATTAATAGTAGAGATGCTGTGAGTACTATATGACATATTTCGTCCCAATTTCTTAAAAGGTATTTGTTGTACTGAATCATGTAAGAGATTACGACAATTTATCATTTTCACCGTACATTATCGCTGCAGGTTTCGGAGATGAATAATTTCCAGCATACTTTATTTAGGGAGATTACGGCAATGAATGTTGAGGGATCGTGATTTTTTATCACGGAAGATTACAACAAGCTCTAATAAATCATTTTCTATTCGCACTTTATTGAAGGCGATTACAGTCTTTCATTTCCAGTACGTTGTTCTAAACTGTCCTTACTATATAGTGTCAAACCGGAGTTTTGAATATCCACTTACAAAGAAATCATCAGCTTGTTGGCAACCTTCCCATGCTGGCTCATTAAATTCAGAGAGCCACGTGATAAACCCCATTGTCAGCGGTGTGGTATGCGGGATTGTCCCGCATGCGGAAATGTCCCGCCTGTACCTATCATAGTGGCATCGTACGAACCCATGGCACGGAGAGGAATCTTGTATTTTATATAAGGGGGACAGCTACACATGGCGGAGGGGGGGGGGGGGAGGGGGGCACTTCCGCACGCCGCAGCGTACTTATCACATCACATATCACTCGTATTGTGCATGCCACATTATCATAATGCCCCCAAATGGCCAACGTAGGGCCCCAGAGGGGCTTTTTCGGCACGGCGATTTTTAAAATCGACGACGCGACATTGGGGTTGTCTTAGAATCGACATGCGACATAAGGCTTAGCGACACGCGACATGGACCTTTTCTTAAAATCGACACGCGACATGGATCTTTTCTTAAATCGACACGCGACATGGCTACCCCCCCCCCCCCCCTCAGGGGCCCTCAACGTGAGCCCCAACAGCGATAAACTACTCATGCCTGCACCCATCAGCTGCGGTTGCAGGTTGTAAAATCTGATACTACTTCAATATGGACACATCGTTGGGCTATGGCTATTGTTCTAATGCCTACGTCCATTTTGTCGTAACATGGTTTCACTAACGTGACGAAAGACATTATTGGCAGTGACTCAATTGTTAATATTGGTCAAATGTTTAGTGATTTTTTTCTCTTGGGGGAGAACTGATTCATGATGTGGAGTGCGAAAGTCAAGACATTGGCTTCAATGTTTGTGAGATTCTTGTGTACATGACGCATTTGGCGTGGACGACTCGGTTCATTACGACAGTCATACCAGTAAAGCTACTCAAAACACATTTGGGCCTTAATGATACTATTACAAATCTCCGCACGGAAAGACGCCAATTTGTGACTTCAGAACATTATCGTGACGTCAGCACATTGACGTGCCGTCAGCACATTGACGTGCCGTCATTACGGTTGTGACGTCAGTACCTTGTCGTGACATCAGCACATTGACCTGCCGTCAGCACATGAACGTGACGTCAGCACATTAACGTGACGTCATCACAGTTGTTGTGCCGTCAGCACATTAACGTGACGTCAGCACATTAATTGTCAGCGCCCGACAGAGGGCACCACAACTAGCTTGTCATATGTGCTGGAACCGGTCTGGACTGTGATCTGTGTACCACTCACATTAACTCTCATTGGGTCTTTAATTGATATCGTTATATGCATATGCAGCCTACGGCCTACAACTACATGTAGGTAAGATAAAGGCCAATAGACGAAAACCTGATGAACACCCAACGTCACAATGACACGAGCACACCATGATTGAAGATGAAATTAAATATGACAAATAACAATATCAAATCACTGCACGCCATGACAGATATCACCATCTTTCAAAAATGTTAAAACCCCTGTATTTGTCGTTAGTATCACAGTGACACCTTGTAAATCTATAGTGGACGCTGACTATAATCTAGCTATTGAAGTTCTAAGGCGTAGATCTGATTCTGATTGATACTGAAGCGAGCTTCCTAACTGTCTCACGAGCTGCAGTAACGCCTTGTCGGATTATGGATAACGCCGGAATGCAGTCATTATAACTAGATATAGAGTGAATACCAGCGAACAATGGTCACTATAATCAGCGCGTGAATATCATATAGTAAGAGAAAATAACACCCTGACACGACAAATCGGTGGAGGAGCGACTTTATATATCTAAACGTGAAAGCCTCTAAGACTCAATGCTCTCAGTTGTATACTCATTAATTAGTAAATATGCCATAAAAATAAATAGTCAAGTGCAAGAAACCACAACCAAAATAGCCTGGTTATCACAGTATGACAGCTGTTGAGTAGGAGTTATCACAGATCGAGCATATCATGGAACAGTGCAGTAGTCTGTTGTCTATATGATGGTTTCTCTGGAAGCTGGTCGGCAAGGTTGGCTGCGGGATCTCATTCTCGCCATGCAGGAAGCACATTGCGGCTCATCCCGGAAGTGGGAATCTGCCTCGGAGTTCATGTTGTGGTCCAGGAAACCATTTTGAAGCGGAAGAGGAAGCTTCAAGCTGTTCCGGTTCCGGTTTGCGTCGCTGCCGTCATTCGCGTTATTTCTGGTGTTCCCGTCGCATTCGAGAAAGAAGCGATGTCTCGCCAGGCGTAAGGTCTCCTTTATATTGTTTGCATTGGTCGCACTTCTCTCGTGTTTTTCTCCCACCGTAACAGCGGTATTTCCGTTGCCAGAAACACCGTTGTTTCCAATTGGACGTATCATCGGAAACTCGTTGCCGGTGCTGTTTCGATATTTATTGTTCCCGATGGTCCCTGGACCTCGCCAAGAAGCACAGACATGGCTTTGATTTCGTGCATTGGGGCTCGGTTCACTGGGGAAATCACAACTTTTCGAAGTAGTGACACTCCCACGATCCTGTAGGCTCGGCGAGCTTCCCTTCCCAACTCGCGAAGAGACATCGTCCCCTGATGAAGACCCCTGGCTCGTGTCGCTATTGCAGAACACGACCTCAGAGCTGCTTAGGTCGTTATTCACGTGATGGTTGTTAGCCTGCGCGTTCGCCACCGGGGCGGAAGTCTCGGATTGTCTCGCTGGGACCCACTCCTGCTCCAGAGCGCGTTGACGGGACAAACACTCCTCTCGCGTTGTGATCTCGTCCAGCGAGTCTGGGACGGTGCAGGGCCGGATCAGACACCCGGCCTTGGATCGCTTGGCGTAGTCTTGGAGGAACATGTGGCACTGCATGTAGCCTTGCTGTAAATACACACGTAATTACATCCACGTGGGATTGAAATAACGCTATCGATATCACAACGTATAGGCCTATACAATATATAAGTCAGTGCTATACAAATGCTATACAAATGTATATATTAAAAAAGGAAATCGATGCCATAAAAATGTATATATTAAAAAAAGAAATCAATGCCATAAAAGTGTATATATTACAAAAAAGTCAATGCTATGATAATGTATATATTTAAAAAAAAACAATGTCTGCTATCATTTTAATTTATGCTGGTCTTGAGAACAATAATATAGGGAGTTATTAATTAGTAGTAAACAAAACAGAATTAAGAGATTCACAGGTAAAGACTTTTGATAACGCAGTTAAGTGTGGACTATTTATTCGACATCATTACACCGAGTGTCAATGAAAGCATAACTGTTTAAAATACAAGGCTTGAGTTCTACTGTTTTAGATTGTCGATTTACTTTGTACCCATCCATTCTGTGTGAGAATAGCCAATTAAAAATAAAATGATATAAAGAAAACAAATGATTGGCTGTTTCGCTCACCCGGATCATGAACTCTCGATCGCCGGGTTCGATGACGTAGTCGTTAGTGCCCATATAGCCACAGTTAATGGGCATGGTCCGCACGATGTCACTGGGCTAAAATAAGAACATCAGCACATCAGAAGAGATTTCTGGAATTCTGGACCAGTCAATTACAAAGGTTTTTGTTACAAACTGTAAGCATCAACGTTAAAGGTTCCCTCTCTTGACACGCCGCCGGTGTTAGAAAAACCTAACCCACATGAAATGACGTTTAAGGCCACTGAAAGGAGATATACCTTCCCCTAAGAAAAGACATTTGATGTTTGTCAATGAAACCACGAGGGGCTGGCAGACGAACACATGAAATTGTTGTTCACCCTCTCACTAATAAAACTAGATCCCTCTTTGATGAACAATACGGAAGGCCATAAGAGAAGCCACCAACAGCACTGATCCCCCGAGACAGGGACCGCGGGCTTCCGTCCGTGGTTCCTACCTTGACGTGCAGGCGGCGCTGACTGACGAGAATGGCTTCCAGTGTGGCGTAGATGTAATGGCCGAAGTGCTTGATGTCCAGTTCATCCTTGTTGGCAATCTCGTAGTGCCCCAGATGGCGCTTGCCGTCCACGTCCACCGAGCTGGCCTGTAGGGCCGCCACGAACTGCCACAAACAGAGACAGCGTTACACACACAGCTGAACGTATTGATTCCAGCTGATCCCGCAGTTTGTACTATGATCCCTTTTATCGCTCAAGCTTATATGTTAGTGTCAAGCATATATGATAGCGATAGGGCCTTTTTGGGTGTGGGCCATAATAGAAATCCGGTTAGAGACTGCAGGATCACCTGGTTCTATCACATAGCAGCTATTATACCTAATGTGTGGTTCTATTATAACAACATTGGGCCGAGAAGTGTCGTGAGTTCAGAAGCAGACGGCTTCAAACGCGGCCGGTCAATATACGAACCCAGGTTAACTAGTTAAGGTTGTACGTTCAATCCCCGATTAATGTTTTTGATCGATTTGCAATTGTTTTCTCAACAAAATGTGGTCCTCCCCACGAATCGTCAATTATGAAAGAAAAATCGTAATGCATTAATACGAGTAATTTAAACGATAGTTTTTTTAAGCTTCGCTTGTATTACATTTTGACGTAAGAGCATCGTTAAACAAAGATAAATACGATTTTAACAATAGGTAAAAGATAAGATCAACTCCGCATCTGATTAGAAATATATTTGAACTAGTATTCATTGTCACCGGGGGCCCGCCCGATAGCTCAGTGGGCTAGACCCCTGGCATTCAGCGCTCTGGCCACCCAGGGGCGGATCTAGAGGGAGGGGGGGGGGGTTACGGGGGTTGCAACCCCCCCTAGGGAATCTGAACATACACTGTTAAAGTCGGCTTCTCCGAGCACCCCCTGCCCCGGTCGCAAGTTTTTCATAGAGCACCCCCCCCCCCCTCCTTGGCTAATTCCTAGATCCGCCCCTGGCCACCTAACGGCAGGTTCTTGTGTCCAGTGTGGATGTTAGTGTGTCCGTTTTTTTTTCCTAAAATGCCCGTATCTGAGTCGATGTCGCTTTTTCAGATCCTCAGTGTCGGAATTTGGGGATCAGTGTCGAATGTCAAGTTTTCAAATATGCCCGTGTCGCGTGAGGCAATTACTTTACCCCTTCCAGACCCCTTACAATGTGACGGTGTAAGCGAGGGACTTCTGACTCACCGGCTCCTTGTCGAAGTCAGGATCTTCTTTCTCGCGTCTCTTTATTTCCTCTTTTAACCTTTTTCTAAGATAATAAAAATGATCAAAATTGAGAATTAGGATGACATACTTGAAGTTATTGCAATCGAAATGGTACTATCAACCCATTCGCTTCCAAGTATAATCTATATTTTGATGTCTGCGTTGGACAAATAAAAAACATAATGATACACAAAATGAGACGATTTTTACGACATTGCTTATGAGGATTGCACAATTCGATCGGTGCAATGCCCTGTTATTGTGGATTAGCTCGTCGAAATATGACATTGCAACCGCCATCGGAAGATAAAAAACATGTTGAACGGTGTACCACCATGTCACAAATATTCCAGAAAATATAAAAACATCTTAAAAGTCACTCAATATTTAAATGGGAATAATAAATTTCCGTGTCAGTAACTTGACACATCCTTCGCTTACCTCGCTAGTTTGGTGTCAGCCAGGTAAGTGGCCCTCGTTGGAATGTCACAACCGAAGAGATACTTCCACACCGTGTAGTCGAGAGCCTGCTCAGAAACCTGCAAACATACCATGAACATGCAAAACTATATGCGTGTCAAAGCTGTTTTGTTTAAACATAAATTAAATTAAAACATAACTTAAGTTAAAACATAACTTAAGTTAAAACATAACTTAAGTTAAAACATAAATTAAGTTAAAACATCAATTAAGTTCAAACATCAATTAAGTTCAAACATAAATTAAGTTAAACGAAGTTAAAGCATCAATTAAGTTAAAACATAAATTAAGTTAAAGCATAAATTAAGCTAAAACTTAAATCAAGTTGAAACACAAATTAAGTTGAAACATAAATTAAGTTGAAACTTAATTATTAAGTTGAACATCAATTAAGTTGAAACATAAATTAAGTTTAAACATGGCGCCTCTGCTTTTCCATTAAAATTTGATGTGAGAAGTGAACCGATGGCTTAGCAATGCTGTGTTGCATGTTGCGCGATCTACTTCTAAATACTCAATACACCTTCATGCTTTTTTGATATAAGATTAAAGTAACCGGTCACAAAGAAGACTTACCACATATAAACCTAAGGTTTTGTTGTTGGATTCTTTGTGTCGCCCGGTTCCGAAATTCTCATGAAGTTCTAACGTATCACCTGTTGGAAATGTACCATATATTATTATTATTATTATTATTATTATTATATAGAAAACGATATTATAACACCAGTAATGCTTTATTGGCATGGTATGAGATGAGATATGTAAAAACATATTGACTTGCTCTTCGTCTGTTATACATGATATCACCATTTAAAGTTTCTCCTATATTTCATATGACATGTAAAAGCGACACTAACCATCAAAGCAGTGTATAGGGTACTGGTCCAAGGTGCCCCCGTCTGTGTACAAGTTTTCACGGCCGTTCAGGTTATACTTGATGGCTTCGTACATCACTAAGGAAAGGTATATAAACTCCATGATTATATCAAATTCGGCACATGAAAAATAAATTATACGACAATATACTTTTACAATGATAAAGCCGTCTTTAGAAACACTTGTGTCGTTGGGTGCTTCGATATCATTAAAGTTTGCAAGTAAATCAGCCGTGAAGTTACCTCTATAAATGGCGTTCTATGAATATCCCTTCACCTCTAAGTTGATGTACACATATTGCAGAAATGTCAGGGGACTAAATCTCTCAAAGTACTTTTTTATATTTAAATCACAGATCATTTAAATTAGGCTACGAATAATTAAAAGTTCATTTCGCAACAAGATCTCTTAGTACCACTCCCGATGCCGAGGAGCAGTGTTGTATGCAGGATTCACTGACCGGGGAAGGACATGGAGATCCGGATTGCAGTCCGAATGGCAAGATCCGGAGTCGTCCTCCAGTGGCAATACTCGGATCTCAGCCGATTCAAGTTGGTGACGACGATGCACAACTCTCTTCCGTACTTCTGGTAGAGCTGCAAGCCATATTGAACCATATCTTATTAACCTGGCGACAACCCACGTTGAATATCTACTCTCAGCCACAATATTCAATTATTTAATGGACAAGGAGGAGGAATCATCATGAATTGACCAACGCGGCGTTGTGTTTACGCCATGTGCCAAGGTCACGTGGGGTCTCCACCGCTCCTACCGGCGTCAGCAGGAACTGCGGCTCGTAGGAACAATCAATGTGGAGACCAAGGACGAATATATTGATCTCGCCTTGCCTCGTGGAATACAGACCGCGCTGCGTGCAATGGTACTTATGGGCTGCAGTATGTATCCCAAAAGTTAGAACTGAGCATTTTCGCAGACACCATGCACTCAGACGCAATGCACCCAGACACAATGCACCCAGACACAATGCACTCAGATACAATGCACCCAGACACAATGCACCCAGACACAATGCACTCAGACGTAATGCACCCAGACGAAATGTACCCAGACGCAATGTACCAGACACAATGCACCCTGACACAATGCACCCAGACACAATGCACCCAAACACAATGCACTCAGACGAAATGCACTCAGATACCATGCACTCAGACACAATGCACCCAGACGCAATGTCCCAGACACAATGCACCCAGACACAATGCACCCAGAAACATGCACCCAGACGCAATGGACCCAGACCCAATGCACCCAAACACAATGCACCTAGACCCAATGCACCCAAACACAATGCACCCAGACGCAATGTACCCAGCCACAATGTACCCAGACACAATGCACCCAGACACAGTGCACTCAGACGTAATGCACTCAGACGAAATGAACCCAGACGCAATGTACCAGACAAAATGCACCCTGACACAATGCACCCAGACACAATGCACCCAAACACAATGCACCCAGACCCAATGCACCCAAACACAATGCACTCAGACGCAATGCACCCAGACACAATGCAACACAGACACAATGCAACACAGACACAATGCGCCCAGACACATCACACCCAGACATAATGCACCCAGACACAATGCTTACAGATACAATGCTTACAGACACAATGCACCCAGACACAATGCTTACAGATACAATGCTTACAAAAACAATGCTTACAGACACAATGCTTACAGACACAATACACCCAGACGCAATGCACCCAGACACAATACACCCAGACCCAATGCACCCAAACACAATGCACCCAGACCCAATGCACCCAAACACAATGCACTCAGACGCAATGCACCCAGACACAATGCAACACAGACACAATGCAACACAGACACAATGCGCCCAGACACATCACACCCAGACATAATGCACCCAGACACAATGCTTACAGATACAATGCTTACAGACACAATGCACCCAGACACAATGCTTACAGATACAATGCTTACAAAAACAATGCTTACAGACACAATGCTTACAGACACAATACACCCAGACGCAATGCACCCAGACACAATACACCCAGACCCAATGCATCCAAGCACAATGCACTCAGACGCAATGCACATAGACGCAATGTACCCAGACACAATGTACCCAGACGCAATGCAACACAGACACAATGCACCCAGACAAAATGCTTAGATACAATTCTTACAGACACAATGCTTACAGGCACAATGCACCCAGACGCAATGCACCCAGACACAACGCACCCAGACCCAATGCATCCAAACACAATGCACTCAGACGCAATGTACATAGACGCAATGTACCCAGACACAATGTACCCAGACGCAATGCAACACAGACACAATGCACCCAGACAAAATGCTTACAGATACAATTCTTACAGACACAATGCTTACAGGCACAATGCACCCAGACGCAATGCACCCAGACGCAATGCACCCAGACACAATGTACCCAGACACAATGCACCCAGACCCAATGCAGCCAAACACAATGCACCCAGACACAATGCACCCAATCACAATGCACTCAGGCGCAATGCACCCAGACACAGTGCACCCAGACACAGTGCACCCAGACACAGTGCACCCAGACACAGTGCACTCAGACGTAATGCACCCAGACGAAATGAACCCAGACGCAATGTACCAGACACAATGCACCCTGACACAATGCACCCAGACCCAATGCACCCAAACACAATGCACTCAGACGCAATGCACCCAGACGCAATGTACCCAGACACAATGTGCCCAGACGCAATGCAACACAGACACAATGCGCCCAGACACATCACACCCAGACATAATGCACCCAGACACATAGCTTACAGATACAATGCACCCAGACACAATGCTTACCGACACAATGCACCCAGACACAATGCTTACAGATACAACGCTTACAGATACAAAGCTTACAGATACAATGCTTACAGATACAAAGCCTACAGACACAATGCTTACAGACACAATGCGCTCAGACGCAATGCACCCAGACGCAATGTACCCAGACACAATGTACCCAGACGCAAAGCAACACAGACACAATGCACCCAGACAAAATGCTTACAGATACAATGCTTACAGACACAATGCTTACAGACACAATGCACCCAGACACAATGCACCCAGACAAAATGCTTACAGATACAATGCTTACAGACACAATGCTTACAGACACAATGCACCCAGACCCAATGCACCCAAACACAATGAACCCAGACCCAATGCACCCAAACACAATGCACTCAGACACAATGCACCCAGACGCAATGCACCCAGACACAATGCACCCAGACAAAATGCTTACAGATACAATGCTTACAGACACAATGCTTACAGACACAATGCACCCAGACACAATTCTCACAGATACAATGCACAAAGACACAATGCACCCAAACATAATGCACCCAGAACTCTGGAGGTGACTTCCCAATTCCTTGACCGACCTCATTGGTGCCGTTACCCGGCGTAACGCCAAGCGTGAGACCGCGCGTACTTACCTCCAGGAACGTAATATCCGGATTCCCGACCTTCCGTGCGATGTGATAACCGAGGATTCGGTTGAATCTGTGACCCGGATTCAGTCCAAAGCGTCGCCAAATCTTCGGCAAGCAGCACATCATGCAACGCTGATCTGAAATACAATGATGGTGTTTTATGCCACTTCTGTGCACATGATGGCTGAATTAAGCTGGGTCCCCGCCCAATGGCGGCAACGATAATACAAAACCATATTAATACCATAATCAATACGACAATTTAAACATTTACTTCAAAATATATTTCATCCCGATTGAAGCAATTGCCTGCTTTATAAGTTAGCTATTACTTAGAAGAGATATATAATATTAGTTTCGTATTTTATCCTGGTGCTTCTGTACTGATTTTTTTTTTTAAATCACAAGGATGTAGACATCTTAATTTAACAAAAAATCAAAGCATATTGTGTTAAATGTGGCAGCCATTTATTGTACCTTGAAACAACCATTTGATGTCCAGGTTGAAGACGTCGGCAATCTCTTGTGCCGAGCAGCCCACCGCTAAGAGTCCCCCACAGATGGCGCCAGCGCTGCTCCCGCCCACTCTGCGCACCTTACAGAGCAAGCCACAGTCCTCCATGGCCTAAAGGTAACCAAGACAACAAATCACATACTTGTTTCAACACACTAACACAGCAGAACGATTCGCGCGTCAGTTATCGATTCGCACTCTATACTTTACCGCTTGTCTTTCAGTTTCTACACCTCGCCCCGTCCGACATGAGGCGGCGAGCCACGAGCAGGTCGCCTTGTCAGGACTGCTAACCGCTTGCTGTTGAGACAAATGAATTAATCAGTAGGGACATGTACAGGTGGTTTGAGTGGCAGGCTTTGCCCTTGCTGACCCAGTCTACGTATCGACCCATTTACCCGCCCACCCAGGACGTAGGCCTAACTCCCAGCCCAGGAAATGTACCTACCATAAACCCACATCGGCCCAGTAGAGAGTGGTGGAGGGGGGGGAGGGTGAAAGCAATTATATTGAATCTCCAAGATTAGGACATTTTAAAGCTTGGCGCGAAACAAACGCCTTAATCATGATGATATCGCGAATATCGAGGTATTCAGCTAATCGCGAATTTCCAAGAATTCCTGGGTGCCAATCGCGGAGATCGAAAAAGGTACCCCCCCCCCCCCGAATCAGTAGACATATCGGCCCAGAAGACAAATCGGCCCAGAAGACAAATCGGCCGGGTAGACATACCGGCCGGGTAGACATATCGGCCCATTAGACATATCGGCCGGGTAGACATATCGGCCATTAGACATCCGGTCCGGACATATATCGGTTTAGTCCACAATATGAGTTATATGAGTTAAATAATATACTGATGATATGATAAACGGGTCGGTCCTGGTATCAACCAATCCACAAATCGGATCAATCTACATATCCGCCTATCCATATATCCGCCAGCCCACATCCGCTCAGCCCACATCCGCTCAGCCTACATCCGCTCAGCCCACATCCGCTCAGCCCACATCCGCTCAGCCCACATCCGCTCAGCCCACATCCGCTCAGACCATATCCGCTCAGACCACATCCGCTCAGACCACATATCGGCCCAGTTCTTACGCATAACCCCTAACCCATATCGGTCGAATGTCCATATCGGCCGAATGTCCATATCGGCCGAATGTCCATATGGGCTGAATGTCCATATGGGCTGCATGTCCATATCGCCCGAATGTTCCATATCGGCCGAATGTCCACATCGCCCGAATGCTCATATCGGCCGAATGCTCAGGTCGGCCGAATGTCCGTATCGGCCAAATGTCCATATGGGCCAATGTCCATATCGGCCGAATGCCCATATTGGCCGAATGCCCACACCGGCCTAATATGCCCACACCGGCCTAATATGCCCATATTGGCCGAATGCCCATATCGGCTGAATGTCCATATCGGCTGAATGTCCATATCGGCCAAATGTCCATATGGGCTGAATGCCCATATCGGCCGAAGCCCATATCGGCCGAATGCCAACGTCGGCCGAATGTTTATATCGGCCGAATGCCCACGTCGGCCGAATGTTTATATCGGCCGAATGCCCACGTCGGCCGAATGTTTATATCGGCCGAATGCCCACATCGGCCGGTGGCACAGACCCCACAGATCGCCAAGAGATAGGTGGGGGTTGAGCAAATACACGCATGGACGTTGGCCTAAGCGTTCCGAAGTATTTTATGATGCGAAATTAAACCCGATGCACTGATACGACCCACTGAGCCACTCGTTACTTTTTATATCATGGGGAGTAAGACGGAACGCGTAAGAGAACTTCGACATTAGAATGGAATTCGCGGGGGCGAGAACAGCCGCTGGCTGGAAGTTGTGTATGTCTGTGTGCGTGGCTAAAAACCACTTGGAGGATGTGCTTCTCCGTGTAGGTGGCTGTATGAACTCTACCAGTGTGTATTTCCAAGGACCAGTGACTTCAAGTTGCGCGTGTATGTGAGTGTCTATGTCCACAGGACGTATAAGAGGCTGTAAACCACTGCAGCGTTTGTTTGGAGGGTGTCTTCCTATACGTAGGAGTGAGGTGTCTAAACACGGCCGGTATTCATAAACCACACTCGGCGCTACGCAAGTGCAGTAATGTAAGTCCACTTTCCCTGTTCAACCAGGAACTAAAGTGTTGAATAAAGAAATCGTTGGTTTTTTCATGAATACTGGCCCAGGGATCAAATTCAGGAATCCCTACTTAGCGCTATTCACACCTAAGCAATAAAATTTAAAAACGTTTCCCGGTTAAAGACAGAACATGTCCACTAAGTAAATACACTTGAGGATGAGTGCGTAGCGCTAAAATGCAAGTCGACAATTTGATTCTGAATGCTACCGCCAATAGACTGATAGAGTGAGAGCCTACGACTGGCCATTGCTATGAATACCGACCCTTGGTGCGGTATTTAAGCTGATGAAGTTAGGCTAAATTGACTTTCCGTCGTAGCTTTGCAGTGGCGATCATCCAGATAAGAAAGTTGTTTGTTTTCTAATAATAATACTTTCTTTCGTTTTCTAATAACAATAATACTTTCTTTGGTTTTCTAATAATAATACTTCCTTTGGTTTTCTAATAATAATAATAATAATTCAGAAAATCCACCTCATGGGTGAGTATTTGTTTAATTTGAGCCGATTAAACGCTCGTCAAAATTACTTACAAACCCAGGCCACTGAGATTACATCTGACCGCATCACTCACCTTGAGGGCCCCGACATACGCGTAGCCTTTGCTCCCGCCGCCTGACATCACGATGTTCTCAAAGGGGAAGTCGAAATCGATGGTGCACTCCTGGACCGGCTTGAGCAAGGCCTTGCTGGTACTCCCCCTCATGCCGTCCACGATATCCTCCAAGGATGCGTAGTGCCCCGCCCGTGCCTCGCGCACGCTCTCCTTATCCGTTGCTAGGTAGCCATTCTGCAACGCGCCGTTACCATGGCTACCGACATCCGCGCGTTCTTTCCGTTTCCGGCGCACAGAAAAAATCCGTCGTATTTGTTTCCAGGAGATTCTCGGTCGCTTGTCGTTCTGCGTTGAGCCGGTGAGGGGCGCTGCGGTGTCCGGGGATTCCGGAGGGAGTTTCAACTTGGGGCGATGGTGGATATTTTTTGGCATGTACACCAAGCCATGAGCGTTGTAGCGGTCATCCTCAGGCTGTTTCTTCTCCGCCATGGCGTTCGATGGAGACCCGGATGTTGATGACGGTGATGGAGTCATGTGATGCGGCGATCGGTCATTTAAAGCAGAGTTTCTTGGCGCAGTTTCATTCGGCCTTCAATCACGGAGACCGTTCTACGACATCCACAGACGGTTCTATGACATTCGCACACCGTTCAGTGACATCCACACACCGGTCTGGGGCACGTCGGTCGTTTGTCTACGGCAGGCGCAGGATTTCCCAGCATGCAATCAAGTGTCCTCTCACCTACAGAGAAAAAACGACTACATACGTCAAAAAACAACAAACACACATTCTAAATTGGAACAAATCCCTCTAATTTCTTCTCGTAGTCCATTCAACCATTCATGCAAGATGTTGGAAATATCCCAAAGATTAAATTGCGGATAAGAGTGGTCCTATCCATAGAGACAGCCCCTTCCGTCTTTGTTAAGACTGTGAAACCTTCATTTAGGCGAGACTGCAACCGATAAAACCAATCGTAAAAAACACACCGCAAAAACAAACTTCATACATCAGCTTTCACAGCTTACGCTCTTTCTGTGAAACTACACATAGGAAAATTATATAATATCCTAATTTGGGTTCCTTGTGTTGAGATGACAGTGTGACGTACAATCTGTTCATTACCCTTAAATGTGGTTATTTCCCCCTCTTAGTAATGTGTAGCGTAGTATTGCACTAACCAGTATAGGCAATTGTCAAAACCACACCCTGTTTGTGGCTTCACACATGGGATCATTATATTATGCACCTTTGGTGTCATACTCTTGGCTTCTTAACCTCAGATGCGACTACTCTTGCCAGCCTACCTGTAAGTGAAATATCCCTCCGCGAGTCCACTGATACTCCCTTAAAGGCTATAATATCAAGCGGCCTGAGGCTGGGGCGTTAGCTATAGCTGCTAGATTATGTACCCAGCGTCGGCGTGTGCCTTGCAACCGTTGTAACGACTCTGATCTAACCACGTGTGAATTGCCGTCACAGGCTGTGGCAGAGCCGGGCAAACCTTGAACTCTGACCTTTGACCTCGGAAGCTGATAATAACCGAGCGCGGGTGCATGACTCAACGATCTGTGTGATCACAAGGAGCCCTGTGACGTCACTGGAGATGGCTTAAGATATCCTTTATTCGCACCTTGCGGTCAGTCAGTGCACTAGGCCAAATAGTCGTAATATTCTTTGTGGTTCGGGAGCCGAGGCCAAATAAAAGTAAGGCCCCAGATGGCCTTTTCGACACGACGACAAGGCGATTTTGTTAAATGCAACGCGACATTGGTGTGCCATAAAATCGACATACAACATCCAGACTTAGCGATAAACGACATACACTTTTTCTTACAATCGACATTCGACATGGATATACCCCCTCTCAGGGGCCTTACAGGTATGTATTACAGGTGATGGGGTGGGGGGGTCCAGTGGGACACATATGTCATGTAAAGGCCCGATTACAGCTAAGTTTAATGGTACTAGATGCTTTCTGGTCAATCAGCACAATATATAGATTATAGCGGATCCAGCTATGAGGGTAGGGGGTACAAGGTGTTTTTTTAAACATGGGGGCCCTTTTTCGGTGTAAAGATAGCCTACTCCATATTCGGTGCGAAACCTTCGTACACTTTGTTCAATATCCCCATTGCAATATGGCTTGTTTCTGTGGGTTCATTTTGTTGTAATAGGCGAATTGTTACTGTGGGGTCAAATAAGTTATTAATTGACACGGCGCCATGGCTGTCCTGGGCCGAGAAACCTTCAGGGACGATGAATGATGAATGGGTGGAAGATGCCCCAGCTTAGGTGCCCGGGCCCGGATTCGAACCCAGAACCTATTGACTTCCGGTCTATTGCGCTTGCTGCAGGGTTCCCCCCTCCGGTCATGTCATGTCCAGAAAGCGCTCTAACCGAAATCTGAAATCGGACAGCGCCCGCCTGTCATGTTATGCCTATAAGGCAATAGTAGAAATGGGTTGAGTTAGGTCGCCGTCAACCGCCGTCTCTAAACATAAGGAAGTAACTCTCACGACCAAATCCAGTTCAACTCTCACGACGAAATCCCTTTCAACTCTCACGACCAAATCCCGTGCAACCCTCACGACGAAATCCCGTTTAACTCTCACGACCAAATCCCGTGCAACCCTCACGACCAAATCTCGTTTAACGCTCACGACCAAATCCCGTGCAACACAAACGACCAAATCCCGTGCAACACTTACGACGAAATCCCGTTTAACGCTCACGACCAAATCCCGTGCAACACTCACGACCAAATCCCGTGTAACACTCACGACCAAATCCCGTGTAACACTCACGACCAAATCCCGTGCAACACTCACGACCAAATCCGGTATTATCTAGCTCGATGGATGTTCCAACCGTCCCTACGATCGCTGGGCCTCGTTTTCCACAACGAACATTTTTTGCACTGACCGCCTCGCTGGTTAAAAAAATTCGGGTTCTGTTCGACAATTGTCTACCCGTCATCCTAGAACTAAGATAACCTTACGGTGTAGCGGGGGGCGAGCTCAGACCACTTACACCCATGTTAGAGGCAGGCGGGGACATCGCAGTGCTGGGGCCAGGTAAAGAAAGATTCGAGAGAATCGGAAGTGACGCGTTGTGTGGCGGGCGGGGATGATACATGAGGCACCCTTGAGATTTCCATAACGTGGTCAGCGGCTATTTATGATACTGTCCGACAGAAGGTCAGATAGTGTGGGTCAGGTCGCCTTATCGCACGTGGAAAAGGTGTTCATACTGCTGGCCTGGCTGCTAGCTGTTCACACTGTCCACACTGGTCTGTTCACACTGGTTCGTTCACACTGTCCACACTGGTCTGTTCACACTGTTTACACTGGTGTGTTCACACTGTTTACACTGGTGTGTTCACACTGTTTACACTGGTGTGTTCACACTGTTTACACTGGTGTGTTCACACTGTTTACACTGGTGTGTTCACACTGTTTACACTGGTGTGTTCACACTGTTTACACTGGTGTGTTCACACTGTTTACACTGGTGTGTCCACACTGTTCACACTGGTATGTTCACACTGTTTACACTGGTGTGTTCACACTGTTTACACTGGTGTGTTCACACTGTTTACACTGGTGTGTCCACACTGTTCACACTGGTATGTTCACACTGTTTACACTGGTATGTTCACACTGTTTACACTGGTGTGTTCACACTGTTTACACTGGTGTGTCCACACTGTTCACACTGGTGTGTTCACACTGTTTACACTGGTGTGTTCACACTGTTTACACTGGTGTGTTCACACTGTTCACACTGGTCTGTCCACACTGGTATGTCCACACTGGTCTGTCCACACTGCTCTGTCCACACTGGTCTGTTCACACTGGTTCGTTCACACTGTTTACACTGGTGTGTTCACACCGTTAACACTGGTCTGTCCACACTGGTCTGTTCACACATGCCTGTTCACACTGGTCTGTTCACACTGGTCTGTTCACACTGGTCTGTTCACACTGTGCAAACTGGTGTGTCCACACTGGCATGTCCACACTGGTATGTTCACACTGGTCTGTTCACACTGTGCAAACTGGTGTGTCCACACTGGCATGTCCACACTGGCCTGTTCACACTGGTCTGTTCACACTGTGCAAACTGGTGTGTCCACACTGGCATGCCCACACTGGTATGCCCACACTGGTATGCCCACACTGGTATGCCCACACTGGTCTGTCCACACTGGTCTGTCCACACTGGTATGTTCACACTGGTATGTTCACACTGGTCTGTCGACACTGGTATGTTCACACTGGTATATTCACACTGGTCTGTCCACACTGGTATGTTCACACTGGTCTGTCCACACTGGTCTGTCCACACTGGTCTGCCCACACTGGTCTGTCCACACTGCTCTGTCCACACTGCTCTGTCCACACTGGTCTGTTCACACTGGCCTGACCACACTGGTATGTCCACACTGGTCTGTCCACACTGGTCTGTCCACACTGGTATGTTCACACTGGTCTGTCGACACTGGTATGTTCACACTGGTATGTTCACACTGGTCTGTCCACACTGGTATGTTCACACTGGTCTGTCCACACTGGTCTGTCCACACTGGTCTGCCCACACTGGTATGTCCACACTGCTCTGTCCACACTGGTATGCCCACACTGGTATGCCCACACTGGTATGTTCACACTGGTCTGTCCACACTGGTCTGCCCACACTGGTCTGTCCACACTGGTCTGTCCACACTGGTCTGTCCACACAAACTATGTGGGGGTGGGGGTGGGGGGAGAGTGTCCACACTGGTCTGTCCACACTGGTCTGTCCACACTGGTCTGTCTACACTGGTCTGTCCACACAAACTATGTGGGGGTGGGGGTGGGGGGAGAGTGTCCACACTGGTCTGTCCACACTGGTCTGTTCACACTGGTCTGTCCACACAAACTATGTGGGGGTGGGGGTGGGGGGAGTGTCCACACTGGCATGTCCACACTGGTTTGCCCACACTGGTCTGTCCACACAAACTATGTGGGGGTGGGGGTGGGGGGAGAGTGTCCACACTGGCATGTCCACACTGGTATGCCCACACTGGTCTGTTCACACTGGTATGCCCACACTGGTATGCCCACACTGGCATGTCCACACTGGTATGCCCACACTGGTCTGTCCACACTGGTATGCCCACACTGGTCTGTCCACACTGGTCTGTCCACACTGGTCTGTCCACACTGGTCTGCCCACACAAACTATGTGGGGGTGGGGGTGGGGGGGTAGTGTTCACATTGATCGCTTCACACCGTTATATAACCTATGGAGTGTCTACCGAAAGGACAACCGAAACGGCAAAAGGATCTCACCGACAATAGCGGCTCCTTCAGACAAGTATTGAAGGTTGGTCTGAAGATTCTTGCACCGCACTGACCCTACCCTTGACAGAGACATACAGACATACAGAGAGATGCCCTGCATATCGCCTTAACAATGGGGATGACCTTAATCGAATAGAACCGTTTGTCGTAGTTTATTACGTAAAATATCCATGCGGAGTCAGTTATGCAAGGTCCTTGGAATAAGCGAGGAGCCGATGAATATTCATAAGAATAATAAAAGCCCTGGATCCAAACAACTGGGTATCGATCTGAACATTGGGGACTGAGCAAGGCATTGTATTGTCACAGGATGGCACATAGCGTCACAGGGGTAGCACATAGCGTCACAGGGGTAGCACATAGCGCCACAGGGGTAGCACATAGCGCCACAGGAGTGGCACATAGCGCCAAAGGGCTTTATACAATGAGCTCTGCCAGGTCCGTTATTGTTATGGTGGTCAGTGGTTCACGCCCCATTGTTCGAAGGCCGACTTTCGTTCAGGTGTTAACGTAAAAGATCCCATGTCCTTTGTTGAAAAGAGTTGGAGGTTACCCCCGGGTACATGGCTGCTCTCTAGCCTTGGTCCTCGATCGCCACTGACGCCATACAATCGACCTCCGTACGTTAAAGCGTCTCACACAAGGCAACACCTACATTCCTTTACTGGGCAAACCGCTTTCAAACGATGCTAAACTAAGGTTTACCATGTTAGCCAAGGTTCAGTCTCAGATAATGCGAGGTGTGGTATATTAGCGTTGATTTATTGCTTTAACCTCACTTGCTGATCGCCGTTTAGACCCAATGTGTGCTATAGTAAATATGCCAATGAGCGCCCAGAAAGTTATTTATTTTCCCACGAAACCGCAAATGTAGAGGGGCGTGGTTACATGAGCCCCCCCCCTTCCCCCTACACCACAACCCCCACCCTTTGGCTCCGCGCTTGGGTCTAGTCTGTACCCTTCCCAATGAGTTTATAATCCTATGAGTGATTGTCCTGTGATTGTCCTGTGAGTGATTGTCCTGTGATTGTCCTGTGAGTGATTGTCCTGTGAGTGTCCTGTGAGTGATTGTCCTGTTTGTGCACTTCAAGCACTGCATTAAATACTTGGGGTGGGTTTTTAGAGCGTAGCGACAAATAAGTCTTGCGTGAGCACAGATAACAACTGACGTAACACGTGTTGTTGTAACGACACGGACAACCAGCTTCATCTTGTACAATAATATCAATCAATCAACTGACCCGCCTGGGAAAACAACGTAATTGATTAGATGAAGTGTACAGCTATCTGCATAGCTCATCGTCGGTATCACAAAATGTCCGTCGTCAGCGCTTCAGCCATGCATCCTATACCGTGGCGCAGAATCGCTGATGCTTCCATGTTATAGGCCTCAGACACAGCTGAATATAGGCCAAGCGCATAGCATGTAATTTATCCGGTACTTACCGTTCTATCGTCTACTGTACCACGTACTACCCCGACATGTTATGGTCACTTTGTAATGCCAATAACCGCCTAGTCCCATGTGTCGCTGGCGATCTTCATGGGTCATCCCTCGGCAACTTGGGGATATTATAGATGGTCACCGAACCCAGGCAAGACCTGTGAGGTAGGCACAGCCATCCAGCATAGCGAGAAGTATGACATGGAGGTACAGACAGACATACCCCAAGTCGCGATCAGACTCGCCACGACCCCCCCCCCCCCCCACTTCCCCTCTAGTCACCCCCCCCCCCCCTTCCACCGTCCCCTCCCTCCTCTTCTCTTGTCTATGTGGTCGACATTTCAAAACACATCGGCTTGGCTTGACAACCAGGCATGCTCGGGTAGCTAAACCGCCCCCTCCCCCTCCCTCGTCACCCGCCTGGCCTCCACCCACCTCCTCCTCCCCACCCCACCCCCTCCACCCTCAACACGGCCCGAACGCCTGCCGACCCCTCCAACCATACCTACACTTCGTTGTTGAACATCAAATTGCCTATGATTTTCTCGTCCCCCATCGCACTCCACCCCCCCCCCACTCTCCTTTCTTATCGCCCGGCGCTAGTGAGAGGGAGGAAATGGGAGGGGGTTGAGGGGAGTGGAGGGGAAGTAAGGGATAGGCGGGAATGGGGGTGGGGGGAGGGGGGGGGGGGTGAGGCATACAGTTTGTTATCCGCCCCCTCGCATAGCGCGCCCAGGCAAGCGCGACGGCGGCTGGGGCAGTCACGGCCGACCGCCCGGGCCACCCCCCACCCCCACCCCCAGGCCCCGTCCCGCCCAACCCAGCCCGACAGCGACCCGACCCGGCGGCCCGGCCTGGCCCCGCACCGCTAAGGTTGCCGGTGACAACCAAGAGACTCTCCACAACAAACATGGGTCCCTCGCCGACTGCGGGGGCTCTCTCTCCCTGCCACCCCCCCACCCTCCATCCTCAACGGCCCGCTGGCCCTGAGGGGTGGCGGCCCGCCCGTCGTGGGGGCGGCGGGCCCAGGGCGGGACATGGGCGGGCGCAGTCAGGGTAGGCGTCCGTCCGTACCGGCCTTCCCCGAAAATGAATCAACAGAACAATATGATGTTTGTTTTGTTTATCTTAACTTAAAACGACCCATAAATCACCAATATGCACCCCCCCCCTCCGCCCCTCCCCGCCCCCCCCCCCCGCCCCTCCCCGCCGTATTGCTCTAACTTAAGCGTTATCGTAAAAAAGTCGTATTCTGGGGCAGCAATGGTGATGCCAGTAACACATCGTCAGACATTGTTAGAAGTACAGGAGGACACTCGTTAGACTGATGTATATGTACTTGCATGATCAAGTGGCTCTCGTGTGCACTACATCATCAAAACAAGTTATAAAATGAGCTTTTTCAATTAAACTGAAACAGAGACTTTATCTGGCATATTTGATGCGACTTTACAAAGAGAAACAATACTTCATTAAGTAACAATACAATTGATAAAACACTGATTGAAATACACTGTTATCGCCCCTACATGCATGAATGCTGTAGGTTATGACACCTTTGCATGAACGTTGTGAGTTATCGACTACATACAATGCCCTTATAAGCATACATGTCTAATGTTTTTTGTCTATTTGGTATCGTTCGTTTGTATTACTGTTGCCTTTATATATGTGTTATCCTTTACTGTGGCTAGCTGTGATAGACGTTATGTAACATACTTTTATGTCTATTTATTGGACTTGTTCTTTTTTTCGCGTTTAGTTTTTTTGTTAGCTTGCTTGCAAATCGTTTTTAGCTCAAAACACGTAAGTCATACGAGGAAATACGTCTCTTCTGCTCTTGTCACCATAAATGTCTTGCCAAAGGTATCGAATGAATGTAATTTGTGTGTTCTTGTGACAATAGACTGATTAATATTATTATTATTATTATTATTATATTACGCAGAGCTTTCTCGGAGAAGTCTACTGAAATACTGTAAACCCCGGAAAACTTCCATATATATGGCCTATTTGTTGTACAATTGATACAGATATTAAAAAAATGACGACAGCCGTCTTCTAATGACCCGCGGCTTAGCACGGTACAATGAGCCCTGGTTGATGTTGACATGTACTCACGGTAAACACACACTGACGGGAATCCCCGATGCCAAACAAACATTCAACGTCAACACCATTTGTCAATAATACTACTCACTAATGTACAACGCCTCTTCGCGCCGGGGTAACAGAACGACTCTTTTGCTGTTTTCTATGCTTTCTTTTGCAATAAATGAGCATATAAGAGCTCTTTCTTTTCAGTTTGCGACATTGTTTTACTTCACGTATTTATATCGTATAAACTTGTGATTATGACTAATGGTATTAGGCGTTATTGTTAAATCTATCTATGGGGCGCCGTGTGTACATATATCCGTCCATCCGCAAATCGAAGGGACGATATGGGCGACCATAATCTGTGGTCAGACTTGGTTGATTGGTTGTATATCCTGGACGCTTTAACCACTTTTGATCATATCGCGTCAATGGGAGAAGGAAGCGAGAGTGGAGCCATGTCCCCCCCGGGGGTAACCCCCTACTCTTTGCGAAGGACATGCCATCTTTATCCTGCGTCCACACAGACATGACCACAGCAGGGCTCGAACCACCTATCCACGTGCCGTTAGGCTCTCAGGTGGACAGAGTGCTCAACGCGAGCGCTCCAACCCACTGAGCTATCGGGCCGGCCCCGTGGTCTGACTTGGACCAACGCGCTGCCCGCAGCTGAACAAAGCACCATTTAGGTTCAAGCGAGGCCAGGTCGCGAGAGTAAATAAAAGGGGGTGTAATTTATTTGTCTGTATATTGACGATACATATGGAAATAGATTGGATTCGGGGCCGTAATAAATAATAATGTGAAGGTGTCTGTACCGCACCCTGCAGGGGCGGGGCGGGGGAGTCTCTACAACGTCAACTCCGCAGTGTGTACACAAGCCTAGATCTTGGCGACTATAAGTAATATTTCCCGTTCGCTTAGTTGTACTACAGAGTGCGTCTGAGACTACAGAGGCCGAGTTTCAGGCATAGTCAGCGTCTGAATCAAGCTATTGTTTCACAGATCAGCCATCTCAGCTGGGCCTACCAAGGAGGTTGCTTGCACCGATTTGGCCAAATACGCCACACAGCATTCATTCATTCACTCGAAATACGTAAAGGGTTACGGCCTACTTCACAGATAGGAGTCCTTATTATACTTTGATTGTTCTTACTATAGCCCCATGACGTCATAGGTTAAGGTCTTCTATCTAGCTCATTCCAGGCAAGCATCCACGCTCTGCCGCAGAGGGGCGTTTCACAAGCTGCGTTATCACCACAAATATGTGGGTAAAAAAAACTACATTTTAAATAGGTCGATGGAAAGCCATTTGTATAATAATAATTAAACGAAAAAAGCTTTTCTGTCCCAAAGCAGATATTCATCGATTAGAACCTAGATTGCTCATCCAGAGAACCTGATTTCCCACCCTAAGATTATTAGATCCCGGGTTCGAAACCTAATTCCTGGGGCTAAAGATCACACGAAATGGCTTGCCTTACCCCTGTCAGAGCGTCAGAGTCATTAGACGAAGGTCTGGCTTGTCACTCCGCACCCAGCTTGCTAATCAACCTGGATTGGTGTACCTTTGGCGGCATCTCACTCGGCAGTCATGGAGAGGGGTGGTGTCACAAGTCTCGATCTGTGCTCTTACGAAGCCGAGTCACCCCGAGATTATAGTCTTATCCCGACCTCAAGGGCCTCGGCCTCTTTATCGATCAAGAACGAAGAATAAAGAAATAGTGCAGACTTCTATATTGATTCAGTCATCGACGAATGCCACCCCCCTACATACGAGTTTTTGATCGTGTGAATAACGTTGTAGTTGCCGTCGTGACCCAAACTCGCCAGGTGGAGCTCCTCAGTTCTCGTCACGTGACCTGCATGGACACGTGGGTTACCTATAGAATGCTACATTGGGGTAAATTCTGGGTCAAAGCTGACTTTACAGCACGACTCGGTAACGCCATATTACTTGTCAATATGTGATATGGATCTGAATGTTCACGCTGTTTGACCTCATGAAAGCCATATATAGACATTGGGGGCCGTTCAAGGCAAGCGGTCTGTAGATGGAACCGGGGTGAGGTGGGGGGCGGGGCTGAGGGGGGGTGGGGTGTAAAGAATTCAAGCTTGCAATGGAAGGAACACGACGTGGGATTGTAACACCTTATTTTAATGATGTGTGCGTTTATTTATAAAATTAAAGATGTCATATTGTTAATGTTCATATACTGTATGTCGTATGACATATTATATATCCATGGTAGGTTGCCGGTTTTATCCCCTAATATCGCTCGATCAACATTAATCTAGGTGGTACAATTGCAGAACGTGTTTTTCGTGTCTGGTTGCATCTCAAACAGTCTACCCTTCTGCCACTCGCTGCCTTCGACTCACTCCGCCAGGGCTCCATTATATCTCTATTGTCGCCCACGTCCTCAATGTATTTTCACACTCGCTCGCCAGGGCGGCGCTGCGCAAATCGATAGGAAAAAAGGCGTCGCGCAGTTCTACAAATTATTGCTGGGACCCCAACCTAAGTCAAATAACACATGAAATCCGGTGATTAAAAGAAAGTTCTGTCACAATTTTAATTTTTTCGAAAGAGTACAAGATGTTTTTTGCTGTATTAAATGCACAAAGCTCGTTAATTTCATGTTTTATTCTTGAAATTATAATGTTGCAAGAAATTGCAGCTGATTTGACCGTTTTCAAGAACCTTGAAATTTGCTCCCGGCCGACAGCAGCGGTAAAAGCTAGCTTGCGTTGCGCCACCGTGCGGGGAGCTTGCCCTTCTACGTTGACGCCCCAATGGAATGTTCAGTGGGCGGGCTGTAGTTCGGGCTGAGTGCCTGTCTTTAAATGAGTTCACGCAGTTTTAATGTGGTCGACAACGAGTTATACAGATGTAAAGTTCAGGTAAAAGTGATTTGGCATGACCCCAACAGGTATGATTTTTACGTGACAACCTCAAGACTTTAGGGTATTATGGCTATACACGCGCCATGTCACCGCTAGGGGCGCCCCATCGTAACCCCAATAACCAGGTCAAGAGGGCTTTAACTCAAAGACGACCTCAGCTGTATGTGTCCATCTGGTGGTCGATGTCACAACCAGTCAATAATTTTGTTTTCTTACTTTCTTTGTTTATGTCGTTTTTCCTACGCCGATATATGCGGCAGTCCTAAGACCATAAATTCCACTGTCACTTGTAAGCCCAGTAGGGCTGTGTGAGGATTTATATTGTGTGTTTACCCGTTTGTTCATGTTATCAGTTGTATTCCTCATAAGTGATTTTAATAAACAAATTACTTACTTACTGAATGCCCAGAGCGGGCGCCTGTTACGTTCCGGTCCATTTGGTTCAGTCTGCAGCGGGAGCAGGGGTCGCCCTTGCCTTGTCACATTGCACGGCGGTAAGACCGTGTTACAAAGTGTAAGCGAGGGACAGCTTTTGTGTGTCGTATTAATCTGCAGATTAGTCCAGAAGTCCTATTCAGATGAAGCGCTGTTCTGACAGTTGATTCGGTTTTTTTGTGTATGGGATTACATTATATGAGAGAATGTGTGGTGCCTAACGGACCTATATATGGTTTGACACTTGACAAACCAAATGCCCAGAATACAGGTAGCGTGGACCCATGGACCCTTTACCCATGGAAGTCATACCTCAGCACGGTACACTCTAAAAACTTAAGTAAATAATATATCATGACAACAGTAAAAATGGTCATTTGTCGGCTGGCTCGGTAACCGGGCTCGGTACCCTGGCTCGGCACCCTGGCTAGGTACCCTGGCTCGGTACCCTGGCTCGGTATCCGGGCTCGGTACCCTGGCTCGGTACCCGGGCTCGGTACCCTGGCTCGGTACCCGGGCTCGGTACCCGGGCTCGGTATCCGGGCTCGGTACCCTGGCTCGGTATCCGGGCTCGGTACCCTGGCTCGGTACCCGGGCTCGGTACCCTGGCTCGGTACCCGGGCTCGGTACCCTGGCTCGGTACCCGGGCTCGGTACCCGGGCTCGGTACCCTGGCTCGGTACCCGGGCTCGGTACCCTGGCTCGGTACCCTGGCTCGGTACCCTGGCTCGGTACCCGGGCTTGGGACCCGGGCTCGGTACCCTGGCTCGGTACCCTGGCTCGGTACCCGGGCTCGGTACCCGGGCTCGGTACCCGGGCTCGGTACCCGGGCTCGGTACCCTGGCTCGGTACCCGGGCTCGGTACCCTGGCTCGGTACCCTGGCTCGGTACCCTGGCTCGGTACCCTGGCTCGGTACCCGGGCTCGGTACCCGGGCTCGGTACCCTGGCTCGGTACCCGGGCTCGGTACCCTGGCTCGGTACCCTGGCTCGGTACCCGGGCTCGGTACCCGGGCTCGGTACCCTGGCTCGGTACCCGGGCTCGGTACCCTGGCTCGGTACCTGGGCTCGGTACCCTGGCTCGGTACCCGGGCTCGGTGCCCTGGCTCGGTCATACAAATGTCGCGAAGTGCGAAAGCTAACATGTTAAACGCACGCCCCGAAGGCGCTAAAACAAGAAGACGTTCAATTTTTACAGTGCTGTAAAGTTTATAGCCAAGTTAAGTTCACACTGTACGTGCAAGGTTTGTGTACATCTCTTTGTTATGGAGACGAAGTAGGCTGGCACGTCTGCAAGATGTTTTCATGTGCAACCTATAATTTTTCTACTAAATGAGATTAACGCGAAATTGGGGTCAAATACGAAAATACATCAAGTCAGGTAATACGCCTAAATAAAGACAACCAACCCTCCACTGTGATCATGATACCATATTATTATATGATATCTTGATGAAAGTTTCGTCTTGTCCTGTTAGTCTGTCACGAACATCTTCGTTCTTGGGTAATCTTGCCCACGCTCGTTGCCCATGTTCGTTGCCTAGGTTCGTTGCCCAGGTTCGCTGCCCAGGCTCGTTGCCTAGGTTCGTTGCCAGGTTCGTTGCCCATGTTTGCTGCCCAGGTTCGTTGCCTAGGTTCGTTGCCCAGGTTCGTTGCCAGGTTCGTTGCCCATGTTTGCTGCCCAGGTTCGTTGCCCAGGTTCGTTACCCAGGTTCGTTGCCCAGGTTCGTTGCCCAGGTTCGTTACCCAGGTTCGTTGCCCAGGCTCGTTGCCTAGGTTCGTTGCCCAGGTTCGTTGCCAGGTTCGTTGCCCATGTTTGCTGCCCATGTTCGTTGCCTAGGTTCGTTGCCCAGGTTCGTTGCCCAGGTTCGTTGCCCAGGTTCGTTGCCTAGGTTCGTTGCCCAGGTTCGTTGCCCAGGCTCGTTGCCTAGGTTCGTTGCCCAGGTTCGTTGCCAGGTTCGTTGCCCATGTTTGCTGCCCAGGTTCGTTGCCCAGGTTCGTTACCCAGGTTCGTTGCCCAGGTTCGTTGCCCAGGTTCGTTACCCAGGTTCGTTGTCCAGGTTCCTTTGCCCAGGTTCGTTTCCCAGGTTCGTTGCCCAGGTTCGTTGCCCAGGTTCGTTACCCAGGTTCGTTGCCCAGGTTCGTTGCCCAGGTTCGTTACCCAGGTTCGTTGCCCAGGTTCGTTGCCCAGGTTCGTTGCCTAGGTTCGTTGCCCAGGTTCGTTGCCCAGGCTCGTTGCCTAGGTTCGTTGCCCAGGTTCGTTGCCAGGTTCGTTGCCCATGTTTGCTGCCCAGGTTCGTTGCCCAGGTTCGTTACCCAGGTTCGTTGCCCAGGCTCGTTGCCCAGGTTCGTTACCCAGGTTCGTTGCCCAGGTTCCTTTGCCCAGGTTCGTTTCCCAGGTTCGTTGCCCAGGCTCGTTGCCTAGATTCGTTGCCCACGTTCGTTGCCCAGGTTCGTTGCCCAGGCTCGTTGCCTAGGTTCGTTGCCCAGGTTCGTTGCCAGGTTCGTTGCCCATGTTTGCTGCCCAGGTTCGTTTCCCAGGTTCGTTACCCAGGTTTGTTACCCAGGTTCGTTGCCCAGGTTCGTTCGGTCTCTGGTTCCTGCCGTCGCCACCTAGTTTTGTTTGGTCAGCTGGATATTGGGTTCAGTGTTTAGACTGCGAGCGGATCCATTTTAACCACCCAAAATGAGGAAGGGATTGGCGAGGGTAGGCGGTAGGTTTACCACTTTGCTCGTGTCTTATACCTAACCTTTCGAGCGATATATTTGTTCGGCGTGCCGGAATTAGATTCAGACCTACACTGTTGAGCCTCTGAAGGCCATATTTTAAACGTCCACATTATTGACGAATAGCATACACCGACAGTCGGTGGGCGGCAAAGTGATGTCTACTGGAAAGTGAAAACAGAAGACCATATTACGATAGTTCAGGTGCCAAACCAGGTCCCTTCTCTGCTTGCGGCCGCTCCGATAGCTCAGTGGGTTAGAGCGCTCGCATTGAGTGCTCTGGTCACCTGAGAGCCTAACGGCACGTGGATCGGTGGTTCGCGCCCGCTGTGGCCATGTCTGTGTTGTCTTCCTTCTCCCATTGACGCGATATGACCAAAAGCGGTTAAAGCGTCCTGAAGATACAACCAACCAATTACCTCCTCCGGTAAAAGCTAGGCCTACCTGGGGATCACTGACACCACACTGACACTGTAAAATAGCGCCACGAGCTCAGTCAGTGTTCATCAAAGTTAATATTTTGAAACAATTTATCAAATACCTTTTAGTTTAGGTTTTCTAATGATCTAAGACGGCCATATTATTAATAGTTGGCTTCGATTGGAAAGATCATAACACGGCTTACTATAACGACCACCCCAAAACAACATTCAGCAACTTGAATCTCATATCATGTGATAGCGGTCAAAACAAAGGCAAATATTCACAGAAATTTCTTAAAGTTTTTTTTAGTGATTTAAATCATATATGGTACATGCATACATATAACGATTTTCAACTGCACCTGTTGAACACTTAAACACAAGAATATATATACACTAACTGAAATTGACAAGAAATATTTTATTAAGGACTACCCCCATATTCACATATTGTGCCCTAAGTTAACAGACTCAGGCAACAGACTCTTAGAAGACAGAATCGCTGCCAAGCCTTGTGTGTTCCGCCAAACACGCCACCGACTCAGTCAATATACCAGTTCGTAGGACAAGTGCAGGGTTACTCGACCTCAGGCAATTTGACCTGGAGCATATGTTTGCACATATGTTGAGAAACTGAAGATGTTGTTGCATGTCAATACTATTATTTACAGATAGACAAAACTGTCAGTGTGGGATCCGACCGCGATATATACGTAAAATCTTAGCTCCCCATACCTTGCGACGCACCCCCTTATGAAAATGTACCGTGGTATACCATGGTAAATAGGCATGGTACTTTGGTGTTTTCATACCATGATATACCATAGTGCTGTGGCGGAGGTACCCAAGCATTCTGTACCAAATTCCGGGATCACCCCGTGGCCTAGTGGGTAGCGTGTTCGGTTATTGTGCAACGATTGTGCAGGAGAAAGATCCCAGGGCTTTCTTTGCAAAGAGTGAGTAGTTACTCCGGCCCGGAGGCATGTCTCCCGTCTTTCTTGGCCCTTCCCAGTTTCGCGACTTGATGTACACAGGTACAAAATCAATCACAAGTGGCATTGGTACGTCAATGGGTTCGCACAATGTTTAAGATGGAGAGGGGCCGATGTGCCCTAAATTTACACAGTTTTTGGTACTTGGATTGGTTAGATTTTCGGGCTCCCAGCGGCACCTCGTTTACATTTTTGTATGTATTTTGTTACCCCCCCACCCCCTCCCCGGGGATAACAACTATCGTGCAAGTTTAAATCAAATAGAAAGACATTAGTGATTGCGATTAGGACACAGGACAGGTAATAACGGTACGTTGAGGCAATGTTTAGGGACCTAACTTTTAAAACTTAAGTGACCTGGATATTCATATAGACACGTAAATATCCTCACAACCCTAGCTACCGTATTATCGCGCCCAAAGACCCTACAATTAAATGTACTTCACTCTGTAGTGCATTCTTGCCGCACCAACGCTATGGATATGTGGTCTATTCTTAGCATGCTCAACGATCATCTTGAGGATGGTTTATATAACAGGACTTCGCAAATATCTGCTCTCTTGGAAACAGAATGACTGGCGCAAAGACTTCTGGGGAAATAGTTTGCCATATTGACAAAGGACCAAAACAATTCCCAGAATGCATGTCGCATGCGCATTATGGAAGTTTATTATTTCAACGACATTATCCCATTTACATGGCGTAATAAAGGTAATGCGCATTTAACCATTAGGATAGCTCATTGCTGCCTACATTAACCCTTTACATGGCTAACTGTAGTTTCATTCAAGGCTTCCAGGAAGTTGTCCATCAGCCAAGCAGGAAGGTCGTAGTAAATCCTGTCCTTCTCGTAGTTATTTCGGACATAGACCAGATCATCCGCGTTCACCAGATCTGTGGTTCCGGACCAGATGGTCATGGTGTACCCCCTGGACTGATCCAGAAGTCCCTTGAGAGCGTCCCAGGACTGCTTTACGAAGGCAGCGCGGATGGGAAAAGTCACCGGCTGCTGCAAATCCTGTGCGTAGGCAGCCATCTCACTCACCATCGCCTGCGTGTATCCCTCCGCGCCGGGCCAGCTGGTAGTCCACCCAATCGAGAGACTCGCTGCCGGGAAGTACTCCAGAACGATCCGCTTAAACTCGTCCGGATCGACGGGGAGGCTATCGGGAGAGTTGGGGCCGTTGAAAATATCCGCGTTGATCCAGACAGGTTGCTGGTAGACGAAGGGGTCCAGTTTCCCTTGCAGTATCTCCATAGAGGGCGCCAGGGTTCCCACGCTCTTGAAGTCCAGCTTCATGCCCCGGGGGGTGGTGACGACAATGTCCAGCCACTCCTCCAGTGTGATGTCGCTGTCGGTGTCTGGCGGGTGCGCCATCACAGGGATGTCGGTTTCATTGGGCGTTCCCTGACCGCGCAGAATGACGTCAGCCTCGAGCATCATCAGGTCGCCTGGCAACGGATCATGCAAGCTATTTTAATATTTGTTGTATGCGTATAATGGGTTATGACAAAATCATGCGGTAATAACTAAATAGCCTACATGTATTGTTTCAATCTTTAACTGCATGGGCTGTATATATATAACAGTATTGCATCCAATGTGATCGTTTCAAACATGTACTATAATTATTTTACATGTATCGAATAGTCCTAATAGTGCAGGATAAAATTGAACTCTCTACACATAATTAAAAATGATAAAAATCACATTTGACTTAATAAGACTCTAGTTGAAGACTGATAACATTACTTCTACATCCGATGCACACTGTTTGTTCGTACATCTTGTTATTTGTATTATACGTACACCAATTGCACACCATTTGGCTGACGACTGTATACAAAATGTACACCAAGTGCCCGCCAACTGTACACTAAATATACACCAATTTGCTGCCGGCTGTACGCTACATGTACACAAATTGGCTGCCAGCTGTACACTACATGTACACCAACTTCCTGCCATCTGTACACTACATGTACACCAACTTCCTGCCATCTGTACGCTACATGTACACCAACTTCCTGCCATCTGTACGCTACATGTACACCAACTTCCTGCCATCTGTACACTACATGTACACCAACTTCCTGCCATCTGTACACTACATGTACACCAACTTCCTGCCATCTGTACACTACATGTACACCAACTTCCTGCCATCTGTACACTACATGTACACCAACTTCCTGCCATCTGTACGCTACATGTACACCAACTTCCTGCCATCTGTACACTACATGTACACACACCTTGCAGCGCCTGGCTCAGCTCGTCCTGGCTGTTAACGCCGTGCGCCCACGTGACCTGCATGGCGTCCCTCGTGACGTCGAGACCGGGGAAGTGGTTGAGGGGGGACCCGGCCGTGACGGCCAGACGCTTGAAGCTCGTCAGCTTGGGTCCCGGCAGGTCGTAATACACGTAGGTCTTACCAATGTCGTTACGGACATACAGGAGGTCGAATTCAGACGCACCCTCCCAGTCAAGGTCACCTTGGGGCGTCCAAACTGTCAGGCTGTCAACACATGAGGAGATAATCGTTGTTATTTCTGCGTCATTCTAACCTTATTTTCATGTTATTCTAACTTTATTTCTATGCTCTTCTCACCTCATTTTCATGTTATTCTCACCTTATTCTCATGATATCCTCATGTTATTTTCATGCAATTCTCACCTTATTTTCATGCAATTCTCACTTTATTTTCATGATATACTCACATTATTATTCTCACCTTAATTCGATGCTTTTTGCAACTTATTATCATGGTATTGCTACGTTATTCTTCACATAATAAAAGTCGTGGAATTCTCACTTGCCTAAATAAAGGAAAAGTTGAAATTAAAGAAAGTGGTTAACCCAGAACTACAGTATTATTCCACTTTACACCAGAACAATGTCAGTGGACACGATTCTATTTTCAACAGTACTTATATCTTCTTTTGCGCTAAATAATTCTCTTTTGATCGCTAAATACAGCGTGATCTTCATAAAACCTGAGAAATAATCATGCGCTCGCACGGTCCTATTAATAAAAAGCAAACACCCTGGATAAAAACATCAACGCAATGAAACAATTCCCCAAACTGTTAATTTCATAATTAATTATTTAAATCTTGGCTAGGATAAGCCAATGAGCACGTTGAGCGGCAGTTCAACAGGTCGTGGGTTCTATGACCAAAAGTAGTTAAAGCAATATACTTATACATGCGCCATCTTAGATTTTTTACATTTTAGAATCAAGACAAAAAGTATCTCAAAAATGTTGATGCATATGTTTTATATCTCTTTGAGTCTGTAAAACAAACATTTCAACATAAAACTGCGCGGTTTATTTGTATCGCGCGCGGACGTGATAGCGAGCCGCGATCGGCATCACACACAAAATACCGAATGGCGAACAGGCGCGCAGGGATATAAAGCCGGCCACCAACTTCTGCTCCGGCGACCAAAATGCTTCTCTCCGGATGGCCCACAGGCTTTCATGATTTAAATTCAGGACAGAATGTACTTATTTGACACAAAGAAGAGGTTGGTAATACAAAAAATGACGGAATATATTGCTTTAAAGCGTCCTGAATATACAATCAACCTCACCTAAATCGCGCCATGTCCTGACTGAGGAGCCAGCGAAACTCATCCCACGAAGGTTTCAGTAGCGCCGCCCTGGCGGGGAAAGTCACCGGCTGAGGAATACCCTGTACTTTGGCCCACATTTCCTGCATCATTGCCATGGTGAAGGGCAGGGCGCAACACCCGGTCGTCCAGCCCAGGGAGAGGGTCATGTTGGGGAAGTAGGTGTTCACCGCCTGGAAGAAACTGGCGAGCAGGGTAGGGATAGGTGTGGTTGAGGGGCGGGATCGGGCTAGGTGGTGTGTCTCCAAGGTGGCCGGACCCGGTCATTCAGAAGCCTTTATTGTAGCCTTCATTCATACGTAGTAAGAGTGCTTATATATCATATTGTTTAATGAAAAAAGGAAACGTTTAAAAAGTTAAAATTTTAAAAATCTCTTAAGTAAAACATAATGAAGAAATGTCGTGAAGTTTAAGTACTATCATAGCCAGAGATAATCTTCAGGTCAGTTGCGATACATCCTTATGTATACCAATTGCCCTAATTATCATTATTTAACGTATGACCTCAAAGGTTGGTTCTCTGATAAATCTGAAAGACTGCTGTTCTTGCCATAATAATTAGCCTACAATGCTGATTGCGCTGTGCAGGGAGATCGCGGTCAAAACGTGACACAGGCGAGACTATGGGCCTACAGAAGGAGATTGCCGCCGAGAACTCGGAACACGGAACGTTGATATACACATCTAACGCGGTGGAGGAGGGCAGCCAAGTTGTAGCAAGATGGCGGAAGCACGTGGCCCGTTGTCTGCCCATTTATCGCCCATAGTTTTCACATTATCGCCCCACCCGAACCTGCTATACGACATATGTGGTAGGGCTCTAAAACAACACAACTATATAATTTTTCAATTATTATTATGCATTATCCATCGTAAACAAATTCATCAGTCAAAATGTGCAAAAAACATATATTAGGTATAGCGTCATAAACAATTTGATCTTAATTGTAAAATAAAGATATGAACGAAGATGAAAGACAGTGGACCTCAATTTGTAAATGTTTAAGGTCGGAGCTTTTATATCAGATCCAAATTTATGGACTGGCAAAGTTCGACAGTATATGTGATATGTTACAATATTATTTATGATAATTATCATTTATGTTATTAAATATTATTCCGTTTTGGATATTCTTTGGCTCCATAATGTCATTTAAATATTTTCACAGGACCTTTACATTTTAGTTTCCGCCATATTGGAAAAGCCTTTGTCCCTTTCCTGTATGATATTCATGGTAACGAGAGAGGACGTCTGCATGTTCAGAGCTGAAACGATCGTCACGAACACGATACCCCGGAATAATAGAGGGGAGTCGACTTGCCCCTGGGCTTTCCTGGATCTATGGTGTGTGTTCGCTGACTGTGTTCTGGCTTCGATCGGCCGCCAGAGCGACAGGATCGACATATGTCTTTGTGCGCTCCAGGTTAGGTGTAATGCCAGATCTGTCTGTACCTCTAGAACAAAACTGACAGTGTACCTTATGCAACATGTTTTTTTTTCGGCTGGTTATGATCTTACAACAAACCTAGAGCGCAATACTTTCTCATCGCGATTAAAGGGAAAGCCAAGACCAAAACCAGCGATCAATGATTTTTCTCTCTTGATGTATGCGGCCATATTTTTTAGTGACCTAATAACGAAGGAATCATCCACTGTATCCTACCTCCTACCCCAGTCATAGAGGCTGAGCTGTCCAGGTAGTGATGACGTCACGGGAGTCGACACCGAAGCGCAATTCGTATTTCCGCATTTTAGGTTTTAAGCTTGTTTGCATTTTAGATATTAGACATTATGAGCCAACGCTTTTAACCGAACGTCTTACAATACAGGCTTCTATATACTGCGAACCGCGTATAAAAAAAAGCAGATGTCTTTATAGAGAGATTGCCTGTTTAATGCTGACTGCATACTGTGTGGAGAAGTAAGACGCTACGCGTACAGACTGAGCCTGCATACAGACTGACCCTGCGTACAGACTGACCCTTCGTACAGACTGACCCTGCGTACAGACTGACCCTGCGTACAGACTGACCCTGCATACAGACTGACCCTGCGTACAGACTGACCCTTCGTACAGACTGACCCTGCGTACAGACTGACCCTGCATACAGACTGACCCTGCGTACAGACTGACCCTTCGTACAGACTGACCCTGCGTACAGACTGACCCTTCGTACAGAATGACCCTGCGTACAGACTGACTCTGCGTACAGACCGACCCTACGTACAGACTGACCCTGCGTACAGACTGACCCTGCGTACAGACTGACCCTGCATACAGACTGACCCTGCGTACAGACTGACCCTTCGTACAGACTGACCCTGCGTACAGACTGACCCTGCGTACAGACCGACCCTTCGTACAGACTGACCCTTCGTACAGACTGACCCTGCGTACACACTGACCCTGCATACAGACTGACCCTGCGTACAGACTGACCCTTCGTACAGAATGACCCTGCGTACAGACTGACTCTGCGTACAGACCGACCCTACGTACAGACTGACCCTGCGTACAGACTGACCCTGCGTACAGACTGACTCTGCGTACAGACTGACTCTGCGTACAGACTGACCTGCGTACAGACTGACCCTTCGTACAGACTGACCCTTCGTACAGACTGACCCTGCGTACACACTGACCCTGCGTACAGACTGACCCTGCGTACAGACTGACTCTGCGTACAGACTGACCCTGCGTACAGACTGATCCTGCGTATAGACTGACCGACCTTGCGTACAGACTGACCCTGCGTACAGACTGACCCTGCGTACAGACTGACCCTGCGTACAGACTGACCCTGCGTACAGACTGACCCTGCGTACAGACTGACCCTTCGTACAGACTGACCCTGCGTACAGACTGACTCTGCGTACAGACTGACTCTGCGTACAGACTGACCCTGCGTACAGACTGACCCTGCGTACAGACTGACCCTGCGTACAGACTGACCCTGCGTACAGACTGACTCTGCGTACAGACTGACCCTGCGTACAGATTGACCCTGCGTACAGACTGACCCTTCGTATAGACTGACCCTGCGTACAGACTGACCGACCTTGCGTACAGACTGACCCTGCGTATAGACTGACCCTGCGTACAGACTGACCGACCTTGCGTACAGACTGACCCTGCGTACAGACTGACTCTGCGTACAGACCGACCCTGCGTACAGACTGACCCTGCGTACAGACTGACCCTGCGTACAGACTGACCCTGCGTACAGACTGACCCTGCGTACAGACCGACCCTGCGTACAGACTGACCCTGCGTACAGACTGACCCTGCGTATAGACTGACCCTGCGTACAGACTGACCTTGCGTATAGACTGACCCTGCGTACAGACTGACCTTGCGTTCAGACTGACCCTGCGTACAGACTGACCCTGCGTACAGACTGACCCTGCGTATAGACTGACCCTGCGTACAGACTGACCTTGCGTTCAGACTGACCCTGCGTACAGACTGACCCTGCGTACAGACTGACCCTGCGTACAGACTGACCCTGCGTACAGACTGACTCTGCGTACAGACTGACCCTGCGTACAGACTGACTCTGCGTACAGACTGACTCTGCGTACAGACTGACTCTGCGTACAGACTGACCTTGCGTTCAGACTGACCCTGCGTACAGACTGACCCTGCGTACAGACTGACCCTGCGTACAGACTGACCCTGCGTACAGACTGACCCTGCGTACAGACTGACCCTTCGTACAGACTGACCCTGCGTACAGACTGACTCTGCGTACAGACTGACCTTGCGTTCAGACTGACCCTGCGTACAGACTGACCCTGCGTACAGACTGACCCTGCGTACAGACTGACCCTGCGTACAGACTGACCCTGTGTACAGACTGACCTTGCGTACAGACTGACCCTTCGTACAGACTGACCCTGCGTACAGACTGACTCTGCGTACAGACTGACCCTGCGTTCAGACTGACCCTGCGTACAGACTGACCCTGCGTATAGACTGACCCTGCGTACAGACTGACCCTGCGTACAGACTGACCCTTCGTACAGACTGACCCTGCGTACAGACTGACTCTGCGTACAGACTGACCCTGCGTTCAGACTGACCCTGCGTACAGACTGACCCTGCGTACAGACTGACCCTGCGTACAGACTGACCCTGCGTACAGACTGACCCTGCGTACAGACTGACCCTGCGTACAGACTGACCCTGCGTACAGACTGACCCTGCGTACAGACTGACCCTGCGTACAGACTGACCCTTCGTACAGACTGACCCTTCGTACAGACTGACCCTGCGTACAGACTGACCCTGCGTACAGACTGACTATGCGTACAGACTGACCCTGCGTACAGACTGACCCTGCGTACAGACTAACTCTGCGTACAGACTGACCCTGCGTACAGACTGACCCTGCGTACAGACTGACTCTGCGTACATACTGACCCTGCGTATAGACTGACCCTGCGTACAGACTGACCCTACGTACAGACAGACCCTGCGTACAGACTGACTCTGCGTACAGACTGACCCTGCGTACAGACTGACCTGTGTACAGATTGACCCTGCGTACAGACTGACTCTGCGTACAGACTGACCCTGCGTACAGACTGACTCTGCGTACAGACTGACCTTGCGTTCAGACTGACTCTGCGTACAGACTGACCCTGCGTACAGACCGACCCTGCGTACAGACTGACCCTGCGTACAGACCGACCCTGCGTACAGACTGACTCTGCGTACAGACTGACCCTGCGTACAGACTGACTCTGCGTACCGACTGACCCTGCGTACAGACTGACTCTGCGTACAGACTGACTCTGCGTACAGACTGACCCTGCGTACAGACTGACCCTGCGTACAGACTGACCCTGCGTACAGACTGACTGCGTACAGACTGACCCTGCGTACAGACTGACCCTGCGTACAGACTGACCCTGCGTACAGACTGACTCTGCGTACAGACTGACCCTGCGTACAGACTGACCTCTGTACAGATTGACCCTGCGTACAGACTGAACCTGCGTACAGACTGACTCTGCGTACAGACTGACCCTGCGTACAGACTGACCTGTGTACAGACTGACCCTGCGTACAGACTGACCCTGCGTACAGACTGACCCTGCGTACAGACCGACCCTGCGTACTGACTGACTCTGCGTACAGACTGACCCTGCGTACAGACTGACCCTGCGTACAGACTGACCCTGCGTACAGACTGACTCTGCGTACAGACTGACCCTGCGTACAGACTGACCCTGCGTACAGACTGACCCTGCGTACAGACTGACTCTGCGTACAGACTGACCCTGCGTACAGACTGACCTGTGTACAGATTGACCCTGCGTACAGACTGACTCTGCGTACAGACTGACCCTGCGTACAGACTGACCCTGCGTACAGACTGACCTTGCGTACAGACTGACCCTGCGTACAGACTGACCCTGCGTACAGACTGACCCTGCGTACAGACTGACCCTGCGTTCAGACTGACCCTGCGTACAGACTGACCCTGCGTACAGACTGACCCTACGTACAGACTGACCCTGCGTACAGACTGACCCTGCGTACAGACTGACCCTGCGTACAGACCGACCCTGCGTACAGACGAAGCCCAGAGCCGATGTATGCAAGTGAAAGAAGTAATATAAGTCACGCTCAATGCGAGCTCTCTAACGCACTGACCTATCGGGGCGGCCCGCCTACCTGTCGGAGTCGATGGGTTGCTGGACGGTCCCCGGACCCCGGACGATGTCGGCGTTGGCCCACACAGGACAGCTCACCAGGCCAGACTTACTCTGTAGCATCACCAGCGAGGGCTCCATCACCTGAAACCAAGCCAGCGTCTCATCGGCTGAAGCCAGTGCATGTCGCCCTATTCATGGGCTGGTCAAGATCCACATGGCGGGGTTCATTGGCCAGGAACAAACTAGGATCAAACATGTACCGTATTTTCTTGATTAAACGTCCAGTTGAAAAAGCCAAGGGGGGGGTGGGATAAGCTCACGGGTCCTGGAGGGGGGGGGGGGGGTAAGCTCACGGGTCCTTCATTGGAGCATATACAGTAAATGTGATTACTGGCATTATGACTTATTATTTGTTGCTAGTTTTCAATGTCTCCTGAAAGAAATAGAAATAAATATTATCATACTAAGCCATGGGCTAGAATCCTAATTGATTATTAGTAGTTGTATGCTTGGTTGGGCGTTGAAACTATTCTCGCCAATTATTACTTGTTTCTTGTTAGCCTACTAGTTTTAAATGTCGCTATGGAAAAAAAAGAGATATTGTCATACTAAGACATGGACTATAATCCTCATTATTAATTAATAACTGAATGATCTGGCGAGCTGAAAGTATTCTCTCCAAGTATACAAGCACAACGCAAAGAGATCCCACTGGACGTCTTCTCAGTGGTAACTTTAATTACCTCTTCGCTCTTGAAGTCGAGTTTGGGCGCCTTCCCTGGCGTTGTCAGGATGGAGTTGAGCCAGTTGTCCAGGGTGTTGTCTGAGGTGACGGCGGGGGGGTGGGCCATGATGGGGGTGTTTGTTTGATTGGGGAAGCCGTACCACTCCAGCTGAATGTCTCCCTCCAACATCATGTAATCTTCAGTCAGCGCCTCCTGTGGGAAAACGAAGTACTTATATCTCGTGTGTTACTCAATACATTCATTTATTTCACCGAAATCTACGCTCTAGTTGGAATAGAAGCCATAGGCAAGAAAATGTACAATAAAAGGCACAGATAAGGAGTTCTTGCATTTAATCGCGTATGTATATAACATTCATGAGACAGCAAGGAAGAAGGTTCCGACGGAGACCACCCGAAACTTTGACGTCTCTAGATGAACAGGTCTAAACTTTATAATTGCAATACGCGATGTCACAAGGCCAATTACATAGGCGCCCTCCGCCCCCCACCCCCCCCAAAAAAGAAGAAGAACGCACGCTAACCACTGCGCTACCGAAGCCCGCTTTATAATATCCCTGTATCAAATGCTTGAAATAAATATAAAGGCATTTTATGTCATTTATAACCCCCAAACCGTTGTTCGAAAAACTTTTATTGAAATGAATCTTACTTTATTTGCCCTTTATTTTTCGATATGTTTACAGTTTCGATCACATGTGGGCTGCGACCATAGGTGTTTTTTTGTAAACGTTTTTCTAACGTTAATTTCAGTTCACCAGTAATCTGCCAATGCGTGTTCGTACCTGCATTTGCTGCAGACTGTTGGCGCCGTGGTACCATATCACGTCCAGCGCATCGCTGACGTTGAAGTAGGCGAGCGGGCTGTCCGCTGAGTTAAAGGCCCTCACGCTGCCGGCACTCATGTCTCGGCGTCCACCGACAACACCGGCCGCCGGACCGCCTGTCATCAACGAAAAAGACGTTGACAGCATATATTCACTGCCTCTGTGTCGGCAGGGGCGGATTCAGAAATTTGGAAAGGGAGAGGGGGGCGGGGGGGGGGGGGGGCGTCCACTGAAGCTTGCGTCCGCCAGGGGGGGTGGGGGGGGGGCGAGGGCTCTGAACAAAATTGCGACTGGGAGTGCACTATTTTATTGATGACCGTCACTGAAAACTTGCGCCGCCTCAAATAGCGTTCTTTCTCAAAAAGGGGGGCTGGGGTGGGGGGGGGGGGGGAGAGCAGATCGATCCCCTGGACCCACCCCCCCCCCCCCTCTCCTAGATCCGACCCTGCACTGTCGCCGAAGTGAACATAAAGTGGCCATTGCGTAAGGCTCTATAACAGTCGCTCGATATATAGAAGCTTTAGAGAATGTGGGGGTTGAATCTCTGTTCGCTCTTGAAATCGCTTTGGCGTAAGGCTGCATAAACGCTGTAAGTATGGAATCCTATTCTTTGGCAAATCTGTGCCTGGTTCCAGCCTCTCTCGCCCAGGGTGTCTGGGATTCCCTTTTCGTTGACCCATAACCGAAAAAGGGGAAGTTGTGGGCGGGGGTCATATCGGGTCCTGTAGTGTTAAGTGTGCATTCCACCCAGGGCATTCCGATCTGTTGACAAAAACGAATGTAAACATCACTAGCCGGCCACCCGTGCCAGTGAGCGATAATAAAAGAGAGCAGTGATGTTTACTCTTGTCAACATGCAGATCGCGACGCCTGTGCATCAGACGGTCCGTCTACAGTAACTGGGCGTTATTCGCCTAAGAGCTCGTGACGTTTGTTTGTAGACTTGACGACTGGTATGGCCGGGTCCATGCAAGAAGAACTATTTTTTTTAATTGATCATTATACATGTCTTGCAAACAAATATTGCAATGATCGATATATATTGCATGGCTGGAAATTAAATTGCACTCAGATGGTTGCAGCCTAATAATATATCTTTAGGCTAACGCTTTCTGTCAGTTGCTCGTAAACGTATCATATCGGTCACTCAGTTAGCAAGATACAAGATAGGTTAATTACGAGCTCGTAAATCTTGGGAAAACGATCTTCTGGTCTATTATATGTGCAAAAACACATTTGCGCACTTTGATTGCCTTTTATATACTTTCTGGTCAGGCGAGGCTTCAAGAATTTCATCTGCAATTTTTCGCATAAGAAACAACATATGCCAATCATTCAGTCGTAGATCATTTACTGCGGTCCTTATTGCTTGTTAACCACGCTATATTTTGACAAACTAAAAAGGAGACGCATTTAGATACGTTTTCTGTCAGACTGGTACAGGCAGGTGCGCGGAAAAGTGGCATTGTTTACAACGTCATCAAACTGTGGGTTGGTTGGTTGGTTATTCAGGACGCTTTAACCACTTTTGGTCACATCGCGTCAACAGGTCAATGGGAGAAGGAAGGGAGAGTGGAGCCATGTCCCCAGGGGGAACCCCTCCTACTCCTTGCGAAGAAAGACATGGGATCTTTAGCCTGCGACCACACAGACATGGCCACAGCAGGGCTCAAACCACCGATCCACGTGTCGTTAGGCTGTCAGGTGACCAGGGCACTCAATGCGAGCATTCTAGCCCACTGAGCTATCGCGCCGGCACCTCAAACTGCGGCTATTGTTGAGATGTATAGGATCATATTTACGTCAACTCACAATAGGTATGGAAATATGTACACTTCTTAAAAATTTAACACTGAAATAAGTCGGAAACTGCGCCCAGCTCAATTCTACGAAACAATCTGAAAGTCATTATTTAAAGAGAAAATTGTTGTAGGAGTAACCCAGAACTTAATAAAGGTCTAATTAATCCATCTCACCTGTGTGACGAGAGAAGACGGACGCCACAATAGTGGTGAGTCCGAGCCACAATACCCGCCATTCCATGGCGATCGGCTGGCTGTTCAGCTCCTTCCCCCGTCAAGGTTAATTATTGGAAGGCTGGGTATAGGTATGTTACTGCCGTTTGGTCACCAAGCAAGCAACATTTGGCAGAATAAAGTTAACGTACATATGCCGTGTGTGGGTATTACTTGTATGGCTCTAGCTGCTTGCCAGTATAGACCAAGAAGGGTTGAGAAGCGATGTGTCCATATCAAGGGTGGTCAGATAAATATTGATAACATTTCACAGCGTTCTTCCTTATCAGTGTTTAGTTTATCAAGAATGCGATATAATCGTCAATATCAAAGTGACCGAGAGATATACGTCACAACTAGTGTCACACCAGAATGTCATATCTATAGGTCGCTCTATACATAACACATTCTGGGATATACTCTATACATTTATATATCACATATTATAGGTTTACATTATACATTTATGCACCACATTATGGGCTACATCCTACATTTATACATCACATATGATGGGCTACATCCTACATTTATACATCACACATTATAGGCTACATCCTACATTTATGCATCACACATTATGGGCTACATCCTACATTTATACATCACACATTATGGGCTACATCCTACATTTATACATCGCACATTTTGAGCTACATCCTGCATTTATTTATACATCACACATTATGGGCTACATCCTACATTTATACATCACACACTATGGGCTACATCCTACATTTATACATCACACATTATGGGCTACATCCTGCATTTATACATTACACATTATGGGCTACATCCTACATTTATACATCACACACTATGGGCTACATCCTACATTTATACATCACACATTAATATATTATGGGCTACATTCTGCATTTATACATCACACATTATGGGCTACATCCTGCATGTATACATCACACATTATGGGCTACATCCTACATTTATACACTACACATTATGGGCTACATCCTACATTTATACATCGCACATTTTGAGCTACATCCTACATTTATACATCACACATTATGGGCTACATCCTACATTTATACATCACACATTATGGGCTACATCCTACATTTATACATCACACACTATGGGCTACATCCTACATTTATACATCACACATTATGGGCTACATCCTGCATTTATACATTACACATTATGGGCTACATCCTACATTTATACATCACACAATATGGGCTACATCCTACATTTATACATCACACATTAATATATTATGGGCTACATCCTGCATTTATACATCACACATTATGGGCTACATCCTGCATGTATACATCACACATTATGGGCTACATCCTACATTTATACACTACACATTATGGGCTACATCCTACATTTATACATCGCACATTTTGAGCTACATCCTGCATTTATACATCACACATTATGGGCTACATCCTACATTTATACACTACACATTATGGGCTACATCCTACATTTATACATCGCACATTTTGAGCTACATCCTACATTTATACATCACACATTATGGGCTACATCCTACATTTATACATCACACATTATGGGCTACATCCTACATTTATACATCACACATTATAGCCTATATTCTACATCCACACATCTCACAATAAGGGCTACATCCTACATTTATACATCAAACATCATGGACTACATCCTACATTTATGCATTATATGCGCTGTACATTCTATACTTATAATCTATAGGCTGCATCAGCAAAAAGTGTGGGGCTAGCTGTGGGGAAGGGGCTATAGTTTCTTTTTCAAGTCAATGCATCCCCCCCCCCATCTCACTCCTTCGGCCACCGCTCTGCTAATGGGACATATCTGCATGGTTAACAGTTTACCTATTACTGTAGAATGCGCAAAAGTTCTTAGTATTCAGCCCTAACATTCGCTAGGTGTCGCTCCGTTCCGCAGTAAATCGATGGCTATTTACTGCGGTCCTTATTGCATGTAAACCATCCTAAGGTTTAAAAAAACTAAAAAGGAGATGCATCTAGATGCTGTGTCTGTCATACCGGGATAGGCTGCATGCATGTGCGTAGATACGGTAGTCATTAAGATGTGTATACGCTGTTGATAACTTCGTTAAATAAATGACGTTTACCCCACAAAAAAAAGATGCGTAGATGCGCAGAAAAAAAAATGGCGTTGTTGTGTACTACGTCATCAAACTGTGGGCATTGAGCGTTTCTAACTATGGTGCCCAGCATCTGGCTCGTTCGTGTCACACCGGGCACCGGCTTAGCATTCAACCAATCACAAACGACAGCTGGAAAAGCGATTCTGTATGTTTCCAGTAATCTCCAGTAGGGGCGCGTGTAATGTGCGATCACCCCTACCCCAAAACCCTGACAACTTCTACCGCATATATACTCGTCAAGTAATTTTTCCGTAAGTACGGATTAGGAATAAGTCTTGCGTCGGCTCGTACTAATATTTGTTTTGAGAGGGCGAACGGATTAGTACACAGAAAACGGTTTCGATTGGTTGAACAATTAACACGTTGAACATTGTCCAGTGAATTGAATCCGATGACTTGGATCGATCTGTCTAACCTACTTATTCCCAGGGTCGCGGTCTCACTAAATTACCATGGTTACGAAGTGAGACAAACCATGCATGTCTATCTGTTGGATGATTTACTTGATTTAAATGAAAAATGTACCGTCGCTCTTCCATGTTAGAGTGAACCATTGTTTCAGTATAGCTCACTTATGACTCACGCCCAACACGTTTGCCACAATAAAACATTTCGTAGTCTTTAACGTGGAAGATCAAGATGGACCAAACAATGTTGACCTTTATGGAGTCGTGATAAGTTGGCGTTACAGTTTGGTCGTTCTCCCGTGTTAGTAGCCTATGTATATATAGCCCACGTGCTACTCACACCTCGCGTTTTCTACAACATTCGCTTTCGTAATCCGAAACGGAGGGACCTTTAATTTTGAAGACCTTCAGACAGGTCGTTTTTCCATGTATGGGCGAATCATTGTCTCAGCATATATAGCTCACGTGGCAATCCATTTCGTGGGTACTAACGTGGGAGATGGACCTTCAGACACGTATCCTGAAATGTACCTACCTCCAGAGTAGCCTCCGCAGCCACGTCAATGATATAGTCAATGTGTGACACAGTGGCAGTAATTGACCAATCCAGGCTGTCTATCATTCATTGACGTCACTGTTGCTTTTATCAAATCATGTGGCGAAAAAAGGTCTTCCACGCGTTATGTCCGACAAAGATGTCCGACAAACAAAGCGGCATGTCACTTTCTTGTCAGTTTCACAGATGAATACTTCACACTTGTACCTACCCTCAGCTATGATGGTCAATTTCATACTCACGATTAAGGAAAAAGGACTCAAGCATGGGTGGGGGTCAGGGTGGGGGTTAGCTGGGAATGTGGAGCGGCGTATTACTGGTATACCACGGCAGATTCATGTGCCACCGTGTACACAGTTTACCGGAGTGGAGTTACTTATACACGCCCAGTCAGTGGTTATATCTACATCATTACATATCTACGTTGCTAGTTGCCATAACGCTTGGATCTCCACAGCGCAAATATGGTCCACCTTTCGTGTAGGAAACCACGAAATGTATTATTGTAGTAAACGTTAGGCGTGAGTAATACTTGAGCTATGCTGAAACAATGGTTCGCCCTTATATGGAAGAACGAAGGTCACCGCCAATATAGATCTTTATCAGTCAGCAATCAATTTTGATTACACCTACAGGGAAAGTAGCTCATGTATTATTCAAGTCTAGTAATTAATACCTTTCATGATTGAGCCCACGACATAGCTAATTATTATAGTAAGTGGTAGGCGGGAGTCATAAGTGAGCTATGTGGAAAGACCCAAATCTGACGACGGGTTCGCGGGGAGGGAGTGACTTTTCTGATTGAATCTGCCAGTTTAGGTCAATCTTCCCTGTCGGAGGCCAAGAAATAGTTTATTATTGGTAAATATTAGTGACCCACGTGAGCTATGCTGAAACAATGGCCCGCTCATGGTTATAGCCACGAGTTCATGGTCTGTTACTCGAGAGTAGATTGAGAAGGCAAACAATCCTGAGATAATAAAACGGATCGTTCGTCCATTGTTTCAGCATAGCTCACTTATTACCCACGCCTAATGTTTACTACAGCAATACATTTCGTAGGTTCCAACATGGAAGATCAACCGTAAAAGGGCTTGAGCAGCAGTGTCTAAAGAAAAGTAGTAAAGTTTTAGATTTGAGAAGAAATGCCCAATCTCTGCGCTGCGTTCAGATTGGCTACGTGGAGAAAAATTACACTATGTATTATAATGTCTGGATTGGTGAGATGTTGCATGCCCGAAAACGATTCCATGGGTAGTGTTGTAAAGCAACAGATGAATATTGTACTAAAGTTAGTCACAGGACATAAAAGTAAAATACGACATTTCATGTTTTTTTTTGTTTTTTTTATTACTAAAGATTAACATAGACATAGCTTTTCCATGTTACCATGGTTACAGAGTACATAAGCTGCAACCTCACTTCATGTTGTTAATTTATATACATTAATCCAAGAATATATCTATATTCGATAATATATACTGGTTGAAGAAAGAAGCGTAACAAATACTGTGAAGCCGTCTGTTTCGAAGTGTATACGTATAAGAGTTTACGAGGCGTTGCCATGACAACTGTCCGGGTGGATATTACCATGGCAACCGACCAGCAATAGGGATGACGTAGAACACATTACAGCTCTGTGTCGTGGACACGTCAGCGAGATAATAGGTATTTAATATTTATGAATCTTTTACAAAGAATAAAACTCCCCACAATAGTTCAGCGTGGTCGATCGCTTGTGTTAATCAACGTGGCACACGGAGAAGGGGGGTTGGGGGGTGGGGGCAAATGGCAAGAATGTCGCTCCCAGGGGGCGCTGCCATCTGGCGACAGGCCGGTGAACGTCATCAATGGTGTCCCACTCCTGATCGTCCAATGCTGCGTCAACGTTTGTTCGCAACGTTAGACTGTGGCGGTACAGGTCCTGGTCGGCCCCACTCTCTAGGCAGCCAGGGTGCCCGGGTCAGGCTTGGCGGCCCCACCCCTCAACAGCTGTAGACAGACTGTGGCGGTACAGGTCCTCGTCGGCCCCACCCTCTAGGCAGCCAGGGTGCCCGGGTGAGGCTTGGCGGCGCCCCCCCACCCATCAACAGCTGTAGACAGACTGTGGCGGTACAGGTCCTGGTCGGCCCCACTCTCTAGGCAGCCAGGGTGCCCGGGTGAGGCTTGGCGGCCCCACCCCTCAACAGCCGTAGACAGACTGTGGCGGTACAGATCCTGGTCGGCCCCACTCTCTAGGCAGCCAGGGTGCCCGGGTCAGGCTTGGCGGCGCCCCCCCCACCCCTCAACAGCTGTAGACTGTGGCGGTACAGGTCCTGGTCGGCCCCACCCTCTAGGCAGCCAGGGTGCCCGGGTCAGGCTTGGCGGCGCCCCTCAAAAGCTGCAAACTGTGGCGGTACAGGTCCTGGTCGGCCACTTGGGACGGGTACAGGTGGAAGGTCTCGGCGTCCTGAGGATATAACGAACACGGTGCTATACGGCGGGCTGGTCAGAGACAAAGGTATGGATCTGTATATACTGTAACACATACTCCAGTTTGTAGACCCCATTCCTCCCCCCTCCCCCTCCCCCGTCACCCATACCTGTACGCCCACAATGCCCATCGGACTTGACCCCTTCACCCCCATAGGGCACTTGCTCCCCTCCCTCCCGCCTCTCGTTCCATCCAAATCCAACACTCACCCTCTCGTGCCTCATATACGGTAGTTACCCCCTCCCCCCTCTCCCCGCTCCACTCACCCACCGATTCCGTGTCCCCAGTACGGCCCGCCCGTCCACCACCCTCCATCCTGTACCCCCCACGCCGCACCGGACCCCTCCCCCATTCACCCCAGCGTCCTCTTCCCTGTACCCCACCCCCCACCACCAGACCCCCACTTACCCCGGCGCCCCCCACCCCCCACTAGATCGCTCCTCAACTCATCCCGGCACCCTCCACCCTGTACTCCCCAACCCCCACCAGACCCTACCCCCACTCACCCCGGCGGCCTCCACCCTGTACTCCCCAAACCCCATCAGACCCTACCCTCACTCACCCCGGCGCCCTCCACCCTGTACTCCCCAAACCCCACCAGACCCTACCCCCACTCACCCCGGCGCCCTCCACCCTGTACTCCCCAACCCCCACTCACCCCGGCGCCCTCCATCTTGCACAACTTCCGCCGGATGTGGAGGTCTCGGCGCGCGCAAAGGGCCCGCCGGAACGGTCCAATGTCCGTCATCAGCGCCAGCCGCTCCTTCCGCCGCAAGAGGGCGTGCACGTGAAACTGGGCCACGCCGTCCAGCAGCCGGAAGGGCTGCGGGCCGGGGGCGCCCGGGGGGGTCTTGGCGGGCTCCGGGCCCTCTTTGGCCGCCGCCTTGTCCTCCGCCGTGGGGGTCGGGGTGGGGGTGGGGGTTGGGGTGGGGGCGGGGGTTGGGGACGAGGCGGGGTCGCCCGCCGGGGTCTGCTCGGTGAAGGTGCCAGTGACGTCACCGTTGGTGAGGGCAGTGTCCCCGGCCCCTGCCTCGGTCCCGGCGTCTTTTCCAGCCTCCACCCCGCCCTCTCCCCCGGCCTCTCCCCCGGCCTCTCCCCCGGCCTCTGTACCGGGCTCTGTCTTGGCGGCGACTTCAGTCGCTACTTCCTGGGTGTCCGCGACGCCATCTGGAAATTGAGGGCAGCATTAACACGTGAATTCGCTTTTGCAAACCTCCAGGAATAAATGATGTTTAAACGGCATCTGGCAAAATGTCGCGCGATAGTGCTTTAGGCCAGCTTTGTGCACACATGGTGATCCTCAGACAATGACACTCCCGGGGAGACCAGGAGATGAACGCTAGGTGAAACAGTCCCCAAGATTCTGACATATCTGACAAGATACACCAATGCTATAAAATAAATTGTGTATTATTATATTATTATAGAAATTAAGAGAACAAATTTGTGTATTATTATAGAAATTATGAAGAAACAAAATCAGTTACCACAAAAAACGTTAATGATTTGACTCAACATGTTACTTGGATGAAAAAAAAATCCACCGATGGAACGATGTGCACCCCCCCCCCCCTCAGCACTACGGAATGCGCCCCCCCCCCGCGCAAGCGCCCAGCTGCCGCCCCCTACCTGAAGGCCGGGCGGCGTCACCCTGAAGCTCATCCTGTAGCCGGGCGCCGCACATCTCGTTGGCCTTCTCGAAGAGGCGTTCCCCCGCGAACTGGCGCGAGACTCCGATGCGCGCGAGGACGGCGGCGCCGGAGAAGCGCTGGAGAGCCGAGCCCCTCACTGCGGGCTTGATCCGCGACTGTTTCAACAGCCCCGCCCAGTCCGTGTCCAGCGCTGACAAACACAGACAAACCAATCGATTAAATGGAAAGTATGAGGCAAACACATTAAAACGGATCAACAGATTCAGATGCCCAGTTCGTGTCCAGCGCTTATAAATAAGAAATAACAAGACATGAAATGTTGGTATTGAGGCCGCTGTTTCACCAGACCCGTCCAGTCATATATATTAGAAGTATTATACTAGCTATTTTGGACATGTGGGTTAATAGATTATAATAGACCATAGGGCTCCCGAGAGATCAATATGAATGTCTCGGGCTGCCAGCTGAGCCCCACAGAGCATTACATGAAGTATGCTGACCCCCACAGAGCATTACATGAAGTATGCTGACCCCCACAGAGCATTACATGAAGTATGCTGACCCCCACAGAGCATTACATGAAGTATGCTGACCCCCACAGAGCATTACATGAAGTATGCTGACCCCCATAGAGCATTACATGAAGTATGCTGACCCCCACAGAGCATTACATGAAGTATGCTGACCCCCACAGAGCATTACATGAAGTATGCTGACCCCCATAGAGCATTACATGAAGTATGCTGACCCCCACAGAGCATTACATGAAGTATGCTGACCCCTACAGAGCATTACATGAAGTATGCTGACCCCCACAGAGCATTACATGAAGTATGCTGACCCCCATAGAGCATTACATGAAGTATGCTGACCCCCATAGAGCATTACATGAAGTATGCTGACCCCCACAGAGCATTACATGAAGTATGCTGACCCCAACAGAGCATTACATGAAGTATGCTGACCCCCACAGAGCATTACATGAAGTATGCTGACCCCCACAGAGCATTACATGAAGTATGCTGACCCCCACAGAGCATTACATGAAGTATGCTGACCCCCACAGAGCATTACATGAAGTATGCTGACCCCCACAGAGCATTACATGAAGTATGCTGAGCCCAACAGAGCATTACATGAAGTATGCTGACCCCCACAGAGCATTACATGAAGTATGCTGAGCCCCACAGAGCATTACATGAAGTATGCTGACCCCCCAAAGCATTACATGAAGTATGCTGACCCCCACAGAGCATTACATGAAGTATGCTGACCCCCACAGAGCATTACATGAAGTATGCTGAGCCCCACAGAGCATTACATGAAGTATGCTGACCCCCCCCAGAGCATTACATGAAGTATGCTGACCCCCATGGAGCATTACATGAAGTATGCTGACCCCCACAGAGCATTACATGAAGTATGCTGAGCCCCACAGAGCATTACATGAAGTATGCTGACCCCCACAGAGCATTACATGAAGTATGCTGACCCCCATAGAGCATTACATGAAGTATGCTGACCCCCACAGAGCATTACATGAAGTATGCTGACCCCCACAGAGCATTACATGAAGTATGCTGAGCCCCACAGAGCATTACATGAAGTATGCTGACCCCCACAGAGCATTACATGAAGTATGCTGACCCCCACAGAGCATTACATGAAGTATGCTGACCCCCACAGAGCATTACATGAAGTATGCTGAACCCCACAGAGCATTACATGAAGTATGCTGACCCCCACAGAGCATTACATGAAGTATGCTGACCCCCACAGAGCATTACATGAAGTATGCTGACCCCCACAGAGCATTACATGAAGTATGCTGACCCCCATGGAGCATTACATGAAGTATGCTGAGCCCTACAGAGCATTACATGAAGTATGCTGACCCCCACAGAGCATTACATGAAGTATGCTGACCCCCACAGAGCATTACATGAAGTATGCTGACCCCCACAGAGCATTACATGAAGTATGCTGACCCCCACAGAGCATTACATGAAGTATGCTGAACCCCCACAGAGCATTACATGAAGTATGCTGAACCCCCACAGAGCATTACATGAAGTATGCTGAACCCCCACAGAGCATTACATGAAGTATGCTGACCCCCACAGAGCATTACATGAAGTATGCTGACCCCCACAGAGCATTACATGAAGTATGCTGACTCCCACAGAGCATTACATGAAGTATGCTGACCCCCACAGAGCATTACATGAAGTATGCTGACCCCCACAGAGCATTACATGAAGTATGATGACCCCCACAGAGCATTACATGAAGTATGCTGACCCCCACAGAGCATTACATGAAGTATGCTGACCCCCACAGAGCATTACATGAAGTATGCTGACCCCCACAGAGCATTACATGAAGTATGCTGACCCCCACAGAGCATTACATGAAGTATGCTGACCCCCACAGAGCATTACATGAAGTATGCTGACCCCCACAGAGCATTACATGAAGTATGCTGACCCCCACAGAGCATTACATGAAGTATGCTGACCCCCACAGAGCATTACATGAAGTATGCTGACCCCCACAGAGCATTACATGAAGTATGCTGACCCCCACAGAGCATTACATGAAGTATGCTGACCCCCACAGAGCATTACATGAAGTATGCTGACCCCTACAGAGCATTACATGAAGTATGCTGACCCCTACAGAGCATTACATGAAGTATGCTGACCCCTACAGAGCATTACATGAAGTATGCTGACCCCCACAGAGCATTACATGAAGTATGCTGACCCCTACAGAGCATTACATGAAGTATGCTGACCCCCACAGAGCATTACATGAAGTATGCTGACCCCCACAGAGCATTACATGAAGTATGCTGACCCCCACAGAGCATTACATGAAGTATGCTGACCCCCACAGAGCATTACATGAAGTATGCTGACCCCCATAGAGCATTACATGAAGTATGCTGACCCCCACAGAGCATTACATGAAGTATGCTGACCCCCACAGAGCATTACATGAAGTATGCTGACCCCAACAGAGCATTACATGAAGTATGCTGACCCCCACAGAGCATTACATGAAGTATGCTGACCCCCATAGAGCATTACATGAAGTATGCTGACCCCCACAGAGCATTACATGAAGTATGCTGACCCCCACAGAGCATTACATGAAGTATGCTGACCCCCACAGAGCATTACATGAAGTATGCTGACCCCCACAGAGCATTACATGAAGTATGCTGAGCCCTACAGAGCATTACATGAAGTATGCTGAGCCCTACAGAGCATTACATGAAGTATGCTGAACCCCCACAGAGCATTCCATGAAGTATGCTGAGCCCTACAGAGCATTACATGAAGTATGCTCTAGATTCTTTCGTAGGTAACATGCAATCCCTCTTTACTTCGGCGTTCAGCACGCTTACCGTACATTTATTCCACAAAAAAAAAGTTATTTACTTCCTTGAAATTTAAATCTATCATCCACACGTGAAAAGAGGATTGAAGCAGGTTTTTTGGGTAGCACAAGCCGCTTAACTTCGACATGACGAAAACCTTGACCCCTCCGCGTCCTTGACCCCCAAGCGGGCGGCCTTGACCCCCCGGTCAACCACTGACCTGCAATTTCCGTCGCCTCCGCCTTCTCCTCTCCATCCGGGTCTTGCTGACCGATGATAACGTCAAGGTCATCCTCCTCGGAAATGTCGTCATAGACGTCCTTCAGGGTGCCGGCCTCGGGCGTCCCATCGGCTGCCATGGCAACGTCATCCTTGCCCACGTGGCCGGCGGGTGGCGCGCTCTCCAGGGGCAGCTGCTGCTGCTGCTGCAGGGCCTTGGGCGGCAGCAGGGGCGGCGCCAAGAGCTCCGCGTGGGGCAGCACCGGCTTGAGGAGGGGCTCCGGCAGGAGGGGCGTGAAGGGGGGCACGAAGCCCGGGGGGAGAGACGAGAGACCCGGCGCCAGGGGAGGGCCGTCTGGAACAGACACAACCACGTGTCACACGGGGTAATACACGAAGCTATATATAGACCTATCTGTAAGTTGTAACAACGAATAGATAATCCAGATCGGGTAAATTAAATCAAATAAATCTCAGCATCACATTCGGCCTTTAGGTGACAGGATCGCTTCGCTAAGGGTGCATCATTATAACTTGTAAAATATTTATCTCAAATTGATATCTCAAATTGATATATCAACTCGATATCTCAAATCGATATCTCAAATTGATATATCAAATTGATATATCAAATTGACTTGATATATCAAATTGATATATCAAATTGACTTGATATATCAAATTGATATATCAAATTGACTTGATATATCAAATTGATATATCAAATTGATATATCAAATTGACTTGATATATCAAATTGATATAATCAAAGCCGAATAAAAAATGCTTAAAAAATAAAAAAGTTACGCATCATAAATATCGTGATAACATCAATAAGGACTTACCCATGAGTGGTCTGGGGAGGATGGGGACGGGGGCCAGCGTGAAGGGCGGGCGGAGGCCGGCGTCCAGGGCGGCGCGGGTGGCGACGGGGTCAACACCACGGTGGTACAGGTCCTCGCCCGCGCGGAACCTGCGGCAAACACACGGTGGGGGCTTTAGGCCATGTCCATGCACACAGAGGTAAGGTGGGCTAAGATTGGGCCAAGTTTAAGGAAACTTATTTCAAATATCCTTTCAATAAATTTAATGAAAATTATTTATTAACTTATTTAAAATAGTAATAAATATACATGTTACAAAAATATCCTTGTAATAAATAGTATGAAATTATTTAATAACATTAAACAAGCCCTAACACTTAGATGTAATAAAGTAATATGTTATCATCATTTTATTATTAACATTATAATATCATAAACCACTACCGGTATTAAGGACTTATTACCAAACAATATTAAGCATCCTAATAATCAACACTTAATGCCTAGATAATAACATTCATAATGTTATAAATGTTATTTACTGTGTAATCTATAAATATTAATAATAATAATCACTATTTAATGTAATGATATTATTACTAAAAAGTGAATATAATGATAGTAGAATTACTAGACCGTCAAGCACAGCTTGAGAAGGCAGACGAAAATTGTGGTTATGGGACCAATTCGACTATGTTGAGACCCATCGCCGCTCGCTCATTGGTTGTTCAGCCTGGCGTTGGAGACCATATCGCCCCCTTAAAGCTGTAGTACTGAGGCCAAATTGCTGGCTGAAAGCGCAAATTAGCCCAAAATGGATCGTGATGTACTGGACGAGCGCCATCTAACGGCTGCTGTTGAACGCGGGCTATTTTTCCAGGTCGAGGCCTTCGTTTAGAGTGAATACGTTCAAATCACGACTTTCTACGCGTCCTTGGTCGCGCCCTAATCGCTCTTCTCGGACTCGTCATCGCTGAATTACGGAGCCCCCTAGCGGCGGAACTAAGCGTGATAAGCTAAAAGCGAAGGCGGATTCCATACCCAAGTCGACTATTGCCCGTCTTTTGCAACCGGTCCCGACTCTGTAGCGTCGCTATTAAGCGAACGGCGGCCATCGCAACCCCGAAAGAGTGCCGGTCCATATCGCCCGTTGACTCATAATGGGAGCGTCGGCATGGAGGGGGGTGCACCTCTTGCGAGCGCTCTAGCGGCCAAACTAAGCGTCCTAGAGCAATTCTGAGGTGGTTTCGATCAACCTAGCTCACATTTCTCTCTCCATTCATGCCAAATCTGGGCTCCCTAGCTCAAATATTGACCGAGTTATGGCCTTGCAAAGTTCAAAACGCCACTTGACACGTACGCTGAATATTGATTGGCCGATTACTCGAAAATCGTTCAGTATCCGGAGAAATCTGAGCGAGTACTGCGTCACCACCTCTCCCTGACGAATACTCTCAAACAAACAGCGAATCTCTAGACCAAATATTGACGAAGATACACGGAAAAACATGTTTCGTAACCTTGACCTTGATGTGACCTTGACCTTGGAAGCGTAACCTTGGTCAATATAATATTTTATGCCCAAATACTAATGTCATTTCTCACGCAAGGTGTCGTTTGTCTGACATGTCCCCTTCATGGAGAAATTAAGAAGGCCTGATTCCCGCCAAAATGCTCCCATAGGGTCCCATGTTAAACTTTGGGAATTTTTAGCGGGAAAACTATACGGGCGATTTGCACAAATGAAAGACGATATAGAAGGTACTAATGGGCCCAATACGTGAAATAATTGGCAGCACCATTGATTGGAAACTGCGAACGTTATAGCGATTTTCCCGTTTTTTGGTCCTATCTTACAATGGTTAAGCGAATTTCGAAAAATTCCTGTGACCTTGACCTTTGACCTACATGGCCTATCTACGAACTTAGCCTGACGATTGCCATTCCGCATCTTTCTGTGAATTTGGAAGTCGATATCTTAAGGCATTCGAAAGATAATGCCCCGCGTTACACACAGACAGACAGACAAACCGAACACACCGACATAAGACGAAAATTGAAAATTTTCGTCTTAACAACCCTGGTATCTGGTTCAGCATGTGACCCGACAATCCCCACCCCACACACGCACGTACCTTAAATAATGTTATAAATAGTACTACCCCCCCTGTACGCACCTCTCCCTAGTGTCGCGGTCATCCCTCCGTCGGTCCCACTCCCGCGTCCGCTCGCGCTCCACATCCCTGTCCCACGTGCCGCCATGGTAACCCTGCGCCGCGCCGTAGCCGCGCCGCTCCAGGTCGCGGTCGTACACCCGCTCCCGATCGCGCTCCCTCTCCGGATCCCTGGCGTACTCCACCTCCCGGGCGTACGCCGCGCGGTCGGCGTAGGGGTCCCAGATGGGCTGGACGCCGCCGCCGCCGGCTGCGCGCTCTTTCTCCTGGTGGTAGCGTTCCCACTCCCGCTCCCGCTCCCGCTCCTTGGTCCAGTCCCACTCCGCGTCCCGCCGGCCGTAGAACTCCTCCCGGTAGCGCTCCGCCTCCCGGTAGCGCTCGTCGTCACGGTAACGGTCGTCGTCACGGTAACGGTCGTCGCGGCGGTGTTCCAACCAGAGCCGCTCCTCGCGCTCGTCGCGAGGGACGCGCTCGTCGCGAACCAGCCGGTCGTCCCTGGCAACGCGGTCGTCTCTAGGGACGCGGTCGTCGCGAGGGACGCGGTCGTCCCTAGCGACGCGGTCGTCCCGGACGTCGCGTTCGTCGCGGAGATCTCGCGGCAGACGGTCGTCGCGGACGTCTCGCAGCGCCGCGCGATCATCTCGCGAGAGTCGCGGGTCCACCGCGGACGCCTTGTCGTCCCGCAAGTCGTCCCGCAACTTGTCCACGTCCCGATACCGGTCGTCCCGCAGCGGTCGCTCGTCGCGCACGCGCTCTTCGCGCATCCGGTCGTCCCGCGAGCGGTCGTCCCGGAAGCCATCCTCTCGCGACCTATCGTCTCGCCACCTCTCGTCTCGGTAGCGCTCGTCTCGCGCGCGGTCGTCCACCACCACCCCTACCCCCAGCCTGTCGTCCTTCCCCCTCTCCTCCCGCCCCCTCTCCTCCCGCAGCCGCTCCTCGCCCGTCAGGTCCTCGCGCCGCTTGTCCTCCCGCGCCGCCGCCGCCGCCGGCGACACATCGCGCGTCACATCCGGTCTACGCTCCTCGTGACCGCGCTCACGTGACTCGCGGTGACCCCGCGTCCCGGACAGGGACCCGTCCTCCCGGTGGTCCCCCCAGGCGCCGGCGTCCCTCTCCCTCTCCCGGCCCCGCTCAGACCCGTCCTCCCGCCGCGCCTCCTTCTCCCGGTCTCTGTTTCCGGATTTCGCCGAGCGGCTCGGGGATACTATCTCCCGCTCACGGTTGCTATGGCGACTGGTCAGGCTGACCCGACTGGGCGACGGCTCCCGCTCGCGGTTGCTATGGCGACTGGCCAGGCTGACCCGACTGGGCGACGGCTCCCGCTCGCGGTTGCTATGGCGACTGGCTAAGCTCACGCGGCTGGGAGACACATCGCGATCTCGGTTGCTATGGCGACTCGACATGCTTACTCGGCCAGGAGAAATGTCGCGTTCCTTGTTGCTATGGCGACTGCTTAAGCTTGCACTGCGGCGGGAGCGATCTTCGGGCTTGTGGTGACTTCTGTCGCTGCCAGACTTCAAACAGAAATCAAATATGGGAGTTGAAAGACTATATTTGTGCATATGAAGGTAACTCTGGGCTAAAAGTCCACTATGGACATTAAACTTTTTTTTTTAATCGAATACCACATGTCATATATGTTGGCATATTTGATAATAATAATAATAATAATAATAATGACAGCGTTTCTCTATATGCTGTACATAAATATACTTATATATGAGATATATATTGATGAATATTCATGTTGGATCATTAAGTGACTGACGCCTTACACCTGTCAACTTCATATAAGAATCGTATTGGTATTGACATCATTCACTGACCATTGAACTAAATTAACATAGGCATTAATTCACTGACCTTTGTATCATCGGTTGACCGCAGCTCGCTGTCACGTAAAACATCCTTGTCAACGACGCTTGGTTTGCCTACAAGACCATTCCACCTCAGTCATACTCGGTCACGACAAGATATTATACCTTACACTAAAGTACAAACTAGGCTCGTGGCTTCGAAAACACAAATATATGGGATTCCGTGTCGAGTTTCACTTCACACAATCAAAGTGCATTATTTCGGATTTATCACTAGGCTTAAATGGTGAATCAATGTTGAAACAAAAATCACAGGGCCTATCGTGTAACGATAGAAGAAATATATTCGTTGGAACTAACCATCAAACACATGATCTACTACTTATATGTAAAATATCTATGAAATTAAGTGCAACTTTCTTTCAGTCACTTAGTTCTTAGATGTGGAACATTTTCAAAAAAATCGAAATCGTGCCACTAACCTGGTTGCACAGTTTCGGCCTCATCTTCTGTCGCTCTCCCTGAAGTCTTTTCAGGCTGAAAGATAACAAAGTTGAACATTATACCCCATAGCAACACTTACATTTCTGACTGATCACAATATTGCACTAAAATTCAGTAGCTACACATCATTCGGAGTCGACGCCGAAAGATTTGCACAAAGCTTTCCCCAAACCTGTGTTTCTTTCGCTTTGTCTTTTGCGTCAACAGATCTATCAGAATCTTTGTCATCACTTTTTTTCTTCTGGAAATGAAACATAATGGAACAAAAATCAGGATTCATGCGAGAGGAATAAATGGCTTTCTAGACCACCTTTTTGCACACACTAAGAGTAGTGTGGTCCAAGGAGTTACCAAGGGTTTTACAACCGCCACCTGTTGGTCTGAGGCCGTGTTCATAATCGCCACTTAGGCTACGCCAATAGACTTTGCGCGAAGTGGAAGTTTTGGCGAGCGATTATGGGGTTCAAAATACATAAATGGTCACCCAAAAAGTGGATTTTCTGAATTAATAAAGTGATGAAATCATATTAAAGAGGATTTCTTAATCACAAGCACCACCACAATGAGCTGGTGAGGCTAAGACGAAACTTACGAGAGGATTATGAATAATGCCCCTGTACTCTAGTGCACTACTTCTACCCCTCGACCAGGGTTGGTTGGTTGTATATGCAGGACGCTCCAACCAATTCTGGTCATACGCGTCAATGGGAGAAGAAAGGGAGAGTGGAGCCATGTCTCCGGGGGTAACCCCCTACTCTTTGCGAAGAAGGACATGGGCTCTTCATCCTGCGACCACACAGACATGGCCACAACGGGGTGGCGCGTACCACCGACCCACGTGTCTTTAGGCTCTCAGGTGACTAGAGCACTCAAGGCGAGCGCTCTGACCGACTGTGCTACCGGGCCGGCCCCTCCACGGGATAATAACACCAGCAGGGTCATCTCAGGGATAGGTCAGTGGTGTAAGGCTCATGTCTATCCCCTCTACATGGGTCCTGAGTCACAATATGAAACATTCTCATTTTCCCTGATCAGCTTGAAGTTTCTCTTACAGTTTCTCGATGTATTTACACTTTTTGTTTACACACACATTTACACACTAGACTTCCGGTATAAATTGTCATTAGGTTTATGGTAAATAGTTTATATAACAAGGAGTAAGACTCGCAGTGTTTCATCCCTGCAGCAGTGTTGTATCGATGAAAAAAAAAGACATAATACACTATTTTGAGCACTATTTCCGGGTAAAATATGCTGTATGGTCAGCTTTAACTTACCACGCTAGTTTGAGTCGCTTGCTGTTTCTCTGGCTCTAGCAATACCATATACTTGTAGGCATATAAAAGAAGGCCTGTATATCATGTATTTGATGGGGTATAAATTTATACTGTCAATGGTATAAAGTTAAAATCGTTTGAGAAGGCCGGAGTCAGTGTTTGAACCGACCTCTAGGAGCTGATGAACTTTCTTGTTCCCCACTTCTTGGTTTTAAACAACGAAAATGTATCGCTTCTGCACGAATTACCGCACTTTAGACCGTAGTTCATAAATTTGCATGCCATGCGAATCTTGGAGGAAATAAAGTACATCCATTCCATCTTTGTCTTACGCTTAATCCGATATTGAAGTTCAGATATATGATCCTAATAGAGAGAGAGAAACATACCCACTAACATTCGTGTAAAAGTGACGACCCAAACAGAACGAGAAGAGAATCAAAACACCAGTACCTCAATCTCCTTCTTTGGCTTATCTTGCTCCTCCCTCGGCTTCTCATTCCTCTCTCTGGACGAATGTCTCGGCCTCTCAGTCTTCTCCCTCGACGACGCTCTCTTCTTGTCGTTCTTCTCCTTGGCTTGGCTGTCTTTCTGCTTGTCACTCTTCTCCTTAGAGGGCGCTTCCTTCTGCCTATCACTGCCACCCCTTCCCTTCGTGTCGCTGTCAGACTCCACTTCTCTCCCCGAGCTCTCCACCTCAGTAGCTCTGCCGGGCTTCCTCTTCTTACTGGACGGCTTCTCCTCAACCTTCTTCCCCTTATCGTCTCTGTCCTTTACCGACCGATCTCTCCTCTCCCTCTCCCTCTCTCGGCTGCTGCGTTCTCTACCGCTGCCCTTCTCATCCACGGAGCTCTTCTCCCCCTTCCCGCCTCTGTCCGTGCTGGCGTCCTTCCTCTTCCTGCCTCCCACGTCCCGCCCGGGATCATCCCGATGGGACCTCTCCTCCTTGTCTTTGTCCTTCTTCCCGCTGTCCGGATCCTTATCCCTATCCTTCCGGGCGTCCGATTCCTTGTCCTTGTCCTCGCGTTCCCGGCTCTCCCGGGCGCTGTCCTTATCCTCCCTGGGCCGGCGGCCACCCTCCTCCCGCCCGGGCCGCTCCTTGGAGGCCCCTCCGGCGCCCCCGGTCCCCGCCGCCGTCCCCCCCGCGACCGCCGCCAGCCGCTCCTGCTCTCGCTCCTGCCTCACTCTCTCCTGCTCCTGCTGCGACCGCTTCTGCCACTGTTTCTGCTTCTCCTCCTTTTCTCGCTCCTTCTCCCGCTCCCACTGGCGGAACTCGAGCTCCCGCTGCCGCTCCCTCTCCCGGTCGACGCTGCGACCCCCCGCCCCCGCCGCCCCCGCCCCCGCCGCCCCGACGGCCGCGCTGTCCGGCGGCGACTCGTCACGGCGTCGCTTCGCACTCGGCGACCGCCCGGAATCTTCATCCACGGGGCGCTTTCTGCAAAGGGACATGGAGGAGGTTCGTGACGCACACACCATGTATTTCAAAGGATTCATAAGTTTTTATTTTAGTTATTTTTTAATATATATATACACGTTAATGTATATGTAAATGTATATATACAAACATACAAGTATATATACATGTAAATGTTACAAAATGGGTATTATGGGCCCGTGGCCCGTTGAAGTTCAATAAATGTTATATTATTATCATATCATAATAATTTTTCCTTCTCAGGAGTGGAGATTTCTGAATCTATAATGGCATTTCACTGTCTTAAAACAGCCCAGTTATGGCCTACGAGTTTCGCACCAAGCTGGCCATATCGACCTTAAACATGAAATACTATAAGCTTAGATATTAACATGAAATACTAAACATGAAATACTATAAGCTTAGATATCAACATGAAATACTATAAGCTTAGATATCAACATGAGATACTAAACATAAAATACTATAAGCTTAGATATCAACATAAAATACTAAACATGAAATACTATAAGCTTAGATATCAACATGAAATACTAAACATGAAATACTATAAGCTTAGATATCAACATGAAATACTATAAGCTTAGATATCAACATGAAATACTAAACATGAAATACTATAAGCTCAGATATCAACATGAAATACTAAACATGAAATACTATAAGCTTAGATATCAACATGAAATACTAAACATGAAATACTATAAGCTTAGATATCAACATGAAATACTAAACATGAAATACTATAAGCTTAGATATCAACATGAAATACTAAACATGAAATACTATAAGCTTAGATATCAACATGAAATACTATAAGCTTAGATATCAACATGAAATACTAAACATGAAATACTATAAGCTTAGATATCAACATGAAATACTAAACATGAAATACTATAAGGTTAGATATCAACACGAAATACTAAACATGAAATACTATAAGCTTAGATATATCAACATGAAATACTAAACATGCTTACATACCTGCTCTGATCTCGGCTCTGGTCTCGGCTCTGGTCTCGTGTCTGGTCCCTCTCGGCCCACTCTCGGTCCCACTGCTGACGCCGCGAGGAGGCGCTGCCGTCAGCCTCTGAAACACGTGCGTCGAGTCAGGGTTAGCATCGGAGAGGGAAGCCCCTTCAATCGCACAGTACTTATTGCCCATAGCTTCAAGCCAGACTGGGGGCCTCCCTGTTGTAGAGGGTAGCGCGTTAGACCGCATATCAATAGATCCTGGGGGCCTCCCTGGTGTAGTGGTTAGCGCGTTAGACCGCAGATCAATAGGTCCTGGGGGCCTCCCTGGTGTAGTGGTTAGCGCGTTAGACCGCAGATCAATAGGTCCTGGCGGCCTCCCTGGTGTAGTGGTTAGCGCGTTAGACCCCATATCAATTGGTCATGGGTTCGCACCTGGGCCCGGGCATCTAATGTGGGGCATGTTTCATCCCTTCATTTCTCATCCTCAGAAAACTTCCGACTCCATTTACGATATATGACCAGAATTGACCAGAATGTGGGTCCTGAATATATATACAACCAACCACACAACCATACACATTACTCCAGGAGTTGTACACATACCGTATCCGTATCTTCCGTATCCATCAGCACTCCGAGTCCGCCCGGCTTCATCCGACATCCGGGCTCTGGGGTCTTCGGGAAGTCTGGCCCTGGGGTCGTCGGGAATCCGGATCCTGGGGTCATCCGGGAGCCTGGCTCGCGGATCCTCCGCCAGCCTCGCTCTGGGATCCTCAGGAATCCTGGCTCTGGGATCGTCCAGAATGCGAGCCCTGGGGTCACTCATCAGTCTGGCCCTAGGGTCGTCTGGAATCCGTATTCTAGGATCATCCGGGAGCCTAGCCCTAGGATCATCCGGAATCCGTACTCTAGGATCATCGGGAAGCCTAGCCCTGGGATCATCAGGAATCCGTACTCTAGGATCGTCGGGAAGCCTAGCCCTGGGATCATCTGGAATCCGTACTCTAGGGTCGTCTGGGATCCGGATCCTGGGGTCGTCCACCACTCGCCGGCGTCCGGCCTCCTCCACCATCCGGATCCGCTTCTGTTCCTCGTAGTACGCAGCGTACTCCAGGCGCTGGCGAGACGAGTCGTGGCGGGAATGCTCTGGAAATATCACACATTAAATACAATGTAATGCTCTGGAAATATCACACATTAAATATACAATGTAATATTCTGGAAATATCACACATTAAATACAATGTAATGCTCTGGAAATATCACACATTAAATATACAATGCAATATTCTAGAAATATCACACATTAAATATACAATGTAATATTCTGGAAATATCACACATTAAATATACAATGTAATATTCTGGAAATATCACACATTAAATAAAGTGTAATGCTCTGGAAATATCACATTAAATATAAAATGTAATATTACGGAAATATCACACATTAAATATACAATGTAATATTCCGGAAATATCACACATTAAATACAGTGTAATGCTCTGGAAATATCACACATTAAATATACAATGTAATATTCTGGAAATATCACACATTAAATATACAATGTAATATTCTGGAAATATCACACATTAAATATACAATGTAATATTCTAGAAATATCACACATTAAATACAGTGTAATGCTCTGGAAATATCACATTAAATATACAATGTAATATTCCGGAAATATCACACATTAAATATACAATGTAATATTCCGGAAATATCACATTAAATACAGTGTAATGCTCTGGAATTATCACACATTAAATACAATGTAATGCTCTGGAAATATCACACATTAAATATAAAATGTAATATTCCGGAAATATCACACATTAAATATACAATGTAATATTCCGGAAATATCACATTAAATACAGTGTAATGCTCTGGAATTATCACACATTAAATATACAATGTAATATTCTGGAAATATCACACATTAAATACAGTGTAATGCTCTGGAAATATCACACATTAAATACAATGTAATGCTCTGGAAATATCACACATTAAATATACAATGTAATATTCCGGAAATATCACACATTAAATATACAATGTAATATTCCGGAAATATCACATTAAATACAGTGTAATGCTCTGGAATTATCACACATTAAATATACAATGTAATATTCTGGAAATATCACACATTAAATACAGTGTAATGCTCTGGAAATATCACATTAAATATAAAATGTAATATTCCGGAAATATCACACATTAAATATACAATGTAATATTCCGGAAATATCACATTAAATACAGTGTAATGCTCTGGAATTATCACACATTAAATATACAATGTAATATTCTGGAAATATCACACATTAAATACAGTGTAATGCTCTGGATATATCACATTTAAATATACAATGTAATATTCCGAAAATATCACACATTAAATACAGTGTAATCCTCTAGGTGAGATACAATACTTCTATAACAATGTCCTCTAAAAACCGCGGTTGCGTTGTAATGCGTAGCGCTTTGCCGAGCCTGGTACGTTGGGAGTACCCTATAACGGCCGGTACGTACTAAAACGGTTCTATAAATAGCCAAACGCCCAGCTTCTGTGCCCTACACGTGCACACATCGCATAAGAACGCAACGGCGGTTCTACGGTAGTCTAGGTCTGGCGGTTTAAAAGATATAATAGTGATATTTCAAGACCAGGCCGATTACATTTGTTTTCGTTCGTTACTGTTAAAGCTGCTCATTTTTATTCTAAATGTTTGAGATTAACATTACGTACCTATGTCGTATATACGTATAAATGTAGAGTGTAATAAAATGAAAGCACACATTGCCAAGGATACATTTTCCTGTGTCCTACGTGTCAAATCTCGAAAATTGCTATAACTTTTTGCCTTTGACAACATGTAGTAATGCATAAAACAGTTCCGTACGTAGAACTTCCAGTGCGGGATAAAACGGTCCATCTCCCATGTTGGATCCCTAGAAATGTATTACTGTAGTCAATGGTGGGTGTGCACATGATGAGCTATGCTGACACCATGGTCCGCCCTAACATGGAAGAACGCCCGACAAAGCGGGTCTGTAAATTGCCAACCGGCGGCGCTTAGAGGTTCTGAACATGTACAGCGCGTTACCACGCACTGGCGGTTCTACGGTACCCAGGCGGCCAGTCTCCCGCTGCATGAACACGCAACGGCGGTTCTACGGTACTCAGGCGGCCAGTCTCCCGCTGCATGAACACGCAACGGCGGTTCTACGGTACTCAGGCAGCCGGCCTTCCGGTGCCTGCATGAACACGCAACGGCGCTTCTACGGTACTCAGGCGGCCGACCTCCCGGTGCCTGCATGAACACGCAACGGCGGTTCTACGGTAGTCAGGCGGCCGGCCTCCCGGCGCCTGCATGAACACGCAACGGCGGTTCTACGGTAGTCAGGCGGCCGGCCTTCCGGGGCCGGCATGAACACGCAACGGCGGTTCTACGGTACTCAGACGGCCAGTCTCCCGCTGCATGAACACGAAACGGCGGTTCTACGGTACTCAGGCGGCAGGCCTTCCGGGGCCGGCATGAACACGCAACTGCGGTTGTATGGTACCTACGACCTCCCGGGACCCGTATGAACACGCAACGGCGGTTCTACGGTTCCCAGGCGGCCGGCCTCAAGAGGCCTGCATGAACAGGCAACGGCGGTGCTACGATATTCAGGCGGCCGGCCTCGCGGGGCCTGCAACCACACAGTGACTTACCCTTCAGGTAGGCCTCGTACCGCTCACGCTCGTAGCTGGCGTCCCGCGCGTACCGGTCCCGGATGTCTCGTGGGTCACGGGGATCTCGGGGGTCCCGAGCAGCGTCCCTCAGCTCCCTGGGGTCTCGGGGGTCTCTGGCTTCCCGGGGGTCGGCTCCCACCGGGTAGACTCTCCCCAGGTGTCGCTCCTGCTCGTAGACGTCGTCACGGCCCCGACCCGCGTACAGCTCGGCATCGCGGTACGCCTGGTGGGGGTCACGGGGGTCGCGAGGGTACTCACCCTCCCGGGCGGCGTACTCGGCGTAACGCTCGTCGTACCGGGGATCCGCGTACTCCCGGGGGTCCCGAACCACCTCCCGGGGGTCACGAACGTCCCGGATGTCGCGCGCCTCCCTGGCGTCGCGCCCCTCTCTAGCGTCCCGCCCTTCCCTGGCGTCCCGACCCCCAACGTCCCTCGCGTCGCCGCGACCCTCCCGCACGTCCCCCCGCCCGTCCCTGGCGTCCCGCGTGCCCCGGATGTCGCGGCCATATTGGTCCCGGTAGTCCGCGGCGGCGGCGTCCCGACGCGCGCGCTCCGCCGGGGAGGCCACCGCCACCCCCGCCACCGCCTTAAGGGGGTCGGACGGGGAGGCTCCCCGCCGTGAGCGGGACGCCGAGGGGCTTGCACCCCGGCCCCCCCGTTCGGAGTCGCGACCCAAGCGTTCCTTCTCCCCGCGCGCCCACTCGCCCTTCCCGGCGTCCTTCACTTTGGGCGCTACATCCGGGACTCGGCCTCGCTGGGCGGCGTCCGCCCCGCCGCCGCCGTCGCGGCCGGATCCGGACCGCTCCAGGGACTGGGTCCGGCGCCCGGCCTGGCTGCTGCCCCAGCGGTCCCGGCCCGCGCCGCGGTCCGACGCCGGGGACTCCTCCTTCAGGCGCTTGGCAATGTCCCCGTGAGGCGACGCCACGGCCTTGTCCCACGACGACCGGTCCGTCCCTACGGCACGGGGCCGCTGGGCCTCCTGGGAGACCCCCCGCCGGCCGCCACCCCCACCGGACTTGTCCTTACTGCGGCGACTGTCCTGGCCCTGGTGCCGCCCGCTGCCGCTAGAGGCGCCGACGCCGCCCTTGCTCCCGTCCCGCCCGCCGGAGCCCTTCTTCACGGGGGAAAACTGGTCCTTCTTGCCCTTCTTGCCCGTGGATCCCTTCCGGGAAGGGTGGAGCCTGGCTCCCTGTGGGGAGCGCCCCGCCCGGCGGCCTCGGTCCTCCCCCGCCGCCCGCTTCCGGGGCGGGCTGGCCCCCGAGCTGGTGCTGTCGCTGCTCGAGCTAGAGGACGAGGACGAGGAGGACGAGGACGAGGATGACCTTGTCCGGCTGGCCTTGACCTCGGCGTGACCTCTGGGCTTCCGGCCCCCAGGCGCACGCCCGCCAGAGGGAGACCAGTCGGTCCCCCTGGCGGCGGCGGGCGGCGGGCCGTCCTTGGAGGCCGGAAGCGGCGACGGACGCGGCTGACGCCTTCCGCGGTCCGGATCAGATTCCCGATCCCGATGCACCTCAGGATGCGGCGGCTCGGCCCCGGGGGGGTCCCGCTTGGCGCCCCGCGCGCCACCCTCCTCCCCCAACCCTGGGCGTCCCGCGTGACCCTCCTCCCAAGCAGCGTCCTTGACCCCCGCCGCCGCCCACTTATCCCGACCCTTCTTCCCGCCGGGTCGGGATCCAGAAAGCTTCCGGCCACGCGAGGGACTCGTCGACCTTGACCTTGACCTTGACGAGGAGCTAGAGGAGGAGGATGACCTGGCTTTCTGCTGCCTCTGGAGGTGGACTGACCTCGGCAGCATCCCCATCTTGCGCGGCTCGGCCCCCTTCCGCGGCTCCGGCACTACCTTCAGAGGTTCGATTCCCCTGTGCGGCTCGGCGACCACTGGCCGGCGGGCGACCTCCACGGGCTTGCGCGGGGGCTCCACCGCCTTTGGGATCTCGACCCCGCCCTTCCGGATCTCGACCGGCTTACGACTGTCAGCCAGCTTGGCCGGTTTCTCTGGCGTCTTCACGAGGACTTTGAGGTCTTTCTCGTGGATCCTGTGGACAAGACGGCGGAAAATAATAACTGGTGTTTTAGGCCGCTTTTGTGCACACAAGGGCCAACCTCAGCGGCCAAGGAACTTTCCGGGAACTTCCTAATTTAAAATGAAAATATAGCTGAATTCTTGTCATCAGAGTTCAATCATCAGATTTATAAATGTAGAAAAATTTTGGCATAAAAGATTGCTATAATTCCATTGTATCAACAGCAAGCCATCGAGAGAATCGGAATATTATAAGTAGTCCATCGATGAGTGAATTTCTGTATGAAGTTATAATGTATTTTATGGTCACCTTGGACTATGCACAGTGTTATTGAAGTAGAACCATGTAAGGAGAGTGAGTGTTGCTTACTTCTTTTTTCCATCTTTCTCCGCCTCAGGGGAAAACTTCTTTTTCTTTTTCTTCTTGTCTTTCCCCTTTTTCCTGGAATGCAAGTAGCGAGAACACGTTGATAAGTAAGGTCTTCCGGGGTATTAGCTGTAAACTTCATCCACACTCAAATATGTGTCTAGCTAAAGATTCGCTTCGCACTTAGTGTCTGCTGCTAACTTATCGGCGCGGGGTCGGGGCATGGGGGGGGGGTAGGGGTTTGGGTGATGGATTGGTGTCTTATGGAACATTTGTGAACAGTTCGGTTTACCAAACCGCTGGAAACCCAAGGAACCCCTGGTCTGGGAGATGGTGGTTGAGGTGATGGGAGGTTTCTGTGACGGACATGGCACGCGGCGTTTGACCTTTGATCTCACCGCTGCGCCACTTACTTAGGGGTCCTCTCGGCACTGCTCTCCGCCGTGGACTGCCTGGGTTTATCTCGCTTCCGCTTGCCCGTCACGGACCCCGCGCGACCGTCCATCTCGTCTTCCGATGACCTCTGCCAATGTCAAAACACTCATGCATTCCTCGAAATAATCATCGCCAACTCGATGAGAAAAAAAGATGAGATTGATTTCATGACGGTATTCTAACCGTCTAACACTAGTAATAGTGGCAATAAACGCGGAAAGAACTCGGAATACATAACGAGGCTACATGGAAGGATGTATTTATGGTTTAGGCCATCTTTTTGCATTGCACACGTGAGTTAAGGAATCCATGAGATCCCGCGACGTGAAACGCTGGCGCCTTAGGCTACTTTTGTACACATAAAAAGGGTTAAACTGGGCAAAAAAGAACCCTAGGACAATGACACCGGGTGGATGGAACGATGAACTGCTGAAATGTCCTTAGACACAAGTGGGGTGACCAGTTAGTCAGGCCGCAGTCCAATATGCTATCCCTCAATGGAAGTAGGATGTACTGTGAAGTTAACAATAGCAACCCAATAACCCCCTACTCTTTGCGAAGAAGGACAGGATACCTTTATCCTGCGACCACACAGACATCGCCACAGCGGTGCGCGAACCACCGATCCACGTGCCGTTGGGCCCTCAGGTGGCCAGAGCGCTCAAGGCGAGCGCTCTAACCCACTGAGTTATCCCCGGGATACTTACCACAAGGGGCGTAGCGCCTGGAACGTCCTTCTTCTCGCGTTCTGCCTCCTCTTGCTCTAACATACACAGCTGTTGTTGAAGTTCTTGTCGTTTCTTTATCAATTTGTCAGTTGAGTCATAATCTAGATTGTCGGTAATGCCGCCTAAAAAAAAAAAAATTACATAATGGGTTGAACTTCCACGTTAGAGCGCACTAAATGGAACATTGCAGTACATGTTAGGCCAAATAATATTACTAGAACAAAACAATGTAATCAATAATCTTTAAATATCACCAGAATAAAACAATATAATCAATAATCTTTAAGATTGAAACATTACCAGAAGAAAATGAAGTTTTTCTATAAAAAAATAATGTCATGTAGATTACAAAATAAGATCATCCAGATTGTCAATAATGTCGCTAGAAATAATGCAATCGATATCATCAATGATGTCACAGGTACAATGTTTTGTAGCCCAGGGATACCCACCTTCCCACTTTTCTGAGCTGGAGTCCTCAGAATCCTGGCCAGTTGATGCTTTGGTAACAAATACAGTTGACTTGATTTTGCCTTCTTTATCCTTTTTTCTTGAAGCACGGATCTGAAAGAATAGGATACATTAACTATAGGAAAATCTCTTAGCACCTTTTCCGTGCTTTACAAATTATATGACAAACATGTATTTTAGATACATTTATCAGTACTGATTTAGAAATGTTTAAATAAATTTGTTGCAGAAATGATAAGCGTAGGATGGAAAAACAAGCAGATAAAAATTATGGCACGTCAGTTTCATCAAGAGAAAAAAAGAGAGTTAAAGCCGTTCATACAGCAATTATCCATCTACATTACGATTTTCAAGATCTTTTGGAGAAATGTCCTTGACACATTGTTTGACTAATTGAATGTTAACTCTGTATGACATAGGTGTATTATTGCATAATAAAGGGCAAAACACACCAGCGATGTCCGAATTATGATGACATAATACACAAGAAGCCCACACAGGAGGTAAAATTTGGGTACAAAAAAAGTGCTGTCGAAACATTGCCTGTGATTTATTGCATACCATTTTAAGTATAATTGTACACTAAGAACCTAAATACATTTCATTACATGTATTTTTTAAGTTTCTAAAAGAAGATATTGCTGCATGAATAGATGTATTGTACCAGGGGGATAGCAGCATACAGGGGACACGCTTCCCTCCCCACAGATACTGACCCTCTTTGCCATGCTGTCGTCACTGGATTCGTTATCACTCACAGGGCTGTCACCATGTTGCGCTGGGGTTTCCAAGGTCGGCTCCCTGAAACGGTACCGGTCTGTTAGCTCCTGTGACTCTAGACAAGCTCAGGCAAAGATGACAGGAATAATAACTAAGATATGGCTTAATTATGATATAGGGTGAAAAACGTTTTATCTTTTGTTCAATGCTGTAATAACAACCACATCTATCAGCCTCCAAAAGCAAATCTTTACCACTGTCATACATGTACCACAAGCACATCACACAAACACAACAAATGCTGAGACACGTGTTATATCAATTGGTCTAAATCTATTAATGGGGCGCCATGTGTACATATATTCGCAAATCGAAGAGATGATATGGGCGACCATAATCTGTGGTCTGACTTGGTTGGTTGGTTGTATTTTCAGGACGCTTTAACCACTTCTGGTCATATCGCGTCAATGGGAGAAGGAAGGGAGAGTGGAGCCATGCCCCCGGGGGTAACCCCCTACTCTTTGCGAAGAAGGACATGGGATCTTTATCCTGCGACCTCACAGACATGGCCACATGTTATATTTTTAAAAAGCATAGTATAAGATATACCCTCCGTACTGAGCAGCAATAAGAGTACTGTTACCTTCTTGGAGCATGCTGAAACCGGCAGGTGTTGCCGTAGGGACAAGCTCCTGTGTTTTGCCAGATGTTGCACTTTCTCTGTGAAGAAAAAACAACTTATTGTTATGTATAATACATATACTTGTATAAATTTACTAAATCTTAACATCTGTACATCTAGCTGGAATTTAGCTTGCTAAAGACAGGTATTGCATGTTAATGGCAATGACTCCTACTCATTAAACTAAAATTAGGAGACAATCTAAATATACATCAAATGCAAAAGACATATAATGAGCCAAAACATATGTTTCTCATTGGCATGAACAAATAATGACTAAATTCATGATATAAATCTAAATAAAAAGTTGATCTTCAGCGTCATCTTCAGCACAATATTCAATTGCAACAAATTTACTCCAAATGGTACATGATTGACAGTATTACAAAGCAATGAAAGAAGAGTTGCTGTGCCCTGATCTCACCTCTGAGCGGCTAGGGGCACCAAGTCTTTCAAAAACACTCTTCTTTCTCTTCTCAGTTCCGTCACTTAGAGGTTTATCACTCTCCACTGTCACTCGGCGTCGGCCTTTGCTGCTCATAGTTCACGTCACATACCTCAGGTTCAGGTGACCCGCTGCAACACAATGATAAGATCAAGTTTTATTTAAAGCTGCTTCTCCAGCTTTTCACACCTTGCATCACAGCTTGCAGAAAACCTGATTGTTTCATTCTATAATTGTCAAATGAACATAGCTGTTTTGGCTGTGATATGGCAAACGTATCTATCAAGGGACACCACAGAACTCTATCACTTTGTACTTTTTGGTTTGTTTTGGTTAAAATTTGGTGGACTGATGAATTCGCAAGTAGCGCGTGGGGTCTTCAATCTTTGTGCGTAAGGCTTCATAAATGTATACTGGACATGAATATGTGAACGATATGTGCCGTCTCCATCACATTTTTGTGAAATCCAGAAATCTCTGCACATTTTTGGTTGGGAAATGTAAAGTACAGATTTTATATCACATCAAGCAGCATGTCATGGTAGTTTAACGGTCGTTTGCTTCAAATGGTCCGACTTTACCAGATCAGTGACATCGTTGCATTAAAATCTTTGAAAGCATAACTTAAGTGGAAGTTCTTTCAGCGTTCCATTGATGTTTAATTTGCATTCAAGACCATCTCACTGAGCAAATGACAGCGGGAGGGGTGTGGATCTCGGAATATTTTAAACCATCAGTAACCCAGCAGCCGGGGTGGGGGAGGGGAGGCCTTGTATACAAAGTTGGTGGGAGGGTTCCGTGGGGTGCCTTGATGCCTGAGAGAGTGTATATTTATGATGAAAAAGATATCCCTATAGCTATAGAGCCGATGTTAAAAACTTCTGACCGGGGTGGAAGGGAGGGGGGTAGCTCTGAAAATATGCGTTCATAGACGGGTTGCCGCAAAAGATTAAAACGCCCTGACCGAGCGAATTTCGATGGTAAAACCTCGACCGAGCGGATGGTGGGGGGGGGGGGGGGGTGGGGACTCTGCCTCGGACCCCCCCATCCCAAACCGAGCAATGAATTAATTACCCTCCCAGAGCCCAGCGGCGGCCCCGGTCCCGGCCCGTCACTGTGACAGTGGAGCATGCACGGGCCAACGGTAACGGCCAACAGCAAGTTATTTGTGCAATTCTTGGTTCAACGCGAAAAGTACGTAATTTCAGCTTCCGCCGTTCGCCGAAGTTACGCTTGTCAGTCTTCCCCCCCCCCCCCGTCCCCACCTCCCGAGCTTGATACCAACAAAGTAGGGGATCCTGTACAAACAGGCGGGGGGCACCAAATTCATTGTTGCTTAGGGATGTTTCAGAAAAGCGGGCGGGTGAGGACTCCCGCCCCTGTGTCAGCCTCTGCTCTCACTAATTTGTGGGTTTTGGCGGCATCAGGTGTATTCCCCTCCCTCGGAAACGGATGGGGAATGCTGAACAGTTAAGACGAGCATCCACCTTTGGTAAATGCCGGAAAAGTAGCAATTGATCCCGCTCCGACCGTCAGCTACCTATTATTACCGCCGGAGGGGGAGGGGGGTATTTTTCATCAAATACAGCTTCAGAAATAAAATATTCCTAAAAAAAAGTAAATCTACAAAACCCATAATTCATATGAAAACCAACATTAGTAGGGATGTCGGACGATTTTGAAAAATGCTGTTGTTTTGGACATATTATACATCATTGTCAAGGTTTTCGATAGAGAAAAACATTGGTGAAATCTAAATTGAGCTATCTTTTACCGCAAATGAATGACATGAAAAAATAACTTTTTGTTAAATGTCAGTTTTCTGCCATATTTTGGCTAAATCTTTCCACCATGTTAAATTATACATATGTAGTATAATAGAAGCAACAGTTATTATTGATTAACTTATTTAGATGCTGTACATGAGATAAAATAAATATTTGCTGTGTTAGTGTGTAAAATTATGGATAATTTACATCTAATTTTACAATAGGTCTATATATATCTTATATACCAAAAACATAATGACGCGGAAAGTAACAAATATTTAAAGTTATTCGATCAGTCGTTACTCCACAATACATTTTTTTTGCATAGTGCAGTGATATGAAAGATTGAGCAGGTTCAAGGAAATATATTTCAATAGTAATTAAATAATAATAATAATTAATTTTTGCATTAATCAGGCTTCAAAATGTAACAATGTTAGATCCTGGTATGATTTGCCTGGGAAACAACTGTTTGAATAGCTTTAAGACTAGATATAGTTTTGTGATGCAAGGTACCAATACAACTTATTTTGATGCGCAGTCAGTCAAATGCCATATAATTTTAATAGTGATGAAATTAATTACCAGTAAATAGTAAATTAATAGTGAGTACCAATAATAGGATAGTATTATTTAGGAAAAAAATGTCGAATAATGTTATACCTGATATTAGTTCTCTACAAGTATCTGCAGATCCCCTTGTTTTACATCCTCCTGCAGCTTATAGGTATATACTGTGTGCTTGTTTTGATCATATACAACATTAAACCATTCAGAGAAGCCTGGCACCTGTGATACATCACCGTTTATCAGACTGTTACGGTATAACATCACTTTTTCTTAATCAAATAGGCGTGTCATAATTATATGGGAAAATGGCTTTCTTGTAGACCACATCATCAAACTTGTACATAATTATTTTCTGCTTTTTAACATGTCATCCACTTCTCATTCAGAGTTTAGGTTCAGTCACAGTGGGTCCAGAATGTTTTTCCAAAATATTTTGATCATAACTTAACCCAGTTAAGGGAAGATGGCTCTATGCATGAGCAGTTTTAATTAAAATTTGCAGGGGAAAATTGCTGTATGAGCAGCTTTAATCTATTATTATAAAGACAAATATTTTATTTTATTGATTAAAATAGAATGTCACCAGGCAATAAACATTAAACTTGAAAAAAGGTCTAAATTCACAACTAAACACAAAACCGGAAGTGAGCGATATTGAGGGTAATCGTATTCATGGAGCAGACGCTTTGCGGTAGGTACATCTCAAATGCCATGCGATCTTTTGCGATCGTCTATGGAGACAAGGTAACGATATTTTCGGTTAGAACTAGGTTCAAACTTACACAATAAACAATGCCTATGCTTGCCAAACTAGTTTCAAATAAATGCTGGGCCCTTAAAATCTTGATTAAATTCAACTATAAATTAAGGTAACTTCTGATGTAGGTATGATCATAAACTTAGTTTCGCAAACATCTTTGAAGCTTCTTCTTTCTGTTAAAAAGGTTGGTTAAATCATATTGCCCCAAAATCCTTTGCAACATCCTTTCAATCATGTGACCTATGTCAAGAAACAAAATGGCCGCGCTCATGATTTCTTGTCCAGCTCGCTATGACAATCGTAAATATATCAACGGAATATTTGCACAAAGTTTTAACCAATTGTTCCTATGTATTCGAAAATTGCTTGGCTCAATTTTGATACCAAATACGGGTAGAATAGAACAATATTTCTTTGCGAAATATATGCAAAACTAGGACCTGTATTTCACATGCTGTCAGAATAGCGCGGTTGCTGTTCGCGAATTCACTGACGTCCCTAACATTAGAAGAAAACGTCTAGAAATTTTGGCTACATTTGGGTGGGTTTCCCATCAACCCCTTCCATATTATTCATCATGCTGGGGGACCCCACAGCACGAAGCCAGCGAGGAGTCTTTCAGTTACGGTGAGCACATAATTTGTACGTTAGTGCGTACTGCTTCTCGGCAGGAAGTGCAACTGCAATCATGGCGGAGCTTGATTCGTTTTCGGTTGTTACTGGTGCAAAGTTATTGTTTCTCGCGCTCCAGAACGTTTGACAACAATTCTACCGTGCAAAATTAGACGCTAATACCTATTCCTGCAAGTTATATTGGTAAGAGAGCGCTGTACAATGTGTACATTCACTAAGCGATGCAAAACATACCGGGTGTTGTCGTCGCTTCGCTCTGCTAATGAGCGGGGTGCGCTTGGAAGCAAGACATATATTGATTTCCTGGAACACTGGCAAAGCAGACACTACAAATACCTAGGAGCCAATACCTACCTTGTGTAGAACAAAGAACGCCACTTGTCTTCGCAAATCTGTCAACAAACGTAAAAAAAATAAAAATTGTTGAAACAAAATGGATACCATTCAGCGATAATAGGGTATATTCTAAGACTAAACAATGCACCGCATCGAAACTGACCCACAACGACTTCAGACAGCTGCAAGATAATTAGAGGTGATTCCATGTTTACACTAAACGATTACTTATTGCCTTATAATTTTGTTACCTGCAGGAAAATCGTGAAGTTGGTGAGACGCCGACACAAGCGACGGAGACATCAGCTCCCTGCAGCCGGAACCGCGCATTTGACGCCGAAAGGTTTGCAGGTAGCACACCAATAAATGGATTTTTTAATTTAAATAAAATGTAGACTCCTGAAAAGCATTTAACAGGTGAAGTCATAACTTCGTTATAACTTGGTTCTTCCTTCATGGGTAACACCTTTAACTTCATTTTTCCTGTGCACAGATTTCAGGCCCCTCTTTTACCAAGATTATCTAATTCTCAAATATGGCATAAGATTAGATGTCCCGGATCGACCATCTGATCCCCACGCCATGTCCTTGTTTATAGATTTGGGAAAGACTTATCGTGTCAAGCATTTTCTGGATTTTCCCTTCTCTCTGTATGATCTCAAAGTCGAGCAGGACATCAATAGCACCACCATATATGCACCCTCAACTAGTAATCTGTACCTCATTAAAGTGTTCGTGTCACGAATTTGTCTTGCTCAGAGTTAACTTGGTTTAGGGAATATACACAAATAACAATTCGTTTTAATGGGAGTTTACATCTTTTATTCCACGATATCCCTATAAACGCGTTCGTCAAAGTAGCGAAAGTGAGGTCCGGCGGGTTTAATTCTGGGAGCGTTGCATCTGAGCGTTATTTGAAAATTCCCCAATGATGTCACAAGATTGACAGGTCAGCTTTGGTGCAGTGCGTATGTTAGAACCCAAAACGTCACAGTGACCAAAACGTCATACCTTGGTAGAATGTAATATACAGTTTAAAGTTTAATTGCAACCATCCCGGTTATCGCCCACACAACCCTGCGTAGCGTTTCTGAAGGAGACTGGGCGGGGCCACTCGGGGCTAAAGGATTGATTGATTTACAATTAGAGACCTCTTGGAGGCCGAAATTTGCGAATTAAGGCGCAGGAAAATAAGGAAATCTAAGGTTTCTTGGAATAGAAGGTTCCAAGGGATGGACCCGGAGGGAGGCGGGGGGGGGGGCGATACCCATATTCTATCGTTTATGAAAGCACTTAAATATATCTGAAACTGAAGAGTTACTGCCTCATATATTCATAGCCCCCGTCAACAGATACTGCGATCGAGGCACAGTGTGAAACTGTACGTTTGCTCCTAGATGGCTCAGACCGTGTGATCTGACGTTTTCGTCACTATGACGTTTTGGGCCCTAACATGCGTAGGCATCTGTAGTCGAGGGCGTGTATTGTCTTTATGGTTGAGTGCGTTTCGTTGAGTTCAAGCCAATGAGCAGAGAGAATCTGAGTCTCAATATAAAAGCACATGCGTTTGTATTCTCGTTTGACGTCACTTTCCTCGCTCGCAAAAGTTAAATAGGTAGTTGCGAAAACAAGTGGAAAAAGTATGCCCTTCTGCTATTCGGGGCGTTACAGCTGGATAATATAAGCGTGGAAACACAGAAGATTAATATGAGCTAAAGTTGTTTTGGCGTGGCACGAACACTTTAACTTGTTTGGTACTGAATGTCTTTTTTAGATCGACGAATCTGCAATGAAATCTACATTCTTTTATTTGCTGATAAAATGTAGTACCATTGCTTGTGCGACAAGCACAAGATCAAACACGATTTTTTGTGTGTAAATGTCCGTTATAATAAGTAATTTTAGATTTGTAATGAGTTCTAATCGAACACGTCGTTCACTAGAAAATGTATAGCTGTATCTTCGCCTAATACTGCTTGACCGTTTCAATTAAGCAAGAAAAACGGTTTGCAGACGGACGTCGGTTCGCATGTATGGAAGCCTTCGGCGATCTTTGCTTAACGTTATTTATACAGATATTTCTCGCATATAAACACAAATTATGCTGCAATGTCGCAATGAAAGATATTAGTATTCACGCGAATGAAACTGCATCATTTGCTTCAAATGGAATGGTAGAAATAATATCTTTTGCGTGAGAGCCGACCAGTATAACTAGTTGGAATTAAGCGTACGTCGCTTATATATATGCAGTTCGCTGTGTTATTGCAGGTTCAGGGATGCCGTGCAGGCATCATGCAGGCAATCAATTTCAGGGACAAGAACAGACCATTGTAGCAATAATTAAAGTGGCTATTTCAGCAAAAGGTAAACAAAGAAAAGTACACATAAACTTGTGGGTTCAAAGTGTGTGTGGTTATTTAAGCCATGAGCTAGAACAATTTTAGATCATTACATGATTTGGGCGGGAATTAACCGTGTGAATGGCCTTGAGGTCAATTGTCATTGCGACTATAGTGAGCTATATAGTTCGAGAGATTCCATGGATTCCTGCCCAAATCATGTCAATTTCTGCACTTGTAGCATTGTTTTGCCGAAGTAGTGCACCAGTAAGCAACGATAACCGGGGGGAGGCATGCGTCCTTTTCTGTACATGGCGTGGCAGCACTGCAGGACGATAAATCAAGCGAGCCAACTTGCAGGACTTTATTACATCGCGGTAAAGGCACCCTTTATTACAATAGAAACAAATGCATTTCAAACGATATATCTGTTCTGAAAACAGTTTCTTTTTCATTATTTGCTTAGTTGATAAAATAGTCTATAAAATAGTTACTGTTTATACTACATCACCGATGCAACGACCGGAGATTCTTCTAACATCCGGTCCGCAAGATATAGCGTTTGTACCTATAGATTCTGTGCCATTTGGAGATATATATTGTCTTCAGTTCTCACTTTCTCCATTTTCACTGATGTTAGATAATGGGCCATTAAATCGAAGTAATTTGACAGGTGCGATTTTCATGTAGATTTTATTTATTCAAGTTGAAGAATTTGCCATAGATATAGGTTTTCTTGTATTAAATGACATAGTCTTCTATATCACAAAATGGCGGCCATTATATCAGCCAATGTAAATATAACGACGACGCCGCTATGTTATTTCCCCAAGCTGTGGGAATCTAAAGGCACACGCGCTACGTCTTACAGACTTGCAAACTGTTTGGTAAGAGACATGGCAAAGGCACTTGATGAATGGAAGACTGATTGTATCGACATTAAAACATTGAACAATACTAAAACCACGCAGCAAATGCTGGAACATTTTCAAATTTACGGCAGACAAAAATGTTGGGTTCTATTTTGACGAGTTAATAAAAATGACGGGAAGTGAAATAACTCTGCCTACGGATATGCATGTTTGATCACCATATTTTCACGGTTAGTGATGCAGCTGGACTATCTATGATTGGCTTAGGGCTCAAACTGATTACTCATTGTCAACTTTTTATAAAGCCACTCGTGTAAAATCTACGGTTTATCGCATTCGCTGATTTCATCTTATTACAAAAATCGTCATAAATGCCCACCATACAAGGCTCTCTATTCGCACACTGAAGGTATCTAACCTCAAGAGACTAAACATTGGGCAAACACTAATTTGCTAATAGATAAACAAACCTAGCCGGTCTAATTCCAAATATGTATATGAAACAGGCACCATATGGTGATGAAGGCAAATGTGCTGCCTACATTATTACTCGACTGATAATTGAAGCCTAATATCAAGAAGAAAATATACACTCTGCAACATTTAGATCCAATCGGGCAAACTTGAATACACTATCTTCATTTCCCATCTTTCGCACTTTCATAATCACAACATAATCCGAGTTACCATGAAGGTGACTGCGTTGGTATGAATACTGACCCTTGTACTGCTGAGCCTTGTGGGCTAATTTTATCAGGGTGACTGGAGCGGGTCGGTCACCGGGGTGGGTCGACCATAATGCACATCTTGTCATACATACGGAGCAGAATATTTTCTTCAGAGCGTCGATCATTCCACCAGTTTACAAGGACTGCTCACGCAGCATGCTGGCAGCTCGATCATAATAACCACCCACAGGCAAAGCATTATCCCCTCGAGATGTCTAACAAACTGTCGTTTAGAGCCGCTGTTCATACCACAATTTTAATGTCCATGATAATTTCAATGTCCATCATGATTTCAATGTTCATGATAATTTCAATGTCCATGATAATTTCAATGTCCATGATAATTTCAAGATTCATGATAATTTCAAGGTCCATGATGACTCTTAAAACAGTTGTTTTTCTAATGTAGCGGGGGTGTTATACACGAACAAGGTGTAACTGTTGTATGAACTACAAGATACAGTCACTTTCGATGTCTTTCTGATGGTCAACAGCCATTTAACCTCGCCGTCCAAGGTCCTCGGTCTTCATATTTACACCCATGGGCAGACACAGTACACAAGTGATATCTGCATACATATATCAGGTAAATTGTACTGTAACGTGGAATGAATGAAGTACACGCGCTATTGTTAAAATTACATATAATGCCGCAAGGTTGAGCCGACCTTGCGTGTGTCCGAAATCTCCGCATCACCACCTCCTGACAACGCAGGGGTTTTATATACATGTATCTTATCTAGAACACCAAACATATTTCTGAACAGCTTGGTACAATACAAACATACACGGCTGTAAAAGGTCACTTGTGAAACACGTGACAATAATATACGTGAATAATATACGATCATAAAGGCCACGAAAGAAGTGACGATATAACACGTCGCCTGAGCATAGCAACAAAACTCCAGGAGGAGTAACATAAACACGTAGCCATGGTAACCATTGATCGTCGTCGCAGTAATAACTGGTAACCAGACATAATGTACATGATTAATAAACACACCATTTGCTGAAATGCGGTTCATTCGTACAGCTGGCGTTTGTCGGCATTTTCACAGTGAGTCGCTAAACTTCTGAGTCTTGGGAATGCTGCCCTCACAGTCAATACTTGTTCAGCGGGTGTCTGTGAGATTGTCTCGGGAGAGTTGACAGCCTCTCCCACAGAGCGGCTAGCTCGCCATGTGCCGCCAGCATGACGCCCAGATACAGGGCGATAATGGGGGAGCTCGTGAGATGCACATTCAGGCTCACGTCTCTCAGTAGTACACCGTTATCTCTGGTTTATCCTCATGCACCACGCCGCTCCCCGGGCTTATAGCATTCTGAAAGGCGCAACATTAGTATTATAGTTTATATACATTCAATTTATAATACGGTATGGGTATATGCCGAGAACACGTAACACAGACTGAGAGATAAGGCAGCCATGTATACATCTAACCTAGATTTCAATAGTCGGGAGATATTGGTCACTTGTTGCTGGCACCGCGTCAGATAAAGAGTGTCCAAGGTTACCCAACAAAGGCGATATATTTACATCCGGTCACGTGGTACTTACATCCGGTCTCACGCCACTCACTTCCAGTCACGTGGTACTTACACCCAGTCACGTCCGGTCACGTGGTACTCACATCCGGTCACATATATGATGCTCACATCCGGTCACAATATACTTACATCCGGTGTCGCGCTACTCACTTCCGGTCATGTGGTACTTACATCCGGATGGTAGACGTTGACCTGATGGTCATCGATGAAGGAGACGCTGCTGCCCTTCCTCAGCTCTGGCTGGCTGTCCTCGGAGGCCGAGCTGCGCGGCGAGATGTCCGGCCCCACGAGCCGCTGGCGACTGCTGCCCATCTTGAAGGTGCTCAGGCTGTTGGCGCTGTCCATGTAGTCGCTGGGCGGGTGGTGGCCGGGCGGCTGGGTAGTCGGCAGGCGCTGGGCGTAGTTCTCACGTCCGTAATGCGCTTCCATCGGGGACACCGCCGTGTCGTATTCAACTCGATTCAAATCGCTCATGTCCCTCAAAGCCGGGTCACCCTCGGAATCCAGGGTCCGGTCGGAGCCGTAACCAGGGTAACTACCCCCCGAGTTGCGCCTCTCGCGCGGCCGGGGCTGGGAGTAGAGGTGCGCCCCGCTGCTGCCGAGGGAGGCAGAGGTCACGGAGGGTGAGGTGGCCTCGTCCCTGCTGCTGGCGGGGTGGAAGGGACTCTCCTGGACCGTGGTTCCGTTCTCCCCCACGGCCACCCCGTTGTACAGCGCCAGGTGGCGGTCCCGACCGGTCGGTTTGTACGCCAGACCCTCGGGGTCGGAATTCGTGTGTACGTAGGCGTTGTACACCTGTGTCCCGCTGTTCAACCCTCGCTCGAAGGACTTCCTAGAGGTAGGAGACAAGACGGATGCATGACAACTACAGCACTTTTGGACATTATGAGTTCCGAAATATTTTGGACACATTGTCTAACTGTGTAAATGTTAACTCGATGACAAATAGATGTGTCATCACATGTTAAAAGGCAAAAAACCTGCCGTAATATGGACATTTTGATGACGTAATACACAAGAAAGCCACACCTTTCCACGTGAGATGCACTATTGTTCTATATTTTGTACTGCATGCACTATTTGTGTACTATTTGTGTACTATGCTAAGAATATAAATACATAATTTCCAGTTAAAACCTTTTTTGAATTTCTCAAGAAAAATAATGTTGTATTAGTAACTTTAGACAAATAATGTGGTCAGAGGTCTAATAGCTTACAAATCCAATTAACAAACAATAATTTTCAACGATAACACTAGACTGTAAAACAGTAATTATATTTGGTCACTACTGCCTCAATTCGACCGGAGCGGGGAGCGTCGAGGCTATATTTCACCAGTAGGTTATGTAATGTGCACAATCTCGATTCTCGTCAATAGTATATCTGTCTTACATATTTTTTTAATTTATTTATTAATAACTTTAACAGTATATTTTCCCGACAAATTTGCGATTTAATAAATCTCCATGAAGACGCCCTGATATGTTATATACAAAACACATAAGTATAGAATCCATGCCCCTTATACCAACATAAATAACAAGTTAATTAGCCGAAAGCTTTTTTTCCATAGGATCAGTATTAGTGCTGTCCTGAATATGTACATGTACATTGTTCAGCAAAAGTAAGGGAAGAGTGGATTGATACATCGTATATATGTACATACAGATTGAGAAAGGGTATGAAACTGGCGGTATAAATACAGGAAGGGTAAGATATTAAACTGGCCGTATAAATACAGAACGGGCAAGATATTAAACTGGCCGTATATATACAGATTTATGTATACATATTTACAACTAGGCATGACAGTTGTTAGATTGACAATGGCATGACACGACGCATACAGCATATATATATACAGGTAAATACATATTTACAGCTGATATGTGTCTCTATTTCAGCCGTTGGATCCAGAATCTTGCCCGGGCCGCTAGATCCTATCTCTTCTGGGTCCGATAGAGAGTATATGATTCCTCTGCAGGCCTCACCAAATGGCATTTAATCCCAATGTCAGGCTATCCAAAGATTTACGAACGTCTTGGTTATCAGGCACTAGAAGGATGTAGGGGTTAATATGGAGCCATGTACCGGGATAACTCCCCCCTCCTAGTCTATAGAAAAGACCAAGCATTACAACTTAATACTAATCAAGACATACGCGCAAGGAAAATTGAAACTGATGACCTCTGCATGGATCGCCATTGACCTTGGACTACAGGACGCCTAGGGCGGGCCAGGCTACTTGCAGATAGCAGACATATCGTCCATGCCGTATAAAGGTCACTTAGAGGTCAAGTATAGGTATAAGAAAGCTGTAGTAGAGAACGCTAGCGAGCCATTGGGAATTCTTAGATAGAAAATTCCGCATAGAACACGGCGTTGGTCAGTAGCGGGGGAGGGGAGGGGGGGGGGGATTAAGCTGATTACATATGTTATAATGATGCGCTGTTACAATGCGCTCATACTTACGACGTTTCAAAGACTGACGCAATATCTAAGTCAGAGGAGGCTAGGTAAGTGTTGTGCTCGGGCACAGTGACCTTACTGCAAGGAATCAGAGCGGCGTCACTCCTCAAGGTCATATCAATTATCTACACATATTAACAAAAAATACTGATGGGACACACGCTGTCACCAAGAAAGCACATGCAGCACCATAAAAATCAACCTCTGCCTTGATATTTTTGCCAACTGTAGTTGTCTTGCATGAAAGCGAGCGTGCAAGACATTGATGATGTCACCACGTAGATAGATCTGGCTAATTACCCAAGCCTATGCCTGTGGCCTACTTCACTTACATAGTTTAGCCGGCTACGGTCCTTAGTCGGCTAAAATCAGCCGACTAAGCCCCGTAGTTGTCTATATTGCTCTCGTTAAATCCGCCATTGCTGACGTCATGTTCGCACCGAGAGCTAGAAAACAAGCCCTGGGTGCAAGTACAGACTGATCCCGGAAGTGTCGAGGCGACCGCCTTCGCAGTGCATAAACGTATTTGGTTTAGTGAATCACGTCTTAAAAATTGGTTATCTGAATCCACCACGGTGTGAGGCGAACAAAACAAAACAAAAGGACACTTGTAGGATAAAGTCCAAGATGTTTTCCTTGCTGGCAGGATGGGGCATTAAAAGTAAAATGTTGCATTTGGCTTTATATTCAGAAAAGAAACTGAAAGCTCCGCACCCCAATTTCGGACCCCTTCCGCACCGCTACCCACTAGATATACAAAAACACAACCAAGCCTTAACCTTGAACAACTAACACCCATCCGTACTTACCCCTTTTTGTACCTAGTGTGAGAAAGTCAACATTAACCGATATTGGGTGATATTGGGTGAACGCAACACTACAGTCATGTGACGTCTAGCGAGCACTCAGATCTTTATAGATTCAGGCCGTGGGGGGGGGGGGGGGAGACTGTTTAGCAACCCATTTTCTATAGGTGTAGACCGGGGTCTGTTTAGAGACCTACTTATTTGCTATAAATGTAGACGGGAGATTGTTTAACGACACCTGCTTTCTGTAGATGTAGAAGGCGGACCATTTAAGGATACTTACTTTCTACAGATGAAGACCGGAGGCTGTTTAACGACACTTACATTCTACAGATGTAGACGGGGGACTTTAATGACACTTACTTTCTATAGATGAAGACAAGGGACTATTTAACTACACTTACTTTCTGTAGAAGTACACGGGGGACTTTAATGACACTTACTTTCTATAGATGTAGACGGGGGACTGTTTAACGACACTTACTTTCTGTAGATGTAGATAGCGAGGACGAGGATAATGAGCAGCAGACAGCCAGCGAGCACCGCCAGGATGATGATGACAACGAGACTTGTCTGGTCATCCCCGACCACCCCCAGGGGGTCGCTGTCGAAGGTCACGGTGACCTTGGCGGCGTCCCGACGCGGAGGAATACCGTCATCCTCCGCGACGACGCTCAGGGTGTACCCCGCCTGGGTAAGGTCACGTGGGTTGCCTGATATCCGGATCTCCCCGGCGTCATTGATGGCGAACAGACTGCAGTCAGTTCATTAGCATAATTTGAGTTACACAAAAGAAAACATTGACATTTTGTGGGAGATGTGTGGGAGATTCTTGCAACCACTTTTGGATATTATTTAATGTATTACCAATATAAGAAAACATCACCAGCATCTTAAAATTAACCCCGGCCTTGGCGAGGAACCCGGTATAGAAGTATTCTTATAGTCAGTGCATCATCGTCTTAACATCGACAATTATAAAACTGTGAATGAAATAGATATTATAGACAATTTCTTCGTTGCTAATATTGTTATCACTAACGTTGACGCGTGGAGAGCGTCAGCATTCATAATTTATTGATTATTGATGTTATTATCACCAAAGTAACCATTATTGATTTCTTCGTTGCTAATATTGTTATCACTAACGTTGACGCGTGGAGAGCGTCAGCATTCATAATTTATTGATTATTGATGTTATTATCACCAAAGTAACCATTATTGATTCTATTATCACAGCAATCGGCATCCTTTACGCCATTATCACGAAAATATAATTATTTTTGTCATCACAGTGAGGATTATTGGTGTCATTATCCTCAGTATTCTGGAATGAATATGTCCATCGGTAACGTACGTAACGTCCTGTATTGGAACCGTTGTCCCGTGGAATACTGACTAAATACCAACTATATCCAAGGACTGTCACTCTAATCGAACGTCATTTTCAAGTATCCCCTCATGCTTTGAACCGCAACCGCAAGCCTGAGCGAGCAGCAAGTCAATATATACCGCCCACTTGGATTATTGACAGGTCGGTGATCCAGCCAACGAGGCCGGGCCGGTCTGAGTCATATGTGTTACGTATGATTGCACATCACTGCGGTTCAAGTAGTACAGATAAAAGGCTTTTTCGTTGGTCGTAATATATTGTCTGCTTTATCCCAGTCTGACGTGTTATATGCCTTAAATGTAAATTCTTGGCCAATAATTGGCTGGCTCCCGATTACGTCAATGTGATGACGTCACGACAAATGGGGTCGTAACCCGGGTTTCTTTGCGCAAGCAGTATTTAGTTCCTATTGGCAAATATTACAAAAAATACTTAATGGCATTAGATTTCTGTGTTTACATTTGTCGTGTTAGTTACTGCAATGTTCCATTTATTTATTTTCTATTTAATACAAATATTTTGATTATATAGGGTGACTATATGCTCGCCTAACGGGGTAGGATATACAGTGTGGTGTTACCAAGTCCTGCTGTACAGAACAAATGATCAGAATTTGGTTTATTCTTAAGATGACATCATTTAAATCTTTAATTTATTAATTTTTAAGATGACACCATTTAAATCTTTAATATATTAATATTTAAGATGACATCATTTAAATCTTTAATTTATTCCTTTGTTATACGGCACTCTCTGACTGTACTGTCTCCTATGGTTAAGGTATTGGATCTACTGTTGTTGTGAACTAACCATCCCACATCACAGATACTGTCTGTTGCTATTGGAGGTCAATATATCGATCAATCGATAATCGATCGTTGACACTGACCTGGAGTCCCCGACCAGTCTGTACGTGATGACACTTCCAACATCCGGGTCTTCAGCCTATGGAACGAGAACAACAACACAACTGGATATCAACATGACCCTCACGCTTACAGTTTCGGAAAAACAACAATGAACGATCGGACATAAACATGTAGTTGAAAATGTGGAAAATTGGTTGGTTGGTTATTCAGGATGCTTTAACGTGGAAAATGGGAAAATGTCACGTGATGGGTGGAGAGGAGGTAAGGATGGTGATTGGGGGTTGCGGTGAGATAAGGGATCGGTGGCTTGCAGAGAGGATTCAGCTGAAATCCGCACTTCTTGATTCGCAAATGGTATCGGTTAGGTTACCTGGTTACTCTGCACCCTCCCTCCCTCCTCCCGCGCCACCATCCCCCAATGTCCAGTTCATGAGAGTAAACGTATGACATCCATATGTACACGTGTACATGCACCACTATTCTATATTGCGAATAGTTTCTAAACTATTTTTTAAAAATTACTGTTATCTGTACAATTACACTTTCACCGATAAGTAGACTATGGTTGCCATACAGGGCGAGTGTGCTTATCATAAAAAAAAGGGACTTAATGTTATATTGTATCTCTTACCGTGACTTGTCCAACATAGAAATTGGTGTCTCGAAAGGCGTTGAAGTTGTATTGATCGACCTTAAAGGTCGGATTAAAGTTGTTGATGTTGACCAAGTCAACCTCCAAGTAGGCGAAGTCAAACTGAATAAAAGGAAAAAACTACAATTTAAAGCTGATCATGCATAGTTTTTCCCAATAGAATATGATTTCAAGACATTTTGGTGAAACGACCTGGACACGTGAATGTAAGTTAACTCTGTGAGTTTATTTCATAAAATATGTGTACTAATACAACAGTACATAACCTTAATACACCATTTACATATATATTTCCATTCAAACATTTTATGGAAAGTTTCTCGGGGTAAATATTGCTTACATGTAAGTAATATAAATGATGTAAAAGTGACTTCCAAAGGAATAGCCCATTAGTCGTCTAAACGCCAATCCTATTGCTGCAGTGTATATAGAGCCCAAGTTATCCACTCCAACGTGCGACCGACTTAACGCAGAGGATACAATGAACGCTGCCAGGAATCAGCTTATCGATCAGGTTGTTGATTCATGGGCGGGTCTAGAAATTTGCAAATGGGGGGGGGGGGTCACTGAAAACTTGCGACCGGGGGTGGCTTTGCTCTCTGAAAACCAGCGACCTGGTGGGGGGTTGAAATTGACAACAAATTTGTTTACGACCGGGGGGAGGGGTGGGGGGGGGGGTAGTTGAAAAAAGTTCAACTTTAACAGAACAGTCTTTACCATCTATACTTACAACGATTTATTATTATTTGATTGAAGCAGGTTGGAAATTGTTGATTCATTAGAGGTAACTGTGATCCACGTACGGGCCACATTAACTCCGGCGTTTGGACACATATAAATTCCTCAATGTTATGGGACGCGGGTTTGGAAACACGATCGGGTGTTACTCACGTATTTGCCGTCAGTGACTTGGACGGTGATATTGTAGCTGGCTCTGGTCTCATAGCTCAACCCTGTCGCCGTACGAACCTCTCCCCTACGAGTAAGCATAAATTGCCATAATCATGCAGACACAATACTATACTATTGTTCTAAAAACTATATTACACCATACAATAGATCCCATAACCAATTCTTCAGCAGACCAAAATCATGTCAATGTTTTTTTAAGTCCCCTATTTGCTTTTAACCCATACTCTAGCCCGGGACTCTATCCCAAACCCATGCGGCTCCACGGCAAAGGTTGCAAATTGCGTATGTGAGGAGTATATTTATATATATATATATATTTATATATTTATATCCTTTACGTTCATCGCTGTGGAGCTGGTACACGGCATTGGCACAAAACCATTAGACACAATACCCTTCTACTCACGTATTTTCGTTGATTGTGAACTCTGATAGCAAGGAGGATGGGGCGAAGCTGTACAGCAGGACAGAACCCTAGAAAAACGATACATCATACAATGTAAGACCACAAGAGCAGCAATGAATGAATGAGCTTTATTCATCCATTTGCTGGAGAGTCAGGAACGTAGAACATTAACATACTCACAAAGTACTGAACCACAAGAATCATCGATATTAGACATTTGAAAATACAGATTGGTCAAAATACTCAACAGAGGAACGTCGATATAACATCGATGCCATGTTCAGGAAAAAGTCCAGGATCTTCATACCATGCAGCAAAGGGTTCGACATTTGTCGCCATGACCTTTCGGAAGAACTGTTGGCAACACAGTACCCCTGGACTATAGCTAACCATATCGTTTGTCACACTACCCTGAAGGTGTTTTCCTCAATATATTACATAATAGGTACATATCATTTCCATGGAATAAAGGGTGTTGATCGTTACAACCAGCATATTTTTTTTAGCTGAGCTGCTTTTTTCTTGTTGAAATCATTATTTTACCTGATTGATGAGGTAAGCAATAAGGCGTCATCTGTCTTGTACATGACTATAGTTCCATGATCATTTATCACTACATATATATCAATATATCAATATATATCCTGGGCTGAGCGATATGGGGTTAATATCACGACAAGTGATGGTGATTAATACAACTAAATCATCACACAGGATCGATCGGTCTGCGTGACCATATAACGTTCGTAAACGTTCATAAAGGAGAGTACAAAGTGAAGGCCCCGGAGCGTAGAGGTGCATCGAACAGGTGTTGGACATAACTCATTAATACTTAGTACCTTGTAAATTAGTAGGAAACTGTAGCGACATATAGACACATATTTAGTGATATTAACAGATGGAATAATAGATAGAACGCTATATATAGGATATATATATGTATGCATCTTGGTACTTTGAAGCTGGTGATGAGGTTTGGAATAAAGGTAGAAAAGTGAAAACACATTGAGGACAAATTAAGCTTAATATGATATTGTTATTGTTCAAAATGTATCGACTTGTGTCAAGTACTAATGAAATATCTTTTCTTTTCTTGGACAAGGTCATACAACGTTAACTTGTACTTGTCTAATGCATGCAAGAAATCAGCGTCTTGAATGCAGCGGCGTCAAAAATAGGTTCTTGAACACAAATGATGCGAAAATGTCTTCGTTACGCCTGCGGCCAAAGCGGAGCCGAAATTACTTTCTTGAAGACAGCATAAGCAAAATTGGCGTTTGGTGAATACAGCTCACTCAAAATTAGTTATTCAATAAAGACGAGGCGAAAGTTATTGCTGCAATACAGCTGAGGCAAAATCGGTCTCTTCAATACAGGTGAGGCGAAGTTAGTTTCTTAAATGCAGCTGAGGCGATCGTTAGGAAATACTGTCAGTGTGAAAGTTGCTTTCATTCGGGTAAATGTCCGATCGCCATGCCAATAGAGAAACAGTTAGCAGAGAATTATTTGGAGGTTGAAATGGTGCACAAAGTCGACAGATGGATATCTTTCAAGAACATATGTCGTATTTATAAAATATTATTCATTAATCCAATATTGAATGATTTACATATTTATGATGGTAAGGGCGGTATTTTGCACACGGCTACCCAGCCTGTATATATATATATAGATATAGATATATTGTTACTAAGACATCGTTACTGTACGTAAGCCCGGGAAACGTGGCTCAGTGTTATATTGGGGAGGGGTGAGTAAAGGAGCGTTGCAGTGCATGCGGGAGTGATACCATATGGTTACCTGAGACAACGTTCCCCCGGGTTTGAGGGTACGGAGCGTGTCCCTATCCACGGGTAAATCCTGCCCACGTGACAGAACAAACATGGCGGTTAAAGCAATATACTTACATGCGCCATCTTAGATTTTTTACATTTTAGAATCATGACTAAAAGTATCTCAAAATTTAGGATGCATATGTTTCATATCTCTTTGAGTCTGTAAAACAAACACTTCAACATAAAACTGCGCGGTTTATTTATATCGCGCGCGGACGTGACAGCGAGCCGCGGTCGACGTCACACACAAAATAGCGAACTGCGAACAGGCGCGCAGGAATATAAAGCTGGCCACCAACTTCTGCTCCGGTCACCAAATTGCTTCTCTCCGGATAGCCTACAGGCTTTCAGGATTTAAATTCAAGACAGGATGTACTTATTTGACATGGAGAAGAGGTTGATAATACAAAAAATTAGGGAATATACTGCTTTAACATAACTCTGAACTGACGAGGACACACGGCGCATTCCGCCCCCAACATACAGCGTGTGGTCACTACAGCACCGCCAAGCTGACCAGACATGGTCTATAACTATGATGGCTGCCATATACGATGATTTTATTAGTTTAATTATGTGGGATTGATCAAAAATTAAATTGAGGCCATAGCGTAGCATCCTCAAAACAAAGTGAACGCAGACTATAACCGCCGCGAGATAGATGTGGAGAGTCTGGGGAGAATTCTGACGTCGAAAATTGCCTCTGAAAACGTATTCTGCGTCAATGGTAGCTAGCTACGCCACTGTGAGATCATGCATACGTGCCATATAAATCCATTCTCAGACTTATATTGGACAGGCCATTATATAGTTATTTCACGGGGAAACCCCCTATACTGTTAAACATATGGCCCGGGATCGTGATCTGCATGCGTTTTTTTTCCATGGTTAACTTGTAATCAGCGCAAGCAGAAACCCCTTCGAATCGTGGCATGATTCATTAATGACTTAGCTACTTAGCTTGAGCTTTTAAATGGTAATACGAAATGATATTCTGTAACAACGTGGGTTAATTCGAATGATATATACTTCTGTCTAAAGTATATTCTGTATCTATTGAAATCGTCCAAACGTGGTAACTCGTAAATGGGCTTGGTAATGCTCGCAAAAAAACGCACTTCCTTTGGCATATTGCCGAGATGAGAGGTAGATACCAATGACCAACGATGGTGGATGACAAATTGACCGTGGAAGAAGGGGCTAATGATGTGGTTCGACTGGATATTGGGGCTTCAGGAACAGAAGAATTATGCGGGTCGTACCTGGTCTTACCTGGGGACGGACTAATTAAAACCGTGCGGATCGGCAGGAGATTAGAAATTCATGATGATTGAGGAATAATACTGGAGATTCGGAATTTGAATAGGAGTTTGCGGATAGAGGTCGTTCGTACCTGGTCGTTGTCGATGGCTGAGAGGGCGGCCACGTACGTGCCAACCTGCACGTTCTCCACGAGGCTGGTGGAGTAGATCTTGCGGAGGAAGCGGGGCTGGTTCTCGTTGACCTCCTGGACCAGGACGCGCAGTGTGGACGTCGCGTAACGATCCGGGTTATCCGACTGAGTGGCCTGTAAACAATACACGACGTCGCGGTTATACGCCATTTTGGAAATATCATGACTGACGCAAAGAATTCTGGGTAATAATTTGGTGTCATCTTGAATGTTTTTAGGGGGATATAAACACCATATATCTAGGATTATCCGCCTGAGTTGCCAGTAAACAATACACGACGTCGCAATGATACGCCATCTTGGAAAAAGCATGAATGACGCAAGAACTCTGGGAAAAAAGCTAGTCCGGTCGCACTAGACTTCGCGCGACATATGGCGCGCGACATAAGTTGGAAGCGGACCGCGTTAAATTTGTTGAACCAGGGAAAAGCATGACCGGCGCAAATAAGTCTGAAAAATATTTTGGTATTTTGACGTTGTCCTGAATTTTTTTAGGGGATAAATACCATATTTCTAGGTTATTGGCAAGGCATGTAAACAATTCATGAGTTTGTCAAACTTAGCCTACATCCAGAAGACATCACTTTTCTTTTACATGGATGAAAATACCGTACGTTTGTATCATACATTGAAGCCAGGCTTAATTAGACGCCATATTTTACTCAAACATGGCTGGCTCTGCACGGTTTATGTCGATATCTCACCCTGACTTGAAGCACAAACTGCGTGCCTCTCCTGAGGGCGTCGTTCTGTAGAGTAACGACTGCCGTGACAGGATCCATTGCGAAGTAGGAGCTCTCCACTGGAGGGGAGAATAGTATATTCTTAATGATATACTTAAGGCAATATACTTACATGCGCCATCTTAGATTTTTTACATTTTAGAATCAAGACTAAAAGTATCTCAAAAAGTATGATGAATACGTTTTATATCTCTTTGAGTCTGCAAAAAACAAACATTTCAACATAGAACTGCGCGGTTTATTTTTATCGAGCGCGGACGTGATAGCGAGCCGCGGTCGACAACACACACAAAATACCGAACGGCGAACAGGCGCGCAGGGATATAAAACCGGCCACCAACTTCTGCTCCGGTGACTAAATTGCTTCTCTCCGGATAGCCCACAGGCTTTCAGGATTTAAATTCAAGACAGAATGTACTTATTTGACATGGAGAAGAGTTTGTTAATACAAAAAATTACGGAATACATTGCTTTAATTGCACCTACTTGAATGATCATTTGAGGTGGAATACTGACCTATTTGTGATCACAATTAGATCATACTCATTATGATTATAGACTGCTTTGCACGGAATTGAGCGAATCATACCCAGATTGTAATGAAATATTCTTCCTTATAATTGGATCATACTTACAGGTTGGGTCGTCCAGTAATGTATATATGATGGTGGCGTTGAAGCCAATGTCAGGGTCAGAAGCCATCACTGGAGTTAACATCTCGATGGTTGTGCCCTGCAACAGATATCGTGCGCGTTAATACTTAGTCGCAATGAACTGAATTATGGGCACTATATGTATATATTTGTTTGACCTTGCTGGTTGACCTTGTAGGTTGACCTTGCAGGTTGGCCTTGCCAGGTGGCCTTGCAGGTTGGTCTTGCAGGTTGACCTTGCAGGTTGACCTTGTAGGTTGACCTTGCACATTGGCCTTGCAGGTTGGCCTTGCAGGTTGGCCTTGTAGTTTGACCTAGCAGGTTAACCTTGCAGGTTGACCTTGCAGGTTGACCTTGCAGGTTGACCTTGCAGGTTGACCTTACAGGTTGACCTTGCAGGTTGACCTTGCAGGTTGACCTTGCAGGTTGACTTTGCGGGTTTGACTTGCAGGTTGACTTTGCAGGTTTGACCTTGTAGGCTGACTTTGCAGGTTGACTTTGCAGGGTTGACCTAGCATATTTGACCTTGTATGTTTGACCTTGCAGGTTAGACCTTGCATTTCTAAACTTGAAGCTTTCCCCTTGCAGGCTACGTCATGACCTCACGTACTCACCACGGGCGCGTCCTCTACCACAGAGGTCATGTAGGGGGCGCCCACGAAGAGGGGATTTTGGTCGTCGCCATCTAGGACGGTGACGGTGACGCTTGTGGTTGAGTTGAGCTGAGGCTGGGGTTTCCCCAGCACGAACGGGGTGTGGTGATCCTAGGTTTATAAAGACAGCATGTATACGTGCAAAAATGGCAACAATAACAGTCAGCTCATCTCTTTTGTAAGATTATTCATGGTATATACACAAACATTCCCAGAATACCTGAAGGGAGGGGGGGGGGGCGAATTTATTAGACTTCTCACAAACGCTCTTGATTTTACTTTTATATGCCAAACAGAACTTATCTTTAACAATATATGTGTCCAAAATATCTTATTTTCACAATGTGTCTGTCTCACACATCTTACATTTAACAATGTTTCTGTCTAACAAATCTCGTTTTTAGCCAAATGATCACGGTTATCGTGAATTAGGCCTTTGCGTGAAATATGATTGCAAATAGTACCAGTGATTGTCAATAGGCTAAAACATTTACTGAATATAATAATTTATAATTTAAATAAAGAATTAATTTATTTAAATGTGCAATCACTGTCTTCTGACTATACATATATGGGATAATACCAAATTGTCGCAGTAAAAAGAACCCTTCTTGACCGAAAGGGCTTGGTAAAAATTATGTGGGATAACTTTTATTTTATATGGCATGATTTGAAGCAGATATACATGTTAATAGTCCATCTTAGCGAATCAAAGAAAATATCAAATTGTATAAAAGCAGTGCGTACATTAACAATATATATAGGTTTAACCCTATATAGGTTTCAAACTTTCATAATCATTCCAATGCAACGACGTTATCTGACGAGTTCGAGAAATTTTTTTTTTTGACGACCTCTACCTAGCTTATACCCCGCATACTGACATTTGGTTTTGCATTTAATAGCTCCACCATATTTTTCGCCAAATTTAAAACAATTGCTGAGATTAATAGCTTTGTCACTCGGTATGTCAACCTCGTGTCTTGTGGACTGTGAGTGATCATAAACATTAATATTTACCTAAAGGCGAAGGCACTTGCACTGGTTTCCGAGCAAACAGTAATTTCATAGTGTAAACACACCAGCTGGATATATTTAGTGTTCTTTCCTGCACGCGTGATCAAACATTGATTTTGCTATTTTGGTTGTTGGACTACATTAGAATTAGATCAGTGAGTGCAACATTAAGTTCCTAGATGTGGATGTCGTTTTCAATTGCAATTGTAACTCCAATAGAGGCTACAACACATGATCAAGGCAAGTATGTTTTTTCATGTCTGTAATTGGTGACATTTTCGCGGCACGCCAATATAATTTTTCATAATTATGTAAAAACTATATAATGTTAATAATTGAAATCAGAGAGTCAATGCCGGTCACCAACAGTTGGCGACCATTTTTCAAGATTAATTGCTACGCAGCAGTAGACGCAATCGTAGGAACTAAATGATCAAATTGAGATAGGGTTAACATTGATGTTGAGGGCGTTTGTCAAGAATATGGTTTCAAATGAAAAACGACGCTAAAAATGATTGTAAGTCAATCACTTGGTGCATAATGACAAATATCCGTTTAAAATCATTCTCATTGCATTGATTCTTGCTCAAATTAATGATATTAAACCTAAGTGTGAATCTGCAGTCACCTAATGTTATGTTAACGAGATGAGCTGGATTCGAATATCAACGGAGCGCCGCCTGCAGGGAGATCGTTCGGTGACCTTTGACCTACTCACCTTAACGACGATAGCCAGTTCGATGACAGTGACCAGTTCATAATCGATGGGCTGCAGTAGCACTAGACTCCCTATGGACTCCGTAGTGAAGCCGAAGTGCGACTGAAAATACAGACACATTCAAATATACAGCGATTGTATTATGGCGTTGTGACATTTCACGGGGTCCATAGCTGGTATCGAGTGGCTGGGTCAGGGAATACTGGCAGTAAATTAGTGAAGGGGTGGAGTGGAGGTGGGGTCGTACGACCCCCCCCCCCCCCCTTCACCCCGCTGGTTCACTATGACAGGGCAACGAGCTAGCAACTAAACCATTAAAAGCCTCTACACGGAAACGCGACTGCAATGTATATTTATACTTATGCTATCACTACAGTAGTATCCAGCCTTATAATCATATGCCTGTGTCCCTTCGATATAAAGAGGAGGGTATGAATATATTGAAAGCGCTTAATTTCTCCAAAGGCTTTTTAGTTGTTATCATCGGCACCTATATGTATATATATGACGTTGATATGAAGCATCGATTAAGCCAGTAACTTAGGGCGAGAACAGGGATTTATACGCCTGCGATGTGAGCCTCTCTCGCTGGGCCTACACTTCTAAAGCTGGGTCATGTCAGCATCCAATAATACTTGCCAGTTCAATTATTGACGAATGAGGACCTGCATACTATCTGGCGGATTCATGATCGAGCTTTCGGGGAGCTCCCCCCCCCCCTCCCCCTGTCCGATCGTTCGTTGGTCCAACCTAAATAAACCTTCCACCTAGTTTCTTCGAAGAGTTACTCCCATCCAAAGATAAAAACTACAAACGTACCCAACTACCCCACCCGCGCCCTTCTAAAAAAACCTGCATCAGCCTTGATAACAATATAAGTATATTGCAAAAACAAAAATACATCGGAAACACCATTCCGCTCACTAGTCTCAGTTTTGACCTTTCTGAGGACCCGTAGCATTACCGTGCCTTCAGCCCCCCGCTCCTTAGCTTGTGGTATATCACTATGACAACTCGACTTACAGAATAGGGAGACGTATCCAGCACTTCGTACGTGACCTTCCAGTTGTCACTGTCCAGGTCAGTGGCCATAATATCGCTCAGTATCGTCGTGCCGACTGGCGTCAACTGCGCGGGAAAAGCAGATGACATTTCGAGTGCAATAGTCTTAAACGACTTCGCCTGCTTTAATGCTTTCAGCTGAAATATGTTACATGTTAAGCTTTGCTTCTATTGAGTATTATATATTTAATTTATATTTAAATATATAGCACACAATTTAAGGAATTGTGTGTTTCCTTGGCAAAATACTGCCTTGACCTGTTGAGCTGTGCTTATTGAAATATGGAAAAAAATCTCATTTTTAAATATGCGTTCGCCAATTATGCGCTTTTATATGCACTTTTCCTTATAAGAAAAGCGACGTAACTGGTATTATAACATTGTCAATATGAGTCTCATTTTGTTGAGTAGTATTTCACCAAATATCGTGTGAATGGCATGGGTGTAAGCTTACCTCGCTCATGCTAGCGGTGTAGGGGTCACCTTGAAACAGCGGTGGGTTGTCATTTATATCTAGAATACTGACTTTGATTGGAATATCCAGCTGAGGGAAAAAATGAACTGTGAGACAACGACGTCGGAACGGATAAAGTAGTAGTAGTCAAATCGTAAGATACAATAACCTATATGAAAGCATAAACCGTTTGACTGCCGTTAATGTGTTTTTATAGGTATTCGCAAACATGCTGGCTTGTTCTTTTCAAGGAGAACACCGTTAATTAATAATATCTAAATTATGCAGATCGTATCCTTTTAACATATCACTTAACCTGGGACCGAGATCTATATAGCCATTGCGGGGTTTCACTGCATATGCGAGACTTATTTTTTGCTTCAAGATAAGACATTATCTGCTTCAGTAAGCTTTTGTTACCTCCTGCCATAAGTTTCATTATCTGCTTTAACAAGCTTTATTATATCCTACAATCTGTTTTGTTATCTGCTTCAATAAGTTCACAGTCTGCGCTATTAACACTGTTTTGCCTGTTAACATTGCTGAATATAATAACAGATCATTGTTTTCCGTCATCTGGTTTAATAAATAAACGAAAGTGCTGAATTCTTGAGCCAATTGTGTACATCAAATCGACCGCACAAATTGTGTACATCAAATCGACCGCACAAATTGTGTACATCAAATCGACCGCACAAATTGTGTACATCAAATCGACCGTACAGATTGTGTACATCAAATCGACCGCACAAATTGTGTATATCAAATCGACCGCACAAATTGTGTACATCAAATCGACCGTACAAATTGTGTACATCAAATCAACCGCACAAATTGTGTACATCAAATCGACCGTACAAATTGTGTACATCAAATCGACCGTACACATTGTGTACATCAAATCGACCGCACAGATTGTGTACATCAAATCGACCGCACAGATTGTGTACATCAAATCGACCGCACAAATTGTGTACATCAAATCGACCGCATAAATTGTGTACATCAAATCGACCGCACAACTGGTGTACATCAAATCGACCGTACACATTGTGTACATCAAATCGACCGCACAGATTGTGTACATCAAATCGACCGTACAGATTGTGTACATCAAATCGACCGCACAGATTGTGTACATCAAATCGACCGCACAGATTGTGTACATCAAATCGACCGCACAAATTGTGTACATGAAATCAACCGTACAAATATACACTGACCTCGAAGCCCAACCCCTTCATCTCGCACACCACCCCGATGTCTATGGAGTTCGTTGTCTCTTTGTCCAGCTCGCTGATGACCTCCACGTTCTGGGTCACGGGGTCAAAGTTCACGTGGTCGTTGGGAGCTTTCATCGCCAACCCGATCTGGTCGCCGCCCGCTAGTTGCAGGTTGCCAATCACTGTCCCTGTAACCAACAACAACAGTGTCGTTAGGTACAGCACGTAAACAACAATAAGTAAGTGCATTATTGTTACTTTTTATCTCGAGTAAAGAATTCTTAATGACACTATTTACATAGAGTACAAAAAATCACTGTTAATGTTTACATCAAGTGCACCGCACTATCACTATTCACTGCTATAATGTCAACTGCTTACTGTTAGTGTACAACTATATTATTTCTACTTTGTACGTGACAAAGCACAATTAATTAGACCAACACCAATAATTATAGGTTCCAACTATATATAAACTAGCAATTATCCGCCATACTGAAAAAGGTAGCGCAAAAGATTGGTGGGAGCTATCTTGGTGTTAACTTCAGACTTTTGCTGCAGAGTTACATCTTGTCTTGCAGGAGAATGCTGTAAAACGTTTAATATACAGCGACCGCTCTTTTTAGCTAACACTGGAGACTTGTTTAGGACGATGGCCCAATTTCATTTTATTCTGATGCCAATTCCCGATTCAATTATACAGTTTTCAATGGCACATCACATTAACTTAAGTACAGGTCAAGTAAAGGTCAAAACGTTATCGGAACATAACGGTACTGTATTTATCATATTTAAGACACGCGGGAAATAACGAGCTCGCGGGCCGAACTCTGCTTTTGGTGATGCACCAACAAGTATGCTACCGGTTAAACAGCCCACAGAAAGTGTATTCCGTGTCATATTGTATATTATACTTTTTCGTGAAGGACAGCACTGTGGTTGATTATGTAATAAGCTAACTATTTTGTTATCGTCTTGAGATTGAACGCGGACCAAAATAAGTCTCACAATGCATTGTATATGCAGTGGCAGCTTGACAAATATGAACTACCATGTATAACTACGATTTATCAAGTGTACTATACTTACCGACAGCAGTGTCTTCAGCAATGTTCTCCAGAAACACTCTTCCCCCAACCATCAGCGGACTGGAACAAAGGCTCAGTGAAGACCCTTCAGGAACAAAGTAATACGAATGAGTCAGTAATGTTCCAACATAGTGACTGATCAAGCAACAGAAGAACTGAAAAAACTATGACGATTGATAAAACAAAAGCTGAAAACATAACCAAAGAACTGTTAATGCCACAAAAAGTAACTGAAAAAATTAAAGGCACGTTTCAAGTGTATTATAGACCAGTTTTTGACCACTGTTAACTTTCCAAGAGGTCTTCTCAACTTGTAACGGAATGGTTTTACTGCTAATCAACGCCATATTTGTTAACGATTTAATGATCATGGCATTGGGCCTCAATCTATTAAATGATAAGTCTTTTGAAGAAATACAACACAAACAGCCATTTTTGTTTCAAGAAGCAAGCGGGCAGTACTGTTTTCGTCCGGGTTAAGCTTTTCATTTTACATCATGCGTCTGACTATTGATTACCAACGATATATTATGCTCACATGACTCGAAAAAAGACATGCTCTGACATTTGGAGCACTTAATCGAATAACGCACATTATTTATTGCGCAAATGGGGAGTGAATGACCCGTGAGGCAAAGGCAGTTAACATTTGGTTAAGGAATCGAACCACCCGCGTTAATATTCTTTTGTTTCCTACTGCAGATAATTCCGAAAAACAATTTTGAATGTATGAGTTGTATTGGCTAAAGACTGGCGCCACTTAGGATGAATATATGCAGGGGTCAGTCCAGGAATTTGAAAGGTGCCGAGGGGCTGGGGGTGGGGGGCGGGCCCACTGAGAACTTGCGATCGCGGGGGGTGGAGTTCTAGGGTGTTCACCAATGTTTTGACGACCGGGCATAGAGGGAAGTCCACCAATGCATCGAGTCTTCTTTGTAAAAAAAATTGTGGGGGGGGGGGGTAGGGGTGCGTTGAAAAAATGTATTCTTCCTCAAAAATGGGGGGGGGGGTCCAGACTTCCTGGGCCCCACCCCCTGGATCGGCTCCTCTACATGAGCTCTTTGGTGGTTAAAGCCCCCCCCCCTCCCCCCATGTCGTCTGCCTCTGGAACGCCCCTCCTTGCCCCCCCCCCCCCCCTCTTCCCCGTCGTAAGTTATGTACGAGCCTTATACACCCATAGTCATGGTAATACTGGGCCTGCTATGTAGTAAGTTTCGTTTGTATAGCCTTGCATTTGGCGTCTTTATCCTGTATAAACTTAAATTCCCTCAGCTCAGGACCCAGTTTTACAACAGAATTAATTAGTTCAGGGTCAAGGCTTGAAGACCTATAAGGGCAAATTCATCCACGCTGCATGGCAAGTATGGCTATTTTGAGGCAGCCTTGCATCAACAAGTTTACCACATCTTTTTCGTGAATCATAACACATATTCACATTATGTTGTGACCTGGCCACGAGTTCAAGTGGGGACACTCAACTATGGCGACAGGGTGTAAAGAAAATGTTCAATGGCTTGCGAATGGTGGGATTTAACTAAAGGGTTTGACCCCTTTGAACTATGTTCAACTTCTGAAAGGATTGATACAGACCAATGTCCATTCCTTCTGGTATTCTCAGGACTTTAGTGTAAGCGACGGAGTTGTTAAATTTTCGCTACTACATTTTCCTGTGACACGCCCCCCCCCCCCGCCCCACCTCTTGGTGGATTGTTGGGGGTCACGGGGGTTACGGGTTTTTGCTGTAACTTCCCGCAAAGGCAATATAAAGCCATCTGAGCGGGGGTCTTGGGGGTCCATATGCCAGGGAGGATTCTCTTGGTCAGTGGTAACAAGATGTGGTTGTCACACGCGCCACTTTGTGCCGGACCCACATGTTATTATGTGGACCCCCCATATCGGTTCGTCCCCCCCCCCTGTCGTTAAAATTTCAAACCCAAAGTGAAGGCCCTTCAAATTCGAAAATTTCTGGATCCACGCCAGTTGGGACCCCCACGTGGTTATCAGCTTGATCCGCACCTGAATTCATATACGTTATATCCGAGTAATGTGCTGCCTAATTGACAATAAGGTTTCCAAATGCGCCACATAACGGCGACCAGAGTTTTCGACACACCCAGCATTGTATTAAAGAGTACGTACACCCCCCCCCCCCCACCCCCTCCACTCCCGGGCTCCCTTTACAGTGGCATCATACTGCAGCTTAAAACTATTATAACTTATTCCCATTTACCCCAAAATGAATACGTATTCACAGGTACACAACATCGACATTGCGCTTTCTACCATGTTAAACGCCATCTCGCTTGCTTCTAGCCCAAGCGCTCAGCCTCCTTTCGAGATCTTGGCTTATATCGGCGGCGTACCTATATTGACTTCAAGTAAACACACACTTGACTCAGAGCTACAACACAGTATCAAATTTAGTCCTAACCTTTCAGACGAGAGGACCTGTCATCGGTCAAAGTAACTCTTGAAGGGACACCCTTCATACTCTCAAAGCGGGTCCTTTACCTTGGCCACTGAGCTGGCTTTTCATGGAAGAGATAAGATGATGGTCAGGTACATACCTGCCTGAAATACTTCTATCGGAAAATCGACTCGGCTAATTTTAATTCGGCCGACATATTTCGCGCCAGAATTATGGAATAGTAGTACTCTCCAGTGAAAGTGAATTATAGCCAGATTCTTCACTTCGGGATGAGTGTTTTGGTACAGAAGTCCTTGTCTAATAACCGTAAATGTACGAACACTGCCTTTTAGGTACACTGTGGTAAAGACTCGACTGTATGAATCACTCTAGCTTTTTTCTGCAACGGTATTATGCATTGGAACTTTCACATTCACAATAGTTTACAAAATTATGCACGAGGGTTGTATATTTCCCGTTAAGATATGTGTTTAAGCGCGATATTATATTCTGGCGCTGCAGAGAGGTGAGTGCCAGTGTGGATACCACATACCAGCAACAATAACGAATCCATCTTCGACTTTTTGAACGAGTACGACATTTGTCAATTCATCTTTCGGTTTCACACCCGACACCAGGTCTTTTACGACCTCCGAAGGACTATCTAGGCCTACCAACCCAAAGGGATGCCAAAGTGAAAGTTTACCTGGGGCTTTGTGGGACCTCAAAGGTTCAAAGAAAACCTATATTGAAGTTGTTCACTAAACGGGACCGGAAAATATCGTTTATGTTTGACCATTTACCTCTACACAATATACTCCAGATCAATATCGAAATCTGACCCAGAAACAGAACCAGTATTTGGGTTTTGAGGGGATGGAGGAGTGGGGGCGGGAGAGGGGGGGGGGCACCGTGATGAGTAAAAGTCACTTGTTGTTCTGTAAAAAAAACACGGTCGACTGGCTAATTTAGACCGGAGGGGAGAGGCAGTTCGCTGACTTTCACACAGAAGCCCGCACCCTGCCCCGCTTCACCCCGAAACCTGCCACTGCACGCTTGTAACGACAATTATCCAAAGCAGTGATTTTTGTAAATCGATAGCGTAACACGCGGGCTCCCCCTATAACGTTAAATCTCTGGGCCGTCGTCGGCAAGTGACATATTAACATCCTTTGCAACGGCGCACCCATTCAGCTCAGCGGTAATCTCGTTTTCTCTTGTGGCGTAACGCGAAATAGGGTCAGAAATCGATAGTTTGTGTGAAATGTCAACACGAAGCGATAGCCTGGCAATTGTACCAAGTCAATATCGCGTCCCAGGTCTGATGATCGTCACACATGTACATCTCTTGTTTCTTGTATCGCGTATTCTTGGATTGTGATACATGTATCTCAGGTTAGGTTGTCGTGATACATGTATTTCATTTATGTTATTGCGTTAATCGATACAGTCCTGTATTCCATATGTTACTGTGTTTCATCGAGACATGTATTTCTGGTTAGGTTATGGTTCGAGTCCTGCTGTGGCCATGTCTGTGTGGTCGCAGGATAAATATCCCATGTCCTTCTTCGCCAAGAGTCGGGGGTTACCCCCGGGGACATGGCTCCACTCTCCCTCCATTCTTCCATTGACGCGATATGACCAAAACGGGGTTAAAGCGTGCTCTATATAAACCAACCAACCAACTGCTGGGTCATAGTGTCTCATCGATAAATGTACTTCCGGTTAGGTTATTGGTATGCGTGATGTTTTCTGTATCTCAGATAAGGTATGTTAGCTTATCGTGATACATATATCTCCAGTAGGTTGCTGTCGTACATCGACACGTGTATTTCGGGTTAGCGTATTACTGTATTTCAGTTCAAGGGGCTACATATTAACAAACATGAAGATATGTTTGTGTGATATCTAGTAAATATGGGCGCCATATAGTCGGCGTTTTCTGTCCTACTGGGGAATGGTAAACGAAGATGTCTGAAGTAAAATTTACAACTCAAGTACCCATTACAGGCCGAAAAGTTAGGCCTGCGAATATGTCCATCTCTCTGCAGAAGGGAGCAGAAATAGAAAAGAGGTTTCCGGGTGGACACATGTAAATGAAACATTTACTATACCACTCCCTCTATACCTCTTCCCCTTATATGGGGGGGGGGGGGGGGTGATACATTTTTCGATCTCCGCGATTGGCATCCAGGAATTCTTGGAGATGCGCGATCAGCTGTTTGCAATATTTGGATTATCGTTATCCGTGCAATTTCTGGTTCAACGCAAAGACCCTTTGTCTATTTACCGCGATCCGTTATAGCAGTCTGGGAGTTCCTCGATATTTGCGATATCATTATGTAAGACTTTTTTTTCGCGCCCAGCTTTAAATGCCCTAATCTTGGAGATGCGATATTGCTCTCCCTAATTATTTGGGATTTGCGATTCAGAGAGGTTATCCCCCCTCCTCGTTTATATAGTAGCATGTGCTGCCTTTGTAATATCTCACCTGGGGGGACTTGACTGATCGCTGCTCCAGGCCCGACCAGGAACAACATGAGGAACTGTGCCACCAGATGGCGACACCGCAGGCTGTAGGAGATTGTCTTCGCCCGGCGCTGGGCTGTGACCGCCGCCATCTTGTATATATAAATCAGCGTCACGTGTCACTGGCCGGGGGTCACGTGGTCACATCCATATCCAAGACACAAGCGACTGGTGTCTACTGTGATATTCCGATATCCCGATATCCAAGGTACCGTACCTAGATATCAATTTAATATCAACTTGATATCCAGTCTTCTATAATTTCAGGCTAATTATTCTTCTAAATCGATATCCAGTTTTTATAACTATATTCCCAGTTGAATCCAGTGTTCTAGAACGTGATATTCAGTCGACTGTCAGCACATACGGGGACTGTGTCGTGGACTACACTTAACGTGATCCAGATCGAGTTGTTTCCCATGTATCCCAGGTCCTCTCGAATGAAGACCCTCAGCGACGATCGAACTGCAAAGAGCAATGACGAGATTAAGAATTAAAAGAAAGAGAATAAAGAGCAACGCTAGACAATTGTGTGGTAAATACGGCATTGACTGGAATAATACGACAATAGTAAAATCTAAACACGAGCGCTTGCATATAATTTTTGGTGCACTACCTAAAGGCTCTAAATGTGTTGGCGCGCTACCTTCAGAGCACGAGTTTGTTCCTTAATGCTGTAGGTCGCGTGTGAACAGAATTTGATAAATGCTGGAGCATTCTATTCAGTGACATATTTCGGTTCATTTACGCTTGATTTACCATTTCAAAAATATGTACAAATGTCCCCGATTAACCGGAACCGGAGGCAGAACAAAATGGCGGAGGCCGAGTTGTGGTTTACAACAAATCCGCCGAGTACGTGTGAGCGTTCCGCATGTTTAAAGAGATCACGACAGACGGCGCCCGCTGTAGCAGACAAAATACACCACATATAATTTTCATGTTAACAAACCATAAGATTTTCTATGTATGACATTCTCCCACGTGTTTTTTTTAACCTTTACGGTCGTTCGCGTTTGTGTCTGCGCGTTCATGCACCCAAAGGTCATTATAAAGAAGTGTGAGGCGGGGAGGGAGGGGGGGGGGGGGTGCGATCATAGACGTTCTTTGGCTGACTTTCTGTGTTGTTTTGACTGTGATAACTCTTCATGCTAGAGACGTTATCTTTTATACCATTTGAAGAGTGTTTTTACGTGTAATTATTACATGTTTGTTTCCATATTCACACGCCACCCCATGACATGAAAACCATTGACGGATAATTATAGAAATAGAGATAGGAGTTTTAGTTGGCGCCATTATCCCGATAAAATCGCCCCACCCACCTCTTTCTAACGCCTCCCCTCCACCCCCCTTGCCCCCGCCATCAGTCCATGAATAGCACTCCGAGCAAGTTGCAGCTGAGTCACAGTTTTAGGCCTTTACTGCTGAATTCAACAGAAAACATGGCGGGTATTTAAATCATTTTACATGTAACGAGAGCAACTTGAAATGTCCGGTTATGTTATAGCAATCACTATAAATGTTTCGCCGAGCACACAACTCAAGATGTTAACGTTACTCATGCAGCAACATTCCACCTACATTATGTTGTTCAAAATCGTTAGAAGAAATGTCTTTAACACATTATCTGACTGTATGAATGTCAACCCACAATTCGATGACGTAGTACCAAAAAAAAAGAAACATTTTCCCATACGAGTTTTGCTAAAAAAGTGTCTTAACAACGTGCCATGTTGTTTATTGCATACGATAAGTGTGTTCGGTGAAAATATTGCTGTATTTAATAAGTTATTGCACGGACTCCCGGCCTCAAGATCAAAGATCAAAGGTTAATTAAACAAGTGATATTATTGTAAGCGTTAAGGGAGACTAAGCAGTAAATACGTCATCATTGAGATAGTTTCGAAAAATTACATAACAAGACAAAAGGAGTCAACAATTTAATTACAGGCAAAACGAGGATTAAGACAGAAATCAACAGAAAGAAAGTCTCAACACGGACATCGTTCTTAATTATTGGCTCATGCAAAAGACTTTTTAAACGAACATAATTATTTAATAACATTGCGTGGGCCCTCTGTCCATACGTCATTGTTCCGTTTCTGCATCTACCTCACAATGCGTCGGCGACAAATCTGTTGTCTAAAAAACCGATAGAGAGATTTAGAATATTAACAAAAGCACATCAGAATTAACTTTCCTATTAGTGTCAAGCTCATGTCCTGTTAATTGTAGTATGCCTGTTTTTTAGTCAATGTTTAGAATCTGCCCAACGTCGGGTATTTTTTAGTTTTCGTTGCGTCGGGTACATGTGTTTAACCAATGGCAGGTCCTTCAAACGGGTCTTACTGTTTAGGTTCTTATTTCAGTTTCCTACACAAAGTTCTTTATTTGAGTTTTACAGTTTTACAGCTCCTTATTTCTGTCTTCCAAATGTGGTAGGCCTCTCTTTAAGTCTGCCTAGTGTCACGTTTGCTATTATGTTCAAATGTTCAAATAAATGGGATCGTCGCCTGTGCAAATAGATTTAAAAAATTCTAAAAATTAAAAGATGGGGAACTCGTACATGCTCGTAAACAACTTGTCGTATTTGCGATGTCATTGGGTCACAAGTCAACGTTGAATATAGAAGCAAATATGTATATGCCCCACGGCAAACTGTCAGCGTATTGTTACGTGTAAACACCACCTTCTTGCCACATTTGGCTCAAGCAGACCACGAGACCCAGGCTTGTGAGATGATGATTTATGGGGTGTCCAACATACCCCGAGGGCGAGACTCACGGGCGTTTTCCAACACGGAAGACATTCTTAATTTGGTAGAGGGCGCTTTTTGCCAGCGGGACACCCTCTGTCGGAAAGACCAATCTCGCAATACGCAGTTTCCTTACCCCCTGGCATGACGGGATAGCCACCCAATCCCAACTACAGCAGGGGTCATGGGGGTCGGGGGCATGTCATCTGGCGGCATGGGTGCCGCCTTCAAAGTTGTTGACCAACTTTATTATTTTACCATAATTCGGTGATTTCAACCGACGTAAATTGCCACTTGGTAGAGGTAGCAAAGCCCGGAGAGATGCGACTCTTGTTAAACTGACATACCAGCGTGAATTTACGACCCACAGAGGGTCGTAGCCGGGGTCCTAGCACGCAAACAACACAAACTCAAGTCTACGTCTGTGGGTCTATCTAGACCCCCAGTCCCCCGTCGCTGATCCACCCAACACGGCCGACTAGAAGAGATGCATTGTCCCGTCGACTTGAGACAGGGGATGACCCTGTGTCTCAGTAAACTATGACGTGTCGCCGCTACAAGGACCAAACACAACAGCGGAATTTGTGGACGTTTATTTTTTTGTAGCAGGGCGCGGTATTAAACACAAAGGAAGCTCACTCCATCATAGCATGTCATCCGGTCTATTCATATGGTCTTCGGGGTTGAGATTACGTGCCTTGGGCAAACATACACCATATATGTCTCTTTCACGACGACCATGTCAACCTCACAGGGACACGTAGCTGCACACAGGCAGTCGACGCAGGGAAATTAACTACAAATAAAATATGAGCTGCTGGCCTAGATGGCAAAGCACATATTGGGCGTGTTCTCCCGGTGACATAAAAGCTCCATCACCCTTATTTCTGTTGTTTCACCTGTTGCGTATGGCCAATCGCTTATAATACCAATTCCCTCCGTCGCTTGCTCGAGGTGAAAGAACAAAGAAAGTGCATATGTATATATTTATATTTACCTCACCGTTATTTACCAACGGTCGACTGGCACATTCCCCGAACGGTCTGAGTATCCAACGCGAAATCCAATCGCCACGGGGTGATATCATCACTGCAATGCATGCTACCGTGGCCCCGTGGGACATATGACACAATGATGCTCCCTCCTCACCAACCCAACCGTCGCTGGGTGGGTGGGTAATCAATGGCATCCCATACACACCAGGAGGGTGGTGGGGAGGGAGGCTCTAGAGGGAGGCGGCACGGTGGTCTACAAAAGCCGCCCCCCCCACCCCCTACCCGGAGCCTGCGAAATACCTTCCCGTGGCGCGCTACTCCACAGCCAATACATTACCCAGAGTACCATGCGGTCGTATCGATCTCCATGCGCCAGGTGGCGCCTCGCTCCCGTCCACGTTCCCATCGACGTCCCATACACCCGAGCCCTATACTCCCTCAAGCGGTTCGCTTCAGCATTGTTACAGACCCAAGCGGGGGATCAATACATATTGAGCGCGTATGTAAATTCGCGGCCTGAGCTTTGCGCGTTGCGCTTTGGTATATTATAATAAATGCACAATTCAATATTCAGTGTTGAGAGTTCAAATTGAAGCATAGATCTGGATGTAAATTAACCTGGGCAGGCTCGTCGCCATACGCATGCGCGGTGTGAGCGTTCGCTGGCACGTGCACCGCTGATCGCCAGGCAGGGTGTTAACAGTTACCAGGGAGGGGTGATGGGGTGGGAAGGGGGGCATGCAGTGAAGGGCATCAGGCAAGTTACGAGGGGTTGTATACCAGGGTCAACTGCGATACATATACCAGGATAGAACGTACACAGAATAGTAAAAGGTCAACCTGCGTTGAACTCTGTAACACCCGTTGGGAGGTGGTCAAATGGAGGATGGGGAAAGCAAATTTTGGGTTAGCAATAGGCCTTTACGATGAAAATGACATCCTACACACACAAACAAGATTTGGAAAAGGACCTTTCTGACAATGAAACTTAGGCCTACTAATTAAACGGTGGAGGAATTAAGAGCCATAGGGCTATGGGAGGGTGGGCGGGTGGCGAGTGCCTCCAGCATTCCGCTAGTCCACCCCCACCCCCAAGCGCCCCACATCCAAAAGTATATATATACAATGCACAAATAGTGGTATAATCATTTTTAGTATTTTCATTTCCATCCTGTCATCCCCAATCCTCAACGGGGCCGCCTCGATATCTCAGTGGGTTAGAGCGCTCGCCTTGACTGCCCTGACCACCTAGGAGCCTAACGGCACGTGGATCGGTGGATCGAGCCCTGCTGTGGCCATGTCTGTGTGGTCACAGAATAAAGATATCATGTCATTCCTCGTAAAGAGTAGGGAGTTACCCCTGGGGACATGGCTCCACTCTCCGTTACTTCTCCCATTGACGCCGCGATATGACCAAACGTAGTTAAAGCGTCCTGAATATACAACCAACCTCCAACAAGAGACCGCCATACGTGCTCTTGCCGGGATGTAATGGTGTCAAATGGCGCAACTGATTAATTCCACACAGAGTTCGAGTGCCACGACTTGTAACCGGATCCCAAGACAATCTGCATAAGATCCATAAGGAATGCAATTGCCGTTTTCCTGTTACAGGATTTGTTTTGTTTCAGTCGAGGTTGGGCTATATATATCAGTATCAGATCCGTTTGACTCATTTGAACCCAGTTTATGTATTTTTCATTGCCAAGCCAAGCCTTCCGTGCCATGTATTGGCAAACTCAATGTCTCGTTAGTTCCTATCGCCACGTGTTACCGTGGGGTTGTAATGTATATCAATATATTTATAGCAGTGGTGGCAGTTAGGGACTGACAGATTGGTGAGCTTGCTACCTGTTGAGTCGATATAACATTAACAATTAAACACTTTTGTGTGTTCAATGGTTCATCTCGTTCGGTACGTGTGGTATGATTTTTAATAAATCATGGGACGGGTGGTGGGGGGGGGGGGGGGGCGGCCATCCGAGATATAGTGGTATACACATATCGAACCCGGAACGTTTTATCTACATGCAACCATATTCAGCGCATATTGTCACCCGAACTCCCAGTAGAGGGCGCTAAGTTTACACCTATCCAGTGGCGGATCCAATGGGACCGGGAGAGCTTAAAGTTGGGGGTTTAAACCCCCATTCCTCTCAAGCAAGGGGATGTTAGGGACTGTTAAAGTCGAACTATTTTCAATGACCATTTGCAACCGCCCCCCCCCCCCCCCAGCCCCGGTCGCAAGTTTTCAGCAGATTCCTAGATCCGCCGCTAAGTCTTCGTCGCACGACAAAAGGTAAACATTGAAACTGTCCTTCTTTAAAAAGGATTTTCCGTTAATACAGCGAAAGTACTAATGTTACCCTATTGAAACCTATGGCATCGACGTTAAATAAAAGTTTAAATAAAATCTTATCTTATCTTAACCGGATAGACATATTCGTCACGCAGCATGACATGCATCATTTGTGAATCTCACCATGATACCTACTATATCATGACCGACCAATGAATTCAACTTTATTGATTTAATGTCATATTATGTTCGAAGTAGGTCCTTGATCGATCGACGTCAAAGGAGAAAAGGTCTGACCATTTTTTTTAAACCCTGGTAGCCGTATCTGGGGCAAGTTTCATTTAACCTCTTTTTATAGTCCCAGTTTTAAGTTTTTTTTTTTTTTTAATCCTGAATCCCTCCTTGTGTTGCCGCACACATTTTCAAGGCTATCTTTATTAAAGCAATATGTTCTATAATTTTTATGTTACCAATCTCCTCTCCATGTTAAATAAGTATATTCTGTCTTGAATTTCAATCCTGAAAGCCTGTCGGGTATCCGGAGAGAAGCAAATTTGTTCACCGGATCAGAAGTTGGTGGCCGGCTGTATATCCCTACGCGCCTGTTCGCTGCTTGGTATTCTGTGTGATGTCGACCGCGGCTCTAAGGAAGTCCGCGCGATAAACTATTCCGCTCAGTTTTATGTTGAAATTGTTGTTTTACAGACCCAACGAGATACGAAACGGAACATATATGCATAATAATTTTGATATACTTTTAGTCTTGATTCTTAAATGTAAAATTTTTAAGATGGCGCGTGTAAGTAGGCTGCTTTAAATCGGCACGAACCTATTCTGACATGTCTGTCATGGCATATCATGGCTGGCACCCGATCCTCCCAGAATACATACTCTGTGCACGTCGTTTATTTGCAAATCGCGTTTGTCGGCAAAATACGTTTAAATAACCGATGTTTGTTCTAAATAAAGTGTCCTTTGTGAGGACAATTTTTTTTTTCATTATGAGGCCAATAGACATTTGTCGACGCGTTTTTGTTGGGTAAGTACAGGGTCACAACTCAATGTGAAGAATTTAAAGAGGATTATTTGTCGGCTACAAAGGGCCAGCTTTCACACATAGAACCAAGGCATAAGGCCTATAGATATCGCCCATGTGATAACACCTAATTGGTGTCAAGAAAATTCAGGGACCAGGACACCTTTATGTACACAAAGATGGCCGGAAACACCAATGTGGTTTTCATATGGGGCATACGCAAGCAAAGGCTGCGCCACCAGCTGTACATTATCTCATTTAAAGTGGACCGATTGGTGTTTATTGCTCTCATGAATATCGATAGAAAGTTGTATTTCTGGCGACGTATTTACCAGTGAAGTCATCACCAGACAGCCTGTGGTTATGTGGTTGCTGCATCTTATATGGACGGCGGTACTGTCAGGCCGCTCAGGTTATGGTCCGGTCGATATTTCTGAACGGAGGCCATTTTTTTGTCAGGGCAGCGAGGGACAAATCAAGGTGCCCCCCCCACCCCCCACGCTCGTCCCTCCCACCGTCGTCAATTGTTAAGTCATTTTATGGGGTGGTGACAATGCGGCTGTGACGTTCCCGCCTCCACCTCCCCTCGTCGTCATGGTGTTATCGGAGCGCCACCCTACCCCGCCGTTACCCACCCTCCCCTCCCTGTATGCTACCTCCACCCTGGCTGTCATCCCCATCTCTGGTTCTGATCCCCCCAAACCTGCCTCCCACCAGCCTGCCTCCCACTTTTACACCCCTACCTCCCCCCTCCCTCGACCTCATCCTTGCCTCGCACCACCAACCTGACTCCCACTTTTACCCCCCCCCCCTTCTTACGCTCCTATCCCTACCCTGCTCCCACCTCCACCCCTGGCTCTGACAACCCAACCCTGCTCCCACCTCCACCCCTGGCTCTGACAACCCAACCCTACCTCCCACCACCCTGCCTCCCACCACCCTACCTCCCACCACCCTGCCTCCCACCACCTTGCCTCCCACCACCTCCCTGCCTCGTCTTACAATAATGCTAATGACTTTTCACCTGACCTTAAAAGAGAGCGCAGGACGAGGATGTTACCGAACACCCATCCCCTTCCCAGCCCCCTGATTGGCCACACTCAACCTCCTTTACAGGACAGCTATATTTACCGCTTTGTCTCATGTGTGAACAAAAGTGGCCTAAACACCCATCTATCCACCCGTCTATGATACGAATAGAATCGTGGGCATCATATCAAAATCGGAGAAAAGGACAAAATGCCATCTTATCATGTAAGTGCAGAATCATATTTAAAATCACAAATCATTAGTTACCATCTGAATACGGTTGATAATCGTGTCTCGTACCAGATTGGTTTATATCAGATCTATATATCTCCGATACCGTTCTCCCCCACTTGGCGTATTCTCGTTCGATGGCCCAGAGCCCCTGGTATGACAGTGATGTTTGATTGCTTGGTTTAGATAGGACGGTCCAACCTGCGTAGGTCCCATAGCGGACGGAAGGGAAGGGTCAGTGAAGAGACGAATCATGGTTTCGGGAATAAAGACTCTTGTCTTTGCAAAACAAGACATGGGGTATGTACCCTAAACATTTGCACAGTTGGCGTTCGAACTATGCACCAAGACACACTCGCGAATAGCCTGCTGGGCCACGAAGGGACTCCATGTCATATTAATGTTATTTTTTAAAGAAAAGGCTGTCAATCTTAAAAGGCACAAACAACTGTGTTGATTGGCGGTTGAGGGGTGGGGATGGAGTGGGAAAAGTACTGACGTCCCAATCAAACCACTTAATCTCAAAGCCTCGGGAGATTTGTGAGGCGCACACCCCGACACCCTCCCCGGACCCTACCCGACTCACTCTCTCCCATCATGACATTACCCCCACCACCCCCACCCCCAACTCCCCTCCCCACACACACCCCAACATTCACACACAAACAATTACGCAACGCAAATAATAAATTATAGATTTATTCCCCCCCCCCCCCCCCCGTCACTGCTGAATGTCGTGCAGAAATAGCGTCGGACCATTGATCTTAAATTATGTAATCATGTAATTATAGTTTTAACATCAATCTACCATTGTACGCGCACCTGTTGTGTTTGCCCACCAGCCCCTTGTCAGCATTATAACCAACGGAAGCGGGAAGCAATACTAAGTGAGCTATTGGGAAGCACGCCGCACAAACCACGAAAGCAATCGACCAGATTAGCATGATTGCACTTCATTACATTGGGGTTCATGTGCATTTAAAACGACAGGGACCCCCCCCCCCCTCACCACCTAACCCGTGTAAACAGCTTGTCGGCCTGCATGCAGGCAATTTATCACCCAGCGGGATAAGTACGGGGTTCGGTAGTCTCGTCGCCCGTTGTAAATCCCGCGAGACTGAACGTGACAGCACGTGACATGGCAAGACTCCATGGGAGTCGCGACTTCCTATTAGACTTTGTCACATACATACATCAAATAGACAATTAGCTTAATTTTGTTAGTGCAAACTCAGGTGCTGTGGCGGGAGGGGTGGGGGGCAGGCCAAAGGGCGTAGTTTCGCGCCCCGTACGGCAACATCATTTCATTTGCGTTGTATTCTTGCATACCTTGTAATGAAATAAATTAAATAAGTTAACAGTCGAGCACGGTCAGGCTATTTTGAAATGAAATAAAAATGAACTGATTTATATTTAGCGTACATTGAAAGACAGCATCACGGAAAATTGTAATACAGCCTCGTTCGCCATTTATTGCCAATAATTATATGCATAAGCATAATGCATATCACAGCAAAAGCCGGTGCTGCAGGGCTCAGGTCTTTTTGGATATAGGACATTCTGGAAGACGAATTTGAAGGCAGTGTCACAGTTTTGCGTAGGATTAACCATTAGATGTCACTGAGACTTGGTCTCTTTTTCTGGCTTGCTCAGCCCCAAACTCGCATTTGAAAATCTCTTAGGTCACTCACACTGCGGAGCAACTGTAAACTATCCTGTATGTAAGTCTTTTATCACAGCCTGCGCCACATGGCCATAAAGGGTTAACGCATCCTGGGTAACAGGTCCTTTAAGGGTTAAATCGTCCTGTGGGACAAACAATTCACCAATATATTATTCTATCCGACATGTCTGAAGTAGGTTAATGCATCCTGTACACCTTTCAGATATAAATTTGTCTTACCCACTGCAACAGGCCCTTGAATACAGGAATTCCCACTGTGCAAACCCTTGAGAAATAAATTTGTACTTGGCAAGTGTCTTGATAGTGAAGGGCTAACGCATCCTGGGTAACAGGTCCTTTAAGGGTTAAATCTACCAGTGTGATTGTGATACAACCCGAATTACTAAATTCGTTCTCTTCGACAGATATTAACATAGTGAAATCAACCTGTCAATTTGCGATACGGCCCACATGAATAAATTCGTTCTCTGTGACAGGCCCTTAAAGAGAAAATTCCACGGTCGTCTGGAGTTCATCCAGCTGGAACACCCATTACTCCAGTCCTACGAAGTCTTGGAAGTCTCAAGCGTCGTGCAAATATACATATGTACGTGTGTCCTTGTATGTGAACAAGGCGGGGCGGTAACAAACTCGCCGTGTCTGCAAATGTCCGCATCTTGTCTGCGAGAATGCATCGCACTTATGAGGTAAACTTACTCACCTTTTACATGTTAATCCCCTGATAGGTGTGTCGTAAGTCCTGTCAGTGTAATCCAGATATCCATATAGCTGTAAAGTGGCCCATGACAACCGCAGAGATTTCAGTGGCGGTGTCGGTGAAGTAGGTGAGCCGTCAGTGTGTATGTGTGTGTGTGTCTCGTTACCTGAGGCTGAAAGATGAACCGGCCCCGTGGCCAAACCTCACGGATAGTCAGTCGTCTCTGATCCACTTCGCACCCGACAAACCCTAGAGGACGGGTGGGTGTGGGTAGTTGGAGGGCGGCGGGCGAGGTGCCCCCCGCCCCACTCCCCACATGACGAGGGGACCGGGCGGTGAGTGGGTCGGGGTGGAGGGTGGGCAGATGGAGGGAGACCCCCACGGAGCAGTCATTTACGTGACGTCACAACCCCAGCCAGCACCCCCCTCCACCCCCACCCTCCCTCCGCTTCTCTTCCTATGTCCCACTCCTAAATTCCGCTGGGAGGGAGGGGGGTGATGGGGGGCAGGGCGGGGGGGGGGCGCCCCTGGGCAGTGGGGGGGGGGCGCCCCTGATTTAATAAGTGCTGTGAGAGTGACAGCCCAACCACCTCGCTCAGGTGAGCCACACCCGCTCCCCCCCCCCGCCCCCCTACCCCCCCCCACT